>LR990926.1:8336166-8957586 GCA_905163415.1 Noctua fimbriata
ATTGTAGTGGACTATACGATAAAATATAGTTAAAAAAAAAAAGTGCATAATTACAATATAAAAGAAAGTAGGTAGTAACTAGCATGAGGAAAATAGTAACCAGGTGGATGGATATCGTCCATGGTAAGTTATGAGTAGAAGTTTAAAAGATTAGTATCACAGTTTAAAGGCAGTCGGAGAATATTTGATTAAAATTGGACCTAAGAGGCGCCAAGGGAAGATTATCATTAAGAAGTTAAAAGAAACTAAAGATTTATATGAAAAATTATAATAGTTATAAATGAGTTAACTGAAGATATCACACAAGGAAAATTATCTTCTGTCGACGCAGAATTAGTTAGTAACATATCCTTAGAATTTCAATTACTTTATAGTAGAATAGTGCATCTGTGTAAGGGAGAAAGCAAAGAGGAGGAAGGTTCAGATACTAGTGGAGAATTTAAGGACTCGGTCGAGGATAACAGTGGTGTAACCATGGAGTTGTTTAATTTAAAAACTGCCTTATCTTTGCTATCACCCATGACAGATGAGGAATCTCATACCAAACAACTGATTGATAACATTGAATATTATTCTTCCATACTAAAAAATGATGAATGTAAAAATAAATTGATTACATTCGTACTCAAAAGTAGATTGTCTCAAAATGCAAAAATAAAACTAAAAGAAAATTACTCAAGCATTGGAGACCTGATTAAAGATATGCGGACAGACCTTCTACCACAAAAATCAGCCCCAGCTATCCAAAATAAATTACAACAGATTAGACAAAATGATTTAAGTATTCAAGATTATGGGAAAGAAATAACAGAATTGTTTACAGAACTTACGATTACGCAATCCAATGGCATATCTGATTGTTACAATGTATTAAAACCGGTTAACGAAAAATTTGCTATAAAAAAATTCGCGGATGGGCTCCGTAATCGCAGGCTCAGTACTGTTATTGCAGCTAGAAATTACACGTCCCTAAAGGATGCAATACAAGCTGCCAAGGACGAAGAAACTGAGACGGTCTCTACATCAAGAGACGTTATGGGTATGTATCATAATAATTTGAATAACTTTAGAGGAAGGCAAAACCACAATCGTGTACCACGAGCTGCCTACGACACCAGGATTTACTCAAACCACGGAAATCGCAATCCAAACTATCAAGGTCAAACTCCCAATGGTAGTTTGCAGACGCAGCAGTCCACACGAGGTGTATCTAGTCGGAGACCATGGCAAACCAGAGGTAGGTATAACAATTATAATAGACGCGAAAATCAGTGGGTACGCAACGAACGTATGCGTGTAGCCGACAGTGAACAACCAAATGAAAATTCTGATGGAAAATCAAATGAAAATCAATTGCAAAATGATAATGAGGAAATCAGATTATTCGTGAATAATAATATTATTTTAGCGACCAATAGTAATTGTTGGATTAAGTTACCAGTAAATAACGTGTCATATACTTGGTTACTTGATACGGGCGCTACCATTTCAGCTTTAAAATATAAACATGCGCTCGAGCAAAAACTTACTATCCATAACGAGAAGATTATTATAAACGGAATAGGCGGTAAAGTCCATGCAATCGGATACACATATTTACAGTTACGTAGTCATGACCAAAATTTAAACCACAAGTTCTATGTATTTGATACATTGCCAAGTAAAGCGCACGGTATCATCGGACAGGATTTTTTAGAGAAATATAGCGCGATCATAGATTTAAAAAATAATAATTTAACTTTGTGGACAGACCAGAATACGAAACTAAACTTACCTTTTGTGCGGAATTACAAAAACAATTGGAAAAAACCATCTAGAAGTGAATCAATACACTATATCCAAACAGATTTGACAGAAGAATGCGTGATATGTGCAAAAGAACTGGGTGCAGGTATTTTTTTAGCAAGTTCTATAGCTATTCCACGCAATGGTCTTGTGCCGATACGAATATTAAATACTACGGAAACTACAATAACTTTGACAAACATTGAGCCAACTGTTCATAAATTATGTGAATACACGATATGTTCGTTCAGTAAGACAAACAGGAACGCTGAAAGAGTCAAGCAATTATTTTCCCAATTAAATTTAATGCATTTAAATAAAGAAGAACAGGTGTCTATCGAGAATTTATGCGCCAAGTATTCAGATATTTTTTATCTACCGGGAGACAAGTTGTTGACAACTAATATTTACGAACATAGCATTACTTTAAAAACAAACGTTAGTCCGGTATTTACAAAACCTTATCGGCTACCACATTCACAAAAGAACGAAATAAAAACCCAGATAAACAAATTATTAGAGGATAGCATTATTGAAAAGTGTAATAGTAGTTGGTCAAGTCCGGTACTATTAGTGCCAAAAAAGACAGACAACAGCGGTCAGAAGAAATTAAGATTAGTCATAGACTACCGTAAACTAAATAATTTGATCGAGGATGATAAATATCCCCTTCCAAATATGACAGAAATATTAGATGCGTTATCAGGAAGTATATATTTCACTCATTTAGATTTATATAATGGATTTTATAACGTAACATTAGAGAAGGAAAGCAGGAAATATACTGCGTTTTGCTCAGGACAGTACCAGATGGTGCGTATGCCAATGGGATTGAAAACTAGCCCAGGATCATTCTCGCGCATGATGAATATGGCCATGGCGGGTCTCACATATGAAAAATGCTTTATCTATATGGATGATCTAATAATTTTTGGAAACTGTTTAAATACTCACAATAAGAACCTACAAGAGGTTTTTGAACGTTTGCGAAACGTAAATCTGAAATTAAATCCGGAAAAATGCGATTTCTTAAAGAAACAAATATTGTATTTAGGCCATGTGGTTTCTGGTGATGGAATATTACCAGATCCATCAAAAATAGATGTAGTGAAAAACTATCCACAGCCAAAAAGCCTCGATGAAGTCAAAAGGTTCATTGCATTTGTTAATTACTATAGAAAATTTATTCCGAATTTTGCAAAGACGGCAAACCCGTTAAATAATTTGTGTAAGAAAAACGTACCCTACATATGGGATAGTAAATGTCAGGAAGCATTTCAAGTATTAAAAGAATGTATTATTTCACCACCTGTGTTGCAATACCCGGACTTTACTGAGCAAAATCAGTTTGTTATACAAACCGATGCATCAAATTATGCTATCGGTGCCATTTTGACTAACAAAGATCTTAAGCCGATAGCTTACGCTAGTAGGACTCTAAACAAGGCAGAGAAAAACTATCCTACAATAGAAAAGGAACTGCTAGCAATCGTTTGGGCGATAAAGCATTTTCGACCATACCTATATGGCAAACCATTCAAAATTCAAACAGATCACAGGCCTCTAATTTATTTATTTAATATGAAAGACCCTTCAAGCCGGTTAATGAAGTTTAGGCTCATACTTGAAGAATATAATTTTAGTGTTGAATATGTAAAAGGTATAGATAATGCAGCGGCAGATGCCTTGTCTCGAATCAGTATGACATCTAAAGATTTAAAAGAGATGAGTGAAATCTTAATAAGTGTAATGACAAGAGCGCAAAAACAAAAGCAAGCGCAGAATAGGATAGACTCCGTGACCAATAGCAACGACTGGCCTCACCAACCGAAAGTTGTGGAGGCACACATCAAACCTAAGGATCACGTGGAATTAATATTTATAGAGAAAAAAAAGTTAGACGCCATGCGAAAAATAAAAAATATTAGCTATGAATGTAGAACGTTTTGCTATTTACCTGAAATGAAAACGCTTTATATAAAATACAAAAATACTCCATCGCAAATTACGCCAGCCGAATTTGTGAGAGAACTCGATACGTCGTGTCAACAAATAGGTATAAATGAAATATATTTCATAAAAACTAAAACAAATAATATTTTTACAGAAAAGTTGTTAAATGAGATAAAAAAAAGCGGTAGTACAACTATCCCGCGAATATGTATATTAAAAGACGTAGTAAGAATAGAAAATAAAGATGACCAGAAGGTGATTTTGAACGACTTCCATCTCCTGCCTACCAGTGGTCACGCAGGTATGAGGAGGATGTTGAGCAATATCAAAAAATATTATTTTTGGCCAGGCATAGAAAAAGACGTCAATCAATTTGTGAAGAGATGCGATAAATGTCAAAGGCATAAACATTCAATACCCGTAAAAGAACCAATGGTCATCACGTCTACAGCCAAAAGTGCATTCGAAAAAATATATTTAGATATTGTTGGACCATTAGATCGAGATAACAATAATTATGCGTACATATTAACGATACAATGCGAACTATCTAAATACGTCGAAGCCTATCCACTGATTAATAAGAGTACAACAGAAGTAGCTAGATCGTTTGATAATAACTTCATTTTGCGCTATGGTATACCACTGGAGATTGCAACGGACAGGGGCACAGAATTTATATCTTCCACCATGAAGGAGGTATGTGCCCTTCTACACATTAATAAAATAAACTCAACAGCCTATCACCACCAATCTATAGGTGCCTTAGAAAACTCACACAAACATCTTGGTTCATATCTTCGTATCCAATGTGACAGTCACCCAGAAATGTGGAGTCAATGGCTCCCATTTTGGTGCTTTTCGTACAACACCTCGGTACATAGTGAGACCAAATTTACACCATATGAACTAATTTTCGGGAAAAAATGCTCTCTTCCAAGTAACTTAAATTCCAATATAGTAGAACCATTATATAACCACGATAATTATCCGCTAGAGTTAAAGTTTCGGTTGCAGTTGTCACAAAAAGAGGCTAGAGACAATTTGCTTAAGAGTAAAATACAAAGAAAACAAAAGTATGATAAAAACAACAGACCTGTTACGTATAGTCCTAACAATTTAATTTTAGTTAGAAATGAAGTAGGTGGAAAATTAGAAAGTGTATATTCAGGACCATATGTGGTTGTTAGAGATATGTCACCGAATGTGGAAATTATGAAAAATAATAAGCTTGATATAATACATAAAAACCGCACAAAACTGTACCATTCCATGTAGTTTAATGATGCTATAATGTTGTTGTTGTTGTTGTATGCTGTTTGCTATAATGTGAAAAAAAAATGTACCTTTAGTTTGTATTTTTTTTTTCTTTAAAGGGGGGAGGTGTAAGGTCCCCTCTACATATTTATAATCTTTGTTATTATAGACACCTTATATACCATATTATTATTGTAATAAAGTCAGTATATTCTCAGCAGTCATTAGTTTCATTGCCTGACTCTGCCTACCGTACAACATGCACCTTTGTGATATATGCTGTATGTATACTTGTATAAGTTACCTATAGTACAAGAAGGAACTAATCCTGTAAGGGTCTCATTTTCATCAAAATTAATATTAATTAAACGTTATAAACAATACCAGTGCTAGGGAGGGGCGTCAGAAAGTTCGGTCGACAAGTAGCAACCCTCATTAGGGAATGCCTATCTGACGTTTGTAATCGTCTTGCGCCAAATATAATTGTCAGTGAAGCCAAATTACTAATCTGGATTTAATTAAACGCGCATAGTTCCGCGTCCTCCAGTAGAAATGATCGGACAAATTAGATGCTTAATGACAAGGGCTATTTCTTTCCCTATGCACACGAGCGTTTTTTTGACACGACGTTTTTTACCGTGCACTACAACATTATTTTTAGTATATGCGAAACCTGAATATAGTTTGTTCAGAATAAGTAACTGAATCGATTCCAATAATTTTAAAACCATGTTATATTTTGTCCCAAAAATATTTAAAAAAAGGTTACAAGTTGGACACCGAGCGACACTAAGTACCTATCATTGCGATAGGTACTTAGTGTCGTTTAGGTACCTGCTGCAAAATTATTATTTTCAATAAGATTAGGCGACGCTGGAGGCATGCATGCGGCGCGTCGCGTGGTGACCACGTTTTTATGCGGACAACCGAGTAACAGAACAAGCTTATAACTTTGTGATTTTTCATGAAACAATTTTGAAATTTTGTACATAGATTTTACATAAAATACTAGACACGTGTTTCAGGTTTCGCATATACTAAAACTAATTTTTTATAATCGACGCTCGGCTCCATGTCAGGAATTGAAAATTCAGTGCTCTGTAAAAAAAACGTTAGCCGTCACGGGACGCCTAGCAGATGTGAAACATTCATGTTTATATTAGAATTCTCAATGAATAAAAACCTATAACGAAATATGAAATAAAATAAAGTATAAAAGTAGTTTCGTTACTAAAATTAATTTATTTTTATATTAATTGGATTTTTTTTGCACGGAACCCTAATCTTTTTTTTAAAAGTAGCCTAAATCACTCCTTATAACATCAGTTATCTGCCAGTTTACCTGTCAAAATTGGTCCAGCCGTTTCGGAGCATCAGCCGGAACAAATAGTCAGACAGACAGACAGACCGATAGAAGTACCGTGCGTATATGTATACTTTCATATGTGTTCAGTAAATAGAGGTTATTTTGAAATTACAAACAGACATTTCAATTTTATTTATTTTTAAATATATAGATAAAAAAAACCCGACTGAAAAACTGAAAAGGCTAAAACAAGTAAATTTTAAATTAAACAAAAGTTGGAAGCCATTTGAATATAAAATTATGAAAATTAATGCCTGCCTGGCCTGCCTGTTTTTATGCTTTTCGGTCGGGTTTTTTAGTTTTTTCAACTACTTTTTTATTTCCAGCTTTTTAATTTAATAACTTGAAAGATTTCGCAGACGATTAATTTTTTTTATTATACGGGGCGTGCCACGGCTATGACACGCGGAAGGAAAAATATTGTTTATTTTAGAAGACTTGATTTACTTATCTTTGCTTGGTGAATGTTTGAAATAATAGGTAAGTCTTAGTTCAGTTTGTCTATAATTGATTTTCGTGAACAAAATTTTACTTAAAATGTAAAAAATCATGGTTTTCCTTTTATTTCAGATGGTATGTAATCGAGGATTTTTGTGCTGGAGTGCAACAATTATAGAGGAATAAAGCTTACATTCACTTAGTATGTAAGTTTGGGAGAAAGTTATTGAAAGGCGACTGACCCTGCCTAGGCACGCGCGCTTTAGATGTTTCACATCAAAAACGTCGTGCCCAAGCGTACGAGAGCCAAAAGATATAAAACAGTTCGAACGATACTTTCTTGTTTTCCTTGAAGTTTTAATCATCGCTATTCATTGGAATCCTCCAAATATATATTTGTTTTGAATTCTGACAAAACAAACAAAACTTTCTACTACTTTCGGTGAATTATTCTCGTTCATTTTATTTGTAAAGGGAGAAATATGAGATTCGGCGCTCGACATTTTCCCAAGTTCTCAAATTCAAATAAAGGAAATTAGGTACTACAGTGCCCCTAGACGATTGACTATGAATTTAAAGTAGATTCTTAGACATCATAATGGTAGTTATATTATTTTGAAGTCTTTGCCTTGATTGTGTGGGTCTGTAGGTTTTGTTTAAATTAATGTTTGTATAGTCTAACATTGGCGTACGGTAGGTACCAGTAGCGAAGGGTCAATTTTTGTTAGAGGTAAGAGAGATCTTTAATGTAATTATATGATTTGTCTATAGAATACTGACTGTCTCATTTTTCAAAGGGAAGCCGGTAGGAATCGAGTTCTATGGAACCTTCGCCACTGGTACCTACGACATCAGAAGTACTACAGTGCCAAATATAAAATTTTAAGACTTAGTAGTTATCCATGACACATTAAGGTATGTAAAGAATACCAATAGAAATATTTAGATATTAAAATAATTAAACCTTAAAGACCGAGTGTAAACAAAAAAAACCCAACAAATTATTTGTTCCCGAAAATTCCAACACAACAAATTGATTGTAAAAGTAGTCAATTGGATTGTGGTTACCGCGGGTTCATGTTCACTGGCGCGTGTAATTTCGAACAGAAATTCAAGTCCAATTCCAATATTAAGAAAACAAAAATTTCCATTACCTTTTGGTACAGTTCTTGTTTCCGATTTCTTCGAATAACTTCTTCCGGGGCTCGATTTGTAACTCGTTGTGTTGTTAAACATTTCAGACACAAAAATGTAGCACAGATAAAAAAATATTCTCACTGTATTTTGGGCGTGAAAAATCCTTTTAAACTCGTAAACCGGAACTCGTTTGATTTTTTTTTGTCCGCGAATAGTTTTAATATGATGACAGCGTTCGTGTGAAACGCATGTGTCGAAACTGAAATTGGCGGGCTCTGCGCTCGTGGCCGCGTTATTTTTGTTACTGCAGAGTACTCCCACACTGTTTATTTAATTTTAATAAAAATGTTTTCTAACATGATTACTGCACTCATAGAAGATGGGCGAGTAACACAACCAGAGACATTACCGTAAAGATCCAAGATAGAAAAAGATATAAAACGTAACAGGTGTTTATCTTTCAGCTTATGTTGTAAAGACGGCGATGAGAAAATATGCACTTGTGTGTCAGTAGATAATGTATTAAGAAGTCTGTCGACATTTCCTGGAATATTTCAGTCTATGAAACATAAATATTTCGTTTTAACGTAAGCATTTTTGTTTAATAAATCTATCACATTTAACTGATATGTACCTAGTGGTCTTTTTCATGGTGAGAGGGCAACCATACGTGAAAAATGTAAGCTGAACGTCAGAAAGCCTGGAGTTACCTCGATGAACATTCAACATCAAATTAATGTTTTCACACACGCGAGAAACGCTGAGCTAGCCAACATTCGTATCAAAAGTCTCATAAAAAAGAATACGCAATAATTGTCTAGTTACATGTTCATGAATTATGTTTATTTTACGAAATTTGTTTTCTCCCGCGCCGCGTTCGCACGTGAATTTCAAAAGTATAATATTTGGGTTCGTATTTTTACCTCTTCATAAAACCGACGGAGAGTTTTCCTAGCTCGCTTCGCATAATGATGTTCATCTGATGTTTAATATGTAGGAGAAATTATTTATGTTGATGTTTTCATGCGGATTCTTTAGCGTCTATTTCTATCAATGCGAATAGTGCATTGTTATTTTTTTGTTTGAAAACTCTTCCGTCTAAAAGATCACTGAATTAAATTATGACTTACATTTTCAAAATACGGTGTTTAATTACAGTTTTTCATGCCGTATTGTATCTTATGTTTTTTAATTACCATTTAAATATTAAGTTTGTGAGAGAATTTAATACTGTGTCTCGTGAAAATGTTGTAAATTGATAACATTATCTGCCCAGACATCTGATCTTAAAGTGACTGAGCCATCATTAAGAAGACCACAAAATGTTCATTCTGGACTAATTCCTTCAAACAATAGAAATGACATCAATCACAACGAAATAAAATTCTCATATCAAACAATTGAAAATCAACTGAAACCTTTGATCAAGTACCATTACTCTAATAGCATTAAATTGGATTTCATCATCGTTTATTGTTTAAGGCAAAACATTAACTGAAAGATCCAATTTACTTAAGTAGGTACGTATTATTGGTACCAATTTAATGTATTTACCGACATAAATCATTTGTGAGGCGTACAATAATTATGTATACAATATGCAAACGAACGGATTACCCCAGAAAATATGGCTACGTTTTGTTAAACATCTTGGAGAGAGCTTCCCGAGATTACCTTTATTTATGAAGCTTTTTGTAAGTTTTCGTCTTGTCTAGTAAAAAAAATATTTTGTTGCGTTGTTTTGCTGGTTCTTTGTGCTTGAAGAAATCTTCTAATGTAATGCTAATGAGTCCTTAGATAGTATTACGGAGAGGTTTCTTTGTTCTTTATTACTTCATTTGTGAAAGCTTCTTATAAGCACCTTGTTACTTTTAATTGTGCTCTTACTAAAATTTTAATTAGTTGGTTATCGTTAGAAATGTACCTATGGTTTATTTATACAGCTAGTTTCTTTAAAAGAGATCTATTTTTGTCTTAATTCTACCTTACAGGGATAATCTGCGAAAGTGATTTGTAAAAGGTCAATTTGGTTAAAAACCAATCTGACAGAAAAAAACCAGTTCCAGTCTTACCAAAGGGCCTAACTCAAAGGCCAAAGGGACCCAGTACTGAGTTGTGTAAAAAAAATAACGAATACTTTCTAAAACTACGTAGTCAGTCTGCGCCTTAATACAAAACCCTGCATAGAAAATCTCCATTGTTCAAAGAATCTCAACAGATCCATTTAATCTATACTAATATTATAAAGCAGAAGAGTTTGTTTGTTTGCTTGAACGCGCTAATCTCAGGAACTACTGGTTCGATTTGAAAAATTATTTTAGTGTTGGATAGCCCATTTGTCGAGGAAGGTTATAGGATAAATTTCACGCGGACGAAGGTCGCGGGCAACAGCTAGTTATTTCTAAAACTACACTTTGATGTTAAAAGATATGTAAAATATTTAGTTTAAATTCCGTGAAAAAAGATTCTAGTCTGGATGCAGGATGTGCAGCACTAAAATATGCACATTCAGGAAAAGCAATAAAAATTAGCAAAATAAACAAATAATCTATATATTTTTTTAAAGAAAACAAGGTTTTTTCGCGACATTAAAACTAAATATTTTAGGGCTGGCTCTTTCTTTGGCTTAAGAATTTTCATTTCCATTCAACGTGGGAATGCTGCTAGTCTTCTGGGCACATTTCCGGATGACAGCGACGTGGAGGAGTACTTAGACGCCTAAGCGCCCTGTTGTTTATTTAGTTAGTAAGTTTATTTTATATAATTTCATAAAATAACGCCTGATTCTATAATTCATCTTGATAAGTAAATATTCAAAGGGTTTTTAATGATTATTTACAATTATAATCCAATAATATTATAAAAAAGAGGTAGATATCGCACTAGCGCGAGCAAATTCTTGCAGAAAAATTCAGACAATTGTCGTAATTTAAGTACTTCAAGAGCAATAGCTATCTCTTTCTGTATCATACGTTCCGTATTATCTATCGCAGTCTAACGCAACGATATTTTAACGCCGCTCAGTACGAATGTAGAGTATCTTCTTTATAATACCATTGCTATAAACTAATACTAAGACAAGCTCATGTTCTGTTTCAATAAATGTTACAAACCTCTAAACTTTTTAAATGCTGCGTTATTCTAAACTGTCGACAGTCCGACACTAACAAAATATTTCACGACTAATCGCAAAGCTCAAATCGATACTGCAATCAGTTCATCGATTATCTCTTCTACGTTAACGCTGCACTAAGTGTGAATTAATCACTATAATGGAAGCCTAGCTTTCAATGTGTGTTTACATTTAGGTGGTAGATCAAAGGTGGCTTGGTCGTTAACGCTATGTTTTAGGCTATTAATACTAAACTATACTAAGTCAATTCAATTATGTGGCGAAACTTCACAGACGTCAGACGTTACACCTATCGTTTCTGATAATTATATTATTTTATTTATTATTTCTGGCCAACCAACAATTGTTTATACGGTTACATTTTAAAATAAAGATTCTTATTTCAAGGGACGGGAGGGTTCTTCATTATGTTATAGGACACCTACCTAATCCGGTATTCTATAGAATACCGATATTTATTATATGTTATTACAATTTTTTCGCGTTTTCAGTGTTGGTTCAAATGCTATAATAAATATGGTTGATAGTGATGAAGGTACGATCACCCCGACACCCAACACGTTTGTAAAGATTCACCAAATAAGGCGTGGTGTTACCTCAATATTCCCAAAAATTGGATTCTTATACAGGGTGTAAACAGTCCCTTCACGAAGCCGTCAACCAGGCATTCTTTACATCAAACTAAGTACTTTAATAAAAAAATATTGTTGGGAAACGACTTTTTTTTGGGGTGAAAAATCACGTTTTACGGTAGGTCTCGATGGCACGCACTAAACGCATTGTGCTGATGAATGCATTGAATAGTACGGGGGTCATGGAGGTGTTTAAAGTAAAAATCTTACATTAAAAACATGTATTTAAAAAACAAACTTGTGAAAAAGTTTGTACTTTGACCCCCAATATCTCCATAACTAGAAGGTTCGCTGGTATGGTCTAGAACAAAAAAAATATCGCAAAGACGGGGAACACAAGCGCCTTTCGGCTTCGTTAGGGGTCTATTTACACCCTTTATAGTCGAGTATGACGTCATGCAATGAAAATATTTAAAGTAAAAAATACATTGGATAGAGAAGGGTTTAAAGAAAAATTAACCGAACAGAATAATAATTTGATATTCTCAATAAAAAATTGGGAAGTTGCGGCACAAAAATAAACTTTGACGTCGAAGATCTCTGTATTTCCAGCGATAAAACAGTTTTTTTAAGAATTTAATAGAATTGGCTTTTTTAACTTTTCCAAACATCAGCAGCTTTTTTTAGATTTGAATGATCTAAAGAAAACCTGTAAAAAACAAAAACCTGTAAATAAATTAGTAAATAAATTAATTTAATTAATTCGCAGCTTATTCACAATGTCAACACAAATACATATTATTTTCAATTTCCAACCCTTTATTCACGCTCCATAGTGGTGATAATAGTTTACGCGGTCTAGTAGCGATTAAAATCGTAGTCAGTCTGCGCCTTAATACAAAACCCTACATAGAAGATCTCCATTGTTCAAAGAATCTCAACAGATCCATTTAATTATCTTTCAAAAAACAACAAACTACATAGTTTGTACGTAAAAACAAACTGTTATCCCATATCCACTTAATGAAATATCTGAGTTGATCCCGTAATGAAAGAAAAACAGGGATCGCATTGGATGCTTATCTACCCGACTTGTTAGAGTTAAGTGGTAAAAGGATTACTACTACGGTATAACTGTTATGTTTTGTGTACGGAACTGAAAGTCTGGGAACATCGGATTAGGAAAAACTATTAAAGAGAATAGACACAAATTGAATTCCAGTGTGGTGTTCTTTTTGAGATTCCTACCTCTGTTTGTATCTGTAATGGGACTGTATCTTTTTAACCATGATTGGTAACCAATTGAAATATACACAGATGTTGTACCTATTTCTAATCTAGTGTGTTGTAGTTGTGCAGAATTATTAAGATACAAGTTCGCAGCAGCAGACGTGACGTTGCGACAAGTCGGTGCGACACGTCGCAGCGTCATGTCGTTGCAGTCATGATGCCGAACCCAACCGCAGATGGCTGTCTGGGATGTGTTTCCAGTTAGTTCTGAACGTTCCGTGAGACAAGATGTCTGACGTGTTTGGAATTAGTGATCGCGATTTACTCTTGTATCTTTTGTTAGAAGAGGAAAAAGACGAAAATGACTTGTTTTTATTATACAATTATAAAGAGAAAAACGACAAGCCACACGTCCAATGCTGCAATGCATCGTGCATTTGCGTTTATCAATTTTTCTTCCTCGGAATCGAAAATACTCATTTTTTGAAAAGATTCCACGTGCTTTCGCTCTAGCGTCGGTGGCACTACTGATCTGCGGTCGGGGGACACGTCGCGTCGTCGTCGGTCGTGCGATGTGTCGCTAGCTACACAAGGTATTTCATAGAAATACATAGAAACCAGTGGTGTCGCAGCGACACGTCGTCTGCTGCTGCTTTCTGCGGTCGGCTACGATCCTTAAGCAGTTTTTCTTACTTCTTTCCAACTATGATAGTTTTGATGATACTTAACACTTAGTGCGCGAGGTCGACTCGCTCTTTTTCAGTTTATATGTGTACTTTGATTAATTGATCGCGTTATGGGTGCTTTCCTATCATCACCATCATCAACGTCATTCTCATGCCCTTATCCCAATTTATTTGGGGTCGGCGTAGAATGTCTTCTACAGTGTGTTTTGTTAACGGTTACCGATAATTAAGGGAAATATTATATACTCATTTCTATCGACAAATACACGTTTATAAATACTCCTAACGCAACACGCCACGAATGGCAGCCATCTTGTTTTTTATTCGGCTAATCTAGGGTATGTTCAATGAAATGCTAATGTCTTCAGGTTTCCTACACCTAATTTAATAGGTATAGCTTACTTGCAATAAAAGCCACTATGTTTACATCGCTCTTAAAGTGTACGTTCGGTGCGCGCTCGATACTGCGTTCTTGGCACCAATTTTAATTTTATAGTCTACGAGAAATATCGATTTATTATATAAGTATCAAGCTACGATTTATTACAGAATACGTGCACATACCTATCTATATTATATTCACGTAACCTTTGCGACAGTATGATACTGTGACATGAAAGAAATAATTTGCTTACGCTATTTGTAGATAACATTAATGGAAAATTCATGTTCTCATTTAATTTGATTAATATTGTAACGAGAGATTCTGAACAAGTTTCTACCTATAGACCTATACAACATTAGGTTTAGTATATGCGAAACCTGAAACACGTGTAAAGAATCTTTGTACAAAATTTCAAAACTGTATCATGAAAAATCACAAAGTTATAAGCTTGTTCTGTTACCTGGTTGTCCGCGCCAAAACGTAGCCAACACAAGGCGCGGCCAGCGTTGTCGTCTTGAGCTCATTGAAAATAATAATTTGGCAGTAGGTACCTAAATGATTGCGATAGGTACTTAATGTCGCTGGGTGTCCAACTTTTAACTTTTTTTAAATATTTTTGGGACAAAATATAACATAGTTTAAAAATTATTGGAATCGATTCAGTTACTTATTCCGAACAAACTATATTCAGGTTTCGCATATACTAAAAATAATGTTGTATCTTAAAAAAAATGTGACGAATGAATGTGTTTATTTTCTAAAGAAAATAAACACACAAAAGGAGTTTGAAAATTTCTTAGAAAATACAACTGTAAAATTAATTTTATCAGAAACCTTAATTTTAATAAACATAAAGCTAATTATAAGTACGCACTTCAGCAAATACATTTAACATAAGTTTATGTAAATAATAAATACACGAGGAGTAAATATACAATGTATTCAAAGCGGTATTCCCAAACGATTCTAGATTCAACATAACATACAATCATGTTTGCTTATAAAATTAGTTTTGTGTTTCGTCTGTAAAATATTCTCCACTTTATTTTTCTTTTGCGTGTGCTTACACGACATTATATCTTACTTCTCCACTTCCACGGTGTCGTCAGGGGCAGCGTAGAGATCACTTTGACTGTATTTTTGGGGCTTAATTGGCAGGCTAGGATACTCACACCCTGCTGATGTTCCGTCAAAGTAGGATCACTTTATGAGATAGGAGTTGCATCTTCCCATTTGGATTCGCAGACGGTTCATGAACTTCCAGGTAGTACCTACGATATCCTGACAAACACGACAGAAAAAGTAGTAAGAAGCACTTTTGGGCACAGCTGCCTGACCTAACTGCATTGCTACCCAATCCATAGACAACATTCCTTCTTATCCCGCTTTTACGACAAGGTATAAACATGGTATTCAATAGTTGTGTCTCCAGTTATCGTAATGCTTAAAACGTGTTGTAAAGATTGGTTGAAAACTCGTCAAAAAGCTAACAAAAAGGGACACCGGCGCACAAACAGCTACTACATATTCAGTGCATCAAGCAAAAACAGCTGTTCCATACATTTCGACCAAACTTTCCTCCTGGTCAGAGCCTACGTGGCCAAAAGTCGGGGTAGTGGGCGTGAGGTCTCTTTATTAGACCCATAATACACCTAAAGTCTACATCAAAAGTGTGTCTTACCAAATACGAAAGCTCATCAAAACCAAAACTGAACACCAAATTACACTTCTCCCGTAACTATTATTACTTTTCAACTACTCATGTGTTACAGCTAATAAAATTACGTGCATCAATTCTTGAATGGGGAGGGCGAACTTTGCAAAATTGCTGATAGTTTGGTTACACCGGTGGAGTTGTAAATTTACTCTGGCACAGTCGGGACAGTAATGAACTCTGTATGTGGCGAAGTTCTTGTCTTACCGATAGTTCCTACATATTGATTATTAGCTACTTGCATAATGCTTGAGACTTGAGTAGTTTAGTGTTATTTTACTGTTTTATTTTGCTCTGAATATGTAAACGCACGCCATTGGTCATTGAATTGACGTAACTTTGACGTAAGCGATCATAACGCCAGTTTAAAGCGATAAGATTTTTTTGTTATTATTTATCGACATACATATACCCGTTTACACCCACGCTAAGCTGCATGCGACACCTCTAAATGAATGCCTAAGTATTATTGCACTATTGGAATTTCAAATCTCGGTGCTGAACCGAGCTTTAACAATCCAACATTGCACTTTATTAAGGTATTCATTTAGATATCACCGAGTATTAGTGAAAACTTACCACAAAACATTGTTCAGTTTGAAAACACGTCTTATTGAATAAAAAGTGTAAGAAATGACCTCAAATATATTTACCAAAACAAAAATCCCAGTGTCATGTGTACCCTTAAGTAAATTAACACATTTTCGCCGCTTGCTTGGCTTATTCCCAGAGCTGTGCCCCCATCCTCGTCTCGTTAGTAGTCGCCGTAAACGCCATGTGTGGCCAACACCGCTCTTCATTTGGTAAACCAGCGCTTAATATTAATCTAGACTTCAATTAACTAACCCAACCAACTCTGCTGGTCCTGTTTATTTCCTTGTAAAGAAATATAATATTCAATTTTCAAAACACAAGTACAATAAAGTATAATATTATATAAAACAGTCGTGTTTCTTTAATTTGACTGTATACCATGGAATTAATAAGTACTGTAACAAGCAATTTAAGGGCAACGATACTACTATCTAGTTCCATGCATGTTATATCCTCTACTGCATCATAGGGTTGTAAGCAGAGGTCTCCTATACAATGTGGGCCCAGCTACGATTGGTAAATATCACCTGTCTTCCGGTTAAGCAGACGACAACCTCTTGGGTTCACCTGCGAGATGCCATGCACAAAAAAAAAACTCGGGTGTGCAAGGCGCAAAGCGCGGGTGGCGCGGCTAGGTGCTCACGCGCTTCACCTCAGGCGCCGACTGTATTCAACACGCGCGCCTACATAGGTACCTATTATAGGTCCAAAAAAGATAGACACATAGGTCTCTCTATAGGATATACATTGACCATATAGCTTCATTTTTATAGACTCATCATTTTTCATCCCAAAAGCACGTGTTCCAATAGACTTGTGTGAATTTTACTGGCAGGCTTCGCGATAACCCTTCTACCGGCCTGAACTCCTAAGGGAACTCTTTGATAGCGGCAATAAGCAAAACATAGCTATTACTTGAATCGGTAAAGAATTTCCCTGAAGGATATTACTGGTGGTAATATTGTGCAGTGGAAACTTTTGTTTTGTATCAGCAGCTTGAGCAAAGGATAGGGCTTTTACATTGTGTTTACTAGAATAGGATCGAATGGGTAGTAGGATTTCTAAAATAGTACCTCAGTGTAGAACTACACACTTAATGTTTAAAGTTATGCAAAATAGGAAAGTGGGGACATATCTGTACTTACTTAACGGTTAAAGAATTGCCGTCTATGATTTATAATACTTGTTATAAATTATAGACTCAGGCAGGCATAGTCACAAGCTCTAAAGTAAAAACGCTGATGATGCAGTAATTAACGTAGCCACTTAGTTTAACCATGGAGTTTCTTGCCGGTTCTTGTCCACAGGAAACGACCAACCCAAACCGTGCACATTTTTGTCGACGTTTTATAAGTGCCCATCTAGGCCTATGTGAAATAAAATATTTTAATTTTGATTTTGACTGGGCCCATGTAATTTGATAAGACGTAGGTACTATTGATACGAAAGATGAAGCTTTAAGGTGGTCGAAGGTGAGCAAAGACCGCAAACAGCGGCCGCGATGCGGTTGATAATATAATCAACCATGACGCTGCGGATTTCATTCAGCAGTAAGAAGTTCATCATGCAAAAAAAAAAACATACGTTTTGTAGCTGGTCTGTGGTTGTCGCTCGACCGATGAGCCTTTTTATTGAGTACCATACAAACCAGCAGTATCATTGGGATCTGTCAAAGCGGTTGAGACTTGTGGCCTGCGACTGCCTTCGGAACTGATTTTTGTGACAAAAAATTGGTTTAAAATAGTTCTAGTTCTTTGCCCAACAGTGGGACACATGACAGGCTAACGAAAAAATAGTTCATTCCCCCAAGGAGGAAATGGTTTAGTTTAATGGTCTATGTCACAGCCATCAATGTAACCACACCTTTATAAATGCGTCGTGTATCAAACAATGTGTTTTTAACAATTGACAGAATTCATAACTATAAATACAGACTACAAATAGAACTAAAATAATGATAAAAAGAAGACTAAAACTAAGTACCTATACATATATAACGACAATAACAGGACACTTAGGCGTCAAAGTACTCCTCCGTATCGTTGTCATCCGGAAAAGTGCCCAGAAGACTGGCAGCATTGCCACTCTAACATAGCTAACTTATAATTAAACAAAACTTAAATCACAGGTAAACATACTGTACTTATAGTTCCACATAAGTTACTTATTACCCTAATGATGGAGCCAATTTGCAGCAGCCATGCAGGTCCCGCATTTACTGCAATCCCTGCTAAATGCAAATGATACAAAGTTGTGCCACCTGAAACTTATACTAGATCTGTTTCCAAACGTGCACAGATGTAGGTCGCTATAGTACCGCGCTCAAGTGATTTCAATCGTCTGTGCTGCAGACCGTAGTATACTAGTTGTTTTTTTATTGTTGGCTCTGCTTTCCTATCAGACAGAAGACAAATATAATATAATTTTCATAATATAATATTTGGGTACTTTACTTACGTAAGTATTCTGATAAAGCCTATAGAAACTCTTATTGCTATTGAGAAAGTGCATAACCAAGTAGTTAACTCCATTTTAGGGGGTCCTGCTGTAGGTATGTACTTAAATTTGTCCTAGTATGAATAAGCAAAAAATAAGAATTTCCCAAGAGTTTTGGACCCGTCAATGCATTGGCACTTTCATCATCTGCCTAGCCTTTTTCCAACTATGTTAGGGTTGGCTTCCAGTCTAACCGGATGCAGCTGAATACCAGTATTTTACTTGAAGCGACTGCCTAACTGACCTCCACAACACAGTTAGTACTAGGTAATATGATACCCCTTAGTAAGACTGGTTATCGGACTTTCGATACCCTTTGGTACGACTGGTTGTCAGACTTTTTGGGCCACTGACTACCTGTAACGACTGTCAAAGATCTTCAAATGACAGCCGAGACCAACGGCTTAACGTGCTTTCCGAGTCACCGAGGAAACTCGGTATGTCATGGGTGGTCACCCATCCACAGAGCAACCTAGACAAGCACAGCTTAACCTAAAGATCGATCCGAGCGGCTGTTATTATTTAGCTCTGGCAATTTCTTGAACTGAAATAAATAAATTGTTATACCTAGCCGATTCATGGAAAAGAGGCCTTAGCACTTAAAAACTCGACAAAAGCGACCAACCAAAACCAAATTTGATCCGCAAATTTTGAAAAATGACAAGCAACGTCAAACTTATTTTTTTTTTTCTCGAAATTTTAATACTGTTAAAAATATATTTTTATATGTGAAACATTTTTATTTGTAAGACCATAATGTACCAGATTTCATACAAATATAGAATCTTGAAAGTTGAACTACAAATAAAATTACAAAGAATCTTTTTTTTAGTTTTTTGTACTAAAATAGAATGAAACCCTTATCGGATCAGTGTCAGTCTGTCTGTCCTATAGCCACAACGCTAGGCATCGTTATAGTTGGGTTTAAGCCAAATATAGCCTTAAAGATCACCAAATTTTGAATGTATCGCAAGCAATTTTGGTGCTGGCTTTAGTTTAGTTTTTATGCCCGCATATTTGAAATGAAAAAAAGATCTTTTTTTGCAAGATAATATAATACGTTTATCTGAATAAAATTACTGCATTGGTATGTTTGCCTAAACATGAATGGTCTGGCCGATTTTGTAGAAATCCTGAAAAAGAAAACAGCAAACAGACAAGAAGGAGAGCTGTTTTTAAAAATCGGAAATACAAAAATTTTCTTCTCTAGTCCTTTCACATTACAACAGCAAGAAGGTAGATCAGATGTGAAATACTGTGAAAAGGTGTATTTCAAAACTGTCCATAAATGTATTTATTTATTTTATTTTATTTGTTAGGGACAAAAAACAGTTACATGCAAAGCTTAACTAAAGAACTAAAGAATCTTAAATTAGCACAGTACTTAGAAATACATTTATACACAATCTATTCCACATTTATGTTACTACACATGTAACCCACAACATTGTCCACGGATTCAGAAAAAAAAAGTTAAAAGAAAACAGACAAACAGTGTGCATCTTAAGACTACTAAGAAGAACAAGAAAGAAAAGAAAATATACAACATTATTTCCAGTCGCGAAACCTTAATATAATTTGTTCAGAATAAGTAACTGATACTGAAATTATGAAAATTGACAACGCACTCACTTTTTGAAGACTTTTATTCACATAACAACATTCCCGATACCCAAACAAAAGCTCCGCAAACATAAACAACGTATTCCTCACACGATAAACATAAAAACAATTACCACCCATAGACGTACTAACTTTTAACTTGAAACGTTGCCCACGTATTATTGCAGTCATATAATTTTTGCTGGCAATAAAAAATATCGCTCATAAAACTCGCGAAATGACGAAAAAATGCGTAGGTACATTATAGAGATAAGCGCAAGCGGTTATTTATAGTGGGTGAGCAGAGGTAGGGGTGCGAAAGAGGTCAGCACAGTCGGACGACCATCATTTTTCATTTCATTAGCCGCGAGAGGTGTCGTCCTATCCTGTCCTGGATGGGCATTGAGCCTCATTAACGGCATACGGGCGTGCCTCCCACCTCTCTCCTTTGTGACTATTTATAGGGTGATGAAGTGTTTAAATTTGTCATTTTACGCAACGATGGACATGTTGCGAGGTACCTATTATGTTACCACCCTGGTAATAATCATTTAATTTTGTGATCTATGTTCAGATTTTCTGATCGTGTTAAATATTTAAAAGTATTAAGAGCTTGCCACTTACGGTAGCAAATAGACGCTGACGTAACGCATTTATGACAAGCCTTTAAAATGGTTTCATAATGTATTTAATGCCTATTGGCACTGGTAAGTATCTTCCTATATCGATAATACTGTGAGCTGAGTAATTAGTTCCCTGACTTCTTAAAACTCAGTCTGGACGAATTAGGCCGGAAAGCGTGAACATTTTCATCTTCAAAGAAAACATATACCACGAGCCATTCATAACCTACTTTAAATAATTCTAATCCCCGTGGCATCTATTTAGGAATTGGCACATAGTCTAAAGTAATTATTAGCATTTACGTATAAACGTTGAAAAGCATGTCAACATAGTTATTTTTATGATGCTTTACAACTGCATACAGTTACAACGTCATACACTAGAAACGGAAAATTTACCATGTTATTGTTAAACAACAATCAAACAAAACAAAAAAAAAAACACAAAACAAACAAATGTTTGACAAACAAACAAACACAACAAACATTTGTGTTATTAAACATGGTAAATATCCCGTTTCTAGTGTCAATGATAATGTTAGTGACCATGATAGTTTAAAATCTTATAACGTCACCCAATTGCCAAAAACTGCGCAATTAATTACTTACGTTCGTAGCTCTTAGAAAAAGCGGGTATTTTTTTGTGCACTTAATGAAGCCCCTTATTCATTGAAAACTATGTTGAACGACAATTAGATGACTTTGTTTCACGCAATATCCAATGTTGGTGTCAAAAAAATTACATGTAGGTATTTTGTTTAGCATGACAAACAGTACAACACGTTTCCGCTACATAATAACATGTTGCACAACTTTTTGTTCCCATTTTATAAATACGCGCTCAACATTGTAACAATTGTTTAATGGTCATTACTTCAAACATTCTGTTTGTAGCACATTATATTGAGGCGTCCTTTGTTTTAAAATAGAATTAATGGAACATGTCCTTACCATGAGTAGGTGGTATCTGGTAGTTTGGACCAGTGGAAACTCGTTGCCGCATTGTTCACGGTGAGTCGGAACTGTCTGCGGTGGGTGGTGTGAACCCCAGTGAGTCGGGGCCGGCGCGCGGCTCTTCGTTTGCTCCGGTGCGTCGCGTCGGACGTGGTACAGCGCCGCGATGTGGCTGACTGCTGGGGTCGACCGGGAGGTCGAACTATCAACCGGCCAAAAGTGCAGTGTGCTGCGCCAAGGTCACTTGATGAGGCTGAGGGTGCTCACCAGGAATACCCATTTTAAGCTGGCTGGCTATATGCTCGCTGCTCGAAAGCTTGAGGTAGTGTTCTTGATGACGTCACATCTATCACGTCGGGGCACCACTTTTGGAGTTATACTGTTGAGTATTATTCCGCACTCCAGCATACCTGCAAAGATTAATTTATTACAGAAAAATGACCCCTAAAAAATTATTTTCAATAATTACTCCTTTCATGTTAGTCCAAATTGGAAGTTAGTGTATATAAGATTCAAATTTTCTAATCTCTTCTTTAGGTTACAGTTTTCTATTATCATTTTCGGTTTGTACATCGAAAGTAAAAATATATAAAAATACTCCTAATACAAAATATTCAAAATACCTGTTCCATTTACTTACACGAATCCCATCGATTCTCCTATAATCTCACAACGAAATTAGAAGCGAATATTGTATGTAATAAAAGCTGTCAGTACCCCGGACTGCTTGAGTAACGTTCAATCTCGATCCATCTAATATTCGACGTTTACTAATACACGGGAGCTTAAAAGATAGAGTGTTCGTAGGTGAATAAATAAAATTGTTTAGAAAAGAAACATGGTAGGGTAAAAAGCACGTGTAAATAAACGCATGAGTAAATTGATTTGAGCGGTTAAACAACTCTTGACACGGTCGCTCTGTCAGGGTTGACCATTTTACCACCTTTCTACTTTCGTGGTCTGCTACGGTGCGTCCAGAGGTCGTACCGTAAATTCGAATAATTTTGAATCAAAATACATACCACAGATTTGAATATTTTATTGCGATAAACCTAATAAGTATCTCCTTTAGATATGAGGAGTTCTTGCTAGGGTCTGCAAGTTGTACGTAAATACTTTTTTTTTTTTTTGTTAACCTGGGGGGTTACCATGACGTTTTAAAGCAGGAGTAATTCCAGTATGGGAAAGAGACAGAGCTATACAGGTCGTCTAGCGCCATTTCTTTCCCACAGTGGAATTACTCCTGCTTTAATACGTCATGGTAGGATACCTGATCCTAACCGGTAACGGACAAAATTCCATGTTTGTAATTATGAAAATAATCAGTATTGTCATATAACTGTCATCAGCACTGGCAATCTAAGTAATGTAATAAATCTAATCATCTGTGTCAGAAACTTAGATCTGGCCTGGCCGGCCTTATTAGCCGTAGAACCCATGACCTATGGGTTAGACGTGTCATGAGTGGAGACCGTGAATCCACACGTGTGAGGTGAGATGCCCTTAGGCTAGGCGGAGCTACGGTCTTCACAGGGTGCCTGGTAGCAGCTGGATGAGAGTAGATGAGAATCTAGTTGAATGCCGTGCAAAGGAGTGGCGACGAAGAGGCTTATGTGCAGCAGTGTGCTGCTGCAGATAACGAGGCTGATGAAGCTGAATATGATGATCCTGAGACACAGGATCCAAAAAAAAGCGACCATTATAGCAGAGTATGGGTGAAAATATAATATGAGCAATGCTTTTTTTAATCCTATTAAGAGCGGAAATGCGTATCATCATTAATTTTTGTATTCACTAACTCATTATGAATATCGCGGAAAATCGAATTGCATTAACAAGGCTGTGAAAATTAAGGCTACGATGAGATTTATAATTTTCATGAAAAAGCAGTATTACTGACATTAGGTAATCCTTTATTATTTTACACAAAACATCTGGAATATTATAGTGTTATACGTTTTGTTTATTCATTTTGAAACTGATGAGCCAATGATATTTTAAATCGCGCAAATTGTTGCAGACAAATTCAGACAATTGTCGTAATTTAAGTACTTCAAGCGTTCCGTATTATCGATCGCAGACGAAACAATGCAACGATATTTGAACAATACTCAGTATCAACGTAGCGTATCTTTCTTTATAATATCATTGGATTTAGCCCTTTTCAAAATTTCCGAGAAATAAATTGGTGCTCCTTTCATCAATGAGTCAGTTTTTCCTGTCATCAAGAAGAACTTTCTGACAGCTCTACTTAATTTCATTTGAGGTACAGGCGGCGACACTTCAAGCTATCCATTTCCAGTATAACATGGTCTCACTTTGTATAGATTTCCCGTACAATGAGAGACCCGCTTATACTGGTTTTGTGTAGCTTCATGCGTCGTGCATATCTTTATATCGTTTTTCGATTCAAAATCCTTTATGAAATATTTTTTACGAGGCTTTACTGCATGTTCTAACCAAAGCAAACGGTCGCGCGAACATGCGAAAACAGGAAGGTCTCCTCTGTCGCTGAGACGACGCGTTCAGGTATGTCAAGCAAAATGAACGCAACGAGTGTTAGTGTGATGAACACTATGTTTAAAACGCGGCCTTCGAAAAACAGCGGTGTTACAAACAACTAACCGCTCGACCATAAGAGATTAGTTCTAGATTTTTGGCACGCCAGCCACCAGTGGGCATAAAAAATGAGGGTAGGTACGTACAAATGTGTTTTATTGTTTATTCCCTGAGCTGTCAACTTACTGAGAGAAATTGCTACGTTATGTTACTGAAGTTATGTGACGTACGTGCTTCAGTATTTTTCCGCTTAGAAAATAATGTGTAGCGATGGATGTAGGAACATTTATATACGTGAAATTGAAGGCTCAGATTATAATGTGTATAAAAGTCATTGGTTTTACGGTTGCAAAAGCTATGATGAGAGTAAAGTTGAGTATGGAGGTAACGGAGAGCATATTTTAAATCATCATCATCTGTCTAGCCTTTTCACAACTATTTTAGGGTCCACTTCCAGTCTAAACGGATGCAGCTGAATACTCGTATTTTACCTGGAGCGAGTGCCTATCTCATCTGTTAGTACTAGGTAATACGATAGCCCTTGGTAAGACTGGTTGTCAGACTTTTTGAGCCACTGACTACCTGTAACGACTGTCAATTACAGCCGGGACCAACAGCTTAACGTGCTTTCCGAGGCACGGTGGAAACTCGGTATGTAATGAGTGGTCACCCATCCACAGACCATCCTAGCAAGCACGGCTTAACCTAAAGATCGATCCGAGCAGCAGTTATTATTTAGCCACGAGCTCCTCAGGAGAGCATATTTTAAATAAGATCATTCAATCCTTCACCGTGTGTATTTCCTAGTGACATCTTCACATATGCGACATCTACCAACCCACGCACAGGGTCCGCATGGTGTATGTGTCCATTAACTCTCTTATAGGAGGCCTGTGTCTCAAAATTGCAGGCTGATTATGTAAATCCTTAATAGCATGATGTTAATTTCAAATCGAAAGCTTTCAAAGCCTTTAATAATGATAAAAACACATGCAATTAGAGCCATACAACAACTTTTAAACGACACCCCAGATTACGCAATTACCAAAAGACATTTCCTGAGTACCGAGCACCTAAACTTCAAACATTAACAGTTTCAATTTGGGGTCGGTAACGGATAATGGGTGCCACAAATATACCCTGAGGAAGTCCAAAGTGCATTGTAATGGCCCGATTACAGATAGTTATGTGCAACGTTACCGTTCCGAGTTTGAACAATTACTGTCGAGTGTAACGACTAGCACTGAAGAAAGAAGTATTGTTGAATGAACCACAAATACTTATAACTTAGGTACTAAGTTTTCAACGTACTGATAAAATTGACTTCAAGGCAAGAAGAGACAGAGTCACAGCTCCTTGGTTCTACTGGGGGGCAGAGACCTATTATATAAAGGAAAGGATTCGCACACCTGCGGCTCTTACTACCACCACAATATTATTTCAATATCACTTCAAAGGGGGAAAAGGATGGAGCTATCCACGTCCTCTAGACTTTCATTTCTCTTTCCCACACTAAAGTAAGATAAAAGCAATTCTGCTTAAAGAGGTGGTGGTACAATCTCTCAGGTTCTAGACAAATGGTTCACACTTTCAAAGCGTCAAACTGTCAACAGGATTGACAAACACTTTTCTCTGGTTTACGTTGATCCAATACATTTATAATGGCACCTTGATTAAGCCCTCAAGTGTAGTAGGCATTCTTCCTATAATTTTATTCTTAATGTGGAAACGCCAAGGTAGCCCACGATATTCAAATTTTCTTACGTTTTTTGCAATTTTCATGTCAGTGTCAGGTTGTATGTTGAACAAAATCTGGAGGCCTACCATGATGCCTTAAAGCAGGGGTAATTCTAGGGTGGGAAAGCAATGGCGCTAGACGACCTGTATAGCTGTGTTTCTTCCTCACACTGAAAAGACTCCTGCTTTAAGACATCATAGTAACCCCCGTGATTTGCGACCGTAACAAATATATGCCATAATTGTTACTTGACTTTATTACTCAGTTATAATCATTCAGTCATCACGTCAGGATGTCACGTCAGGATGTCACGTCAAGTCATCGTCGTTCAGTAGGTAATCAAAAGTATGACAACCAGTCTTACCAAGGGGTATCGTATCACCCAGTACTAACTGGGTTGTGGAGGTCAGGTAGGCAGTCGCTCCATGTAAAATACTGGTATTCAGCTGCATCCGGTTACACTGGTAGCCAACCCAAACATGATTGGGGAAAGGCTAGGCAGATGGTGATCTCTAAGTTCATTCAATACCATTGAATAACTTTTTCATGAAAATAGTCATGAACCTGAGTTTCTCAGGATACCCTGGACCTTCCACCCCTAAGTTTCCTTGATTTAGTGCCTATTATCAGCAGCACCGATAAAGTTCAGTAGGGTAGATCGATCAACATCTGAAATCACGTCTTCAATAGCCATTCAAAGCCTTCTGTTGAAAGGAATGTTGATGAATCGTCATAATTTACCACAAAATTAGATTATCGACAATCCAAGTTAACTGTACCTCTGGTAGTAGTACAAAGGCTTTCCTTTCGATTTCATTTTTAATTTAGTGCTTGTACCCTTCTGCTTCTCGGAAAGCATCGAGCTCGAATAATTAAAATGGAAATATTCCAGTGACTTCTATAATTTTCGTCCCCGGTTTTTTGATTTTATTTCAAAAAATCGCGCGACTGGTTTACGGATTGGTATTCGGTTAGTTTTCAGATTAAAAGTTATAATTTGATAGTGATTCGAATCGCTACAATTTACTCGTTAGTCTTGTGATTGCAAACGCAAGCATGAGGTCCGGGTTCGAATACCAGGTGGGGCAAAGTGGCATTGGGGTTTTCCATCAGGGTTTCCTCAATAGCAGACTCTTTATTTGTGACCTGTTGATGGCAAACTGCTAGCCTCCTATACCATGGAACTTAAAAATAACTGGCGAAATGTGGATGAAGGTAACTACTAGTAGGTAAACTTCTGCCTAAACCTTTGGATATTACAGGCGTGATGTTATGTGAATTAATATTAACACTCCGTTTTTAATTATATTACATACTAGCGACCCACCCTTGCTTCGCACAGCACCACCTATCGGGTCCAAAACTGTATTTAATGTAGCCTATATTTTAAGTTAAGCATCTAGCAGTCGAGCGGTGAAAACTGCTTTCAAATCCATGCAGTAGTTTTTGCGTGATGCGCGTACAAACATACAGACCGACAGACAGACAAAAATTCTAAAAACTGTTGTTTTGGCTTCTGTTGCTCTAAAAAAGACCCCCACAAATTATTTTTTCAATATGATTTTGTTCAATATCTTCAATGTACAGATATCGGCCTGTTACAATTTTATTAAATAGTATGTATATAGATAATTTTTTAAGCAATTTGACTACCAACTCAAATTATTATTTATCTGTGAATTCACAATCACAGCTGTCATTCTTTGACAGGTGTGTCGAATGGCTATAACTAAGTTTGCTTCCCAATCGATTCTTTGATGTAATATTACACGCAGTTGCCTCATGTATAACGTTTAACCATTTGAATACACCTTTCATTCTTCAGCCCGAATATTCAAAAGTTGTGAGCGAAACAGCACACCATTATGATCCGAGCCGAATTTGCTCCATTTAACTCAAATTATATTCTACTTATAAACGCACGGAAGACTTCATTAAGCGAAGCGTTTCTCGCTTCCCCTTTCAATATCTCTTCAGTAATTTATAATCAGAAATATTGTTACCAATAACCATTTTTTTTAGAGTTCCGTACCCGAAGGCTAACCAACGAGACCCTATTACCACAGATAATATAATACTACGTACAGATACCCAATCCCATACAAAGAAATGACACCTCCCTAAAACTGGCTAACGCTCGGGCTAAATTTTTTCCTCAATTTTTTCAACAGATGGCAGCACCAACATCTCACTATTTTCCAGATAAAGTAGTTTTACAACGCCATCTAGGAGTCGGCCTGGTTACTAGGTAGCATCGATACTAAGTGGCATCAATATTACTAGATGGCGCTGCTTTTATATAGATTCTGTACATCGCACCGTGCGTTCAAGGACGTAGGTAATAACAATACAACAAAAATATCTCGAGTTGGCGGAACGGTTTCATTTTTTCGAGTGAGCTAACAAACATCTCGCTGCGGCGAATGCCTCTTCATGTGTTTTTGTGTATTTCAATACATAAGAGCGTTCACTACTTACGGCATTTCAAACAAACTTTCAAGTTCTTTTTTTCGAAATGAGTGAACCGATTTTAATGAAACTTCATACGCTTATGTAGGATACATAGTTCTAAAAAGTTTTCAGGGAACATTTTCTAAAAATAGTGTTATAGCTAAATTAGACCGATTTTAGATTTTCCTTAGAAACAGAAATTTCCAATTTTTTTTTTTTTTAAAGACATTTCGAAAATGTTCTCTGATAACTTTTTAAACTTATGTATCCTGCTTATTCGTATGAAGTTTCATTAAAATTGGTTCAGTCCTTCGAAAACAAAGGACCTGAAAGTTTGTATGAAATGCCGTAAGATATAAACGCTCCTATGGAGAAAATGCAAGAATAGCCCGCGTTAGTGCAGCGCAGTGCAGTGTCAGTCTATATGTTGAACAAAATATAATTCACGACCGTAACACTTATGTCTTTAAAATCTTCAATACAATCCTATTGAATATCTATTTCATGAAAATGTCATTCAATGGGATTAAATGAACTTAGAGAGTTGTATTGATGATTACGATTTTTAATGATTACGATTCAGTAACAACATACATGTTACAGCTGCGAATCATATTTTAATCAACCTGACACCGACCTGCAAATTGCAAAAAACGTGAGGAAATTTACTTACGTTAGATACTCCGGCAGCTAATTATACTCAAATAGTATTACTCAAATCAATCAAATCTAGGTATAAAATTGCTTTTAATTTTATGTAGCTACTGCGGCAAGGAAATAAAATTAAATAGGAGTAGGAGGATGAAAGATGGATGGCATAAATAAAAAAAAACGAACGGAATAATTTTATAAAAATATTTTAATACTTCAATCAAGTACTTATCAAAACTAAATAGCAAAGTGATCAGTACAAAAACGGCTGATCTAAATGCACCATAGAACGCACCGCGAGGGTTGAGGTCAATGCCCGCAATCGGTCAGCGAATGTCGCGCGGCCTTGCGCACGCGTTTGTGGTATGTTTTTGATATCGGTTCGTAACACGTGGTAAAATTTCGCTAGCTAATTTAATTTGACCCTGTATACGGGGTGGAACGGACACCGACGCGAAAACAGATACCACTTATTCAGTACATCATTCTGACCCCATTCAATACATTTTGACTGTGTAGTATTGCACTTTTGTAGGAAACAGCTGTTTTTTTTTAATAACCGATGAAAAATTTCAATGCCCACATTGAAATTTTTTGAACCTTGATTAGCCAAAAAATTTTCTAGAGTAGCTTTTAAGCTTATCAGGCCATTAAATTATTTATTTTGTAGAATTCTTATTTTTTATTTTGGTTCAATGGATTTCTTTCTTGATTTACAGTAATCATATATTTTCACTTCAAATAATTTTCTAATTAAAAAATCAATGTGATTAAAATCATGGTAATCATTGGGAAGATTTATTTGAAATTTTTTCACTAAATCAGACAACAAATTGATTTTGTGAATTATGGTAATGCTATCATTAAATAAATCAAGTAATTTTGTTACTAAATCATATAAAAAATCACTTGGAGATTTAAGACTTGGTGTGGTCAAATTAGAATAAGTTTTGTTAATCAACAATAATTGTTTCTTATCAGTTAAATCAACTTCATTATTAATCAAAACACTTTTGCATGCAACACAATCAAAATGTTCTACACACACTTTGCCTAACCAGCCAGCAAAATACACAATAGAACAAGTTTCTAATGTAATTTCGGGTGGTGCCCCACCCGAAATTACATTAGGAACTTGTGCATTTTCTTTATCCGCGCCCTCAAGTTGGAGATCATTTACAACACTTGAGGGCTCAGCGTTCGATGGGCCAGCAATTGCTACTGGATCTTCCAATGATGTTGTTGATGGTTGTGTATTTTGCTGCTGATTCTCGGCCGGCGTAGACATAAAGGTGTCTTGATCTGATTCACAATTAGTATTATCCAATTTAATCAAATTATTTAATAGATGGGACCGGAACATAGCTCTTAAGCTTCTAGATGTCGGGTTGCGATTACAACCACCTCTAATTCTAAAAATTCCAAATAAATTTTCAAGCACATCTTGATTTAAGCGGTATGTCATTAGAAATCTGACCTCAGTGCCTTCTGAAAATTCTTCAGTGGAGAGCTGAAGTACAGCATTAATAGTCTGCAGTATTCCATCAAAGCAGGGAGGACGGGTTAATTTTGATTCATTATTTTTAATGATCTTTTTTTTTAAATCACTGAAGATTTCCAAGCCCCTAATTAATGTTTTATTAACGTAAGAATTTCTATTTTTCGTAATTGCACATTTAAATGGATTTTTATCAAATTTATTTTTTGAATTCAGCGAATCAAACAAATCATTGATATTTTTTATAAAATCAGCTGTATGTTTTGCCGTATCACTCTTTAGCTCTCCACTTGCTATTACAGTCTCAATTGCTGCTGCTACTGAATTGCTAAAAATTTGGGTGGCAAACTTAACTTTCATTTTTTGAAAATTATTAGGTTTTAAGTGCACTGGGGTCAATTTTCGTAATGATTTGCTTTTATTATTTTTATCGATATTGTAAACGTTGATTATATCATTGAATGAAATTTCATTGCCATTTAAATAATAATTGTTATCAAGCAAATTGTTTCTAATATTTTTAATCAAATGAGGTACATCGAAAATTGAATAAATTTTACGATCATCAATAAAAAAGAAAGGATCATCTTTGGTAGCCCCTAAGGATTTTATTGCTTTGACATTTGTGGTAGCTTGATCACATATAATTACTTTTGGCAACAAACCACTTTCAAATAATTTGTTTTATAATTAATCCTAATTTGTCAGAATTAACATTTTTATGTGCCAAAAAATATGCCAGAGGCATTTTCCAATTGGAGTAAATTCCTCTGGCCACAAATACCAAAGCATATCTGGCTTCCTTCGGGGAACGCTCACCATCACCAAAATCTTCAAATCCCTCAATCAAATCATAATTTTTTGAATATTCCAAATCAGCCATAATGCTCATTTCGTCTAAGCACACACCACAGGCCCTATAATTTATTGGTTGATCACAAAACTTTTTTTTTATATTTTGAAAAACATCCTCACTAACACCTGGCAGACAACTAGATGATTGGAGCCAGTGTTGAATGGTAGTTGGTGAGGCTAGCACTATGCCTGTATTTAATAAGTGTTTTTAGGCAGCAGGTGACTTATAATATAGTGACATGCAAAAATTTTTTTCTGCCTCACTCCACTGTCTTTTAGATTGTTTTAATTGCATAACTGTCAAAATTCTTGAAGCATCACTTTTGAAGTGGTGTTTTTCTAAATTTATTATGTTATTAGTTTTACTACATATTTTTTTTTTCAGTCTGTTATATTTGATTTTTTCTCTTTTGATCAACCTGGAAGACATTTGAAGGCTCATTTTTAATCTCTTGCACTTTGGAGTGTCAGTTGATTTCCTTTTCTTCGGTGTGTCAAAACATAAAGGTGCACTAGATTCAGTAGGTTCTTCAACATTTGGACTGTTACGAGTCAGTTGTGTCTTGTACACTTTGGTTGGAGTCAAAACTTTCAGTACAGGTGAAGTTTCTTGAGCTAAAAAAACAGATAAGCAAAACTCTATGTTACAAACTATTGACAACCTGTAAAAACAGTTCTTGTCATTCTTAAAAACTCGCACATAGAATTTCCATAAATGAGGGTAGGTACAATTGTGATTATCTCAAAAAATACCTTGTGATGTTGATGGACATGGTGAATGCGGCGTCATGACCAAGCATTGCTCATTCTTGTGGTTTTGAGGCACTGCTATTTTTGATAAACTTTTCCTTTTGCCAGTTTTATTCTGAATGAACTTATCATCGAAATGTGCAATACACAGGTATCTGTTCCGCAGTTCCTGATGATTAAGGTGAGCTATCGTCATGTTTCCTAAAATCACAAACAATATGTTATTGAGTAATATGGCCACATTTTAGATGTATATTGTTGAGCTGTTATTTTTCAGTTATCAACATTTATAAAAACAATTTGGAGTATTGATTGGCTATAGAAGTTAGTATTATATAATCTGTGACTATAGTAAGTACGTATTTTATTTTACAGAGCCTTTATCACACAATACTTATTAATTTTACACTATATTTGATCATACTATGTATTCCTAAGTTAATTAGTTTGTGCAATGAGTAGTTAAAACAGAATCTGTGTATGTGCGAGTTCAGGATATCACCGAAATTAAATTTTACATAAAATTTTTAGTTATTAAATTTAATGTATTTCGTCATTTGCTATTTGATTTTTATTTTTAGTATCTCAAAAGTGAGTACCTACATAATATTTAAGCAGTAAATACACTTACCACAATTGCTCAACCAAACTTCCAAACGACTTGCGTGTCCAGTTGGAAACCGAAACATTGAGAAATTTTTCGACGTATTATTACACTTAAAATATGAGCACTTGGTGGGAGCCATATTGAGTGTATTTTGTAAAATCAAAATCCGAAGTTTTCACTAGCTTAAGTCGTCGTATGTGCAAGATTCGTTGTTGTCCAGTATCCAGGGTCCAGGTCTAGTCATAGGGAGGTGTCTTTTCCAAAATCCGTAATTCGAAGCCAGGTCGGATATAAGAAAACAAAAACGCATTCGAAACAGATAAAAGAAACTAGTAAACACTCAACAACTGCCACTGGGAGTCAAACAATTCAAACATGACGAAAACAGAATTGACATTGACAGACAGAGTAACTAAACTACCTACTTTAAAAAAAACGTTTCGTTTAATGTTTATAGTTGCAGTTTTAGTAAAATGAAAAAAATATATAAATTTGTACCATAAACATGTTAAAAGATTTCTTACATTTCTATGCACAGTAATAGATTTAATGTAATAACAAATATATTAATAAAGATTGTATGTGACAATTAAGTAAAACGCCATCTATTGCAAGCAGGTCTAAACAAAATGTTAAACAGATAGCTAACTTTATCATTCTATGGATTCGATTGGAAGTAAAAGTCTTCAGTTATCTTATTTGTCGAAATTACGTGATTTATGAGTGTAAATAGATAAATCAGCATCAAACAAAGATGTTTTGATTTTTACTAATCTTACTTCAGCCAAAATCTGCCGTTTAACTCATTTTAGTGGTTGTTAATTTCATAACTGTTACCTATGCTGCCATCTATGATTTTTTATTCATGACTAATTATAATTTGTTCTAGTTGAGACCCCATGGTACTATTACTAAGCCACCGCTGTCCGTCCGTCCGTCTGTCTGTCAGCGAGCCGTATCTTATGATCCGTGATAGATAGACGGTTGAAATTTTCACAGAATGTGTATTTCAATTGCCGCTATAACGACAAAATTAAAGGGGGCTCCCCTACTACGATGGTACGGAACCCTGCATGCGCGAGTCCGACTTGCACTTGGCCGGTTTTTATTGGATAATAATATATTTCGTAGATCTTGGTCGCCTGCGGCAGTTGAATTATTTAAGGTAATTGAGTATTGTACGATATTTTCCCTATATTTGCCACAACATTCTCTATTGAAACAAAAACATAATTCAATGATAAAATATAAATTTCTTCCAAACTTGATCTAAATATAGAGAAATAATGCCCTTTTCCTGCCTGCTTGTTTGTCCGCTTATTTCTTCTAAACTACACAGTGAAGTTTGAGGAAATAAAGGAATGTTTCCTTTGAGTAAAATTTTCTAATTCTGAGTGGAAAATACTCTAAATACTGGAGATAGACAATTTTCCAGGTGGCATTGAAAAATTCCAACCTGTATATGTTTAATCTCAACATGAATGATATAACAAAGATCTTGTAAAAATATTTTGATTTAAAAGAGTGTCCATGGAGTTTCTTTTCCAGTGTTCTCAATAGACATCTACGCTTTGGAATGGGCAACTAGAGTACTGTCACAGTTTCTATGCCTTTTGACTGGGACTGTAGCTTCATCAAAAGAGTAACGGTCTAATCGAGGTAAATGCTTTGAATTTGAGTTTATTACAAACGAATTATCGATCAATTCATGCCATTGATGCTACTGGCCATCTCCAACCACAGAGCTATCAAACTCTAGATACGACCCGGCCCGCATGTCTAACAGTCCGTTCTAATCCGATCCATAGACCAGCCACTCAGCGTATAATCCCCTCACATGGACCTAGTACACACTAAGTGAGCGCAGAATTCTGTGAACACTTCTGAAATAGCAACTATAGTACTTACGTCCTTGCGTAATTGTATGCAATTGTGTCGAGAGCAGAGGTGGCCCAAGGTGGCGACCCGACTTACGAACAGTAAGTCGTGGGTTCGAACCCTGGCAAGCGCAATACTTTGTGTAATTTATTTCATCACCACTGCTCTCAAGAACGGTGAACGAAAACATCGTGTGGAAACTGGCATGTTTTAGAAACAAAAATTCGAAAACATGTGACATCTACCAACCCGTACTGGGCCCACGTGATAGATTATAGCCCATTCCCTCTCATAAAGAGAAGGCCGTGTGTCTCAGCAGTGGGAACATATAGGATGATTAAGCACGTATGCATGTGTCGATAAAAAAGCCTGATAGTTTATTGCCCTTTCAAAAACACGAACACTAAAATGTTTAGGTCTATGTTAGAATAAAAGAGGCTTAAATAGACTCTCAGTGTGTCAATGGGTGAGTATGTACTTATTTGTATATTTTACACCATTCCACCCATTTGGTCTTCATCATTTTCTGCCCTTATCCCAATTTATTTGGGGTCGGTGCAGCATGTCTTCTCCTTCAATATCTTTCATCTTGATCTCTAACATAATATTCAGAGTACAACAGCAACAAAAACAAATGAAGCTCATCGAATGTTCCAGATAAATTCAAAACAGAATTAAAATTACACCAACTTCCATTTCCCGACTGAATGGTTATCAAAATCCAAACTATCGGGAACCAATCGGAGTAACTTCATGTTAACCATACTCGGCTTGAGAAAATTACGCACATACGGAATAGTTATTGATTTTGATTGACTCCAGCACTGTGCAGCATAAATATTAGTTGGTTTGCAGCGCTCAACAATTTGGATAGATTGCAAGCCCGCATACTCGCTTAGTGCAGCGAGTAGGTACCTTAAATAGTTGTTTGATAGAAGTTTGGCTGTACTTTATTGTTTGCTCCAGGTTCATGTTTAAAGGTATGGCCAGACCAATGCATTCATTGTGCGTCTGAGATGGTTTGTAAATAAATGTTCATGGACACTGTAACTGTTTAAGCTTTCACGGTTTAGGGCTGCGGGACTGTTCGAAAGAGATACCGCGGCCCTGGAACACAAAGGGCAAAGAGGGAACATGGATGGGTTTTAGTCAGTACAGGTCTGGAGCTCCCTTCCGTTCCGCTCCGCCCAGAGCGCGGGGGGGTCATTTGATGATTTCCCATACTAAAAAAAAAAAAGCTTACACCGTTTACAACTAAACTTATACTCAACCCGCGACCATGGCGCTTGCAACAGCGTCGACATATCGGGAGCTCAAAATAATGAACAATCACGGAAGATATCCCGTAAGTAACAGTATAAGTTTAATGTTTATGGAATTTCACCACCAAATTCCATGAACATTTTTATCAAGGAGATGACAAGGAAGCACCCCAGTACCTTCCACTTGTATGCACTAGTTTAACCTTTAAAGCCTGTATTTTGACAAGAGATGGCCGATAATAATCACCAAATAATATGAGGGAATGAGGTTATTTTAGTCGTAATTAATACACGGAACTCTCGCGATAATAAAATAAAAGTATCAGAAAACTAAATATCTTCATCCTAATAGTTCTAATTTCAAGATAAACACACAACTCTCTTCCTTTTTAACCACAACAGTGTTCATCATGTTCATAATATCTGTTAAACATAATCGCTTAACCCAAAACCCACAGTTGATCTATTAATACAAACATTGATTTATACCACCTGATCCTCTCACTTCGAAGGACATCAACCGGTAAGTCCCGAATGACGTCACTTGTAATGACATTGCCCACAACAGAGGCTTAAGGCGGACTCACAACTTGGACCCGGAAAAGGTGGGGATCGCAGATATCAGCTGATGCCTTAACATAGCTGTGTTGAGGAAAAGTTTGGGTTTTAGGTTCAACCTTTATGTTATGGCAAAATTTCTGAAATGTTGTGATAAAAATAGAAGAAGGATATTACTATAGTCGACCTTAAGTGGTAACAGTTAGATCCTAAGCTGGCCTAACGTAGTACAAAGTTTCAATAGAATAAATAGATCAGTTCATACTGTCTTGTAGAATATTATATCGCCAAAATATTCATTCCCCCAGTCCAACCCATAAAACTTACACAGGCCATGATCCCACATAATACAATCAATTTGCCACAACTTATCAAACACACCCACTCGTATACAACTATCTTTATCTTTCGCGGCAAGATTTACAACGCGTCAATCCCTAATACTTGGAGGTCGTAAACAAAAATTCACTGTATATAAAGGCAGTGAGTGAAAAGAGTAATTTTCTCCTCCATAAAAACAGTTAGGCAGTTATTTATGGTGATACCGCAATCTATACAAGGGATTTCGCCCGAGGCAGAGCATTAACGATTATCCGGGTTTTTCCTACAAAGAAATATTACTTGACAAATAAATTCCGTGTAGGTTCCTTTTTTGCTCATCAGTGGTATAGGTTTTTGGAACGATCATTTTATCGGAGCGGATGATATATAAAACATATTTTATTTGATAGATAAAAGTATATCAGTGTATCAAATATGAGTTTATTTCATGTAGAAAGCTTATAGCGGGATTCTACCGCAACTATTTGATTGATAATCTTAGAAGTCCGCGTACCGTACGTTCCCGGAAGGTTAACGTGCCCTTGAAGGGAACCAACATTCCGAAGTCACCCTTATCTCGCAGGCCAAGAATTCGCTGAAACACGGTGCGTAGAAATAAAATTCCTTTACTGCTCCGAACTTGAGAAAGGTCAAATTTAATGTTCGCACAGAAACGTTTATAGATAAACAAAAGAATCCGGAATCGCTGGCAGGAAAAAAAGAGGTACGGAACCACCAAAAGCCCGCGACGGCGACGCGACGCGGCGACGTGACATTATCGTGCGCGTGCGACATTCCCGCGTGATTTGCATACAGATTGTTTACATTTATTCGAGCAATACTGCTGGGGATTTTTGCATTTTGTCGCCGCTTTGCTAACAATTATTCTCTACTTTTACGTTGTTTAGTATTTATTTATAACTGTTGGGTAACCGCGGTGTTTGTTTTTATAATCGGTTGGCACCAGAAATAAATGGCTTTGTAATGTTTTCTGTGTACACGTTACGCGCAGTTTTATAACCCCAGTTTATTGGTTGTGTGTGACTAATTCTAAAAAGTTAAAATTGTACTTCTGCTAGAAATAGGTCTGGTAATGTGACTAGGCGAAATCTATTGTGTCGCACTAAAGCTATTATTAACCAAGATTGTGCTTTCAACTGGTTTAACATGTTACGATTAATAAGATAGTTGTTGTGGCCAACAGCCAGACTAACAGACAGCGTAGACTTTGTAATAGGCAACTTTGAATACAAAACCATAAAAGCACATAGGCAACTACTGAAAGTTGTACTATAATATGTATAACAATTATTAAACACATAAATTGCTTATGACAGAAAAACGTAGAAGCAGTTTCAGCACGAGAAGACGTCGTTCTACGTAGTCTCGTGCGATGACAATGCAATGAACTTACAGAATTCCTTCACATAAAACTAAAAAGAATCAATACGTAGCTACCGTCACGTACTTTTTCCACAAGGAATTCTGATCTAAGCAATAAAATCCGCACCAGACATCGGTTCGGACTTCATGGTCATATATCTGATTTCAGTACAGAATGTGTTGGTACTTACGATACCTATTTACGCCATTGACACAACAATATAAAGCTGAATGGAAAAATAAAGCTGTAACATAAAAAATGATAAATAGGTCTATGAAAAGTAATTCATAAATATTTATGAAGAGTTCTTGTGCTCAACCGAAAAATCATGAAATATAAGAAGCACCCACTGTAATGACTACATGAAGGTTTTTTTTTCTAAATGTAATATTTACACCGGGTCAAATTTAACTATCTAGTGAAACTTCAATGATTCGGGTCTGTAAAGTTTATGTCAAATCAATTTCAGATGCTAGAACGGGTGAAACGGAATCCAGGGCCACAAATGACCAGGGCTGCGGGACTCCAGGGCTGCGGGACTGTTCGAAAGAGATACCGCGGCCCTGGAACACAAAGGGCAAAGAAGGAACATGGATGGGTTTTAGTCAGTACAAGTCTGACACTCCCTTCCGCTCCGCCCAGAGCGGGGGGGGTCATTTGATGATTTCCCATCCAAAAAAAAAAAAAAGGGCCACAAATGAACAAAATTCATACTTTATTTATTTTTTGTTTAATTATGATTTGATATCGACACCTGTCCCGTCTACGAAGTTTCGGAAGTCGACCTAATTTCATCGTTGGTATTGAATTTCACCCACAACAATACGCCGTTGAACAACAGTTGTAGCTATCAGACATTAATTAGGCGTCTTGTTACAATAATTTATTATTTTCAATTTTGAAGTTAATTAACCTCAACAGTTATCCCTACGGTAACGTGAGATGAGAAGCAGTAACGTCTTTAACGTCGGCCATGAAACTTCTTATTTTATTAAAAATGTTATAGACGAAAAGTCTGGAAGAAATATGAAATATCAACAATGTGGTTTCATATTTTTCATTTATGAAAGGGTTTAGTATGATATATTCATGTTTAGACAAATTACGCGATGTACAGATGCACTGAAAGTGTTAAATGTTTAATGTAGACCTTAAAAAAGTGTGGTTGTTATACTATGTCAATATTAAATAATGTAATTGGAAAACCTTAGAAAAATAGACTGGAAATTCATACATTATAATTCACTAAATAACCTACGGCTACGTTCGGTGTATGTATACACGACAGCGTGTATAATAGACTGTTTACGTAATTTTATGTTCCTTTCATCTGGTCTGTTTATGATTGTGTAGAAACTGTTAAATAAAAATATTTTATAACTGGATATATTATATTGTATTTTTATTTTATTTTTTTATTTTTATCAAATCGAAACAACAAACAGCTACATTAAGTGATATTGCAATATGATAACATAAATAACTTAAATAACAATGTAATGACTAAACTTTTATTTCTAGGAGATCAGCTTTTAAATACACTAATTATGAAATTACAAAATAAATTGACTTAGAATATTATTCAACTAGCTGACCTGCGCAACTTCGTCTGCGTTTGGATTTTCCCCGTTTTTGCAATCTTTTTCATAAATGCTCCGCTCCTATTGGTCGTAGCGTGATGTTATGTAGCCTATAGCCTTCCTCGATAAATGGGCTATCAAACACTAAAAGAATTTTTCAATTCGGACCAGTAGTTAATGAGATTAGCGCGTTCAAACAAACAAACAAATAAACAAACAAACTCTTCAGCTTTATAATATTAGTACAGATTTAATACACGAACTGAAGTGTCTCATACAGCCTTCGAAACTAAGGTATGGCGCATGTGTATTGCATTGTATAACGGGCTGGTGTCCGCAACTCCACGTCCAAAGCGCGTATTTGGGTGCGGTGGATATGCTAATATAATTATCATCTATCTAAGCAATCCGAGGCCAAGTTCATGCTTTAGCCGGAAATTTTCAATAAAGGGAACTGTCGGCATAATGCAGGCGAGCTAGTTCATTTGGCTCGCCTTGCCTTTCTACGCTAGCTCGCCTGTTGTGAATAGAATCTAAATTACTTGAAAGAATTCTTACAGTGCATCCTTAGCGTTCAAAATGCTTCACTTAAATTCATTCACTGTAGAATTCAAAAGGAAAATATTTAATAAATTCACTGAATGAGTTTTACTTTTATTTATGAATACCATTGAGGGTATCGAAGTGGAAGATTGGAGGCGTGTTTTACGTAACAGTCTTGTCTTAGCCAACCGAAAAAAACGATGAGGAAGATCATAGCAGCGATGGTTCTTGTTACAATTAGAATTAGGCTCTATAGTTACAGTTAAGGCAAAGCCAAAAAGAAATAACATCTTTAAAAGGTAAACATTGCAAGCCAAGAACAGGCTGAATCGGGCAGGTTTTGTTAGTTTTTCTGTAGCTTTAGTAACACGAGCCCGGTTCTAGGGTGGGGGGAGGGGTGAGTGGGGGTTGTTCCAGCGACACGGCATGTAATCTCAAGTTAGCGAGCAATTTGGTGTTTGCTTTCAGTAGTGCAGCTTTGACTATTAGATTGTATTGCCTTGCGAATTTAGAGCTTTTTAGATATCCGAAGTGAATTGAATTCGGGTAAGTCGTGGTTTTCGTAAACTTAATTTGAAATAAAATCAAAGGTTTTTGGAACTCATTGTATTTCATTGAATATTTTTAAATTTAGGCCAATTGTTTTTCTTAGAAATGTAAGTATTTAAATTCTGTCAAGCATTATTAGCATTCTTATGACTTACTATACGCTTTTTCTTATTATATCTAAAAATAATAAGAAATAAACGTGTTGCGGCGATTCGCAGTAACATGGTACAGGGGCAGAAGGGTGGTGATCATTTCATCACTTGAATCTCCTCATAATTTAATGTAACAGTTTTGGATAAAGTTTATAATGAAGATATTCCCAAAAGGAACAGTCAAAGATATTCACCTACCACTAATTGCTGTACCACCAAACAAAACAGAGGAAAATGGGGTATAAAAGAGCTCCCTGGAACCAGACGAACGTCTGTCGTGGTCTCCATAAAAAACCTTCAAGTCCTCTTCTTAGTCATTATTTCTATTACTATCCATTAGTAGTACTAGTAATAGGAACGGGGCGTGGTATAGTTTGCCAACACTCAAATGTTCTTTTACCTTGCTAAACTGTCAACATTCTCATATGCCCTACGCGAACTTAAAAAAACTACCAACCTGCAAACAGCACTAGTCGCATACTATGCATATGCTCAGGCATGGCTCAGCTATGGGGTCATGCTGTGGGGTAATAGTACAAATTCACAAACCTTATTTATTTTACAAAAGAAGCTAATCCGAATTATAACAAACATAGAACAAACAGACAGCTGCAAACCACACTTCCTAAAACACAAAATACTCACACTCCCTTGCTTATATATATATCTTGGAAATATGTAAATTTGTCAGAAAACACCCAGATTTTTACACTAACTGCGAAGAAACACAAACAAGATACACCTTGCGACATAACAAAAACAAAATAAACAAACCTCAATCCAGACTAAAAATGCACTCAACCAGCCCTTTAATTATGTCCATAAAAATTTATAATAAATTACCGAATAACATTAGAGAACTAAACAAAACACATATATTTATTAATAAATGTAAACAACTTCTGGAATCCAAAGTATATTATTCAGTAAAAGAGTTTTTAGATGACAAAGCAATTCCAAAATAAAATTATTCCCTCTCTTAAACACCAAACATTAAAAATATATAATTATAATATTAATACATAAATAATATACCATAATTAAATAACAATATTAATAATAATGATAATTTCGAACTATACTATACATTTGAATACTTAGATAAATACATAAGCTCACATATCTTTTTATAAGAATTGTTATTTTATTTTTGATTAAGTTTAATATCTTTATTTATATTAATACAAATAAATGATCTCAATAGAATTATAAGTAACTACTAACAATACATTTTAATAGGTACATAAGTTTACAAAATTTTATAAGAATTGTGTTATTTTTAATTTTTATTTTATACATTTTAATTTTTAGGTTAACAACATGTTGCTGTGCCCTAACAGGGTCCATAATTGTACCTTAGCTGTAAGCTTTTTATAACATCTTTTATGCACATTATGGTACGCAAAATAAATGAATATGAATATAAATATATGAATATGAATACCTCCAGGAGAGCCGAAATTAAAAGAAAAAATGTGAATTTCGATGAAAAACTTTCGACACATTTGATGTTCCCTCCTAAATCATAATAAGTTGACGTATTGATTCCGTCATTTCCTTATTTTTATATTTTACAGTGGGTATTTTTACTGTTTAAAATCATAAGAACACAATGAAATAGTGTTTGTACTAAAAAACTAAGAGAGAAAGCAAAATATGGATTTCACTTATCTTTATCTTTATTCTTTATTGCACACAACATAAGAGAAATAAATAATTACATCATATAGCTTATGTACAAAGGCGAGCACTTAAATTTCAATAAAAAGGAAAAACAATTGCGAGCTACGACTTTTTACAAGTTAACAAGAAAAAATGTGTGTTGCCACACTTAAAAAACAGTTTAAGGCACAATAATATTGCACTCATAAAAAAAACAACAAGAAAAAATGACAAAATATTAAATTTGATTCTAAATTATTATAAATCACTGCAATTAATTGCATTAATGTATTATTAAAATATATTATGTTCACATTGTAGTGAACAAATAGAATTAAAAAAAAAATATAAATGCAAAAATGAAGGTAGATTTCGGCTATTTCAAAGACAAACTAAACTTTTGAAACTATCATCGTATCCTGCTATAACCCCTAGTATTTCCCTAAGCACTACTTAATGTTTAATTAGACTTTAACCACTCGTAGCTTTTAATTGTGCTAACAACACTAGCGCAGATAAAGCGTCGAATGCCCACATTTTACTCAACTTCGAATGCATTTCGACGGAATGCAATTATTACGCTCGTAATTTTGGATTTTGTCCAAAACTTGCTTACTATGGTCATTGCGAATGTAACATTCAAAAAGGCAATTAGGGTTTGTGGACTAAATACAATAAGTTATGTCACTGCCTGTGAAATTTATTGCTCATTGTCTCCGTAAAGTAATTTGTTTGAAATTAAAATTAAATGTAGGAGTATATTTGGTTAAAATGAGTTCTTACAGACAAAATGAGAAATAGCTATTATTCTTCCATAATAATATAATTTGCCTTTTACCGTTACCTTTTTGTCTTCCAGTCTAACCGGATTCAGCTGAATACCAGTATTTTACAGCGAGCGACTGCATATCTGACCTACACAACCCAGTAACTGGATAATATGATACTCCTTGAGAACACTGGTTGTCAGACTTTCGGGCTTCTGAATACTCGTAAGGACTGTCAAAGATCTACAAATGACAGCCGGGGCCAACGGCTTAACGTGCTTTCTGAGGCACGGAGGAAGCTCGGTGTGTAATGATGTTCACCCAAACATTGACCACCCTCAGCAAGATCTGGCTAACTTTGAAGAACGACCCGTGCGGATGTTATTATTTAGCCACGAACGAGCTCTTCTTAAATATAAAGGCAAAGATGCATTTATTTGTATAAACATGTGTGACATGATACATAGATATGCACATATGGATGGAAACAAGTTTAATATTGCTGGTTCAACATGTTTTGCCATATTCGGCGTACAAAATAGTTTATAATACTTAACTCCAAATTAAAATTTAAGAAATAATTAATTTAGTTACATATAGTCATAATTCAATAAATTCAAATACATAATAATCATACTTAAATAATAAAATTAATAAAACTAAAATCACATATTAAATAAAAAATACTTAAAATTTTCTTAAACATTGAAAGTTTTTTGTACCACATTTATTTTTTTAATTCTATGCAAGTGAATCACTGGGTAGGTAAATAGATCCTAAAAATGGTTCATATCCGACCAATATTAATATGACTGGTTATGATGGTTATTATTTAGTCTTTTATTGTAATTATTTAGTTTTGATGAACATAAGTTGCAAGCAGGACCACATTCAGCTAAACACCAGCTGTAGACGTCAACCATGAACATGCATTACACTTAGCACTAACATACTCATAATACAACCCCTAACATCCATTACAACCCTTCTAAGTATAGCAGTAATGAAGTGTCAGCCAGACCCAACCCTGTCACACGAGTCTAAAATTAATAATAATGCTAACAAGGCGCTGGTTTTAAAGTGTTATATCCAAGGCAATGAACCGGGTCTAAAGATAATCAGGTGTGAAACAAGCGAAGTATGAGATCGTTCATGCCGCGGCAACCTCAGGGTTGAATTTTATAAACAAGTGAATGCGTAATATTATGTTCTCGGCGGCGCGAAGCGTGATTAATTGAGAGGTAGTTGCTCATTTTCAAGCATTGAGAGGAGTTTAATTTTTTTTCAAAACTTTTAGTGTGTAGCAGTGGCCCGCGATCTTCATCCGCTTGAAATTATTATTATGTACATAAAAACTAGGCACACTGTAGTTTTTTTTGCAGTTTTTATGTTACAGTTTTCTACGATTCAATTTATGGTATTTATTTAAATAATTCTACTACACCTTCCCAAAGACAATACTACCTTTTTCTGGTAACTTCTCTAATTGAATCGGATTTTGTTCGTCTTTTGTATTTAAAATCGTTTTTTGTATTTAAAATGGCGTAGAATTCAAGAAATTATAACCTACATTTTCAGCCAGTGATACAACATTAATCTACGAGCCTTAAACCAAAAATATTTCAAATAAAGCAAAACATGAAAAACAACAAACCCTAGCAGACTCATCAAAATCGGGCAACTGCATCGATATAACAGCGGGCAGGCGAAACAACAAATTTTATTTTCCGCACGATGATTAAAAATTTTATTTATGTTTTATACACCAGCGGCCATCAATCGAGATTATTCGCCGGAAGGAGTGAAAACAGGTTCACATTAATAAAAACGACATGCGATGATATTTTAAATGAAAAAATTCATTTAACCCGTGCGACGCGGTAGTCGCAATTAACGCTCCGATTAAACTGTGAATTATTTATTAACATTTTATGATCACGGGGTAATTTATAACTTCAATTGCACATTCCACTATGGTACGCGGTTTATTGTTTAGCGAGAACGCTTTGATTTTGAATTTTATCGTAGTTGTTAAATACACGGCTGAACCGTATTCGGGGTGAGAATTTCGTTTGTTATGAAGCCATTAGCGAGTGCCGGGTTTAATCGGTTCATATTTTTAAGCGACGGGACTTGGCTTTGTGTTTTTGCGGATCATTTTTCTTTTCGATTGGCTCGTGAAAAGCTCGTTTTTAGTTTTTACCTATGCTATTTATTAGAAAAGTGTGCATACAACACCCAAACTGAACCGACTCACTGGTAAAAACTTCTAACATTTTGAAGTGGTCCACGAGACGTTTGGTCGAGGAAGGCAGACGGAGGCAAAGGCGAAACATTTTCTAGACGATCTAACATTACATTACCGTTATGTGATTGTTTGAAGAGAAGAGCAAACTTAAGAAATTGAAACTGCAATAGATAAACCGGTGCGGAGATTTTCTTTAAAAATAACAGTTCGAGACAGTGCAGACAGTACTTCCTGTTAGAAGATGGTCTTTTGTTTTTACCTTATTTTTACTGTATTTAATAGTTTTTGCTTGAAATCTCTTGGAGTATTTCCAGTCGCATGTACACGTAATTTTCTTTGGGGTGAAAAATCACGTTTTACGGTAAAACTCAATATAACGCACACAAAACATTGCGCTGATGGCTCTTTGAATAGTAAACGTGACAATGAAGGTCTTTAAAGTAAAGTTACAACATTAAAACCCTGTTTTAAAAAAAAAAAACTTTTGAAAAAGTTGGAACTTTGAGATCTCCGGAACTAGAAGATTCCCAGGTATGGCCCAGAATAAAATAATGATCGCAATGACGGGGAGAATAAGTGCCTTTCGTTCTTTAAGGGACTTTTTACACCCTTTATAATATCATTTACTTAAGCGTAATCAAGTAAGCAAGCACCACATATAACATACACGTTATCAATCGAGGAATTGAATTTTAACAAAGGGTAAATGCACCAAAGATCGTTTCCAAGTTTGCCTAAGTAAAAGTGCGTTTTTTAGCTGAGTGTTGAGAATCCAACCGTTGGATGTACGCAGCTTCACGTTACCTCCCTAGCATTATCCTTCTATTATTTTTTAACTGTCTTTTTCTTTAAAGTTCCGAAGTAATTGCAGTAGGTACTCGAAATAATATGGGATAAGACACAGCAATGCAATGAAAATTAAATAAAAATAAAGGCAAAACACCGCTGAGTTGGATTATGTCCAGGGTTGGAACCTCATTTGGAGTTGCAGTTTATTTATTGCCAGCCTTTACTTGCTGTGAATTGAATCCAAATTACTGGAAAAATTCCTTACTGACTCTGCTCTGAATTACTGTTTCAACTTTAAAACCAGTGGAGCTAAGGTTTGAAAATCGAAGAAAGGATTCTAATTTTAAAGAGAGTTTTACCTTTTACTGCCTATTAGTGATTCTACACGGGTTTTTATAAAGTTTTATAGCCCGAACCTGTAGATGATGATTAATACCTAATTTTGGTTATATCAAATAATTAATTGCATTTCATTGTAATTAAAAAAACCGTAGCGGCCTTTTATTTGAAAAACTTGTGGCAAAATAGGTTAATAATTTAGGTTAAGCCGCGTTGGCTTAGGTTGGTCCGTGGATGGGTGACCACCATTACTTTCTGAGTTTCATCCGTGTCTCGGAAAGCACGTAAAACCGATGGTCCAGGCTGTCATTTGTAGATTTTTGACAGTCATTACAGGTAGTCATTGGCCCAAAAGTTTGACCATCAATCTTACCAAGGGGTATCGCATTACCCAGTACTAACTGGGTTGTGTACGTCAGATGGGTAGTCGCTTCATGTAAAATACTGGTATTCAGCAGCATCCGATTAGACTAGAAGCCGACACAGATGATGATGAAACCAATTACTATTCATAGGAGCTTGTACCTGAAGAATTAGACATGTCGAGACAATTCAAGTCGTCAGAACGTTGTGTTCCTATTTCTACAAAGACTTTCAACAGTATAGACGTTTCTTCTTCTTAATCCTAGTATATCATATTTTATCAGCCCAAAACTAAGTCACTTCTACAGCTTCGGCTCAGTAGACAGGTGAGGTGGAGCATAGTTAACTTTTCAATGACTTATGTCAATCCCATACATTTTTGACTTTTCTATCATCATAATCCTATATAGATAGTCACTTTCTCTAAGCTTTTTAGTCAATAAGTCAAGACAGTATTTCTTTGGATCACGTTACTACCTAAAATGCCTCATAATTATTACAAAAGTTTATCTGATTGTCTTGGTACCGCGTTTCCCAACACTATTGTAGCCAGTCGCTCCTAAGTAAACAGTCTCGCTTATGATATTGCCGAACTGAAACATTGTCTCAAGTTTACAATATATCTCTGTGTACATGAGTACATCTTTATTAACTTTTGTATTCTTGTACATGATTCAGTATGAAACAAAGGCTAAAGGAGCAAAAATGATTTAGCGAGAGATTTGTTTAACTAAATCATTTTTGGTCCTTCGGGCCGGATAGCTGCCGATAAAAATATGCATAAAATACCAAAAAAATTACGAATATCTTAAACTATTATTGACATCATGTTTAGTCCCTACAAGGAATTTAAACACAAAAATATAATTTTCAAATAAAAGCAAGCATTTCAATTCTTATATTAAACTGATATAAATGTCACATTAATAGATGAAACCGTATGGAAAACATTTATTTGTTCATTTAGACTTCATAGTCGTCCAATAGTGGAACATAGGCAGACTTAATGCCACGAGGGATTATCCACCAGTCAATCTTTGGTTTCTTTGGGATCCGCTGGAGGCGAGTCGCACGGGACCGGTCAATGTGGCGACACTTGGGGGAAGCCTATGTCCAGCAGTGGACGTCCTTCGGCTGAAATGATGATGATGATGAAGAATCTTTGGGTTAAGTAAGAAAACATCAACATCAGATAATAGAAAAAATGCATTGATACATATACGGTAGGTACGTAGGTGTAATCTAGACTTATCCCTCACATAAATGTTCGATGTTAACAAATATTAATTTTAACCGGCTATAGATATCCTTATATACCTATTTCTATCCCCAAAGTAAAATGAAACAGGTCACATTTGCTCAGCTACCGAGCGATCAAAATATTTCCGAAACCTGCGAGGGCTACCCGTTGGCTTCAGAATACAAAGCGAAGATCCCGTTACGGGTCAGAGGACGCTTGAATGTTTTCTTTATTATATCTTTGAACACCATAGTTATTTCCTACAAAATATGTTGGTGGATGGAACAGCTTGGTATAAAAAAGGGAGTTCGGTTAGCAAAGTGTGAATTAGAAAATTCAAATGGTGCGTATAAAAAACGTATTGGTCTAGTGGTCGCAAGCGCGACTGCTAAGCATGAGGTCCTGGGTTCGATTCCCAGGTCGGGCAAAATGTTATTGGGAATTTCTCAGGATTTGTGCCCGGTTGATGGCAATAGGCTCGCTCCCTATTACATGGGCCCGAAACATAACTGGCAAAATATGGGTTTACTATTAGGTACACCTCTGCCTAACCGTTCGGGGATTACAGGCGTACTGTTATGTGTAAAAAACAGTTTAAACAAGTTACATCAGCTGAACTAGCTATGGACGAACCATGTTTGTGAAAGGAACAATGGAGAAAGGAGCGATGGAGCAAATGGAGTCCGAGCAAGCGTAGCGTGGGCTAGAGAGGCTAACGACCCTAAAAAGATGGCTGTGGAAGAAAACGGCAATTATGTTGTGACGCAAATTGGGAGAGGCCCATCTTCAGCAGTGGACATCCACACCTTGCACTGATTTTAATTTTAATTTTAAAAAAAGTTTTAAAAGGAAGCAAACATAAGTTTTCGTTAACATTTTGAAGTTCAAATGAAGGAGCATGATTGTACCGAAATACCCTTAGGCCTTATTTTCATTTTAAATATAATTTGACACCAAAGATATTCCTATGCCCTTTAACTATCAGAAGAGCTCTTTGACCTCTGTCGAATCGTGTGGAAGAAGCTAAAACTTTAATTAAACTTCAATTACCTAAAACATCAATCCCATTATTTCGCTTTAAAAGCTGAATTAAAAAGATCATTTACAAAACGATTCCTTAAATGATCTTTTTACTCTTAGAAAGACATCAAGACAAAGGTCTGTAGACTATTAAAGAAATCTGTTTTTGTGAAAGACTAACAAACAAAGCTGAATAGAAAGTATTTCTCGCGAAAGTCGTCGTTAAAACTATTTTATATGTGTACTTGACGTTTTATCGTTAGGCTGTATAAAGTTACCTTTGGTGTTAAAAGAAACCAATGGAAATAGAACACAGAACTACAGAAAAGTAACCGGATAAGGCACACTTTAAATAAAATAAAATAAAAACTATCCAGATCGGTTACCTACAGCACAGTAGCGATGTGTCAATTTTTTTTAAGAAGTACTCCGGCTTACTTCATATCTTTAATGTGATTTTATTATTAATTCGTCTATGGAATAAGGATTGTGCCCGTTTTCAAAGGGAAGCCGGTAGGAATCGAGTTGTATGGAACCTTCGCCACTGCTACTGCGTATCTTCAGAAATGTTTAAAAAGTTGAGCATAAAAAAGGAGTTAACCTGCTGGAATTTTTAACATCTTCTACCTATCTTTGTATTCCAAATGCGAATTCAAGTAGTGCCTTGGGACTACTTAAAACTTTGCTTAGCTCGTTAGGAATCAAAAGGATGATGTAGTACGTTTTCATAAAAAATATTCCTACCTATATTTAAAAATCTTTTGTTCTTGTTGGATAAACTTGGGAATCATATTATTCTCCGCATTTTCTGTTCTTTAGAAATAAAAAAGCAACCTAAAATAAAAATACTGCTGAATATTTTTTTCTCCCTTGGAAATCTTTTTCCCAAAGACTTTGTAACGTAACATTCGTTCTAATCCCCAGTAAAAGTTAGTTCCCAATAAAATCCTAGTACCGAGCGTACATGCGTACTGTTAGCTCCAAACCAATTCTTCTAGTTTCACTTTTTTTCGCCATAAAAAACATATTGGTCCGATGTTTTCTCTACACATTTCAGGTGAAATAGTGCTGCGGGCTCCGCGAGGGAGACGCTATTGAAACCTTTTTGACCCATATCAAAGCTAGGAGCAGTTTGACAGTAACATTATTAACACGTGGCATGAGGTATGTACGAGGGAGCTTACAGCATGTCCGGGTAAATTCTTTTCTAATAACCCTTAAAAATCGTAGAAACCTTTCTTTGTTTCACCTTTGCACGCTTGTATTAGAAAAACTTTCCTCGTATTATTTCCTGTCGCAGTGAGCGCGTGATTTCCTGAAGTTGTTTTCCTTTCCGCTTAGCTGCGACGCTAGTGTCCATGAGCTTATTGTGGAGGATGTGACAGCGCGCCAGATTGTGATGGATGTCGTCCTTCCGGACTTGACACTAGTCTTTTGTTATAGCCGCGGCCACTTTAAAATTCGCTGTGTTTTGTTGCTAGGAGAGTGTGCAGTAAATATCTCACTTGTCAGGGGTATGGAACAAAGAAGCGTATGCTAAAATATTTTTACTTTTAATTAAAATATTCACCTACACTCTGCGTTTTGTAATGGTAAGGTTTGGAAAATAATACTTTGTGCCCCTTATTCAAACGTTCAAGATTGAATGTCACATTACAGACATGTACCTAACTCCTGTGGGATCAGTAGCCCGGTTTCCATCTGCCAATCGTCCTCGAACTTTACCAATACTGCGTGTCAATATTTTCAGAGAGATAGTAACCGATTGTGAGAGGGAGAGCACCAAGAGGTAAAAGGTAATCAACACAGCAACTAGTCGCATTCAGTATTCTGATTGAATAATCTGTCCGTATATCACATTGACAGTGCGCTGCTGGCTTTGCTTTAATGCGGTTAGGAAGGCAAATATTGTTTTGTATGATGGATAGACCGTTCGGATTACACATGACAGTTCTGTTTGGCCGTTTATGAGTCTTGACGACAAAATCATGTATTTTGTTAGTACCAGCCTTAAAGTTTAATATTTTCTCTTTGTTTTTTCCCTGATATTGCTATTTAATACTATGAATAACTCTAAGGTGTTTCGCTTATGTGTTGCCAAGATGAGATTGCGGCAGTTGTGTCGCGTTTGGATAGAAAAATCGATGGTAGAATAGGGCTGCCACCATTTAAAAAGAATAATAAAAAAGCTATGTCTGACATGTATTTGAGGCGCGAATTGGCACCTTCCGATTTTACCTATTTTTTTTATCGTCAACTCACTCGACCTTGAAAATCTGACGTTAAATACGTCAGATGTACAGTAAGCTACAAAAACTTCTTATAAAAAGGTATAAAAAATTCTATACGACTTGACTTTAAAATAAAACACGGAGGTAACATGAGAAGGTCAAAAGTAACGTAAAATGTTACAAAAGTAATATTCTGGCAACGCTGGATAGCATGCTTGGGTATCATGCGTCGTCGACCGCATCCCCCTCGCCGTATCCCGAAATCTAAGTACCTATTTACTTAACCGAATCAGCCAGCGAGGGCAATAAATAGTTATTTGTAGTGATTGGTTTCAATTCGTTTTTATTTGACTGTACTTTATAATGTGCGAGCGAGTTGACGACAAAAAATAGGTAAAATCGGAAAGTGTCAACTCGCGTGCACGCGCGAGTTTCACAGTCGCCAGTTGACGAACCAGTCTTTGAGAGCAGCACATCTGGATACTAGGTATTACTTATGTATATAATCTCTTTTATTTGATAGGCATTATCGGGTTTAACAAAATTTGGGACGATATTTCATATTTTACAAAATATGTCTTTACAGGAAAAACAGCTAAAATTCTATAACACAAACACCTGCACACTCGATACTCAATCGTCAACAACCATATTAAAGGGGATCCGAAACGGATTTCTTTTGACTGACGTCAGCAAAAATTTGGCTGTACACCGCGTACATTGCTGGCGTAAGACACGATATATTTTTTAAGGCGTTCCTGCGCGGACGTGGAATGAAAGAATTATCGGTGTTGAATCGTGGTTGCTGATGCGGCCGGCCATTTGGCGCACGGCCAGCTCCCATCGCCTCGATCTTGTAATTTACTCATGTGGAATGAGATTAACACGACATCTGAATTGTATTTAGAGAATTTTCATTGTGAACTGTCACGTTTTAGTACACAAGTTGGCCCGAATAGTTTAAACAAAACAAAAATTAAGTCCAGCATAATGAGAACAAATTTTGGCTAAATAAACGCAACGCTGCCTGGCAGTAAGTTCATTTCATTTAAGTTAAAGAGTATACTTTTAACTTTTAATGCGAGTCTCTGCTTAACTTCGTTGAGTATATTTAAATGGTGGAATTAATCTTCTTGAAACTATTCATTAAGCGTGCTCGGTTTGTTAGCTATAAGCTGCAGCAGTTTTTGTAAATTATGTCCTATTTACTTGGAGATGTATCTTTATATCTTCAATGGGTACGAAGGCAATGCTCGTGAAATTGAATGCATTGGTTCTAAAAGTCACTAAGTCCATTTGTCTCCTAGTCCGACCAATAATTAGTACGTAATCTGTTTTTTATAACAGAAGATCGAAAGAGGGTAGCGAAATAAGGCATTGCAATAATTTTCAGAACATAATCATAAATGCAAACAGAGTGCCACGAAAAGTAATAAAATGTATTCCGGTTCCTCCAATAATTCCGTTCGAACAATTTACAACTCTAATAAAACGGTACATGTCTCTCCCAACCCATACAAGTAGCTCAAATATTCGAAACGCTTATCATTTCCGAGCCATTGAATAGGGAGCGAGTCGGCCGGACTTCTTACCTCGCGCCATTATAAGAAATCATCTATCCATGGAAAATAATTCGATTGTCAACTCAATGATAAATCGGCGGAAACAAAATATTTAGAAGTTAATCAACTGGTTTAATTTGGGTTTTGTTTTGAAGATAATAATATATGAAAAGGTCGTGGTATTCAAGAACTCACATGTTTTGTGGAAGATAAACCAAAACTATCGTTATATCCTCAACTGTCCACGCAAATTAATAAAACAGATCATCGTGAAAATGCAGCTTCGCATAAAGACACAGATAACAGCAGAACTTACAAACCGAATGACCTACAATAACATCGTACTTACATAACAGAAGATCTATATCGCGGGAAAAAATACGTGTCGAAATAATTTACCTAATGAAGCTAGCTGGCGCTGACTACAATCTGGCCCACTGAATTTATTCACACCGAAAAATCGCGCGGCCCGAACTGTACGAGAAAAAAGTATTTAATTGCCCCCAAGGAACCGAGAGAATGGTGAAAATTCGGGTAGCGAATTTATAGGAGCTATTTGGATGCAAATGATGAGCGCGCAGCCTCCGCCAGTGACGGTGTAACCCCAAAAGAATAAGTGAGAAACGTCTTACGAGAAAAAGGCTCGTGAATACTTGTGATACTTTTTAGAGTTCCGTGGATGAATTGTGAAAATGGAGCATTTTTTTTGTCCAATCTTGCAGTAAGCACACAGCAAAATATATTATATATTTTATGTAATAAAGTTGTTGACACACACAGTCACATCGTTTCTGATGCACTAACACACATGCCAGATAAATACCGCTTACTATGTTACATGTTTAGTCTGCAATGAATATTTTCTTTATTTTTGTGTAAAGCTGTTTATGGATCTTGGGGCGCTTGGTAAAAATCTAACTAACTGCCATCTTTTTTTTTCAATACGTTTCACAAATGTTCACGACCAGTGCTCCTCTGTCAACGTCATTCGAACGCCAAAAGATCTTTGCATATCTGTAGTGAAACGACCGTGATGACTACAGTACGAACAGTTTAATGTTGCAGTTCAAGGTGGTCCTGTTGGCAAGAATATGTCAAGCTTCTTACATTTATTTTAGTTCTCAGTTTTACCGCCTGCTCATTTATATTGGTCGATGTATACGGAATCCTACGGTGATGGTAATGTCATACTCTTTACTGGTTTTTATTTTTTGCTTGTTATTCTTAAGTGCGAGTGCGACTTAGGCTGGTAATAGCATGACGTTGAATACTCATGACTTACTTAAAGATTATTGTGTGTTGCAGTGCCACTCAAATGTGCGTAGGTACATTTTGAAGAAGAGCTTTCGCCAACTTTTTAAATTCAAGACAGAAAAGTAATGATACTACCAAAGCTACAGAAAAATGGTAAAGAAGAACCCGTGATATAGGGAGATGGCGCAAACGAGCGGAGGCCTAAATTCAGTGGTGGATAAGTTGAAGAAAATATTCGGCCTAGGCCGAGACTTTTCCTTCTCGACCTTGTGCGGTGTAGACAAGTAGGTTTGGTGTTATATTATATTCTCAATTATTTTGTACATACATATACTGGTAACCTTGAGATCACCCACCAACAAGAGACAGAATATGAATGATTTGTACCTATTTTTACTCTACGTTTAATTTTCGTATATTTCCTACAAAATTTTAAGTTATTTGTTTACCGCTCTGCTTCAGTGACAAAAATATATTGTCCCAGTATTTTTGCTCTCATTCCCAAATAAATCTCCTTTAAAAATATTCATTACGATTTTTCATCGCTGTTTGTTAGTTTTATTTTATGTAAGATCTTTTCTCGAACGTTGAGTAAAGATACTAGATTTCCGTATACTGCAAGAATCGATTTGCAAAAAATGTCGTCAATTATAGAACAAAGAAAGTTTCGGATCAAAATAAGAGGTTGAAACACAATAGAAGTTAGCCGTCCAACTTCACTATAGGACGAATATATAGTTGCAAGTAAAATGCATTCGGCTTTCGTCTTTTGTTTGGAAAAGTTGTGGTAAACAAGTTCGACACTCAATCCTTTGTGGGATACTTTTGAAAAGTTGTAGTGTATAAGAAGGCGGGACTTACTGCTGCCATGACAGAGTGGCGGATGCGGCGACCGCAGCTTGCCTTCCGGGGCTCCCGAGTATAAAAGACGTACTGTTTATTTTTGTACAGGACAAATATTTATTTGGGCTGGAAAAAATGTGAAAATATTTTTTAATGAAATATCTTCTTCTGTGTAGCAGTCAACTCACAGTGTATTGTTTTCTTTAATAAACGTATTTTTTGTTTTTATATCTGATGCGGTTATGAATGAGTCGTGACAATAAACTAAGCTTATGACATTGTTAAGTTGTTTATGATAATGGTCAATATACTTACGACAACTTGAACTATTAATAGACAATTCTAAATATAGTCATTTGTGGGTGTAACCACTGCAATAGAGATAAGTACACATCTGCCTTATAATCGGAGATAACCGATGTGATATTAGATTACTTATTCGTCATATTCATGTCAAAAATCAAAAAAAAAAAACAGAAGGGAGACCTCACGTCGAATAAAAATAAAATATAATGTGTAATCTCCACTTTGTATAGACTATAACATTTCGTCCGAAACCCAACTATTTATCACTTGAAGGCCAACATACCCTTAAGAACAACTCCGTGAAGATAAGGTTCATACTTCAAAGGCTTCAGGTTGTTAAATATAATCGGATTAAATGCCAACCAAAATTAGGGTAGGTGGTTACCAGCGGCCTTGTAAACTTATATTTTGACATTTACGAGCAACCTCAACGCGCCGGGGCCGCCTGTCTAGGACTTGGACAGTGTATATCTGGCCTTATATCGCCTGCCGTCTGTTTGAGAATACGTTGTGGAAAACTAGATCTGACTTTGTGTTCTGTTTGAAGAGCTTTGAGCTTTGAGCTTAAAGCTTTTTGTGAAAAGTAAATAGTCGTTTACGGATTTATAAGTTGAAAGATAAATATTCAGTACCTAGCTATCTACGCAAATAAATAAAATTGAACTGTCTGTTTGTAATTTAAAAAAAAACAGCGTTTTACTGAATGCATCTGAAGGTATACACGGTACTTATCAGGAAAACATTTTGTACATTTTTGTCTGTCTGCCTGTTCCGTCTAATCTCCGAAACGGCTGGACAGACTTTGACGGGACTTTTACTGGAAGATAGCTGATGTTATTAACATAGGCTACTTTTATTTTAGCAAAAAAATTAGGGTACCGTGCAAAAAAAAAACCTTGAAATTTTTAACAAAATCCGATTCAAACAAGTGGACGAAGGTCGCGTGAAACAGCTAGTCATAAATAAAATAGTCCCTAACCTAAGTATCAACTTACCTCAGCTGAAATAACAAGGAATTAAAACTAACAAACTGTAACACAAATTAACTATCTTCTTTTAGATACTTGAAATTGGATTTAGTGGTAGCACAGCATAAGGTCCTAGTTTCGATCCCCAGGTCGGGCCAAGGTTTTTATATCAAGAATGTTTGGTAGCAGCCCGAAGTCTTGATTCAGCTGATGGCAGGCTTGCCTGCCTCCTTTTACATGTGACTCATACATAACTGGCGAAATGTGCCTAAACTTCGGGGAGTAATTTAAATGGGAATTTTCATCAAAACAAGATTTATTTATTAGATAATGAATAAGTTTCTTGTTATGCATCATAGTGGCTAATTTGCAATGATAATATTAATAAAAAAAGGTAGATATCACACTCGCGCGCGCAAATTGTTGCAGACAAATTCAGACAATTGTCGTAATTTAATTTCAATAGCTATCTCTTTCTGTATCATATGTTCCGTATTATCTATCGCAGTCGTCACAACGCAACGATATTTGAACGCCGCTCAGTATGAACGCAGCGTATCTTTCTTTATAATAATATTGCTAATTTGTATGTTATTTGTACCCAGTTCAGAGGCTAGACCACAGAGTAGGGAAACTCGCCCCTGACCAAAAGCCACCAAGGCGTTTTCGTGCTCTGCGGTCTAGACAGACTTTTTCTTGTTATCCATCAAACGATATTGTGGGCAGTATATCAACAGCTGTACCGTTGACAGTCGACTGAACAAGATATTGGTTTCGTGGTGTTGAATAGATCAGATGCATTACCGAAATTTATTTATTTTCCTTTGGAAATGTGGGAATTACCAAAAAAATAACTTTTTTTTTTAAACCATCGTGTTTGACTTCGTTACATTACAAAAAAATACCTATCTACAGATCATTATCCGAGTCGTTTAACGAATGTTTTTTTCTCTTTTTCATTCAAAAAAATACTATTGTCCGTTATCACGCTACGATAACATCAACTAGCAGTTTTGAAACTACAATACCGTGCATTTGTGCAACTCAGCGCGGACGTTTATACTTTTGTTTTTAAACCTGGTTCAGCGACCATACCTCGAGCTGTCGTTTGTCACCCATTTTATGTAAAAATGCAGTCGAAAACAAAAGCACAACACTTCGGCTCTCCTAATGCTGAGAGCTCAGTGACCCAAGCCGGCTAAAATTTTCTGCGGTATCGTCGGCGTCGGCTTTCTTTCCCATAGATACCTCATTGCCACGCCCATCATGGTACATAACATAATTAATGTATCACCTGTTACCTCAAGGCTTAAGCAGAGATTAACTTTAAGTACATTAATTACGCTAGCTCGTGGCTAAATAATAACAGCCGCTCGGTTCGATCTTTAGGTTAAGCCGAGCTTGCCTAGGTTGGTGGATTGGTGACCGCCCATTATATACCGAGTGTCCTCCGTGCCTCGAAAAGCACGTTAATCCGTTGGTCCCGGCTTTCATCTGAAGATCTTCGACAGTCGTTACAGGTAGTGAGTGGCCAAAAACGTCTGACAACCAGTCTTACCAAGGGGTTTCGTATTACTCAATACTAACTGGGTTACGGAGGTCAGATAGGCAGTCGCTCCATGTAAAACACTGGTATTCAGCTGCATCCAGTTAGACTGGAAGCCGACCCCAACATAGTTGGGAAAAGGCGAGGCAGATGATGATGACAAGTCTAGAGATCAACACAAACAAAAACAAGTAAATTCTTTTTTTCAATTTCTAGCTTCAAAATAAAGGAATGAGCACAGATGGGGGTGATTTCCTGAGTGCTCGGTTTTTCCAATTTTGGTCCGGAACAAAAACCTTGCTTTACTGAGAACGAAAAGATTTGTTTTCCTCTTGTTGCTCAGATGTTTATCTTGCTATCCAATTATGAGGGTTAATTGGGGAAATGAAGGATTTAACTGTTCCTATTAGGATAGCCACCGGTCGCCACTTTTATTTTAACCTTTAATAAATAGCTTAAGGGGAGCACAAGAAGATACACATTGTATGTTCTCCAATTTCAGAATAAACGTCTAAAAACTTTTGGTCCCATTAAGATTTTTGGTTAGATGAAATTCGGCTGTGCAATGCATTCCTTTCTTCAGATAAATTCCAAAAAATTACATTGAATTTACACAGATTCTCTTCGAATGTTTTTCACCATAGACTGACGTCAGAATATTCTTCATTTCCTTCCAAACACACACACATTAATACCAGCGTCCGTCCAAAAAGTACAAAACCACAGCCGCACTTATCCGAACCACAAAAACATTACAAAACTTCGCAGCATCGGCTGAAAAAAGGCCGGTCTCGTTAAAAGGCCGTGCGGCGGGCGTCGGGCCTTCTTCCGGCACTATCCTCTCCCGGAGATGGGCTATTCATTCCACTATCGACGTGCTGTGTATGCTCGCCGGCTATACGCTTTGTGGTGAACGGAAATATATCACGATATGTTTTTATTCGGATCATATGTAACAGAATACTATCGAATCTGTTGGGAAGATATTTGATGTATGGCTGTGGTCGTTTTATAGTGAGTAACTGTTGCTGCGAATTAAATTTGTTTTTTGTGTTGGGTTTTTGGATTTTTGAATTTTTACTTGATATTCATTGTCATAGAATATGAATGAATCTCGCTCAGCCGTAATTACTAAGCCATTTGTACAAGTAACGAGATACAAAACATCTTGGCGGTCTATTCTTTTTTTAAGTTTTTTTTTTTGATTTAGCCTTTTGAATGCCATTGTCACATATACGTGACAAGCAAGCGCGTGCCCTGTACGTTAACAAACACAAATATGTGACAAAACAGTAGGCGAAATTGTGGCTTGGTGTGGAGGGCACGCGCGTGCGTTTATGCTCTGGCGTTCAAACGGTTAAACCTTTCATCATCTTGTTGTCCTTTTCCCATGTAATATGGTGCCGATGCAACATGTTTTCTTCTTCAATTCTCCCCTGTCAAGTGTCACGCTATCATTCAATTCATTCTCTTTCATGAACGATCTACATATAGTAATACAAAGACTAGGTTATACGTAGTATTTTCATAACAAAATATTCTTGCGGAAAGTATTTCATAACTTCTGAAAGCAGCTTCTTATTAACGAACATGTTTAACAAAAGACGACCGCGTAAAACTCAAATAAAAATCTTGAGCCGTTACTCCGCCAAAGTGATAGTCGGCTAACTCTCAATTCATTGAGGGGAAGCGCGAGCTTGATAAATAAATTAGCCGACCATAAAACTCCACACAGAAGAATTACAGGGTAATTCGAGGAAACAGCGTAATACTCTTCATATAATTAAATGGAAATGATTACACGGAAACTTGGGAAAGATGTTCGTTTTATTAAAACAGAGTCATTCCAAGTAATGTAGGTTTGGTAATAGTCGGAACTACTCCACTTTCCCTACAATTGGCATATAATAAAAATACATTAAGCCGTTTCAAGAATAACAGCGTACTTACACTTTGTAAAATTAATTAGGCACATTTCGCCCCACCTTCCCGATAACTTAGAGTGAGAGCTGAAATTTGCAAGCGGAACTCGCAGTAATAAATTTAATAGCAAAATAAACGACGTCGTTAACTTATCTGAAATATTGTCGGTTGAATAACTCAACGCGTTTAATAGCGTATTCCAGTTTAAAACGAGTCGTGACCTCACCGAGATTTAGCAAAAAAAATTCAATGGATTCATTCATCAAAATGGCATGATTTATGATCTGAAACTCTTTCAGTAAATACAAATGAGACGGTAGTAAGGACGTTGGGTCACTGCCAAAGTGAAGCCTGATTAATGATTTTTGAGGCACACGGGAATGTTCTGCGGAAAAATAAATTCAAAAACTTGTCGGTACACCGACGAAAACTTGTTTGGCAAAAAGTTTTTATTTGTTTTTAAATACAAATCAAGTATACTTTGTTGATATTTTGCTTTTTAACGACTTCCCTGCTTTACTGGTCGTATGCTTGTTTTTGTCCTGAATTCCAGACGACAGTATTTTTTTTTTTAATAAGGTACATGTTATTATTTTTGCCAAAAAATTTCAAGTCTAACTGAATTCAAGTATAAACATTGAAAAAAAAGCTTACTTCAATGATACGATAGAAAAACCAGAGTATTTCCTTGGATTAGACAACTTAAATTCTTCTATAACTCCACAATTTTACCCCACCCACCTTGGCTTAAATTAAACGATTTCAACCCCTATTTATCGAAATCCCCGAAGGGAGTATTTAATTACCTTTAAAAAAATTAAGTTTATGAGTATTAACCTCTTTCTTAATGGATTCTAAAATATCAAATTGAGGAAAATACTTTTTATAAATAATAAATTCAATATCCTTTTAAAAATAGATATCAAAGGTATCGGCCCATTGGAAACGGTAAATATGAATATGTCAATGGAATAACGGGCAGTATTTTATAATCCTCTTACTGAATTGTGCACACTGCGATATTATTCTCTCCAGCCATTCAAAATATTTATTTTGGCCCGTAGGGTTTGGACGGTAAATAAATAAAACGTAAAGGTAATACATATATAAGATCCGAATAAAAACATAACATATGAGGTAGACCGATGACCTTGTAGGTTCCTGAGTCAGACGGGATCTGAAAGACGAAGGATAGGGTGTTCTGGCGCCGCTTAGGAGAGGCCTGTGCTATGTCTAGCGACTGTGATCGTCTGAATTGATTGAAGATCCGAACGCTACGCTACGGAAAATCTTACCTTAAAATTATTACAAGAAACGGCACCGTGTGTCAACTCAATCTACCGTACTACATCATCATCATCTGCCTAGCCTTTTCCCAACTGTGTCGGGGTTGGCTTCAGGTCTAATGGGATGTAGCTGAATACCAGTATTTTACGTAACAACTTGCTATCTGATCTCAATGACCTAGTTACTAATAGCATACCCCTTCGTCCCCTTCGTCCCCTTCGTCCCCTTCGTCCCCTTCGTCGTTGTGTGGTCTAGTAGAAACTCATATGCATACTCTCTTAATATGCACGTCTTCCTACACCTTTCTCACATATTATGTATAATCTCATCTTTAATGATGTAACCAAGATCTTGTGAAAATATTTTGATTAAAAAGAGTGTCCATGGAGTTTCTTAGCCATTCTTTTCCATAGAGATCTAAGCTTTAGAATAGGCAACTACATTATTTTTATAAGTAATTATGCCTTTTGAATGGCACATCCTTTTGTTTTTGACCTTAAAAAGTGCCTGTAACGGTCTAATTGAAATAAATACTTTGCCTTTTTTTACCCGACTGCGGCGATGCCCAAAAGGAGGGTTATGTTTTTGACCTGTATGTATGTATGTGTATATGTCTGTTTCTATGTTCCCTCGTAACTCTTAAACGGATTTACGGATTTGGATAAATTATACGCCGTTAGGTTTTTCTTGGTAGCGCGAGTGTCACTGGCTACATTGAAATAAAAACAAAGCAAAATGGTGGGTTTCGAGTGCCATATCGTGGTGTTCAAAAATTTATTATCTTTCTATACCATCGAGTGGGGTATCAAAATGAAGGGGATAAAAGGTGATTACAAAAATTAATGTAACTTTTATGTTTAAAAGTAATTCGAAGTGACAAATCGTATAAAAAGGGAGAAAATCGTATACAGGCTGTCCCACGGCTATGCCACACGGAAGAACCTTAAATATTGTATATAGGAAGTTTTACTAAAAGAAGACTTTATTTTGATTTATTAAATAATCAGAACTGTGTTCAAAGATTTTTAAATAATCACCTGCCTAAACCGGGAAGCGAACCCGCCAATAATATGAAAAAAATATAAGTATTTTATAATAACGGTCGAAAGAGGTAATCATAAGGATTATTTTTTCCTCTATAACATACCATCTGAAATAAAAGGAAGACCATGAAATTTTACATTTTATGTTAAACTAGCTTATGACCGCGGCCGCGTGGAGTTCGGGAATTGCCCACAGGACTTACTTCTGGAATAATAAGTAATATATGTGCTATACCAGGCTATAATCTATCTCTGTGTCAAGTTCCATCTAGATATGTTCAGCCGTTCTGGCGTGATTGAGTAACAAGCATCTATCCATCCAGACTTTCACATTTATAATAGTTTGTGCAAGATAAATGTGTAATATTAGTTTTTACTTTTAAATTTGAATAGGTAATAAAGAATAATTAGTGTAAGTATTTCATTTTAATCGAGTAATACAGACACACTCGAGTTTTTTTCATGAAGTTACTTACAACTTGCAAATATTAGTTCATAGTAATATCAATTACATTACATATTATGTGAAATATTGATACTTGATTTGAGATTGGACACCGGTGACGACAACCAAATGATTCACAAGGAATCTATTTATAGACGTAATACTTTTACATAATATTTGACATCAATATCGCGCATCACGAGCCAGCCAAAATCAAAAAACTTCGAAAATCGCGATTTCACATATTATATTAACAGACACGTCTGCCTCAGAAAAATCTTACATAATTACTAATAGTAAATACTCCCACTCCCCGCACGCCCTGCGCAACACTGCGCGCCATGCGCCCGTCTACGTGAGTTTCCAAGCCCTATTTGACTCTGTTGGGGGATGATTGAAAAAAAACTGTAATACATGTGTCTCATAATTTTAATTGAATAGTGTGTACACCAATTTTCGAGTCATTCGGCCCAGAGAATATTAAGTTTCACAGAAAATTCAAAGCCCCATTACACCCTCTTAGGGGAGGAATAATGAAAAAATGTTTCTTAGTGAATATCTACTCTTCACAAAGAATACACCCTTTAAATTTCATGTCTTTAAGAACAGTGGTTTACGCTGTGCGTTGATATATCAGTCTGTCAGTCAGGACTTTGAATGTTATATTGCGAGATGACTTTGGAAAAACTGTGATACACTTTCGTCATAATTTCGACTGATGAGTTCGTGGGTTTTTTAGTTTTTTTTACATCAAGTTAATATTACACGAGTTAGAGTATTCGAAAAATACAGCAGTGCTGTAACTTTAGCTCACTTATCAAAACTAAAAGTAAATTAAATTAAAAAAATTGCAAAACTCAGCATAGCATACCTCCAAAGGAGTACCACGTATCGATATTAGAGTTCAAGAAAAACTTTAATAAGTTGCCCAGCGTCCGACCGTTAGAGTTTATTAACTTCTAATTCTATCAGAAAGGTCGTTCCAGTTTTTGTTACAACGTGAAGTTAACAACACTTGTTCAATCTGAGTTCAGTCGCTGTAAATACCGTCAGCGAAAAAAAAAGAAATAAAAATTAACTCGAGCCAAATTTGAAAAGTTTGCACTCTCGCATAAAGCCGTTCGGCAGGTTGTGATGCAAGCGCCTATAACGGACTACGAATTTGAATATTTTGTTTCCCATTTATCTGAATAGTCTTTTGAAACTCTAGCAGTAACAATAATCGTTGTTGCAGAGAATTTGGGAGCGGATTATTCAAATTGTGTTGACAGTATCGACAAGGCGACTTTCTCTTAGCAGAGACAAAGATTTTTTTTTATATCAGCCTGCTCTGACATACTGCTGGACAGCTGGACAAAGGCCTCCCCCATGGCCTTCCAATCCTGTTTCCAATTTGCTCTCTCCGACCAATCCGTTAAAAATGAGTCCAGATCGTCACGCCAGCATTTCTTGGGCCTGCCTCGATTACGACGGCTGTCTCCAGAAACCCACTATCTTCGCCCATCTGAGCAGAAACAAAGAACTTATCAGATCAAAATTTTGTCCTCAATTTTTCCTCAGTCTGATCATTTTTGTCCAAAAAGGTCTCTTAATTTCGCCAAGAATGCGAACTTAGAAAACCTAGATTAGAGCCGTCCGCTTTCGCTATCTCTGCGCCCAACCTTTCCTCCCCTGACAAAGCAAATCTTAACAAGGCCTGATATTAAATAAGAGACCGTGGAACATTTAATCTCTATTGTTTTCGAGCCATCGTTAGGTAATCAGCTTTCGTTCAGAATATTGAACGGAATGAGATCGTTCGGATAAAACAGCTGAAATCGCGTTAAGTACAATCGAATGTTAATTGTTCGCTACGTTTTATGGACCTTTTCGATAGGTCGTTAGTAGTAATTGGTCGTATATGCAGAGCGTTCATGTCAAATTAGATGTAGTCCAATTATTTGGATCATCATTTGCTGCAACATTATTGACGCTTTTAATAGCGTGTAGAAACAAAATTGGTTGCGTTCTGCATTTTATGTTCTGGCCATGATAACGTTCATAAAATGAAAGCCGACATTAATAATCATGCTTTATTAATCCAGCCTAGCATCATAATATTTCAGTACCTACCTATGTGGATATTAAGAAAATGTAACTAAGGCCACGATTTATAAACGTCACTTAGTATGAGCAATTGCTTAGGCATGTTCCAGTGTCTATCTATTTAGCACTAGCACTTCGGCAGTTGTGTTGCAGTGACAGCTCTCTTAGCCAAAGTACGTTTATAGATCGCGGCCCAAAACCGCCCGCCCCCGCGGCCGCGTTGGTCTTAGCTACTTGACTAAGTGCACTTATTTATAAATTCATGAACAGTATATTCAATGTGTAATAAAACTACACATCAGCTTTATTCATATGTGTGAATTCACCACAGAACATCAAAATCGAATCAAGATCAAGTAAAAGGTATTATTTGCAAGAAACAATTTTACTATGTGCCCCTACCGCATAATGTTTACAAACATACCTAGAATTTTGCATGCCATACATTATCCAAATGTACAAAACGGCTGAAGCCGAGTCCCAACGACAATCCTTACATACCGCGGTTCTATCTTTCTACCTACGCCAAAAATTACCTATGCACGATAAAAAGAGATGTATGTATGTTACAATATCACATCAATATAAATAAGGAAACTCTCACGCGTGATGAAGGAAAAAACGAAAAATATAGACTTCACTTTTTACGTCTCCATCGAGAATAAAGCAATTTCGGCAAAATTAAATCATAAAGGCAAATAGGTATAAAAGTACCGTTCCACGTGTTAAAACGTTGTAGATTTTCTTTATTCTTGGAATGGAAAAAATACTCATTCACTTCAACAACTTTCTTGTGTTTAATTTGTTAGCTAATTCAAGGAGACAGTATTGTTCCTTGGGGCATTCCAACCGCAATTGTTTGTTGTAAGCGCTGGCCACTACGAGATCCCAGCTTACAGAGGTCACAGTCAATGTGTGACAGTCTAACTCCTAATAAGACATCGCTTTTGACCCATAAAGCCGTTAAATTAACAATATTATAGTGTCAGCTTGTGAACATACACAGTAAAAAAGATTTACAAGAAATTAGAAAGTTCCTAAATAATTTCATGTGTGAGTAGATAAGGTAAAAGAAAATAAAATAGTGTAAGAATTTTTTCTAAAGATACGCAAAAAAGTAGTAAGTTGTGTACGTGAAAATAGTAGTAGTAGTAAGTAGCAGAACTCTGCTAAGAAAAATGCAATAAAAAAATTAAATTGGACATTTATTTACTTGTGTTCAATATACATTAATAAATTAAAATAACCTATATTAACTAACTAACTTAAAAATAAACTTAAAAAATGGCGTCAAAAAACTCCTCCTCAACGTAGTCAACTGGTAATGTACCCAAAAGACTGGCGGCGTTGCCACGCTGTATGGCAACGCTAAGCCTTTGGCCAAGGTAAAAGCCAGCCCTTGGGTCACGGGAAGAGTCAACTAAACGTTTAGAAATGTCCTTGAAAAGGCTGTGAGCACTCAAAAATTAAATAGGTTATATATTGATTGCAAACAATAATTATAATATTAACAGTTTCATTCATCTTTAAACACACCTTTGCATGTGGATGAATATTAATAAGATTTATATTATAGTACTCGTTGCCAAAAACGTCGAGTGCTCCATCATAGTGAAGAGGGAACTAGCATTTTTCCAGATTGAAAAACTTGTGTAAACGATCAATTATATTCCATCACACTGTATGTAATCAAAATAAAACGTTTTGAAGTATCCTCTGTTATAGGCGTTATTACCGAAACTTTGATACTTAATCACGGACATAAAACGTTACGCTTTAGTTGAACACAATTTATTAACGCTTTAATCTAATACAGGATCGTAAATCTTTAGTTTTTTTTGTGTTTTGCTCATAATTTTATTCGCGCTAATTCTACTGACAGTTTTCAAACATTACAGAGGTTAGATCTACCGAACATAATTTTGGAATTAATTTGAATGTGAATAAATGAAATGCTTAATTTATTTGGTTTGATTTTGTGTTCCCTCTTCTAATATAGACTCGTACCGTCAACGTATACTTTTCCTTAACCCAAGGAGGTAAACAAGAACAAAGATACACAATCGTATGTTGTCTTGTCATTCCTAATTCACCGTTTCTATTAACCGAAGTACGACGTCAACAGAATTGTAGTAAATAGCAGCCGAGGGTTAGGCCGAACGGTTTTGTTGCCCCGAAGCCATAATAGCTAGAGTTGAAACTTTTGCGGCTTGCCCCTCCGTACCAAAGTAAAAGTTGATCTATATTTTGAGGATACACGATATCAAATTAACATTTGCTGAAATTGGTTTTGAAATCCATTAACGGTTGATCATAAACTTGTCTGGGTTTATTGATTGTTCCGACTAAATTCTGTTACTAATCAAATATTGAAATCATGTAGTTACTTTGCTAGCTTATGCCCGCGGCTTCGCCCGTGTGTTGTCCCACGGGTTCATACTACCGGGATAAAAAGTATTCTATATGTTATACACCAGGTTATAAACTATCTGTGTGCTAAATTTCATTCAAATCCATTCAGTAGTTTTTTCGTGATAACATCCATCCATCCATCCTCACAAACTTTCGCATTTATAACATTAAGTAAGATGAATTTGACTTTAAATGAAGTTGCAATTTGATACAGTTTTTTTATTTTTTTGCTTCTGCATCAGTTCGTAGTAATCTGATCTAGATATTATTAGAGAACGGATTTTCGTTGCTAACGTCGGAGCTCGGCATGGGCGAACTTTAGAGTACCTAGTTACCTACATACCTATAAGTACTCTAGAGTTCTCTGCTATGCAACTTTGCCTCTCTTCGGCAATTGTTTTTTGAAAAAGGAATCTTATAGTCTTAACGAGTCCCTGTGCTTTTACGTCATTGCTAGTGTCATTTTAGTGGGCACATTGGAAGTTTGAACGATACCAGCTTAAGTATTTCATAACATCAATTTCGGAATAATTGACATAACTACTTCAAAAATATCACAAAACTCATTTCAATAAAGAAATCTTTATTAAATTCCTTTGCTGTATAATTTACTTTATTATTTTTTGTCATACTGCTGTCCCAGATTCCATGGTCGTGGAGAACTTGTAATTCAAATTACACGAGAACAACAAAGTTATAGGAACGTTCGAAATGATTTATATTGCGGGATGGCCCGAGGGCGCGATGCTTAGCGACGTGTTAACTTATCCATAGGGATGTTCCAGTGTAGAGAGTGTTGGGACACACAGTTTAAAGTGCCCTACGTTATGCCCGCTGGCGTCAGATATTTAGTTATTAATCATGGTACTATTTATCTGGAGCGGCAAGTTTGATAAGATATCTTTGCTTACTTAACATAATAAATGCGAAAGTTACTTTATTGGTATTTTATATATTCATGCCTTATCGACAAATTTGATAAAAAAGAAGATCATGATCTGGATTAGGACTTCTTCATCATTACGTGTCGATGAACTCTAATTGTCTTTGACCAGTGACGACTCAAACTTTGGATTAGGACATAAAATAAGATTTTTATTCCGTAGTACATTCCCGTGGAAAACTTTCCAATCTGCACGAGAACAAAGCCGCGGCCCAGTGCTGAATATATTTTTTTTTTAACCGAAAACTGAACGAACATTGTATTATTTAATCTTTGTATACTTTAACGCACTCTAAAATAGTACTGAGTCGGTATTAACGAGAACCACAACATCATTTTATTTGCAAATACTTGCACAAACCTGCGTTATACAACCGACGACTCAAACTTTGGATTAGGACATAAAATAAGATTTTTATTCCGTAGTACATTCCCGTGGAAAACTTTCCAATCTGCACGAGAACAAAGCCGCGGCCCAGTGCTGAATATATATTTTTTTTTAACCGAAAACTGAACGAACATTGTATTATTTAATCTTTGTATACTTTAACGCACTCTAAAATAGTACTGAGTCGGTATTAACGAGAACCACAACATCATTTTATTTGCAAATACTTGCACAAACCTGCGTTATACAGTAACCTATGAACATTTGAGTACAGCCTTTGTTTTAGTAGTAGTACTCGATGGCTAGCGCTCGCCTGCTCTGAAAACTGTTTTCACGTTCAAACAAAGTGCTCTTATGCCAACAAAATCGAATAAACTCACGCTGAAAGCTCTTCACCATAGCTTCTAGCACGTCACTTGTACTTGAGGAAAAACTGCGAAAAATCTTCACCTTTCCCTTGATAACTATCCATTAGACGTACCTCCCGACTTTTATTACGGGCCGAACCAAATTCTGCAAGTTTTTATTTTATTTCAGTCCAACTCTCAGCTCTTTCACCTGAAAATAAATTGTTCAAATCCCTCACGAGCAGTTTTATTATGATTTATGGTAAATCCAGAGACATCTTGTGCTTAGGGAGTTTTATTTAGTCTGCCTAGTTTCGGCATGGGGTATAATAAGTTCGGTACTTTACGATGCTGTTTTGTTTTCAATTACCGAGCTCATATTTTGCTGCCTGTGCCCGTGGGTCCACCTGACATAAGTTTCCTTGTTTGGGGATAAAAAGTTGCCCGTGCTTTGTATAGGACTGCCTGAGCCCAGCGACCTTCGTCGTATATTACATCCGTATTTAAATCTAATTTTATTAACAATTTCAAGGGTTTTCATTTTTTTGCACGGAACCCTAATTCTTTTTCTAATATAAAAGTAAGTAAACATAAGTTACTCCTTATAATATTAGCTATCTGCCAATAACAGTCCTGTCAAAATCGGTCTAGCCGTTTCGGAGATTAGTCGGAACAAACATACAGGCAAGCAAAAATAAATCAATATGTAGTTCAATACCAAAATAACTATAAGTTTATACGGGACCATCGCAACCGGTTTTTTTATTGTTATAAGTACCGTAAACACTTTCATACGCAATCAGTAAAAAGCTGTTATTTTAATATTACAAACAGACACGCAAACTTTATTAATTTGTAAAGATGAATAGATAGATAAATCGTTCTTCCCTTCAATACATCCAAATACAATTAAATTAATACTCAAAAATTACATTGTGAATAAAAATAATAACAACGAGAACAATCTACCCTTTTTACATGCTCTTAAAATGTGTTTTCAGAATTTGATAAATTGTAATAAACAGAAATCCTTCAGGTTTGTTTGTGAAGAAACGCCGCCGGTAAGTACATACCTACGCCACCTATGCAAATACTCTAATATTGATGGAGTATTATGAAAACTTTTGATTGATCTTCGCGAGTTACATTTCCATGTTTACTTAGAACGGAGAAAATAACGAAACACTTCTCGGCGTATAAGCGAGAGGTGTGGCTAGGGTTGACGCCGTGACGTAAGATTATTAGGACAACATAAATTTTACACATAACAAAAATACCTTAAAAACAAAAATGCCTTAAAAAATAATTGCTGGGAGACGACTGTTTTTTGTGCACAATATCACTATCCACGTTTTACAATAAAAAGAAAACCCAATGACAGGGAGAACTAGTGACATTCTGCTACGATAAGCCTCTTTTTACACCTAGGGGAGCTAAAGCAGCCATTTTAGGCACCTAGGTGTAAAAAAACGCTTATCGTAACAGAATGTCACTAGTTATCCCTGTCATTGAGTTTTTTTTTTTTTAATGTTTATAGTGATATTGTGCATCAAAAAACAGTCGTCTCCCAGTAATTGTTTTTGCTCAATGTTAAAGTTTGATGTACAGAATGCTTGGGTACTTTTGCACATTGTATTTTTGCCAGCGTGCATGTCAGACCAATAAATGAATGAGAACGAAGCAATAGGAGTTTGTAATAATTTTATTGTTAGCAGGTGGTGTTCTCTTCGTGCCCGCTCCCATGGGGAACCGGTGTGAGTTTATGTGTATATTCTTACATTAAGTACATAACATATTGGCAACTGGAATACGTAATGCGTTTTAGAACCCAGTTTAATGTTGGATTTTTTTCTGACGAACCTCAAAATATTGTTTACAAATAGTCACCCCCTTAAAACGTAAGCTAATGGACATGTGTATTCTCCCCATACTGATATATGGTGCACAGACTTCGTCTTTGACTAACATCCAGAAGTCCAAACTCAAGGTTTGCCAACGGGCAATGGAGCGCAGCATATTTAACGTTAAACTTACCGATCAAATAAGGAACACCACACTGCGCTCCAGAACTCAAATTGCTGACGTGGCTTAAAACTAAAATGGGACTGGGCAGGACATGCCAGCCGGCAAAGTTGTGGGCCCGTATATCACAAAACTGGAACCCTGAGACAGTTAAAGGGGGTTGCGGTAGACCGAGGAGAAGATAGCGGTACGCCTTGGATGGCTTTCTCGTTAATTGACGAGAAGACGCGCAACATCGAGAAAAGTGAAAGAAATTGGGAAGGAGAATTTGCCCAGTACTGGAACAATTCAGGCTAACAAAAATAAATAGTTACAGGAACAAGTATAACCATAACCTAGCAGCAGCCCTACACAGGTCCTAAATATCTCAAAACAAACATTCCTGGCGAGTTCGCGCTATTTGAAAATACGGCCGAAGAAGGAAATTCAGAAGCGTTTTATTGTGAGAAAAGAGAGTTTGTTCCGTTTAATAGCCGCGTAAAATTGCGCCCATCGACGTAACACCAACAAACTCAACGTCACGTCCGTAATCTTTCTCGCACGAATTGCACATCACACTTACAGGATGATATAATTTGGTACCAATTTTATTTATTGCTAAAATATAGCCGACAGCCACCTAAAAAGGATTTGGAGCCGGCGAAGTGGAATTGCTATCGATCGTCCTATTCGAGACTCGGGAGATATTTTGTCGTATTATATTTTCAAGGTTAGAGGTTGTAAAGGTGACAGAAACAGGCGACCTTGTTAGTATTGGGGGCTTCGGACCTGTTATAGATTTAGTTCGGTCTATAATAATATTATGATGAATTATGTTTTTGAACTCGATGTTCTGGGAGTTTGATAGGTGATTGATTTGAAACATGACGAGCGATTTAGACTAAAAATAATGTTTTAAATAATTGTTCTGATGATTGATATGTATTATTTTTTCAAAGTACGTATTATTTATTTTACTGGGGTATCGTATTACCGAGTACTAACTGGTTTGTTGAGGTCAGATAGGCAGTCGCGCCATGTAATATACTTGTATTTAGTTGCATCCGGTTAGACTGGAAGCCGACCCCAACAAAGTTGGGAAAAGGCAAGGCAGATGATGATGAAATTATTTCTTTTACTTATCTAAATTAAAAACTATAAACAAATTTGTAAATTATATGTATATAAATGTTACCAGAAAATTGGGATGCAGGCTTGTCAAATTGATTGGACTAAACGTGAAAAATAAACCCGAGATTTTTTTTTAAATTTTATCTATTATCACGAATGTAAATAGACATAAATTATTTTCTATGGCGATTATTCATTGGTATATTTAAGCCGTAGACGTCGTAGTTTTAGTTTAAGTTTCTCTGTATAAATAAACAGTGACTGCTATTTTGTTATTTTTAAGATAATATAACAGATTCAGTATTTTAACAACTTAAGTAGCTTATAGAGTCTGAACATAACAAAACTTCACCCAAAAGCTTTTACATTTGGCTAGCACTTGACGAAAACTGATTGTACCCACCACTATTCCATATTTCCGCGTCTAGTTTTGACAAAATGGATATTTTTATCTGCGAAACAATTTTCGTAATTCCGGACGGGTTCTTCAACATGGTTAGAATAACAATTTTACAATTTTCTGTTGTCACGTTCTCGCCACTCGTTGGACCCCCGAAGGAGAAAAGTAATCATTTCAAGCAATCGAAATGTCTAAATTTATATTCAGACGTCGTCAATTTAAATGTTTGGCTTTTAAAAAGTCATAACAAACGGTACGACGGTACTGACAACTTTTAACTTAATTTAAAAAACCTGAAATGAATATTTTATTCTGTCCAAAGACTTTGTAATGATTAGATATTTTATATTATTATCCTCCTCGACGTGGCGTCTCGTAATTATTTTTTTAATTTAAAAAAATATCGATCGAATTAATAAAATCGGCATAAAAAAGTTTGGACGGTTAGGCAATAGGCAGGTGGTCCGCGCAATTCAAATTTTCTTACGGTTTTTTGCAATTTGCAGGTCAGTGTCAGATTGTATGTTGATGAAAAATGAGTCACGAATGTAACACGTATGTATGAAAAATGAGTCACGCAAAAAAACGTGAGAAAATTTGAATTTCGCTGGCTACCCCGACGCTTCCACCTTAAGAAAGATAACTTTAAGTGTTTTTAAAGTTCATTTATCGTGTTCAAATGAACAAACGTATTTTTGAGTGTACGAATGAACCCGTCACGGGGAAAACGTGTGTTTAATTTATAATCCGGTCCAAAAAGAGATTAGACCCGTCTAAAAAATGGCCGTAGCGAATTACGTACATCGCTTTTCAATTTTGGCAGATTCAAACGTATCAGGGAATGCTCCGATACCCTTTGCTTTGAAGTTCTGAGCTTTACAAAAGCGATTAATTAAAAAGAGAAAACACGCAAGGGATCCAATATCAATCTTTCATTCGTTTCGGCTTTGTGTTGGATGTATCTCCGCACATTTGTTCGGGGACTCGTTGATGGCTCGTGTGAACGCGAATTATGTAATATTGGATTTTCTGTTCAACTTTGTTGTTCGTGACGTAAAAACAATGTCGTTTGTTTTGATATGAAACCGAACATTAGTCATTTATTTTTGCTTGTGTGTGTAAAGTGTATGTATGTAATGTAGCTATATGCGGCAGTTGGAAAATAGAATTATATTATTTTGTGTTACAATGTGAGAAGGATTATAAATTGTGTATGTTAAGGATTATCTGATATACCTAACTAAATAGAAATAACAGTCTTCAGTATTATGTCTGCAAGTGCATATGCTTTTGGAGATTATAGTCGTGAAATTACGATTATGTTAATCAATTGCACCTAAAGTGATAAATATCGTTTGTCGTAATATTTTAGTGTGTTTGTTATCAATTTGTTTTTTTTTTTTTTTATTTAGCCCGTATTGTCCCACTCTTGAGCAAAGGCCTCCCAATTATGAAGAAAAATTCTATTTACAAAAATCTGTGTTTTGACCCTCTTTTAAGCGATTTCCGTGAGCTTTGGTATTTGAAAAGCACCATAAACACCAATTGATTTAAGCATAGTAGGATCAATATAGCTCCTTGGACCAGAGCCCATTCATTCGGCCCAATCTCCTTGAGAGTCGGTTGTTTAGACGCCATGTTAAAAGAATCCAATAATATTATAAATGCGAAAGTAACTCTGTTTGTTTGTTACCTTTTCATGGCTAAACGGCTAATCGGATCATAATGAAATTTGGCAAGGAGATAGATTATATCGTGGGGAAGGATATAGGCTATATTTTTTATCTCACACATAGGTATACATCAAAATATTCACGCGGGCGAAGTCTCAGCCAACGGCTAGTAAGAATATATACAGATGAGTAATGAGTCACGGGACAGCTCATAATATGTACTAAATTCTTTTCTTTTCATACCAGCGAAAACGAACAAAGTCATCAAGATACGCAAAATTTCCATTTACATCTACGTAAGTCGTTAAAAGCGCCAAAGTGTACTCGTAAAGCAGGACATAACACCGGTGTATCTAAATATACTTACACGCACAACAGAGCTTATAATGAATGTTACATGAGCATTACGGATGAAGGGTCTCCAAAATGAGCAGACGCCAAAACCTCGTACTTGTGCCACGGGATTAATCGCTGGTACTTGGTGGTAACACTTCACCGCAATGTAAATTTCCAACAGTAGGTACTTGGCAATTTGTTAAGCACAATTGCAACGTACTACTAAATTAATGGAAACACGCAAAATCTTGTTAATTACATGTTTTCGGGTTGTGCGGTGTGGAGTTGAAAATATTACGGGTTCACTGTCCTCACCGCAGACAAGAAGTAATGATAGAGCACGGGCCATATCTCAGCCCAAACTGTTGGAAACTTTGCCAAAGTATGCGTGAATTTGGGACAATAATCCAAGTTTGTAATGCAGATCTATATCTACTTGAAGACGTTAGTCTAAAAACACATGCCGCTTATCGATTTGACGCAGATTAAAGTTATGCCACCTTCGAAAAATTTACGGTTACTCAGGAGATAATACTGAAAGAATTTTCACCACAGGTTTGTTTATAAAAGGGACGATGTTTAAAAAGTAATTCGTAATGAGAAGACGCTTATCAAATACAAAAGAATCCAAAAATATTGAATTTTAGATTTAATAACAAAACGATTTTACAAGGAAACCTTATTATAAAAATGTTGCGCCGAGCGGAACTTGGTTACTACTCGGCCCGGCCGAAATCAGATTAAGGATATAAAAATATTACCGTCCATTTACTTCGTCCCGATTGAAATCATCAAATTTCTCTGTACAAATAAGAAATAAACAGATATTTACTGAAGCGAGTTTATCGAAAAGTAAATCAAAGGCATTGCAGTATGGTTCGGTCAAGTTTCTGCTTCCGTAAGCGGCTTACTTTGATCCGCTATCTTCACGGAGCGACGCTTCAGCAACAAGTTCGGGTATTAACCAAGCTTTGTGTTCACTTTACGTATTTTTTAAACTGGTTTCCAAACGTATTTTTGCTGTGCTTTCCGCACTTGCCATTCAACGCTTTTAAGGAGCCTAGCTGACTCCGCGTAGGTCGATTGATCTGGGAGATTACGGCGCGTTTGTCGCGTTCATGTCCTGAATGGGCGATCGTTCTTTACCACGAGATCCCTCCGTGCCTCAGAGAGCACATTAAGCCGGCGTTGCTGGTTTGTTATACAAGTACTAACTATTGTGGTCAAAAAACATGTAGTTCGTCATAACTTTACATATTATAAGGTTGGTTGCAAAAGTTTAGAGGCAGTCGGTCCTTTTGTTTTATTTTACATTTCGTTCAAAATCCTTTGGACGTGCAGAACCAGCAATGGCCGGGCATTATATCGCTATTGTCAAGCAGATCGCGTAGAGATTGATAATCTAAGCTTTGTTCATTTTAATCCAGACGAATCATTATTATACTGGTTAACATTCCAGCTATTTAAATATATTTTTGTTGTTACTCTATCGTCCACTTATCGAAAGTTGAACTTAGGTCTTCCCGGTCCGATATCTCTACACTGAGTATCAAAAACTGGATCAAACGTGTATCAGCTCTGACTATCAAAAGAAAACGTAAACATTTTCATCTCATTTACACCGTGTAAATAATCAAGATTAAAGGGATTAATTATTTAAATTTCATTTCCAAGCCTAATACTTTGACTGATTTTGATGAAATCTTCATCTCGTATTACACAAAGTTACCCGTCGTAACTGAAGTCATTAATTAAAAGTTTCTCAAGTATGACGTAAGCAATGTTAATACGCCCGGCTTATAAAGGTAGTGAGCCGAACCCAAAACATGTTCAAACATATACTTGACATACGAGTATTGGTACAGCGAGAACAAGGTATTTCTGTATACTAATTTCGAACTTCCAAGATCTCATTTGACTCCAAGCCTTCGGAATGTTACAAAATGGTGTGGGTAGTCTTGAATTTTCAAGTTTCAAAGCCAATATGGAAACAATGCTGGCACTGTCGCGTGGCGCCTTATAAAGTTTGTCTTCACTTTATACGAGACTTGCACTGACTTGAGCTTGTTTTGCTTGGAGTACAAAACCTTTATAGAAACTAATCTATGATGCAGCACTGCTGTTATTATTATTACTCCCGACTACTTCTTGGTGGCTGATGGTACTTTTCTGAAGAATGGAAGCGTGTTTTATACACTCAATACTTTAGTTATAAATTGAGAAAGTTTTCTTTCAGCTAAGGCAAATAGTGGACCCGGTCATTAGTACGGACTTGGAATGAATCGTAAGCGCGCCAGTGGTGACATCACGCAACCTACTTTCCAGTCTACCCACACCACAGCGTCCTTCTACAGAGACGTGATGTTTTGAGGTAGTGGCGAGGACAACATTGAGTGACTGATCCGCAGTAGAGTTGAGACGTCCCGGAACAGTAACCGATTCATTGCACCCAGTGTTATTGTGTTAAATTGTAATATCAAGTAATTTGTTAGTTTAATAAAAATAGTGTATCGCACCCAGTGTGTTTTTCATTGCACGAAACCCATCTTCTAGCCACATGATGTACGAGCCTCACGAAATAAATCCTGACAATCCGACATAAAATATACAGGATAATTTTACTATCAATAGCCTGAAAATGTCATGTGGTTTGATACAGGCCGTGTCAAAACTAAAAAAAACGAGGTGGACAGCAACTAAAAATAAACTTCCCAACAGCCATTCCTCCAAACAGTGATCAAGGAACAAAACAAGGCCAAACTAAACGCACTACATCAAACGACTCGAGTCCACCTTTATAATAAACTACCGCCCAACGTGAGCAGCAACAGATGGCGACAATGTCCTAAGTTCTGATATAAATCAAACCCTTTTAATGTTCGACTATCGGTCGCTTGGGTCAAGTAGGTAAAAGTGATTTACTATAGCCATAAAGACAGCAAGAAACGGGTATATTGCTCTCGTCAGCACCCTTCAACCGGAATGGTTCGTGTAATGAAATGTAACGTGAAAAGTTTGCGATGGTAAGTAAAGGTATTCGAGTTTCCTAAAGAAATGTATTTTTTTGGGACTTATTTTATGTTTATAGACCCTGAATGGACGGTGTGAAAAGCCATGAAGATATTTCTTTTATATAGTTGATTATAATCAGGAGTAAAAGAAATGTACTTAGAACTTTATGACATCGTAAATCATTCCACATTTACCAATCAAAAACTTACAGAGACTTTTAAAACTTGAGAATGATAGGGGTCTAAAATAAAACGCATCAATATCTGTCTGAAACCTAAAGTCAGATTGACTAATCAATTATTCATTTTACTTAGGCTCTGCCTGTATTCACTAAACTTAGAAGACTTATCAAAATTGATCCCTCAGTTTTCATTGAGTCTTTATTGGCACGAAATTTCTTAAGAGCAGCCTCTGACTCTCATAAGTACCCACGTAACTATTTCAATGTAAAATCCGAGTTGGCGACCGATCCACGGGTCTCGACTATAACTTTGAAGAAAGTCGCTTCTCTATTGCTGTCAGGGTTGCCATTATGGTCGGTACACATTACGTTTTTATTTCCATTGCTATTATTCTTGACCTGACTCTTTGCCATAGGAATATTATTTGAAGTGACGTCTCTTTGAATGAAAGATTGCTCTCTTCGTGAACTTATTATTGAAAGACTCTCTCATTTCATAACTTATTATACGACTACTTATTAATATTAAATGCAGACGATATTCATAACCCGAATTTGAGAATGAATAAATTTTAAATGTATCTTGTCTGACAACCCTTTTAGTGCCTTCATTGAAAGTTGGCAACTTCATTATGTCTACTATTTGACTTACAGAAGGACATTCTTACTATGAAGAAGACTAGGCGGGTAAAAAACATTTCTTTCATGTCTAGAAAACTGAAGATGGCATTAAATATTATCAATTACTTAGACTCCAACTGGAGTAGCTAGAATGAATGCTTATCTAACGAATAGAAAATTTGACCTCGTTTGAATATACCTTCCACGATAAAATAAATCTTAACATTAAACAAAGAGAACTTTTATTCAAAACCATAAAATAATAAACTTTTATAAATAAACGTCCCCTTTTTGTTTCCCCGTCGACGGCCCGACGAAAAAGGCAATAACAGTTGAGCAAGTTTTCTTTAAGGGCAAAGGTAATACTCAGAGGGGCCGAACAGTTAGTTTACTTAGTATTAGAGAAGTTTATTTAGGCCCGCCAACACTAGATAATAACGCAATATAAATATTTCGGTAATAAATCAAACGCTCTCCAGACTCTTAACGTGTTTCGCAGATGGAGGGTTCTGGAGGTTTTGGTGGAGAGTACCTCCAATTAGGAGGATGATGGATTTCTGACGGGTCACAGTTTTCTTGTTCCGTAGTGCTAGTATTGGCTGTTAAAACCTAGTTTATGGCACGTCAGAGTCCTCTGAAGGCTTGGAAACTGTGAAAACTGACAGCTTTGCGCATCGACGACGTAGGTATGACAGTTGCAGTGCGCCTCGAAAGAATAATTTCGATAGCCGGTTCTTCAAATAGTTTGTGGTTTTTATCTTTTGTATTTCTAGAGCACTGTGGATTCAGTGATCAAAAAGAAATGCGAGCATAACTACCTAATTTAATACATTGGTCCCCTAAAAATGACTACATCGTTATTTATGTATGTCACTGTCAAAACAGTTAATCAGTCAAAATTTTGACCGCTGTTAATCAGTCAAAACTACTTTTTAAGGGTTTAAACTATTTTAACAATAATTAACATTTACTTAGAAACTTATTAGGTTGTTAGGTTTTCTTTTGTGACCCTTTGCAACACATTATGTTGTAGTAATTCTGGGACTAGGTAATTACAACGTTCTGAAACAACATATTTTAAATGGAGAAAACGCTGTTAACAAAATAAGGATTTTGACTGACACCAGTCAAAAGTGTTTTTTTTATTAATCAACAGTTTTGACTGTAACATATACAATACTCATACGATTACATACATATACGATTAACAGTTTTGACTGTAACATATACAATACTCCACAAACTAGTAAAAGTTCTGACCTGTTATAATAGGCATGTGGATTGTTCAGAACTTTCTTTATTATTATTTCGTCTTCCAGCCGAACTATGAACTCAAAGAAATAGCAAGAAACCGTCTGTTTCCGACACGTACGCGATAGGAAATGATTGGAATTGAAAGGGTGTCTAATTTCCGCTAAAAATCCATTATTTTCGAATACGCGGCTACCACGAATTGCAAAAACTTTCCGCCATTAACGCTCACGACTTTACTTTTGCTATTGAATGATGGTTTTAAGATGTATTATTTGAATAAACAAAAGTTTTATTAAAACGACAATTTTGATGGCTTGAAATGAACAGTTCTGCTCGTTAATGTCATGAATATAATTTATTTAGTAAATAAATGAAAGGAATTTACAATTATTTTGTTTTCATTCAATTCGGTGATTTCGTAATAAGCCGGGTATTTCCTGATTTGCTGGTACAGACAACCGCACGTCTTCTGTGGCAACAATTTGACCTAGCGTAGTAGTCTGGAGTTTCAAAAGAACAGACTGTCATCTGTGACTGTACTGTACATAAATAGGTATACATGTCGGATATGTCAGGATTTATTTCGTTAGGCTCGTACATCATGTGGGCACGGTGGGTTTCGTGAAATGAAAATACGCTGAGTGCGATACACTCTTTCTATTAAACTAACAAATTACTTGAAATTACAACATAATATAATAATACGGGGCACAATGAATCGGATACAGTTCCAAGACGTCTCAACTCCTCCTCGATCAGACATTGACTGTCGTCCTCGCCTTGAGCTGTAAACATCAGGGCTCTGTAGAAACACGCTGTGGCGTGGGTAGGCTGGTAAACAGATCGCGTGACGTTCTCACCGGCACACTTATGATTCATTTTAGGTTCATACTAATTATATTTATATATAGATGATTATTCATTTTAACAAAAAGTTTTAACTTAATTTATCGTCTCAAATGGCAATTCAATTTTGTTTAAATACGAAAGTTTTAAAAACTACAAAAAAACAGTTCAATGCACCTTTTTTCTTGAGCGTCTTATATATTGAGTTTCACTCAAAAGCCAGCGGCCAACTGTGGCCATAAACAGTAAAATGAAAAGTTTGATTAAAACTTAAAAGTCTCGAGAAATTCATCAGTGTTAAATTAAGTAGAAAATTTGCATTGTTAATTTATATTACGCACCTTGGCCGTCTCATTATTAAGCATTCGGTTTCTGCTCGGAAAATTTGATTATTATAATTAATTATAATGTTTGTTTGCCTTTAAAGTTCCTTGCACGTTTTGTATTGGACAAGACAAGCCTTTACTTTGCACGTTGTGTTTTTGACTTAGGCAATCAATCTTGAATGTTATTTATGTTAATAACTAGAGGCCGGGTTATAAGCAAATGCTTAAATATAAATAAATACTTCCACATTTATTGTGTGAACCGCTAGTCTATGAATTCACTGCCGGCTTCTGTTTCCCGATCATATATCTGGATCTCTTCAAACTTCGTGTGAATCTGCTTCTTCTAGTCAAGCTCGCTATACTGAGGCCGCATCATCGCTTCACATCAGGCAAGCCACGGCCGAACGAAAGCCTATTTAGGGTAAATAACGTATATACATTTGCATATTATGGCAGTCCTACTTTCCTACTAATTCAAATTCAAATTCAAAATCATTTATTTCAATCCATTAAGGATCATATGATGCATACATTTGAGACAAAGTGTTACAATTAAGATCAATTAAATAATATAAATTTCCAGATGACAGCGATGCGGAGGAATACTTTGACGCCTAAGTGTCCTATTGTCGTCGTTGTTTAGATGTTTATATTTTCTTACTTTTAGTCTTATTTTTATCATTACTTTAGTTCTTTTTAGTCTGTAAATAAAAGTTGTAGATATATGTATATATAGAATTATAAAAAACAATGTCAATAAAATTTTTATATAAATGTAAATTAAAATACTGAAGTTATTGTATGACTAAATCAACAATTATAAAAATTAAAACTCCAGTCACTAATCCTATGCTATTTCCTCCTATCGTACTATATAATATTACAAATGCGACAGTTTATGAGGATGGATGGATGGATGACACTGCTTTCAATTAAATAATACCTGTAAACGGATCATTACCCTTTAATTTAATTATTGCTCCACCATTCAAAGATTAATTAAAATCGGCAGGAATGCCAGCGCGATCCGTTGTTCCGTTGTTCAGGTTCGGAGCCTGTTGAGTCGATTATATCTTTATTACCTGACTAGATAATATCTTGGGTTTTGACTTGTCTTGGCTCGTGCCATAACCGTTTGCAAGGCGGTTTAAAAGGGCGAGTCTGTGTTAAGGGGGCTCGTGGTTAAGTCAGTACTATAATAAGAGTCACTGATTTATTTGGTGACAGAAGCCCTAAAAAAACGAATACCATATCTATTGAACAGTCTGCCGGCGGACATAAAGAGTCAAATGAATAAAAATAGTTTTAAAAATAAATTAAAAATGTATTGTTTAGATATGTGTTAAAGTGTTATATATATACATAATAATTAGTTTTAAGTACGAAATTTTAGCATCATGCGAAAAAAATGTCAGCTATCCCCTACATTTGGGACGAATAGGTATTGAAATTTAGTATGGGACAGCTGATATTTTTTTTGATTTGATGGTTTGCAGCATAATCTTTCATATGACTATACTCTTTGTGTTACACCCTGTATATGTTGCAAGGCATAAGGTTCAAAATAATATACGTTAAAAAATATCCCCACGTTTCCACAAAGGTATAAAACAAGTATCAGATTGTGGCCGCTGTTTTCGTTTAAATTAAAACAAGTTGTAAATACTCGTTCTAAACAGTACTTTTCAAAATGACAAAACGGTAAACAAAATATTGACAATATGTACACACGGCGGCACATCAAGCTATACATTTCCACTATAACATGGCCTTGTTTTGCATAGATTTCCCGTACAATGAGAGATCCGCATAAAGTGGTTTTGTGTAGCTTGAATAGCCGTCGTGTGTACTTACTGAAAAAAAATTTTATACACGAAATGTTTTTGACATTGTTATACAAGTCTTGTTAAAAAACAAGTTTCACAACTTGTATGACGTGTAACCGCGGGGTTTGAAACACTATTTATAAAAGCTTATTCTGCGATGACATCACCAATTTATAATGTATATGTACGGCAGTAAATATTCTGCTGGTGGTCTGACTAAATTGAACTACAACAGCTTCGGGAATTGAACTTTATGGACTGAAGAAAAATGGTAAGAAATATCTCGGATAAGTCAGTTTTTTATCAAAAAACCGGCCAAGTGCGAGTTGTATTCGCGCTTCCAGGGTTCCGTATAAACTTTTAGGTATTTTGTTATTAAACTACATATTTACAGTTTTTAGGATTTTTTCTTTACATGTGCTGTAAGACATTGGTTCTTGCCAAATTTCATGATTCTAGATTAACGGGAAGTACCCTATAAATTTTGATTCCCTTGAGAGTGTCGAAATATACGTTTTTTGCGGCATAAACGAGCGTATCTTTTTTTTACGTTAACTTTAAAGTTTGATTTTTTCACAGCTTCAAGGGACTGTAGATTTGAGTATATGGTTTTAATTTCAACTCGATACCTTTACGCGTTCCCGAGATAAAGGATCTTGAGAGACAAACGGACAGACAGACAGACTAACAACAAAGTTATCCTATAAGAGTTAATTTTTTTCCTTTTGAGGTACAGAACCCTAAAAACGATATGATAAGAATATACAATAAAATAAACTTTATTGTACAGCAATATTGAAAAGCAACTGCTTTACAATATTGCTAATTCTATGTTTACACTGGCGGCCTTATCGCTGATAACGATATCTTCCAGACTATCTTTGGATGGACTGTACGAACGAGAATATATACTTCAAGAATATATGTATTCTTGTTTGTGTAAAACTTGCACACAACTATTATATTACAAAAGCCCAGAAGCCTTAATAAAACTTTATTAAAAGCTCCGTCTACAGGTAATTTAAGAGTTAATATTCAACTTTGTTGAACTTAGTAACCGTTCTATATGTTTATAATAACGCCTGAACTAATAAGGCCAGGATTTTCTGCCGGCAAACTGTCTTAGGCGCGATTTATACAGAAACAGTGTAAGGTGAAGGCGCGGCGCAGGCGCAGCGCAGGCATGATGCCGTTTCAAAATGTTTTCATAAAAATGTACGTAGGCAACGTGTCGTGAATTACACTCACGCGGCGGTGCAGGTATGCCGTTCTTTCGTTTCGTTTTAAATTCAAAGCCTGCGCTGCGCCTGCGCCGCGCCTTCACCTTACGCCGTTTCTGTATAATTCGCGCCTTACAGTGCCTATTTTGCCTTAATATGTCCGTCTTTATAAAGCTAGCAAACTACGCGACTTTTAGCTGTCTAGCTTTTAGTTGAGTCTAGTTAGATAACATAACATCACACCTGTATTTTTACGAAGGGTATGGCAGAGGTTTGGGTAGTACACCCACATTTTCCTATAACTAATAATAATAATAGCTAGAGCATCCTAGCCTAGCCTTTTCTCAACGATGTTGGAGTCGACTTCCAGTCTAACCGTATGCAGCTGAATATCAGTATTTTATATGGAGGGACTGCATCCACAACCCAGCTAGTACTGGGTAATACGATATCCCTTGGTAAGACTGGCCATCGGAGTTTCGAGCCACTGACCACCTGTAACGACTGTCAAAGATCTACAAATGGCAGCCGGGACCAACTGCTTAACGTGCTTTCCGAGATACGGAGGAAACCCGGTATGTAATGGGGGGTCACTCAACAGGGACCAACCTAGGTAAGCACGGCTTCACCTAAACATCGATCTGACCGGCTGTTATAAATATTCAGCTACGAGCTCCTAATAATATTAGCTAGATGTGAATATTAAATCGTGCTCTTAATCAAATTGTCTTACACCGAAATTTTCAACCTTGCTGAAGAATAGACAAGTTCAAATATACTTTTGTTTAAAGCTAAAATTCAGTTCAAATTAACTTAACTACGGAAATTTCACAGACATGAAGCATATTGGTATAAAATCATACTTAAATTAAATAAAACTATGGATTAAAGCTAAAAAACCTAAAAATAATATTATGTTTAGGTTTTATTAGCAACAAGCTATTCAATTGGTGTGATTGTAGATGAAAAACTTGGCTGGCGACAGCACATAGACCTCACCTCAACGCGTATCAGGAAACTTATTTGGGCATTTAAAAAACTTAGACACGCAGCCGATTTCGAACTCCTTCGCACAGTGTACTATGCGCTCGTGCAGTCAGTCGTGGGATATTGTGTTACTGTTTGGGGTGGTGGATGCAAGACTTTTATGATTCACCTGGAAAGGGCCCAAAGATCTCTACTTAAAGTCATGACTTTCAGACCCTTTAGATTTCCCACCAAAGTCTTATACGAGAAGTGTGAAGTACTCACAGTAAGACAGAATTACATTCTGCAAGTTGTTTGCAAGCAGCACAGTATTACACCTTGTAATGCGGAAAGTAATAAGAAGCGCACTATAAAAAACGTTTGCCTACCTTTACGCTGTCACACGGCGGCCGCTAGGCGACAGCGGGTATATCTTACCATTTTTCTTTATAATAAGTTAAACTAAATCCTGAACATAAATCCCCTTACGACTCGTGAAACAAAAAAGAAGGTAAAAATGTGGCTACTGACACAGGACTACAACTCAACTGAAAATTTACTGCAATCAAAATAAGTATATAAAGACACAAATAAATTGTATTCACGCACATACACACACACACCCCCACACACACACACACCGCCCACACACACACACACCCACACACACACACACCCACACACACACACAACTACGCCCCCACACACACTCAAACGCTCGAATGCACATTCACATACCTCCACCCCCTATTTCTAATTTAATTTTGTTTCATCCTGACTGTTTTGTAATTTGTTCTAATTTTATTTTACTACAATGTTTATTTTAAAATTAATGTTGTTTTTAACTCAATTTTTAATGTTTCAATCCTGATTTTATTCGAATTTTGTTTTTGATTTAAAAAGATTCTTTAACTTGGTTTTAGTCTAATTTTTCTAATTATAATATTAATGCGTAATTAAATGTTTTAATGTTTAATGTTAACTTATTACGCTTAATTTTAGGTGAAATAATTTTGTTACTTTTTGCTGCATAAAACTTGCCCTATTGTTATCTAAATGGAAGAAGTCACTGGCTCCTGAAATACAGGTACTCTAACCTAGCTCTGGAGCCAGGGTCTGACATTTTTCTGTACCCTGTTTTGTGGCAATAAAGAAATTTATTATTTATTTATTTAATTAAACGATTCTATATATAACATTAGTTTTACTATATGCGAAACCTGAAGCACATGCCGAGTATTTTTATGTTCAAAATCTATGTTCAAAATTTCAAAACTGTATCATGAAAAATCACAAAGTTATAAGCTTATTCTGTTACCTAGTTGTTGTTGCACAAAAGCGTGGTCACCACGCAACGCGCCCGCGCGGCGGCCTCCAGCGTCGTCTTGAACTCATTCATAAACATAATTTGCCAGTAAGTACCTAAATTATTGCGATAGGTACTTAATGTCGCTCGGTGTCCAAATTGTAACTTTTTTAAATATTTTTGGGACAAAATATAACATCGTTTAAAAACTATTGGAATCGATTCAGTTACTTATTCTAAACAAACTATATTCAAGTTTCGCATATACTAAAAATAATGTTGTAGAATCGTTTAATTTATTAACGTCTTTAAACTGAGATGGTCACTAACACTATCATTAACGCTGATAGTGGAATATTTAACATCCTTACTATTTGTTTTGAGTTCCCGATATTTCGGTGCTGTTGCAAGAACCATGATTATCGATAAACTGGTAAATCGGTGATCAAGGTGTTCAGAGTTAATGATAAGTGCTAGGCGTTCTGTAATGTTAACAAAGATTAAAATCTTGAAATGTTCCGTAAGCGTCTTAAATTGCGAGAAAAAGTGTCCAAATGTGTAATATAACAAGTATAACTACAATACCAATGTGTAATATAATAATTTAATTATATACTTAGTGTAGTGAGTAAGATACTAAGTACAATTACCGTAACCAATTTCAACAAAATCCCTTTAGCCGTTTAGACGTGAAAAGGTAAAACACAGATAGAATTATACCCATATTCATGATATTATTTATTATGGATTACATAAAGATTTATTTTTTTACCTTATATGAAATTGAGAGTTAGTTAATAAGCGATAATACAGAATTAAGCTTTGCCTTCAAGCTGCGGCTTTCGTATCCCAAGGTTCTTTTTAAGATGTAAAGCAATCACATGCTCACATATTACATGTAACTCCCTCTGCAGAAACTTTGATGAGCTAGCACATTTAAATTTCAGATCGTTCAGAATAAATTTGCAATCTAATACACTTTTCTGTTTTAATTCTTACTTTTTTCAGTTCCTTGCAAAAAGCTAGGAATAAGACGCGGTTATTCTGCGCGTTAAACAATTTTTACAAAAATAAATGTTGAATATCTATCAAGGTGAGACAGTAAGTGTCACTAGCTTATAGTAAGGTTCCCTCCCAGTGGTAAGAAACGTTCCATGCCGGGGCCAGACCTCCTCTCTGCGAAAAGAAATTTACCACGGTCCACGACGCGGGTCCAGAGGATGTCACGTGACTTAGAACTTTTTGTTCTACGACTTCCCTCGCCAATTCAATAGCTATCAGTGGCGAAGGTTCCATAGATCTCGATTCCTACCGGATTCTCTTTGAAAATGGCACAGTCAGTATTCTATAGACAAATAATATAATCACATTATAGATATGTACTCCGGCTTACCTCTTACAAAAAATGACCCTTCGCTACTGACAGCTATGATGTTATGAGTTTTCTGAAATGAACGTAGTTAACGTATTACGAATTTTACGTGATCATTTTGAACGACACTTCTGTAAGGTACTCGAGAGTATGACTTCTGTAGCTTATGTCCACGGCTTCGCTCGTATTGAGTTCGATAACTGTCCCACGAAATCATATAACCGGGATAAAAAGTATCATATGTGTTAATCAAGGATATGAACTATCTGTGTGCTAAATTTCATCGAAAACCGATCAGTAGTTTTTGCGTGAAAGAGTAACAAACATCCATCCATCGTCACAAACTTTCGCATATATAATATTAGTAATAGTAAGATTAAAGCCTAAGTAGGTAGTAAGTATTTCAAAGTTTCAATTAAAAGCGATAAAGTGAACAATCTTATTATTTAAATATTTGCGCCTATTTATGAATAAGCGAGGATGGTGTATAAAACGGACGTTCTTAACTTAAGCAGTTCCGTCCTCTGTCCCCTGAGAGCGACGTTGCCGTTCTGCAGCCTTATACATGATGAAAAGGTCGGGTTATTTTAATGCATTGATAAAAAGGGGTATTCTTCGGCTTTGAATTGAGTTACTGTTATTCGGTATAAAATAAAAGATTTTATTTATCCCCGGCGAAGTGCTAAAGTGGATTAAGGCTGCTTAGTACTTAAGTACACTCTTAAGTGATTGAAACACTTATAAAAATGAATTAATTTAAGTTTTTAGCTTTTATATTAAAAGCCTTCTCAAATAGAGATGGAAAAAAACGAAGAGTATTTTTTAGAGTAGGAGGAAAAGCTAAGTTCGGATCTTGGCCCTTGCCTAAAAAAGCTCTTGATTAAGCACTCCGGTCGAGTTCAAAACTAAGTCAGGCAATTCCGATTGGATCCGTATTTAAGCCGCACACAACACGAAAAGAGTAATTATAAGTCCTTTTATGTGCCTCCGTACACTTTATTTCTGAATACATTTATTAGTAAGTGAAATACCGTCAACTTCAGGTAAGCAAACCTAATTACCGTCCACTCAGACGAACCACTTTATAGCTTCGCCTCCCGTGAAACAATCTACTCACTACTTCATTTCACTTTCAACACGAACGCAATATCTACTAAGGCCTGGTAGCTATACACTTGCGACTTTTAGTTATATGAAACGTCGGTCGCAAGTCTTACGCATTTTGTTTATGATTTTGAAATCGATTAATTTTAATTGAAACAAATGAAGCGAAATAATTCCAATTTGCTTTCTCATGTATATTTGTAGGAATTTATTTGTATACTGGTAAATTGATTTGGTGGCTTTATACAAGGTGGAAGGGACCCCGACGCTAAAACAGTTACCACGTATGCAGTACATCATTCTGAACCACCCTCCCCCCACATAGCAATTTTTCATTATTATTTCGAGCTCTTCCATTTTCTTCTCTCGTAAGAGAGTACAAAACCCTACCCACAGGCCGGAGCCAAGTTTGTAGGGGGAGTTTAAATGGAGAATGTGGATGATATTATAGAAGAAGTAGGGAATTTCGGGTGATGCGACAGGTGTTAAGAATTGTTGCTTTTTGGAGCAGCTGAAGTGTGTGGGGCTATGTGTAAAGTATTAAGGCTTTGCATAAGAGATTTTGGTACTATACCGGTGGAAGAAAGCACTATAGGGACAATATGGACGGTTTGTGCTTCCCACTGGGTTTTTATTTCTATGGCGAGGTCTTGATATTTACTTAACTTTTCCGATATTGTAGTTTGATATTATAAGCCTGATGTGTCCCACTGCAGGGCAAAGACCTCCCTTCCCTCTTTTCATTTATCTCTGTCTTTGGCTAGTTAAGCCCAATCCTTTTGATAAGAGTCCAGCTCGTCACGCCATCTCCTTCTGGGCCTAATTTTTCATGGGTAATTTAAAAAAAAAACAACTTCTCCATTTATTGTCGGTATTGTAGTTTTGTAGGAAACAGCAGTTTTTTTAATAACATACATAACTGACGAAAAAAATTCTATGTACCACGGTTACCACGTATTCAGTACATCATTCTGACCCCGGTTCAGAATACTTGGTAACCGTTTTAGCGTCGTTTTCCCTTACACCCTGTATATCTAGTTTTGCCTTAATATAAACGTTTACCAATCAATTAACGCCTAGTTGACGCTTCCCGTGACTTAAGGGCTGGCTTTTACTTAGGCCAGAGGCTAAGTGTTGCCATACAACGTGGCAATGCCGCCAGTCTCTTGGGCACATTACCAGCTAACAGCGGAGACAATAAACAGAGGAGTTTTTTGATGCCCTTTTATAGTTTTTTGTTAGTTTATTTATTTTAGGTTATTTAATAGTTTTAAAATAATGTATATAGTTAGTTTACTTATGTATTAATAAAATAATAGTGTATTAGTAACAATAAGTAAGTAATCGTTAGATGTGCCTTCACCGTTACCGCTCCCACATTTTGCATGAAACGATAAATACGATTTTCGGTATGAGTGAGCGAGACAATTCTACTCAAATGTCGTTGCCAACGAATCAGAAACATGATCTACTTTTGACACGATAAATATGGTGAATCTTACGACTTAAACATTTTTATTTTATTTCAAAGCCTATAACACGTACGTTTGCGGACACCCTAATGCCTATGTCTAGTTCGAGTACACCCCTCCGTAGCATAGTACGCATACCTTCAATATTGAGGGCCTAAGATCGAATGAAATGTGAAATTAATAGCACTTGATGTAATTACTCCGGGTTCCGAATTAAATAAGGGACCATTAGCGATGTCTGCAGTCCACGAGAATTATTAAAATAATTCTGAAGACGTCTTTTTAAAAGGTTCCATTGTTCTTGGGTAATTGTTGGAAACTGCCCTAAGTGTGATGGCATCTGTAGTAGATAGAACATGCTATCTATCTACATGTACATAAATAGGTAGGTAATTTGTGTGCAAATTACTGAAGCTTTAAGGACTTAAATAAGGAAATCTTCGTAAAACAAGACACTAATAAAAAAATGAAGAAACATAACTAAAAACATAACTAAATCACATTAAAAAATATGTGCCACTTTAGTTTTCTAGAACGCTAGAATGATTTCACTAGAACGGAATAAATTAGCATATGCTAAACAAAGTTATGAGAGGATAGCGTTGTTACATTTCTGTGTAACTGAGGGCCTATTTGACGATGTCCACATAGCCAGTACTTACCGAATATATTCAAAAATGGAACAGAACTTGTATGAAATTATCTGCCAAATAAGTTCACGGGAACTTAATCGTAGGTGGTGCAACAGGCCTTCAGTAACAGAAACATAATCGCATAAAGTTAAGTGTCACAAAGTACACCTTGCATAAACTGTTGATTCCCTGAATCCACTGCCTGCAGTGGCAGCATACTTCCTCAGTTGAAAATCAGTACAAAAGCAATTTACTAACTTTTCAATTTCCACGTTCATTTCGAAATAAAACCGTGTACTTTTAGCATGCAGGTGCATATGTTCACAGTTTTAGTTAGCAGGGTATTTAAAGAGAACTCGAGTGAAGCCTTTGTGTCCCAAATTGAATCATGAGGCTGCTTTAATAAATTAATCGCTAAGTAGTCGAGTCTCCCTTTTAGAGGCTTACTTGCTCTTTGCTGGCATAATGTAATATTCGCGATATACGCTAGTAATAACACCTATTAGGCAACTGTATTGAATTAAACGAGGCAGGTGTGCAATCGATCACTCTGATGAGTCCCTGCGGAAACTAATACAATGTTATGGAAAGAATTGAGTTTCCTATAACTGTGAGTGGGTGTGTTGGGAAAGATTGATTGCTACTCATTTGAAAGGTGAATTTTCTTTAGTTAACGACTTGCACTGTTTTTCCCGATTTAGCTATAATACAGGGTGTAAACGGACCTTTCATGAAGCCGTTAACCAAGCATTAAGTACATCAAACTAAGTAACTTTATGCAAAAATTATTGTTATTTTTTTTGTGTGAAAAATCACATTTTACGGTAGGACTCAATGTAACAATGGATGGATAGAATAGTTAAAAAATCTTACATTGAAAACATGTATTTTAAAATAAACATGTGAAAAACTTGGAACTTTGGTACCCAATATATTCGTAGCTAGAAGGTTCCCAGGTATGGTCTAGAACAAATAAAATATCGCATGACGGGGAGAACAAGTGCCTTTCGGCTTCGTTAAGGGTCTTGGTACACCCTTTATAACAAGGTATGTAATGCTAATTCATACCTACATCATCAACATCATCATAGTTTCAGTTTGGAATCGCCAACGGCTGGGTCAATGCCTCCCTTTTCTCCTGTCATGGGTCCCGGTAACATGTCCAATTTATTAATATCTAATAATATTATTTATTTTCAAGAGATAAGCATTTATTATAGAATTAAATCAATAGTAATACGTTATACACTGCCGTCGCTTGCGAGTGTTGGTCACACATACCAAAAAGCTCATGAAAATCATGGACGTTTTTATATATTGTACTTGTCTATATATATATATGTTGTTGTTTATATATTGTAGTTATATTGTCTAAAAAAAAAAACGTGCCCCACACTACGAATTTCTCCTGTATCGTGGGTGCGTTTACAAACATTTAAACTCACATACACAAACAGCCAGACCCGGAACAACTACCTGTAGATCATACAAATATTTGTTCCGTGCAGGGATCGAACCCGCGATACGCAGCGCAGCAGCCAATCGCTCAGCCACTGCGCCAACTGTGCCGTCATCATCTATGGTATAGTATTACTTACAGCCTAAATTGTAAATACGAACGTTATTATTATTTACGGCGCGTAATTTTCAGCAGGTGTATCGCAACTCTCCCTTATAATTTTTCAGTACAATGCCTCCCTACCACAAATAGGTTGGCACATATAGCACAAACGATGCGTATATGAATGACGTCATTAAAACGGGTCCTTACTCGCACCGCTCGACATTCGGAAGTGTGTCTGCCTACGCTCCCACAGAGAGGGCCACTCACGGGAAATACCACTAATGTCGAAAATATACGTAATAGGGACGTTGCATGCGTTGCTTGTACTTTAAAAAGGGGTTCGTTTTATGAATTACTAGCTTTTTGCCGCGGCTTCGCTCGCGTTATTTTAGAATTTGACAATCAATTCGGGTTGTACTCTGCTTGTAATAATGTGGCGCCATCTATTACCATAAGAACGTTATTGTCGTTTTCCTCGGGAACAGTACATGTTTTCGGGATGAAAGTTACGTTATGTCCGTTTCTGTACACCTGACAACGTATATGCAAAATTTCAGGATGATCGGTATATTGGTGTAGGCGTGAAAAGGTAACAAACAAACAAACTTACTTTCACATTTACAATATTAGTATGGATATGGAAGTATGGTAGTATGGATTATTTGTAAAAATAAAAGGTAAAATACAGTTGCTGAAATGGAGCGTAATTTTGATTTTAAAGTCGCTTTTAGCTTACTGATTTAAATGTGTTTACAGCTTCAAGAGCATACACTTGTGCCTCATAATCATGCAACTGTCCTTATACCAATACGTTTTGGGTCGGTGCACTGTGTATTTCTTGTTCCAAACTTCTCTTTTACACGTCAGCTCAGCAGTCACACACTTCATACCGATCAATTAAAATAAAAAGAACCAAAAATGTTTATTATAACAGATTTTTTGTTTCTTCTTTAGCTATAGTTACCCATCACGTCTTTGAAGTTTTGCTAGTTAATTTAGTTAGACCTGTATACAAACAGCAACAACAACTTGCTTCATGAAAACCTTATTAACAAAAACATATGTTCATATTCTGAGAAATATCAGGACCTCTATTGATATTTTGATATTTATATCTCCTTATGTACAACATTTCAGATGACAGCTGTCATATGAGTTGCCGATTACTCGCAAATTGCTCTGAAGGGGTGCCCGTGAGGTATGAATATCACTCGTGAAATATTTTTCCTAGGTGTGTGTGCTTCATGTGATATAAATCTTACTTCTTAAATATAAGCTCTTATTACCTGCTAAGTTTATAGTAGGTAGGTATTGAGTCGGTCAGTCGTTAAGTAGTCAGTGGCCCAGAAAGTCTGACAACCAGTCTTACTAGGGGGTGCCGTATTACCCAGTACTAAAATACTGGTATTCAGCTGCATCCGGTTAGACCGGAAGCCGACCCCAACATTGTTGGGAAAAGGCTAGGCAGATGATGAAGTATTGGTTGGTGAGTTCGTGATTTAATCTTGATTTTGAGTTTTTAGGTTTCCGTAACATAAATTGTAAAACGAATCCATGCTTCGATCTTATTTTGACACAAAACAATACTGTTATCAACACCTTTTAAACAAAAACCAAAACTTACTTGACCACCACGCGGCGTCAGATTTGCTTTTCAAATTAAATTAATTATAACAGCTGAGGTTAGAAACGGAGCTACTGTTTCACCATAACTCATTATGCGATCTCGTTACTAACATTCCGAAAATTTTAATCAGATTAGAGCGTCATAATTGCTTTCTCAAGTTGCCAAATCCACGCCATTCATCACAGTTAAAAAATGTTTTACAGCACCTAAGTGTGTTGTGAAGTTGAATTGTATTCTTAAACTTTAAAGGTGTAATTTGAAGTTCTTCATAAGACGCGGATGGCGGAATAATAACATTTACAGTTTTAAACTTTTGCAACTATGAAAATTGTTGCCAGAATCGAGTTTAACTCTCATCGTTCATGAGTCCCGGCGACTTTCTGCAACTTCCTTTTTTATTTCAGATTTTATGTAGCTATAAACTAAAGAGCTAACTTTAAAATTAAAGCTTTACGAACGAAATAGGAATATCTTAAATGTTGCTAGAGTTACGGGTGTGCCTAATTGAATGAACAAAATCCAATTTCAGGCATTAGTGTCTTGAATTGTTAACTAGATGCTTGAGTAAGAGGGGAACTTTTACTGCTGTAGAAAATACTGTGATGTATATATATATGATGGAGTTGTAGTGTCATTAAATTGTTGACTTTTATACCTTACTTGCTTTTGCTCGCGGCTCCGCTCCCGTTATGTACTGAAATTATCCCTCGGGAACGTTTTAAATGTATCCTTTAACACTCGGGAATAATGTAATTCCCTGTTAGTGAAAGAATTTTCGGAATGGGAGCAGTAGTTCCGAAGATACATACAAACTTACGAACAAACAAACTTACAAACAAGTTTTAGCTTTTTATAATATTATTAATATGGTTCGAGGAGGCACGAGAAAAGAGCACATGGAAGGAATTTGGGGAGACCTTTGCCCAGCAGTGGGATAGTACAGGCTAATAAAATATATATGTATATTAGTATATATAGGTTATTATTATATATATATAGGTATTAAATTTTATTAGTAAATAGTACAGTTGCTGTCGAACTTTCTTCTAAAAGATATTTTCCAAGAATGGCAGATATATCATAGTTTGATGTATGTGTTGTAATCTAAAAAAAAACTAAAATACTACAAACAACAAGCAACAAATTGTTATCAGTTCTAGCTAAGAAAACACCACACTCATAAATTTTATCAAATCTCTTTACAATACGGTTTCCAAATGTTCCGGGCAGGCTCTGTTTACGAAAATAAGCCTATTGTGGCTTACGAGTAATTACCAAGTTCGATTTATTGGAAGACATTCACGTGGTACACATACTTGTAGGTTAGAATGATTTACTCGACATTAATATTTACACAGAGCTTTAATGTACTACCTAGCTTAACTACATGCCCGGGCCTGAATTTTCGCGAACCAATATTATAATTAATTATTTCTTAGAAGAGTGGAGTGAGCAATAAACCCTAAACGCGTACATAAATTATATTCGGCGCTAACTAATCTTCATATCAATTAGTCGGTACGCTTAAGCTAAAACATATTATTAACATCATGGCTGTAATCTTCTGAGTGTTACTAATGTAACAAATATAAATATTTAAAAAAAAATAACCAGAAACAAAATAAAAATAGTAAACACTCGCCTAAGATTAAAAAACACATACTCGTGCGATGTTTATTTATTTATTTAGGAAAAAAAAACAGTAAAAATATAATGGCTTACATACTAAACTTTGAAAAATATGCTACCCACTACGTTTTTCACAGGTTACTTTAAATACTAAGTAACTAGAGAGACATATGTATAAGATGTAAACTAAAATAACAGTTATAAAAATACACAATATATAAAACGTTACATTATTATTTATATTAGTTATTATATTACATTTTTTTTTCCTTTATTTATTTATATACAAATTAATTACATTTCTAAATATTTCTATATAAAGTAACATAAAAAAAAAACATATTTCATTATTATTATAAAGTTGTATTAGTTACACACTCGTTCGATGTTTAAAATACTTGTATTTATGTGTAAAGAACATCACACAAAATCACAGTAAAAAAAAAACACACATAAAGTACGTGTAAATTAACTCAACAACAATAATTTACACCCATTCAGAGTTAAATAAGTTCGCAAAGAAATTTTCAGAGCGGCGTGGCGCCCGTGCAAACCTCGTATAATTTTTTATTAAAATTAAAGACACAGTCAAGTTTCTCACGATTCTTTTCTGGTACTAAAAGTAAAGTGTACCGGGAAGAATATCGGCTTTCCCACTACAAAACGGACCAAGTTGTGGGGACAATCTTATTGCAAATGTAGCTCTGCAGACTGCGACTACCCCGCTTCGGGTTAATATGATTTTCTTCATCTTCCACAGTAACTTTTGCGGTAATTATGATAATTTGCTCTGATTGAAGCGAATTGCGGTATCGTGGCTCAATAATTAATACAGGGAACAATTAAGCTGCAATTTTAAGTCGGGCTTGCTATTCATCTGTTAATATAAGGGTTTTAAACCCTTTCGCATGCCTAGGAGAGGACGTAAGCCGTCCCTGTTGTCACATAACCGCTGGGTTTTGGCAGAATCTGAATATTTTCACAACCGTTTTCAATTCTTTCTGAACCTGTGATGTTGTAATTTTTTTCCCATAGTTTTAGTATATTTTTTTATAGATTTACTTACTCCTTTAACTTCATAATTGATTTAAAAACACTGAATAATTTCCTGAAAAAAATTACTGAAGGCTTCGATCTAGGAAATGTATTTTCTAGTTTTGTACACCCAGACATCTCCAATTACATTTCATTTCAAACTTCATTTTGCCTATTCTGTATATATTCTAGCAGTGAAAGACGCCACACGAGATATCAAGCTCAGAATCACGTTGCTAATTTAATTAAATCTGTTTCGTAATAACGTTGCTGCTTATAGTGCATTGTTTCATATATACTCGGTGTACCCTATCTGTGCTGTATTATTTTTAATTATATTAAAAGTCATTATTACTGGAACATATTCCGTGAAAATTCGCTCAATGCCCCGCCTTTGTGTGGACAAGGATTAAATTTGCAATGTAAAATACATGCAGTTTTCCTGATCATGTTGTAAAATATGTACCTGCATTTTGTGTACATACATAGGCAGTTCATTTTCTAAATACTCGCATCAGCTACCTTTCATTAGACATTTATCACTTGCTTCGGTGAAGGAAAATTTCGTGAGGAAACCAGCACGCCTGAGAGATATTTCTTGACGGCATGTAAAGCTGAGTCAGAACCCCATGGGCGGCATAAAAACTCTGACACCAGGTTAGGCACTAACCACAAGATAAAGAAAAAGCTACCTTTCTTTTCCAACTACTTATATTATGGGTGTTCTAAAATTTATTAGGTAAACTCACTATAAATGTACATTATTAATTAAAAACTATAAATAAACTAACAAAAAACTATAAAAGGACATCAAAAAACTCCAAACTTATATTATTAGTCAACTTTTGATAAACAGGTGCTATAGATATGTTATTAGTGTTAGTACTGTCAGTATAAATATTTACCATAGTAACATTTCCTTTACCTCTAGAACAACTTTTTAAACCGCTGTCTCACAATAAAGATCTTTGACTTTGACTTTGACTTTGACTTTGACTTTGACTTTGACTTTGACTTTGACTTTGACTTTGACTTTGACTTTGACTTTGACTTTGACTTAAGTTACAACCCAGGTACACTGAGAAATTGTGACATTCTAAGGTGAGCTCTGCTAAATTCTAGGAATAGCTTTCACTTATCAAGGTAGCAAAAGAATAATGCTCTAACAATATTCCCTCATTTTGCAAGCGACGTCACAGAATGACGCGAGTGTATTATAATATCGAGAAAGTAGTAATAGGTTACGGAGGTAGGATGGGACATCCATCTTACCGGTCCCTTAGGAAAAGTAAACACGAAGGGAAATTTCTATTTGTATAAAAAATATTATTTATAAAAATAAAAGATATAAAACTTGTATTGATAATAGGATTTGGGTATTTACATTGAATTCTTTGTACGACCGAAATCCGTTTAGACGTTAACAGGCTATTTTTCAGTCCACTAAGCATTATTTTTATGTTGGAACCTTCGTCTTTTATTTACTTTTAACGAGGTCTTGGAAATTGATGTTGGTGATAAAAGTAAGATGGTTTCAAGAAAACTAATTAGGTAGTGCCTACGCCGAATTGCAACAGTTTGTCTTCTATTTTAAACTAAGTAAGTGTTCATGTAAGTACAGACTCAGCACATCAAGCTACAACAATCTGTCAAGTTTCTGTAATAGATTTTGAACTTTCGGTTCAATGTTGATTGGGAAAATTTGATAATTTCGGGTAGCTTGATGTACTGTCTGTCTATACAATGAACTATTTATTTTTAGATCAATTATTCACATATTCAATTGAAATTATTTACACTTAAAACAGAATAAATGCAAGTGTTAATGAAAATGTCAATACCTTTTAATTATGATTTTAATAACACATGTTTGGAATCTAATTTGCCACCCTAGGATATGCAATTGCTGTATGTTTCTATTTCATCTTGTCTTAAACATCAAGCCAATTTCACTGTAAAATTTAAGGCAAGCAGCACTGCAATGGAACCCTTACTTTCCCGCTTTACGTCCAGATTACAAATAAACAGTATACGCCATCTTGCGGGAAAAGTAACACATACCTAAATAAGACATAGCAAGAAAATCCTATATATGGTCTAGTTAGTCACGTCCTCCTTACAAAGCCACATAACGCCTGGTACACACGGAGGTAGCTAGATCGAGCACACGATAAAATTGTAGAAAGGATTTGTTCGCGCGCGCTTCTTTAGAACCTGGACAACTTGGGGAGAATTTAGAGAGAACGAGCTTAAAGCATGTTACACACGCATGCACACGGCGTAAGGCGCTTAGAATTGATACTTTTACTGCTTCTATTTCGGTGCTAATGTTACAAAATTAAATGTTATGTAGGATTAAAAAAAAAAGTGGGATCGGACACAAAATAAAGGCGTGATCTATGAATTAATTAATAAATAAAGCTTTTATTTGATTCCTTAAATTTCATATTCATGCATTTCATTACAGACATTAATTAATTATATATTCAGCAACCCTAATCAACATGCAATTTATAATGCTGACAATCGTAAACAAAGATTTTTCCAAATTCATTATTAGTTAATCGCATTACTATTAAAATAATATAACATTACACATATTATACATTACATTAATTAATTCAATTCTATGAATAACTCGTTTTAATTTCTTAATTTATTAATGGTTTACAGAATGGTAGCCATACTTCTAAATGTATGGTTTTAATAAACAGAGTCGCCTTGCGTGTCTGACTGTGTGAGCTCCTAGATCTTACCTCACATGGATCCAATCATCACATATCAGCCTCGTTTCAAAAATTAAACCCGGAGCCAAGTTCCAAAGTTAATAAAACTGCCAAATCTTAAGTTTAATTGCCATAATTTAAATTTACATTATTCGCAATCTACCCGAAGTTAGGTTATTAGTCAAACAATTTAGATCCAAACTAGTTCCGAATAGTTTCAACTATGTAGTTTGTAGGATGTAAGATTCAACTTAGGGAACAGCAACTAAGGGATATCGATATCGTAATGTACCGGTTTTTCTCTTAACCTTTTGTTATGCCGAAATGAGCTCCGCGAACTGAACTAAAACTATCTAAACAAAACGCCTGATGTCGTTCCGGCAAAGGTTCAGTAGTCAGTCATACTTGAGTACTTGTTACGTGCCCTGCCTACACCAAATCGGCTGTATAGCGACATGATAGCTATTTGCGTACGAAGGATGTTTACACATAAGAATTGGACCACAGGGACTCTGCTGACTCGACGCCTCGTGTCGCCGCCGACCACCTACTTTGAATCTGATGATGCCGCATCAGCGTTTCGTAATCGTTTAGAATTATATTCATTCGGCACTTTGGTACAAGCATCGACCAAGTCTAGCCCTAAGATTTAATTTTGGAATTTTAAAGTAATTAAAGCCTTCTTTAAATTAATTTCGGTTTTTTTTTAAGTTTCCGGCTGCCACTTTCATAATTTACTTATAAACAAACCACACCATAACTGAATACCTCACTTTTATTTAATCGAAGGTTTGAAAAAGGTGTACCCATAGTAGAAACACTCACATTACAAAAAAAAACACACAGACACACACAGAATTTTACCCGACTGTGGCGAAGTCCAAAAGGAGGTTGATATTTTTAGAAAAGAAGTGTCATTGAACTTTTGCAACTTATTTTCACTGATCGAACGTTCATGATTCGTATTTTTGACACCCAACTTATTTATTGGTTTACTTTTACCATCATACTGTTAGGTCTCTCTCATCTTCAACGTTCTAATAAAAATAACGTGTTTGACTTTGACTGGACCATTATACATTGTGTAAGGGACAGTCCTCCACAAACTGACAGGGTGCATTCAGCTCCTTATTTTGGATCATATTCCGCCGGATTTTTTCTCCGGAATTTTTATTTTTTTCTCAGTCACTATTCCTTTATTTTAATGTAAAATTACATTACCTGTACGCAGCACTCGATTTATGTAAATAATATGGCTAAAATCAAAAATCCAATAATGGATGTTGAAATAATCTGAAGAACGACACTTGAAATCAGCTGTTCACTTCATGCCTTCATCGAACTCGTCGTCACGCTTCCCGTTCGCTACGTGAGTTTTGCCACGGTTACGATACATTGTGTATGAGGAAATAAAAAAAATAAAATTTATTGGATTCCCATAACATTCCTGAAATAATTTCTTGTACCGGTCATCTTAGTATGATATACTGAATTCACCCCATCAGTTTGTGGAGGGCTGTCCCTTACACCCATACAAGGTGTAAACGGATCCTTCACGAAACTGTCAACTAAGCATTCTAAGTAACACTTTGCTAAAATTATTGCTAGGAAACTACTTTTTTTGGTGTGTAAAATCGCGGTTTACAGTAGCACTCATTGTAACGCACTCAAAACACTGCGCTTATGGATGTATTAAATAGTACAGGGGTCATGGAGATATTTAAAATAAAAGTTACAACATTCAAGCCTTGAAAAAAAAAACCTTTAAAAAAGGTAGAACTTCGACCTCCAACATCTCGGTAACAAGGTATGGTCCAATGCAAAAAAAATGCCTTTGAACAAGTGCCTTTCGGCTTCGTTAAGGGAGTTTTCACACAAAATAACTAAATATAAAAATTAAAAACAGCAACATTAATAGCAACTATTTTCTAAACAAGTTATTTATGACTCACACTCCAATGCATTTAAATAGACCTGTTATCTTTTGTAACGAATTCGAGCCTTATAAATTTGACATTTTAATCAAACACACCCAAATAAATAACGATCGTTTCGACTAGCGCTGCAGCGGTAACTTTATCTTATAGTTTCAGTCATTGAAGGATGCGATTCAGCTAAGTACTTACTATACAATTTTAAAGTAAGATACAAGTTATCTAATAGACAATACAGGATTTTAAAAACATTAGACATATCGAAGAAGTTTAGGTGTGTACTCCATCCATACACACACACAAATAAATAAAACTAAAGTATCTGTTTGTAATTTCAAAACAACAGCTTTTTACTGAGTCCATATGAAAGTATATACGGTACTTATAACAAAAAAAAAAACATTTTTTAAATTTTTGTCTGTCTGTCTGTTTGTTCCGTCTAATCTCCAAAACGACTGGCCTGAGTTTGACGAGACTTTACTGGCAGATAGTTGATATTATAAGGAGTAACTTAGGTTTACTTTTATTTTAGAAAACGGATAAGGGTTCCGTAAAAGAAAATTAAAACCCTTACAATTAACAAAATCCAATTCAATTAGAGTAATAATATTTTTATAATAATTTCACGCGGACGAAAGTCGCGGGCAACAGCTAGTACATAATAAAATAGGCTACAATGTTCCCAATGGACCACAGACCTCTCTGTGTGGAGTGGGCTATAATCCACCACGTGAGCCCAGTGCGGAATGGTATATGTCACGTGTCGTCGGTTTTTTTGGTTCTTGGACATACCAGGAGGACATGCGTTTTGAGATAAGTGGTGGTGAAATAAATTACACAATGTAAAGCGCCTGCGTGTGTTAGAATCCACAACATACAACTAGTGATTTAGGGCCATTGACATTTAAAATCAGTAGTGGCCCTTTAACATTGGTGACCTCCAGCACTCTCGCATGTTACTTTTGCCAGAACTAAAAAAACTTTCTCTTTCACATTTAGTCCGACTATGTTGTTATTTTCGTAGTATTTAACATTTCAACTACAACACCGCAGTATAATTAAACGTTATCCTTGTAACGTTTTCGTATTACATAAAAGATAAACCAACTATCTCATACCTTCAATCTAACATCGAAATATCAAAATGTATAATTAATTTAATAGTAAAGTTCTGTACCCGCCGTAACTATGTATTAGTTGTGGGTTTTCATTTAGGAGTACTTATCCCTTTTGTAATTAAAAAGTTTGATAATCAGTTTACCTATAATTGAATTATTTTTGTACTGTTATTTTATTTCCACTATTAAGGGATCAGTGTTGGCAACGCTAAACTATAACGACGGTTATTCGGCAGAGGTCTAAAGTTTAAAATAGCTCACAGACTAAGGAAGCTGAATTGACAATGGGACGGCCATATCAGCCGTGGCAGTGATGACCGACAGGGTAGACTTGTTCTTGAGCGGAGACCGCGGTAGACGCCCAGGTTCAGGTCAGAGTGGCTTTCTTCATAGGGTGACTGGGTGACGCTGGATAAGAGTTATCGAGAATCGAGTTAAATGGTGTGGAATTGGAAAGACCTATGTCCAGCAGTGGATTGCCATAGGCTTTTGAAGATGAAACCCAATATTCAACGTACAACCACTCTTTCCAAGGGGTAACGTATTACCGAGTACTAACTGGGTTGTGGATGTCAGATAGGTAGTCGCTCCATGTAAAATATTGGTATTCAGCTGCATCCAGCTAGACTGTGGACCCCAACATAGCTTGGAAAAGGGTAAGCAGATGACGACTCAATGGTTATGTATGTCTGTCAAAAGCACACCTTTAGAACTCTTATTCCAATAGTTTTTAATTTTCGATTTAAAAGGGTGCTATACCGTACTTCTACTATTAAATACCCCGATAATGAAGCAAAACAAATCTAAACGTTTACTCAGTCAACCGGGTTCAACATAGCCGTCAATAGCCGTTCCTCGGTATTTAAACTGAACATTTTAAATGCTTCGCTTCAGAAATGCATTGGCTTAAGTGTTTCTGATCGTACGAGATGTAAGTAGTTCCAATAGTTTTTACTTTAGAGAATTTATAGTAATTCCTCCCTCTCAGTCTTTAACTAAAATCAGTGTTAAAAATTAACTAAGGAAAGTAAACGTTATTTCTTTCTGTTCTTAAAAAACGTTGCCCCACGCTAGGAATTTCTCCTGTATTGTGGGTGCATTTACAAACATTTAAACTCACATACACATGCCAAAGCCAGACCCAGAACAACTATCTGAAGGTCATACACTGTGTAGATGCTATAATAAAATTCCACAAAGTATTCTTGAACTGAATGAAACGAAATTTAAAACATGCATTAAACGCACACTATGTAAGCAAGCATATTACAAGTTGGACGATTATATCGCTGATAAAAATGCTTGGCTCAATGCCGGTCCTGCTCCACAAGGACAGGGGCGCATAAATGGATAGCATTAAATAGTATGTTGGAGCTGCTGAAGATTGTACAATTATCTTTGCATTGTATAAATTCAATCTCTTTAGAATTATATAACCGCATAGCCCATATTGTGTGAGTACTCTGTACTAGAAAGCTGTCATTCGCTGGAAACCTGAGTCTTTTCTTGCTCACTCAAATGTCTCGCTGATGGTGGCGCGTGTGTCGGATCATTTAGTTCCCTTCAAAATGGTTGAGTTAAATGGTGCCGATACATGCGTCATGTTCGTGAACGGGGGCTGTCAGTTGTGACTGGACATCTCTTGGTTGCCACGGCTTATTTAAATTAATTATTTTATTATTGATTTTTTTTTTACTACTGACACTTTTAACGTACACATCTTGCTACATCGTTCTCACATAATGTACCATCTCAACATAAATGATGTAACCAAGTTATTGTAAAAGTATTCTAATTTAAAAGAGTGTCCATGGAGTTTCTTGCCCGTTCTTCTCCATAGAGCTCTACGTTCGGGTATGGGCAACTACAGTACTTTCACAGTTTTTATGCCTTGTGACTGGGACTGTAGCTACTTTTCATTGTTGTCTTTGTTTCGACAGTTCAAAAGTGCCTGTAACTGGCCTATTTGAAATAAATGCTTTGATTTTGATGTTTTGACATTTTTTATTATTATTTTAAGCTATTGACATTTGTAATTTAATTTCTTTGGTGGTTATTTGAAAGTTGATCTTTAGAAAATTTGTAATTTAATTATTTCTTTTGATATTTGTAATTTGATATTTTATGTAGACAATTCTTGATTTAGTCCTTTTTTTTGTTGTTATATGACATTGGAATTTAATTATTTTGTCACAAAATTTGCATGCTGAATTTAGTAGGCAGAATATGCTGAGCTATTGTTATAAATAACCCAATACACATAATACCATATTTCAAGCAAATAAAATGAATCTGAAACTCAATCAATAAATATTTGTTTCGTGCGAGAATCGAATCAATAACAGCAGCTAATTGCCCAGCCACTGCGGTTGGTGAACCGAAGTGTCTTATGTGTGTGTCTTTTCCTTGTTTACTTTTTTTTTATTTTGTTTTATTGTTTTTTTAACCATTTTTTTTGTTTGTCCTGTGTGAGTCTAATAAATACTTTTTCTAGTTTTGTGTCAAACCGTGCCGTTTGATCTTTCAGTTCTTCGAACTTCCCTACTAAAATTGATATACATACAACATTATTAGATTATTAGAAACCTGAATATAGTTTGTTCAGAATAAGTAACTGAATCGATTCCAATAATTTTTAAACCATGTTATATTTTGTCCCAAAAATATTTAAAAAAGATTACAAGTTGGACACCGAGCGCCACTAAGTACCTATCGCAATCATTTAGGTACCTACTGCCAAATTATTATTATCAATGAGCTCAAGACGACGCTGGAGGCGCGCACGCGGTGGCACCGCGTGGTGACAACGTTTTTGTGCGGACAACCTGGTAACAGAACAAGCCTATAACTTTGTGATTTTTCATGATACAGTTTTGAAATTTTGTACATAGATTCTTTACGTAAAAATACCTGACACGTGTTTCAGGTTTCGCATATACTAAAACTAATGTTGTATAGTACTGGTTTTCATCTATACTATTATTATAAATGATAAAGTTTTGACATCTGTCTGTCTGTTACATTTTCACGCCAAACGAGTTATGACGAGGCACATGGATATGAGATCATGATCTGAGTAAGGACATAGGATACTTTACATCCCAACATTACGTTCCCGTGGGACAACTTTCTACATTCACGTGGGCGAAGTCACTGGCAAAACCTAATAATTTATGTACCTAAAACATCTTCATGAAGTTTCCAACACAGAGAAACTCGAAACCATGTAATATCGTAACACGAGACACAAACTTTGTATACATCCAGTAATAGTGATAGATTTCCCTGTCCGATCTACATAGATGGTTTCCACTAGTTTTTCTGTTGACATAAATCGTGACCCCGTGGGGTATGGGACATGTTACGGAAATACTTGGCAGAAGGCCCTCTTGGGTAGTGTAATTTATAACTATATGGGTACAGTACTCACCCGGTGATCGCTCGCACTCCAATGAAACAGATATATATCACTGGACTTTATAATTTATTGCGGACATAGGTCAAATGGTACAAAACAAAGTTGTACATGGTGTTATGTAAAAAGGGTATGTGCCCCTTTTTGTTTTCGTTTCCAATTGGACCTGTAATGTCTCGGTAGCAGCGACAGTCCCACGGAGTGGATTTGTGCCCGGTTGATGGCAATAGGCTCGCCCCCATTACATGGGACTTAAATATAGCTGGCAAAATGTGGGTGTACTTTTAGGTAAATTTCTGCCTAAGCCTTCTGGGGATTACAGGCGTGATATTATGTGTAATGTTGTGCAATCGTAATCTGTCCGGTAATGTGACTGGTTCAGCTTGAACTGGGCTCGTAAAATCAAAATATAATCCAGGCATACATAATATTAGGTGGGTGAATTGAAAATAACTCATAATAATATCGTGACACTGCATATTATTATTTAATTTTCTGGGAGGTTTTAAAACAAGCTCTTCAAAACCTCCCAAATGTTTTTGTTTCATTATTGCAATTTGTAATCAATATTTTAGTCCCAAACGGAACATTCAATTCATCAACACCGAAATATTTGACATTATTTTTTCAACTTTCTAACATACTTTCAGACCGCAGAGCCTGAAAAACAGGCGGAACTCGAACCCCAAACGAGTACAACTTATTTCCTGCCGATGAATAGAGATCACGCTTTTCAATATCAAGTAGGTAAATGTGATAAACCCAACCTTGAAGCAATATACTCTTGTATGTATTTATATAAATCTTTTTTGTCACCTGACTGCGCCACCTGCCCTCGCCATCCCGCTGACACGGTTATTATTTATGTTCCCAATCTAAATATCACGAGTTCATTTATTTATATATACTGCAGCTGAATCGAGCTGACAAGTGAATAAGGTGGTTCCAGTTAAAGTAAAGAGTCCTTGTTTTGCATGGTGGTAGGTAACCTACAGAATGCCAGCAGCTAAGATCCCTACATAGTCTTTTTGCCTCGTCCACGTTCATAGATCTGGTCATACACGCATTTATTTCTTTACTAGCTTTTGCTCGCCTTAATTGAGAATTTGACAATATATTCGTACTAGTAAAGTTCCTACGATAATATAATTCAATCATGATTCGAAAGACACGTGGCGCCATCTATTTATCATAAAAACGTTATTGTTGTTGTTTCCTCGATAATAGTACTAGGTATTTTTCGAGATGAAAAGTACCCTATGTCCGTTTCTGTACAACTGACAACGTCTAGGCAAAATTTTAGGATGATCGGTTCAGTGGTTTAGGAGTGAAAAGGTAACAAACAAACTTACTTTCGCATTTATAATATTAGTTAGCAAACTTAATTACTTTATACTTAATTATTTAAATTATATCTACGTTTGAGAGCATAATTTGTGTTAAAAGCAACTAAATTACCTTTGTTTTATAAGGAAGAGATTAAAGTCTAAATTTTGTGTTAATTTGTAGACACAAGGATTTCCTGGTAGCGTTTAGAATGAGCACGTGTTTCATTATCTGCCGATTTCAGACGTTTTGATTAGCGCAGGGTTTTCGAACACCAAGTACAAATATAAATAACTTTATTTTTTTCAGAGGTACGTTTCATCAGAGGTATCCTGTGTCGTGGAGGGCAGTTTCTTTCGTTGCAGAACAAAGACATTTGCAAATTTGCATAAAAGAATTTAACAAAAACAGATATATTATAGAAAAAAAAAAGTAAAAATGACATGTTAATGAGTGTAGTGTCTATGCATGTGTGTGAGAAACTGTGTATGGGTGGGTGTATGTGTGTGGCTGTGAGAGACGGAGTTGAAGGGGTGTGTGTGAGTGCTTGTGTAATGGGGTGAGTAGAGGATGAGTAGGGGCTGAGAGTGTGGGTGTGTGGATGTGTTTGTATACAATTCCAAAAATTAATATGGTTCTTTTAATGTACAGCTTGCCTTATTGTTTAAAATACTGTAGATTTTTTTCTGTTTCAACGTAATCTAGGCCTCCTAGATAACTTTTGATTTTTGAACAAAGTAATTGTCCGTTGTCCAGATATAACAAATTGTGTAGCTTTTTCGGGTATGAGTTTTGTAGATTTGAAAATCTTGTTTTTTTTTTAACTTCCGTGTTTCAGTCAATCTCATATTTTACATAGAGAAATTTCCCCAAAAGGTTTGAGGGGTAAACAATCGTGTATAATATTCTATGAGATTAGATACGGCTTTTACCTCTCGCTCGGCCGTCTCCATTCGGCAATATTTATGTTATAAGCGCACAAGACCGAACCTCTTGAGTAAATAACCTTATTCCAAAGAAAATAAAATACAAAACCCGCAAATATTCCACTTCCTTATATTTTCAAAACTTAATATATACGGTTCCGTGTAGATTTAAGGGCGGCCGTCCCTTGAGGCACAAGTCACAGGCCAGGCAACGTATATATCACCCCCGGGACAATACATTTCGTGCTTTTCCACGATAAGTAGCTCATACAAGATACACTGATTTATAAGGGGCGAAAAAATATTACTACCCGATAACGGGGCAGAGTTGGCAATAATATTTGTGACGTAATATCGGCGTGCATTGAGAAAATGTTTTATTGCGGCTGCTCTTTGTATGGGAATTGTGATCTTGAATTTAGTGCGGTTATATTTTTCATATTCATTGCTCATCGTTGACTACGCACTTCAATCCTTCCGTGAGTGTCTTTTGTGTTAGATTGTAGTGTTCTCGATTTGTTTAGAGTACTACTTGGAAGGAAAATCTAATATAATGCGTGATAAAGATACTTTTAACCTAACTGCCATGCAACACAGTTTGGTAAAACTACTGAAAGTCAGAAACAGGGACAACCACTATCACAAAACGAATAAGAAACGTCTATTTTCTCTACACAAGTTACTTAACGCAGTATTAGTTAACTTTGCGACAGACCGGCGCTCGAACTAGGTCAAATACCTGATAAGTGATACTCCTACATAACCTAGAACCTGTATTATCATCTGCGTAAAATTTCTTGATCCACTAACAGGTGCTATTAAATATTATTTACTAGTTTTTGCCCGCGGCTTCGTGAATATTAATTTAGAATTTGACAATCAATTCGGGTTGTACTCTGCTTGTATAATAATATAATTCAATCATGATTCGAAAGAAACGTGTTGCCATCTATTATAATAAGAACGTTATTGTGGGTTTCCTCGGGAACAGTACTGTTTTTAGGGATGAAAGGTATTCTATGTCCGTTTCTGTACACTGACAACGTATATTGCAAAATTTCACGATGATCGGTTGATCGGTTTAGGCGTGAAAAGGTAACAAACAAAAAAACAAGCTTACTTTCGCATTTATAATATTAATTAGGATAGGATATTCAGGATTTATTTATTTAAACTTCATGAACAATAGGTACTTAATGTCACAAGGCATTATCTACCAGTCAACCTGATAATCTAATTACCATCGTTTAAGGCAGAGTTACCAACATATGACTTTAACAACTTAGTGCATATACGTCTCCGATATTACACATAACAGTTCTAATAGAATCGCTGATTAACGTTGTGATTCTAATTATACAACGGCGAAAGAAATAAAGTCTAAAATTGCGAAGACATGTGATATCCAGGGACCGAATTACCGTTACTTTTTTCTTAACGTTACCGATTACCGTTATGTTAACGTTAAAAAAGTAACGATATTTATAACGTTACCCGTAAGTCCGTTAACGTTATCTAATAACTAATATTAGTATCGGTAAAAGTAACAATACTTATACCGGTAATTTATTCGCCTATCTCTTTCTAACGATGTCGGTGGGGAGTCTAGCGTCTTACGATGTTAGTACACACGGCCGCTCATCAAGGTCGACTGTTTGGACCTTGAACTATTAGAAGTTGAACGCTGCAAATCGTGCGAGAGGGTCCGATATGTTGTTTTTATTTCGTCTCTCTCACGCGCAGACCGTATGGTATAGAAGCGCCGCGCCGCATTCTAACCGTACCTATACGTAGATATCATGTAGGCATTTCAAAAATATTATTTTGTAAGCGAGTTAAGTTCGTCGCATAATGATTGTTATGGGTAGATTATTTTTGCTATTTGCGCTACACCTGTGCACTAATAGGTCTATTATTAAAAGTTATTATTTTATTACCGTTTTTAACAACGATAACTATTGAAGAAAATGTTTGTTTAAGAGTATAAAAGTATTTATGTCTTAGATTTTATTCATAAAATAAAATAAAAAGTTAAAGCTAGGTAATTATGAAAAAAAAAATTAAACCATAAATGTTTTTTTTCCATTCGCACTGGCATATAAGTGTCTACTATGAAATTTAATCATATTACTATTAGGTATGGTTTTTGACAAAATAGCAAAAGGCATTTCAGTTTTACAATTTCGTGAGGCACATTGATTGGTGCCAAGCAGCTTAGACGAAATAGATAGCTAGAGCTACCTATAAACTGGATAGCTACCTATTAACTGGATGAAAAGACGGCAAGGTTGATGGCGCAGTGGCTAAGCGATAGGTTGCTGCGCTATGTGTCGCGGGTACGTTCCTGTAGAGAACAAATATTTGACCAACTCCGGGTCTTGGCCTACAATCGCACTAGACCGCGAAATGTGGAATAATATATGATATGATGTTCCGGGTCTGGCTGCTTGTGTATGTAAGATTTAAGTTAGTAAACGCACGCATCATCCAGGAAAATTCCTAATTGTCCTTTTCGTCACAACAATCGACGTGATTATTCGTAATGACCGTGAATCCCTTGTGCGTCAGAATGACTGACTGGCTGTCTGTATCAGTTCACGTCTGGCTGGTGACCAAAAATTGCTACTATTTGCTATTTTTTAGTAACTACATCAATTAATTGCTACATAACTTGGAAAATAAAGGGACTTCAAAATGACCAGCCATTCTGATATTAGGATGGCTGGACAACTCTCCGTTTGTGTAGACTATTTAAATTCGTGTTATTATTTTTACTTGAGTGATTGCTACCTTCACATCCTTCAATGCCCACCTTGTAGCTTTAACAAGTAAAAAGTTATGAACATTTGAAATTTTTACAGGGAATGGATTAAGGTTATTGAATAAAGCAATTTAAAACGATTACAACAATGTCTCTTTTTATTCGTCATTTTGAAGTCCCTTCATTTTGTTTCCAAGTTAGATAGCAATTAATTGACTATAGGTAGCAGTGGCGAAGGCTCCATACAACCCGATTCCTGCCGGGAGAAGGGAAGCCCTTTGAAAAAAGGCACATTCAGTATTCTCCAGCCAATCATATTCTATACAGTCAAGAAACGTAAGCCGGAGTGGCTTACGTTTTACAAAAATTGGCCCTTCGCTACTGATAAGTAGTAACTCAACAACCATCCATTCTGACGCACACTGAATTTCAGTCGCGCGATATTTGGGAAGTGTTGACTTGAAATGGTTGACGGACGACACGACACGATGCAAAAAAGTGCAACTGTGTGTCTAAGTGCAAAGCATTAAACGCTACCGCACTGTGATTGGCCGATGCCTCGATGCTTAGTTCCTTTCCGACGATTCTCTATATTGAATGTAGCGTAGTTATAGTTGAGTTCCTGAGAACCGTGGGTCTTGACTTTCGGAATATTGATTTTGACCTCAAGGTCAATGCCCAAGAGGTGTCCCATGGTGTTCCCCCACCCTACTACTCCCACATCCCACCGGGTCCCGAAGGCTCTTATTTTCATAGTGCCCCGTTTCGTATTATCCACATTATTTTTTCTTTAAAATGTTTAAAATACTGATATAATTATCAGTATTTTAAACAAAAAAAACAAACAAATTTTAAAATGTTTAAAATACTGATATAATACACGAATATTTTTACATCGTTCTGGAGCCGAAACATAGTAACTCCAGTCGAGTAATAGTTACTATTAGCATTGTTATTGTTTTTTTAAGACATCAAATAAAGAAGTTAGAAATTTATCACTTTTATTCTGTCATTCGAGTTAAATCTTAGTAGCGGTTTCAATATTTCATTCATAAACGCAAGGTCGTGCGCTCGCGGTGGGTCAATGGACTCCGGACGAATAACCAGCTGAAAAAGTACTTGCAAGTAGATATTTCATTTCAGGTACGATTAAGGTTGGTGTAAGTTCATTTACCTCCATCATCTCTCGTCTCCTCGTAAACGAGAGAAATTAATTCACCAGTCTCGCATCACGAAATCACTAATACTCGTACCTATTCAACTACACAACGACGAGTACGCTTGGGAGTTGTTTTTAAGGCATTGAATCGAGTGTTGATCAATCGATCTAATAGGTACTTAAGAAACATACCCAATACCCTACCATATGATAAATAAAAAATAGTATTACAGCTTAAAACAATTTTGTTGCGGCAATGCTAGTGGCGGCTTCTACAAAGGCAGGCAATTCGAACAGAAAAAGACCCTATTTTCATAACGTTAACCGTGGAATTCGGTTGTGCATCCTTGTAAAGTCCACTCCAACACGATACAATAGATTTCTCAGAATATTTTATAGTAAACTGCGTATTTACCTAGTTTGATGAAATTTCTAAATTTCACCGTTTACGGTTAAGAAATAAAGTCTGAATTCGCTTTTCGTGTTATTATTTGTTTGCCTATTTATCTACCGCGTATGTATTTTTATTTATGTTGATGTACCTATCTTAAAGAACACGGCGCCGAATTATTGCTTGATTTAAATTGCGTTTATCTACTTATAAGTTCAATAACTCTATTTTTTCCGTCATACTTTCTACAGGCTTAGGAACGTCGCGTCAGTTATACATTTTACGTATCTAAATACTTACTTGTACACTTTTAATGTCAAGAAAAATTAATACAGGCGCAGGCGTATTTAAAAAAAATTGAGCTATTTACAAACATAATCATTATTCACAATTTATACTTCCCTGTATTCTGTATTCCTCGATACACAAACGGGCACGTTTAATGAGATTGTCTTTTAATTTAGCTAATGCGTCTCTGTCACTTTTCACAATATTAAACGCGTCCACAATCGCACTTCTTAACTCATCTCGAGTAGTAGGTATGTTCCTCGAAATAAACTAGTCTTTTTATCTCAGACCACAAATAAAAATCCAGTGGGGTTAAGTCAGGGCTCCTTGCGGGCCAAGCCACAGGGCCACCACGACCTATCCACCGCTCACCAAACTCACTGTTCAGATACGCACGCACTAAATTCGCATAATGAGCAGGGCATCCAACATGCTGATAGTACATACCGCGTAAATAAGCCAGAGGCACATCGTCTAGCAACTCCGGTATCAGATTCTGCAGCATATCCAAATAAGAACCACCAGTCAGGTGCCCTTCAATAAAAATAGGCTCTATTATTTGGTCATTAATAATGCCTGCCCAAACATTCCATGATCGAGGAGGCGCTGGGTTACAGCCAGATTGGTGGAGGTGAAGGGAACTTGAGGATCGGTGATTCCACGAGCGCGCAGTGAGTTCAGGTTTCCCGGCTGAGCATACAAGAGTCTAGCCTCTTCCAAGTTCTGGTGCGCCATCCCATAAAAATCCACCATTGCCCATTACTCCACATTGAAGTAGACATATTGCCGAATCATTTTTGACACGTGATTAGGTTACGCGTGAGTGACCTAATACAGCGAAGCGCGCGACAACACTAGGAAGAAAGGGCGCCAATCGCGTCGGCTAGACTGTGTAAGCGTGGAGTGGGGGCGTGGCTTACGGATCAAGCTGTCTGATCGATGAATGGATTTTTCAATGGGTATCGTTTGCATGTGTTGCCGATCGTCGATACGTTACGTACACATACATATGCATTTACCGCAAGAACTACTACTTCGAGTTCTCATTATTTAACAAAAAAAACAATAAATTTAATTTTTCGTGATTTTTTTTATTGTTACTTTTTGAAAAAAATAGTCCCAATCGTTTCGAGTTCGATGATCGAGTTTATGGCTTTCGGTTCCAGAACGACCTAAAACTAACCGTGTATATCAGTATTTTAAACATTATATACTTTGTTGCACTTCTTTCGGCCCATAATTATATTTTTTACAAAAAAAAAGTAATAATTAGAACAACAAAACAAATAGTTGTATCTTGTCCTATAAAATGAAAAACGTGCGAGTCGTCGCGTTTTCGTAGGTATCTGTCCGATCGTCGTAAAATGCTATGTGTCATAGTTGCCGCTCCGATTTGAAGAGCCGAACGCGGCGCGCGTTCGGTTTGGCAACGTCGCGCCAGATATTGTTAGTTTTTAGCGAAGTAACGTTATTGGTAACGCTATTTAAATACCGGTAAATCCTATGATTTAACGATATTTTTAACGTTAATAGTTAACGTAGCATAACGTTAAGGTTTTGGTAATTTTACCGGTATTTTTGTGGTAACGGTAACCGTCCCTGGTGATATCAACACTTTGTGGTGGAATACAGCCCTGGGTCCAATCCGTCCCACAGCGAAAATGTCTGTGTCGCAGCAATGGCAACATTACAAGTTGTTTATGCGTACGCTACGCCAACAAACCAAAACACCACACAAACGACCTGCAACAACCAGCCTTATTACAAGCAATTAACGCCGTAATCATCCCACATTAGCTGAGCACGACAAATTCGTCATAACAACCCGAGACGTGTCGAACAAGACACGAGTGTCGAACAACTTGCCCGAACAAGTTCCGAACTCCTTTAACACTTTCCTACACATGTTGTAGTGAATGTGTTCGCCGGATTGCTAAGTCTGATGTATGTTGGGATAGGATATTCGTTTTCAAGGCTTCTTGTGATACTTGTGGAAGGTGCGGCTTTTGCTTTGAACTGTTAGTTAGATGTCGAGTTTGGTTGGTATATATTTAACCGTGTTTTGAAGGTACATTTTTGATAAAAATCCTAGCAATCTATTAAAACATAAGTAACGAAATGGGTGTGTTTTGTAGGTATCATCATCATCATCATTTCAGCCGAAAGACGTCCACTGCTGGACATAGGCCACCCCCAAGTGTCGCCACATTGACCGGTCCCGTGCGACTCGCATCCAGCGGATCCCTGCAGCCTTCACAGGTCATCGGTCCACCTAGTGGGAGGCCTTCCAACGCAGAGTCTTCCGGTTCGCGGTCGACACTCCAGAACTAGGTATACCTGTGCTTAACCCTTCTGGGACTACAGCGGTGTTGTTGTGTTTATTTAACCCTTTGAATACTTGTTTGTCTTTTGTTGGTTTTCCTACAACCAATCATAGTGAAGAAACGGAACTGACTAACCACTACTGGCGAGGTTTGTCCACATTTTAGGTAGCTTCCTTGAGTGAGTTTAAGGATTTACTTGAATCATCATAACTATGAAATTATTATATATAAAGCTAGGTAGGGTTCTGCCTCACCCTGCAGGGATTACAAGCATTATGATATCATTATCATCCTTCTCCTGCACTTATCACAATTTATCTGTCGGCACAGTACGTATTCTTCTTCCATACTTGTCTATTATTCATTCTCTAGGCATAATATTATGTTATGTACACACTGCTTCATTAAGTGGTAACAAGACATGTGCGTTCAAATCCGTGATGCGCCCAAGTTGGTTTTTGTATTTTGCTAAAACATTTTATTATAATTATTTGTGATCGGTAATTGATAGACAGTTGAAATTTTCACAGAATGTGTATTTCTGTTGTCACTATAACAACAAATATTTAAAAAAAAATGGTGTACGGAACCCTTCATGCGCGAGTTCGACTCGCACTGACCGGTTTTTTGAAAGTTTGTTTTTATATTGTTTTTTTTTTCAATAAAACGTTAATACTTTTATTATTGCGAATAACGAAAGGTTACCAACGTCATAAAATAGGAGATTATTATTTTCCTATTTTGTTTTACTCCTGAGTACCATCGTGTTAAGTATCAGAATACCGCTAAGAGGAAAACTTTTTCAAGAATTAATCGTACGAGCCCAAAGACTCTCAAAACAAAGCGAATATTGCCAATAAGACAGTACTCAATAAACAGACATAAATCTTCGTATATTTGTGTGTGTTCATTCACACATAGACACGATTATATCTGTAGCGATACACAGATAAACTATATCCATTACAATCGGTCTTGTGTTTGTAATACATTATTACTTCCCCTCGCCGCTAGTCATTTAATCACTGTAACTACGGCTAATGCGGAACATTATTTGGGAGGAAGAAAGCCACGCGAAATATCGGCGTGACGTGCGCTAATACAAAATATTGGGCCATTAGTTCTGTGCCGTGGTTTAGTAAGCGATACCGTTGTTGCCTTACTCTGGATCATTAGTGAGATGGAACTTCTCTTTTAGAACGGCAAAGGAATAATATAATTATAATAAATAATTACTCAAAACAAAGGACAAACAGAGAATTCTGAGAATGCGTGGGTGTGCTACGCAAATAAATAACACGTAGCAATATTCTTCGTAGCTCGTAGCGTTGGCAGCTACGCCGTAGCAACCACGTAGCGCCTTACTCTCGACAATATTATTATAATGGTTGCCTAGTTCCATGATACTAACAAAGTGCCTCATCTACATATTGGATGTTTAAATCGAGGGGGAAGTTAATTTTGAAAATGGAACTACTCAAGGCCTTGAGACGATTACCAATTTTAGTAGTTCCAAAACTATGAGAACTTTATTGTTTCTTGAACATAAAAGCTTTTATAAAGTTCCTCGTAGGTCGCAAGTGCTTCTGCAGAGCATGAAGTCGTGGGTCGATTCCCAGGTCGGTATATATATTGGGTTTTTCAATAAGGAGTTTTTCAGGAGTTTGGATTTATGCTCGGTTGATGGCAATAGGCTTGCCCCTTATAACACTTTAACGTAACTGGTGAAATATGGTATACCTGCTCAACGCTTCGTTGAAATACAGGCACAATGTTATGTTTATTAAGGACAAAGATTTTTTCAAAATAATAAAGTGTTATAAATCAATGTTTAAGTGAGATGCGACTGAGATCAGCTCGTTTGTGGGTGCTATGCCAAAGCCACGCCACGCGGCCAGCCGTTGTTCTCTCGTACATTAATTACTCCGCGGCAATGTATCGTGAAATATGAACCTGCAGCGATATCCCATTGCATTGTGATGCCTTTGAATTATTTATGTGAACGACGAGAAAACTTGGAGATAAAGGCTGGAACCTATTGGGGCGTTCCAATTTATTCATGGCGTTGACGTTGGTGGAACATGTGGTGTGCATCATTTTGGATTAAATAAAGAATAATGCTATTGCAAAAACTTTATATTAAGTAGAGATTCATTTAAAACTTACATACAAAAAAACATCGACAATGTGAGAAAGTATACTAAACTTGAACGAATTATTAATGAATTATGGAGAAAGGTGAGGCCTTCGCCCAGCAATGGAACACAGGATAGGCTATGAAAAAAAATTAGCTAAAATTGACATTAAATATCAAAATATAATATTGTAATTAGCTGATTGGCCAGAGAAGGCAAACACTGAGAGATTTGGAAATAAATATGGGGAGGCCTTTTCAAATACAAATTCTTTGCCCAGCAGTGGGACAGAATAGGCTAAAAAATGTATACTATCTATACAAATAAACAAAATTTAAGTGTCTGTTTGTAATTTTCAGTCTGTCGGTCTATCTGTTTGTTCCGGCTAATCTCCGAAACGGTTGGAAAGATTTTGACGAGACTTTTACTGGCAGATATCTGATATTATAACGAGTAACTTTGGCTTCTTTCATTTCAGAAAAAAATTAGAGTTCCGTGCAAAAAATAAAAAATAAATTCATGGAATTGTTCATATTTTTTTTTATAATTTCACGTGGATTCGTCCACGTGAAATCGCTTGCAACAACTAGTTTCCAAATAAAAATTCAATACGACAATGCAGCAACAAGAGACATGTTGTATATTCAGCAAACGGTAATAAAGCCAAAGCTTTCATAGTCAAAGGCATGCATTGAAGCCGTGTAAGCGCGCTCTGATCATAAACTGTAGATAAATGAAGCGGAAAGATTGGCAAAGCTCAGGCTCACTGTGTGTAAGTAAGGTGCATACCCTAACTTAGAATGTGAGGTAACGTAGCAGGGGTTAGTAACAATGGGTAGGTACCTGATACTGATACTGCTAGCCTACGTCATCCCACTGCTGGGCAAAGGCATGACTTCCAGTTATTTCGATCCAGGGCTAATGTAGACCACTGGTCGTTGGTTATCGTCACGCCATCTTCTATGAGGTCTGCCGCAACGCCTTCTGGCTGTGTCAGGGCTCCAGAAAGTGGTTATTTCAGTCCACAGATTATTGGGCTGCGGCAGACGTGACCAATCCAGTCCCACTTCAGCTTAGCAACTTTTTGAGGTACCTAACATTGCAAAAGAAATATACCAAAATTAAATCATCACGAATAGTTTCAGACATATGTTATGGTGAAAAAATAATAGTGTAACAATGCTTCACAAAACTGTATTATTCAGTTCTCACACTCAAATATAATAAGTCAAATGGACTCTAATTATATTACACTCAAATGTAATACAATTAGTTAGTAAAATTTTATGTTTGTTAATCTTGAGTTTTGAAAATTGACTTCAAAGAAATGTTTACGTTGAGAGAAATAATCACGTAATTTATTTCAGGAACACTTTTATTTGTACAGAAAAGTAACAAAAGCGTAACTATTACACAAAATAAAATAAACAAATATTGTAGAGGATTGAACTATGTCTTCACATTCCCTTTATCATATAACGCCTTAAATACACGATCACATTCAGCTAGTAAAACCCTGAAGGCCAATGTACTCTAATAATATCGTTAACTTACCAAAAATAAAACCGCACATTTACAAAGTGGCAACACACGCAATAATTAACGATATCATCAAAAGAGTAGCTTAAAAGGATCAGTGTTGCCACACTGCTTCGGTAGCATCTCAAACAAGATTCGGCTAAGTCGCGCCAGGAGGCGGGATTACTGAAATAGAGTTGGCGAGGATTACGTAGGAGCACTCTCTGCCGTTCGATGTACTACCCGCTTAATACGAACGTAATTGTCACATGGAAACGTAAATGAAGGCATAGTGTTCTGCATTTTATGTAGTACATGGTTCTATAAGTTTGAGAGTAACAGGTAGGTGTGCTGTTAGAAATTTCATCATCATCTGACCAGTATTTTTACAACTATTTTGAGGCCCAAATAGCCGAAGACAGAAAAAATTAAAAGAGGGTAGGGAGGCCTTTGCTTTGCAGTGGGACACATATATTGTAGTATTTAGTGGAATACAAGTAGATACTACAAATAATCACGTTGAATAATCTGTGGAGAACCTATGCAACGTTCTGAAATTCTATTTGATTATTTCAGCGGATGTTCATAAAAATATCATGATGACTAGCCATCGATATAGGAAATCATACAATCATCATCACATCGATATAGTGCTCAAGTGTGTGCGCAAGCACAGAAGCCCTCGATCATCCCTCATTCTCATAGTCCGATGGGTCAGCAATCTGACTCCACCGGAGGAAGATAAGGCGTAGGGCCAACGGCTTGATGCATATCATAAGTATCTGATAGTAAACAGAATTATCATTGAAAATAAAATAAATCGATGAAAAACTGGTTTCATTTGAAATTAAAACCCGATACTCGACCATTTTTACTGAGCTGCTGTACACTGTCGAAACGACACACAAATAAAATGGTAAATTCTCGTATATCCCCGTTACATGTTTGTTTACTAGATTCAGTAAGTCTGTTATTTTGCACGGTATATTTTCTATTGTGTTTATCTAGAGGCACAGAGGTATTACAGGTGGACTTTTAGTCGAATTCTGCCTATTCAGTGGCTAATCCCTTGGCTTCTTAGCCCGGACAGGAAAAGAGAGTTCTATTCTTAGCGTAAGCCACAACCTATCTATGTATAAGAGGTACACCTTAATCTCTTTCGCCTTAGGGCGGATGTATACGAAATCACTGAATGATGCTCACCTACTCAAGTAGGGTAGAGTGATACATCACGCAACTAAGGTCGCATCTCTTATGTGATCTCATGTGTACAACCGCCCTTATTCCTTAAGGGTAGTTGCATAGTCAAGATCTATTGTATTTTTTTCATGCTTGACAAGCAGCAATTCATATAAATATTTATAAACTCACACCTCTTTCCCATGGGGGTAGACAGAAACTAGAAAACGCTGCCTACGATCCTCACTCTTCCGGTATTTTTTTATTTAAAAGATTTTTTTTTTTATATTATAGCTAGCCCATATTGTCCCACTGCTGGGCAACGGCCTCCCTCCATTCCTTTCAACGGTCATGATTCTGTGCTACTTCTTTCCAATTCTCAAGGAAAACATCCAGTTCGTCCCACCATCTCCTTCGTCCCCATTATTTAAAAGAATAACCAAAAAAAATCGGATATGAAACAACAAAGCTCTTTTTTTTTTAAAACGGTTATTAGTAATGGAATCCATTTCTACCACATTTTTCATGTTACTATTGTGTCTTGAGCCTATTACAACTGCAATATCAAACCCGTAGGTCACGTCCACTAAGAACGTGCCCGCGTCATTAGATACATTGCGTCGACCTTTTAAACTAGGACACCACACAGCTTATGTAACTGTGTTGTGTATACCTTACTATACACGTACTTATCTTCGAAAACACATACATTATGCCTGTAATCCCCGAAGGGTTAGGCAGAGGTGTACCTAATAGTAAACCCACATTTCGCCAGTTATGTTCAAGTCCCATGACACAGGGGGCGAGCCTATTGCCATCAACCGGGCGCAAATCCAGACTCCGTGCTACTGAGAAATTCCTGATGGAAAAACCCAATAACACTTTGCCCGATCTGAGAATCGAACCCAGGACCTCATGCTCAGCGGTCGCACTTGCGACCACAACGCAACGAGGGAGTCGTGGTGTACTTAGGTAAAATAATAATAATAATAATATATAATAATAAGTTCTTTATTTCTCCTCACAATGACAAGCTTATTCTAGGTTTCACATATTAATTGTCTTTTATAGTAATGTGAGGAGCTGGTGTTTGAGTTAGGCGTAAAATGCCTGTATTACAAATCACCAGGTCCCCACCCCACGGAAGAACAGAAGTTTTACTTAAAAAATATGATATTACAAGATAGATTAAAATATTCGATCTATCTCCACAGCTGCTGGAGATAACGTCTCCACTCTGTAGGGTTGGTGGATGTCACGTCCATACATACTGTTTCCTCACAATATTTTCTTCACGTTTTTAAATACAGAGGTGATGAACTAAATTTACATTTACTAATTTACAAAGTAAAGCACTTCTCTCTCCTGGTGCAGTTGCAAGGTACTTGTATCGTTGTCTTTTGCAATGTCAAAAGAATATTTTTAGTACCCTACAACGATAGTATGTAGTTAGACAATATGGGCTTTTAATAATAAAATAAAGCGCCTAATATTCGAACCTATAAGGTACACCCAGGTAAAATCTAAAGGGTGTAAAAAAACCCTTAACGATGCCGAAAAGCACTTGTTCTCCCCGTCTTTTCGACTTTTTTTTGTTCTAGACCATACCTGGGAACCTTCTAGTTACGGAGATATTGAGGGTCAAAGTTCCAACTTTTTCACAAGTTTTTTTTAATACATGTGTTTAATGTAAGATGTTTGCTTTAAACACCTCAACGATCCCTGTACTATTATAATTCATCCATCAGCACAAAGCTTTGAGTGCGTTTCATCGAGTCTTACCGCAAAACGTGATTTATCACCTCAAAAAAAACTCGTTTCCCAGCAATAATTTTTGCGTAAAGTTACTTAGTTTGATGTACAGAATCTTGGTTGACGGCTTCGTGAAAGGTCTGTTTACACCCTGTACACCTTATCCTTATTTCACGCCAAAACGTCAATGAAAAGAAAAAAAAAACGTCTAGTCACGTTTGTTTCCCTTTCACTTCATAAGAAACATTTTTAAGGCCTCACTGTAAACGTTATGGGGAACGAGGAACAAAAACTTTTTCGTATTTTCATTAAGTGAAGTCGTGGAACGTATAAATTTTAATGATTCCGAACAAGTTGTGCAAGTAATGAGCTTTCAGTTTCAGGCCGTGAATTAAGAAAATAAGGAGGTGCTTCCTATTCTAGGCCGACTATGCAACATTACTGAGAAAACAACCTAGGATAAACATACAAATAAGTTTGACTAATTTCTTTGGCTACAAATCAAGCGAATTCGATGAATTTGGAGTTGAAGATACTTAAATTGCCCACGTTTTGTGCAATGTTGAAACAAGTCTTGAGTTGGTTGAAACTCTGGTGCCGTGGGGTCCGAGTGCTCATAGCCTGTTTAAAGAAATCACGCCGCTTGATGAATTGACGCTTCCCATGAACCAAGGGCTGGCTTTTACCTTGGCCTGAGTGAGGCTAAGTGTTGCCATACAACGTGGCAACGCCGCCAGTCTTTTGGGCACATTACCAGCTGACAGCGTTGAGGAAGAGTTTTTCGATGCCCTTTTATAGTTTTTTGTTAGTTTATTTAATAGGTTTTAATTAATAATGTCTATGCTTAGTTTACTCTACTTAATAAAAATATAGTCTTGAGTAAAAGTAACCTAGACAGATGAAAATAGCTTTCAATAAGTGTTTAGTATTCCTAAAACGACTTCATGATTTTTAGATCTTCATTATGACAGATGGAATGTTACTTTGTTTCGGCCATCAGATCAAAAGTTATGTCGTGTAATATCGCAATCCTTCAAACGCAGCGGGTGCAATGATTTTTCATTGAGATGTGCTTACTTACCACATCTCCGTCACTTCTAACATTCAGGAACACAGGCGAGCGGTGTTGAAACTCGACGAAGTCGGTGACGAATTACAAAACCTAATAAATATTCAGCGTGATAACGATTGTTATTCACATTGAGATTTCTTTTGATACACCGCGTTTTGGGAGATACTTGTTTTGTTGCATTTCCCATCAATTAACTCAGCCTAACGTAGTCCATTGCTGGGCATAAGCGTCTTCGAAACTGTGCTACAACAGCCTGTCCTTTGCATTCGGCATCCGGTTTGGCCCAGCCAATTTTTTTGAGGACGTCAGCGTCTAAGTGAGGCGACTCACGTTACGCCAGAAAAGAATGTCCTGACGCATTAAGAAAACACAAAAGGGATTTAAAAGATTTAAATAGCGAAAAAAATTCGTCACCAATGCGACCTTCGCCAATCGACAGCGGAACGGCACTAGTTTTCACGCTTGCCGATTCGCGGTCTGTACTCCAGAACCCGGTTACTCCATCTCGGCCGTCGATCATGGCCAGCCCATTGCTACTTCAGCTTGCTTAGTCGGTTAGCTATGTTGGCAACGGTAACTAATAGTTCTCTGAAATGCAATGACGAAATGATATTTATTTTTGTAAGTTATTAAAACCACACCCACGCACACATACGATGGATGGACTGTGTAAAGAATGATATGGCAAGAAAGGGGGTGTCTGATGAGATGACAAGTAATAGAGAAGTATGGAAGAAGAAGACATGCTGCGCCGACCCCAAATGAATTGGGATAAGGGCAAGAGAATTATGACACACGCACACATACACACACACATTTTTGCGTGTTTTTTTTAAAAACCACATAGCTGAGATCGGAGTTCCCTATCTTTGGCTTCTCCTATATTCATGTGGAATTAATGTGCGTTACTGTCTCAACTATACTGATATTATAATCGTTTCGTAAAGTTCAAGAAGTTGTTGGCAAAGTACGTGTGAATTTGAATATGAATATTTATGACATTTGTTTTAAACATGAGGTGAGCAATTGAGCATGCGAGGAATTAGCATAGGTTAAATTGGCATCGTTCTGTTACGCTACTTTAAAGGCCGATTTAACAAATGAAAATGCCTGATGAAAGATGAAGTTCCTGACTATTTATTTATTATTATTAACTCACACACACTATCTTTACAGGATGACCCCAATACAACAGTGGTTTGACCCCATTACATGTCTAATTGTAATTACACACCAAATAAAATCAACTTACGGCTAATACTTAAAAATCTAACAACAAAAATCTTAACACAGAATATCAAGTTCATTGTTTCAATTAAAATAAGTAGCACAGTAAGCACGTAAGTAAATCAATTAACATGCAGTCACGTGTACTAATATATTTACACTTAGAAAACATCAAAAGCTACTTCAATTTCAAGTTTGAGATGACGCTTATTTCATAATAGAAATCAGATCAGTACACATTAATATAGAAAGAGAAAATTACTATTGAAAGTTGTTGCGTTTATATATATTAGTGCACACATAGTGTGTACATATATAAACTCACACCTTTTTGTCATGGAGATCAGAAAAAAAATCATCTAAGCTTTTTTACTAAATTTTACCAAAAAAAAATAGGTTATTATAAACTTTCAATTGTGTAGTGCTTTTGTTTTGATAGGAATAGAAGGGATTATTCGTAAATAAACCATCTTTAGGGATTACAGCACTAAGCTTATTATATAATGCCAGTAATACCTATTTAAACCCAAACTTTTTGGATTTTCGTCCATAATCTTATGAAAACAGCTCTTCACAAAAAATAAAGTATTATCTACATTGGTGGTTGTATAAATAAAGATTTATATCCAATAAAAAGTTGACATTGAAACTTTATTTTCGATCCGGAACAAAACAAATCATAATTCAATAATGTTACGCCGATAGCTATAGGTTCAGAGTCTACGCGACGCCTACGGCGTAGCAGTCACGATGATGTCACCGTAACCCCTGCTACGCTCTCGTAGCAAACAGTCAAGTCACTCTTTATGGTACATGATTAAGCATAGCTTGAAGATATCGTATTATTCGATGCTGTAGAGATTTTTATTGCATAAAATGGATATTTCTTTTTAGATTTAATCATTCTATCAACATGATTGACAAAGGGAGTATACGTCACCAAATCGGCAAATGTTGACACCAAATCGGTTAGTTAGGTAGGAAACATAATTAATACAGCCCCCGTAGCATAACCACCGTAGACAAGGATTTCTTTGACGGGAGAATCGACAAAATGACAGATAGTGCAAATAAATCTGTCATTGTGTCGACACAATCTGTCATTTTGTCGATTCTTCCGTCAAAGAAATCCTTGTCTACAGTGGTCATGCTACGGGGGCAGGTCTTTATTCGTCCTTGAAATTCGCCCAACTTCTTGAACTATTTATCTAGATTGACTTACTTCGCTCTATTCAAAATTCCTAATTCCGTTTTTGCCCTCTCTCGTTCAATTCCCCACCAGGACTATATAATAGCAAAGAATACATCTTAACTAACTGTGACTGCAAAGTTTGTACGCAAAAAATATCTCAGTCCCTCTGAGCTTAGCTTGGAAGCTATATAACATTTCATTAGCGGTCAGCGAAGACGCTCCGGTTACTGAGGTAATAAATCCTCATTTTTACTAAAGGACAAGTGAAAAGAAAAGAAAAATAGTGAAGGGAATTTGCGTTATGAGCGAATAAACTATTTTGTTAAGGTTTAGGAGATGCTGTAAATCATTTTAGATTAAATTAAACGTGGGTGGGATTATTGAATTATTTATTTAATTTAGAATATTTATGGCAATGCACAGCAGTGCAGTATTAACTAGTAAAACGTTGTTGGTATGCAACTGGCAATGCACGTGATTTAAATCATTTCCAACAAATACTTCATTCAATAAACCACTCATGAAAATATTCATCAACTAATTGTTTTAAAGCAAAATGCCAAATCACTTAATAAAATATTTATGTTTTCGTGAAGCCGTACATTTTAACATGGTGTAATAAAATGAAATAGTTTTTTTGTCAATATAATTAATTCAATGATTTATTCAAGTAACATAACTGATAGTGTTAGTAATAATTTGACTTATATCTACGTTAGTAAACTTTGTTTTATATGTTACGCCTAATAGCCGAAGTACGGCTACACCTAGTTTTAGCCGGGTAAAACTAGATGTTGCCGGTTCAACTAAGATATATCCTACTTATCTTCGGTTAGAACATGCAACCAAATTTGGAAGTAGCGCTCACTGGCCGCTGCCGCGGCACCGCTCGCTGCGCTCGCTCGGCTCGCGCGCTTTTGGTCACAGTTCTAACCTAACCTAACCTACTCCATTTGGTCGCTGCGTCCCAGCAATAAGAAAGATACACAACTGTTATCTGCCACACCTAGGTTTAGCCAGCTAGAACTAGGTGTAACCGTACTTCGGCTTTTAGCCGTAACATATACAATTAATGAATACAAATAATGAACAATTAATAATGAAATGAACCTAACACAATAATGAAATAAACCATGGCATATCGTTATTAAGCTGCAGGTCCAGCAATATTCAATAAATTCATTAGGGCTGGCTACCGTAGCGATAAATTGCCCAAAAGTTTTAACAGGTTCCATTTATTTCGGCCAAAGAGGCATAAACGTTTCGTGTGTTATTAATTTAAACACAATGCCTACTAAACACCAGTTAATCAAGAATTTCCCACCGCCATAACCACCAACATAAACCTACGAAAGCATAAAACGCGTAACAAGAACTTTAATATGCATCCATCTTCATGCCTCCCTTTACGTAAGCAACTCGGTCTCAAAGCAAAATGCATCGCTTTAATCCTCATATTATTACAGCGATTCAAGCTTCAGAGATCAACTGCACATAATAAGTTTAATGTAACATATAAAACGGTGGAATCCGCTGTAAAGCGCTGCAGAGCTTTGCAGCCTTACTCATAGAATTGTGGTTTAGCCGCAGAATTGCAGCTTTAAACGCCTTAGCCTAGAAATGCGGCTGTTTCGAACTCTGTTCCGAATTCGGAATGTTGGCACCCCTGATCCCAACATGGCTGATGCGCTAATTGACGAGCAATTCCCTTTTAGACTTTTGTATGAATTGTTAACTGTTGCAACAGCTATTAGGCTTACGACCATTGCTTCGTATGCATTATGGTGGACGTTGGATTTTCATTTTGCTTTTTATTTTAGGCCGTGGTGGAGTGGCCATTCCCTCTCTTAGAGAAGATGTACGTGTCCCAGCTGTGGGAACGATGTAGGCTGATTATGCTTATGCATGTGCTGTTTGTTTTGGGTGTTAAATCAGGATTAGTTTGTCATGATCTTTTGCATGTTTAGTGTAAAATAATATTTAAAGACTTATTGTAAGAGATCGGTATATGTAGAGTATATTTGCCTAAACTTCAAGTATGCAAGTGACATGAGGATCATACATACCTCCCTCTTATTTAAAAGATTTATTACGGAACTTAAAAATACTTATTGTTGTTTTTATAGATTTCGCTGTGTGATTCGATGTCTTCATTTACTTTTTCAACACTTAATGTTCCATTTGTAATAAATAATTTAATTTCTGAATTTTACAAATACTTGGGTAAATAAAGGTAATATATTTTATGTAACGACTAACTTCAAGCTTCCGTGAGCTCAAACATAATTATTTTCAAAAACGCTTACACGTGCGTAGCGAACCCTTCTTCAGTGGGACCTTTAATACTTTGAAGTTTAATTATATTCGTACAACACAGATACTGTGAATCGGAAGTTGAAGGAGGACCAACTTTTATGACGCTGCGAACCGGCTTGCTCTATGAAGGATTACCCGGAGAACTTACTAACACAAAGTATGAATTAGACAAGCTTATTTTTTTTTAATTTCACAGCCTTTCTTTAACTTCCATACTTATTTATCAGTCATCATCGCAATATTTTGGTTTGTTAAATTTTATTTCACAAATTTACATCATTTTAATAAGTTTTTAAATATTTTTGGGAAAAAATATTTTAAAAAGTTAAAAGTTGGATACCGAGCGACTTTGAGTACCTATCGCAATAATTTAGATACCTACTGTCAAATTATTATTATCAATGAGCTCAAGGCGACGCTGGAGGCGCGCGCTGCGTGGTGACCGCGTTTTTGTGCGGATAACTAGGTAACAGAACAAGCTTATAACTTTGTGATTTTTCATGATACAGTTTTGAAATTTTGTACATAGATTCTTTACATAAAAATACTAGACACGTGTATCAGGTTTCGGATATACTAAAACTAATGTTGGATACAGGGTGTAAGGGACAGCCCTCCACAAACTGATGGGATGAATGCAGTATATCTATCATACTAAGATGACCGGTACAAGAAATTATTTCAGGAATGTTATGGGAATCCAATAAATTTGATTTGATTTATTTCCTCATACGCAATGTATCGTGACCGTGGCAAACCGCACGTAGCAGACGGTAAGCGCGACGACGAATTCGGTGAACTCTAGGCAGGAAGTGAACAGCTGATTTCACGCGTGGTTTGTTAGAGTATTTCAACATCCATTGTTGGATTTTTAATTTTAACCGTATTATTTACATAAATGGAGTGCTGCGTACAGGGAATGTAATTTAATTGTAATGTAATTTTTGCAGTTAAAAATTCCGTCGGAATATGATTTAAAATAAAGAGCTGAATCCACCCTGTCAGTTTGTGGAGGGCTGTCCCTTACACCCTGTATATTTTATCTGTGGTTCAAGAAAATAAATACCGGCTAATTAAGTACCATCAATATTATATTTTCACTGTATTTTATGTAGTGCATTCACTCGTAATGTATTAAAATCAGGTTAGTACCAGCGACTCATGACAGTTTAATCACGTAATGAAAACTCGAATATTGGGCGCATCTGTTCATTGTTTAATATTATATTAAACCGTAACGTGAAAATATTAGTGTTGTTATTAGTGCACGTGACTTACATTGGTGATCGCAATATAATACAGGGTGTAACAAGACCTTTAAAGAAGCCGTCTACCAAGCATTATATACATCAAACTAAGTAACTTTAAGCATAAATTATTGCTGGGAAACGACTTTTTTTTCTGGGTTGAAAAATCACGTTTTACGAACTTAATGTAACGCACTCAAAACATTGTGCTGATCGGTCGATTTAATGGTACGGGGGTCGTGGAGGTGTTTACAGTAAAAATCTTACGTTAAAAACATGTACTAAAAAAAAACTTGTGAAAAGTTAGAACTTTGACTCCCAATATCTCCGTAACTAGAAGACTCCCAGGTATGGGTTAGAACAAAAAATGATCGCAATGACGGGGAGAACAAGTAAGTGCCTTTCGGCTTCGTTAATGGTCTTGTTACACCCGTTATCTATAAACTTCGAAAAGAGATTTTCTCTCTCTCTCTCTCCCTTACTGTATTGATTGGAACTTTACGCTGGTACGAACACAATATTTTGGAGCTCATATTATTATGAAATAGGCCTTATCTCAAAGTTCCGTGTAAAATTGACGTCTCATTCAACCAGACGTTTTTATTGACAATTGTGCGCTCTATAACTTATAATTCTTACTCTCAGTCAACGGCTAGGCGTTGAGATTACCCCCGTCTAATTTCCACTGGCTTCCAGTTTATTCTTTGAGGCTATAAATTGCTAGTTTGTAGTATAATTTACATAGCTTGTATAATACAAGTTATTTTGTTAGTGGTTATGAAAAATTGTGGCCGTTGGGAATTAAGATACCTTATTGAATTAATGTTTATGAGCTTTAACGGGCTTAAAAGAGTTGTGAGCTCTCTTGTTTTGTTCTTTTTATATACCAACGTTGAAGGTTGGCAAATTATAGCATATATTATATAGATTCAGACATTGATTAGAAGAATAGATTTAAAGTTACTGAAAATACTTCTTGCATTTGTGTGGAGCATGTAAAAAATTTTCGTTGAGCAAAAACTCGCATGAATTATTCTTTTGCAAAAAAATTAAAGTGATAAATACACTAACAATGTCTTTAGTCTGACAGACTATTTGCCACCAAATAGCGAAATATTTCATGTTACAAGTCAAATTTTACGTAAAGAAAATTATGCGTTTCGGTTCTGTTGCGGATAATAAACGTACATTATTTGGCAACTCGGTCACGTCTCAGTTGTCTTACAAACGAGGCAAGCCGACAGGCTTTGTGCCGACTGTCTTAGCCCAAGCTTTAAGACGGCAAAGATATAATACAGTAAAATATGAACCCACCTTTCTTTTATATGAAGACTGATTATGAGGTATATCATACAATTGGTTCTAATATTCGTTCTGTCTCATCCTGAGAGGAGATACTGCTTTTGAATTAATACTTACAGGTTACTAAATCTTTTTTTAAATATATTGACCTGTCTATCCACCCAGTGAAGGTGATAAATATTTTCTCTAATATGGTTCTACAGCAAACATCACTAACGGCATATTTAAATAATCGGTGGTGTTTTGATATGTAAAATTATTTCAATTGTATTCATAATTTATTTACGGTCAAGAATAATATTTTGAATTTAAACAATTCAATATTATTTACAGGCTAAATCATCACGAATAATAATAAAACTTGACTTGAATGTAGATACGAAAACATTTACATAGTTATCAGTATACTCATTGTGTTTTGGTTTGCTGTCTGCGGTCTCCTGTGAAATTGAATCTTCAGTGTAAAAAGGTCAACTTCGCTAGGTAAATATTAAATATAAACCTACATGCATTAGGCATGTCTAATCAGCTAAAACGAGATAAAAGTGAAGTGACATTCTTTAAGTAAATGATGACGTGTGAGTTAATCAACATTTGATACGTAAGAGCGTTGAGAGCGAGTGGTCTACCCTTTTCAAGGCCCCGACTTAATGGCGAGCGCTGACATTTTAGAAAAGGGTCACTAATTTATCTAAACACTGTTCGCTGTAACTTGGCCTTAATTATAGTTTAACTTATTTGCGGCAGCTGCCCGCTGTCCGCGTGTACGCATTCAACAATTTCTGTAATTAAGTGCTAAATAACAATAGTTTTGTTACTTCAACTTACAACTTAGAAGTTAGCTATAGTTTTTAGTGAGGGGTGTTTCAGTGTTTCCTGTTCGCTTGTGTTTGATAGCCGCGCTAAGTAAATAGTTGCGATTTGTTGCGGGATCTAAAAGCGGTTGGTATACGAGAACTTAGTCTCAATTCATCTTGTGGTGCCGATACCGGTTCGGAGGCAACACGTTCTCACTGCGATTAAATTGTTAATTCCTAGAGTACCTGCTAGCAATTTATTGTGACTGTTCTTTAGCGAATGAAATACGAGTACTTGACTGTTGTTGCTTTGATCTTAGAATAAATGATAGTATAACATGGCGGGACTTCTGAGCTATTTTACCAACGTGTTAAAGCTAAGCAGATCACATCACCGCTATAATAACTATAAACAAGCGCCTTACTGCAGTGGAAGCGTACGTGCGAGGGGTGAGTTTGCGTCGAAATGACACGTCGTTAAAGGTGGGACAATTTATTGCTAAGCAGACGAAGTGATAAATGGGTGACGACCACGATCTACACTCGCGTCAAACTCGTGAACGTGTTGGGAGTGTTGAATAAGTCATGTAGTCACAGGAAATAATTTAATATTTACCTAGGTGCTTGTTTCAGAATTGTAACAGATTTTCCGGAAAATTGTACAGATTTGTAGCAGTATTTTTCTTCAGAAAACACAAAAATCCTACTTAATTTATACCAACATTTTAAAACACCTTTTTTATGCGTCTTAAACGTTTTTGAATTGATGCATAATTAACTGAAATCTCTATCCAAACATACTTCAAAGGGACATAAAAAGACCTGTAAGCATCTGTAAATCTGAATTTCTGAAATTTATCGACATTCAACACGCCCAACACAAAAAAAGAACAACCCTAAACGCCTAATTCTCTCTGCCCAATTTTTCCACAGAAGCACCGCCCTATAGATTTACATAGTGTAGATTTGGGAGACGAGACCAAGTCATTCCTCGGGGACCAATCGAGGCTAAGCCGCGTCCGGTCGCCCTGCACACCGGTGATAGTGAAAAAAAGCCACTCTCCGTGTAAAGGCTGTGTACTTTGGTGTTCGTTTGATTAAAGTGCCGCGCTCTTCGTGAATTTCAAATGGCTTGTGAATTTTTTGAAACTTATCCTTTGCAAATGTTTGGACAGTCCTTGTGATGTAACGGTTGGGATAACATTGAGTTTCGGGTGGTGGAACTTCGTTTATAGGATTAAGCTGTCGTTTTTTTCGTTTGATATTGGATTTAATTGGCCTATTAATGTAATGCTTTACGGGATTTCATTTGTGAAGATCTTTTTGTAGACCTCCCGCCTCTGTCTATCCTTTTGGCGATTACAGACGTGATGGAATATTACGTCGAAATCGTATTTGTATGCTTATGTTTGGGATTACAAATCCAAACAAAATAACAATTGAAACTATTTTCAGACAACTACTAAGTACTTAATATTTCTAGACATACCAAAATATTTTACAGCAAATTCGCGTTGTAAATACAAAAACTTCTCTTTGAGACTGCGGACCGTATTGCCGCGAAAGCAATTATAAAACACCGTCAACTTCCACATAAACAGCCGGCCTAACAAGCTTGTCCGACGCCATTTGTAGTAATCCGGTAACAGATAGGAGAAAAGTTGTACCATAGACTAAGAATTACATTGGTGAAAAGTATTTTTTTAGGGTAATTTGAATGATATCACATTTGTCCTCTCTATTTAATTGTTTTATAATTTTTGTGCATTTGTGTATCTGTTACGGCTAAAGATGGGTGTGAACAAAAACTTAAGATTAGCCTGCTAGGTGTGAACATAAACTTAAAATTAGACAGCTAAACTTAGGTTAGGTTATGTTAAGTTTAGCCGGCTAATCTTAAGTTTTTGTTCACACCTATCTTTAGCCATAACATATCCATAAACAAATGTATGATTGATCGTGCTATTTGTCGACCAGTACCTACACAAATAACTCGTTTTTATTTCTGAATTTTATTGTGGTATTCCGCCATGAGGCTCACGTTTCGCGTTTTGCGCTCGATCGTAGACAAAATTGACATTGCCTTTCGGCATAATGTAAAGTGCATACGTTTCGTTTCTCCACATTTTTCTTATTCTATGATTGTACGCAATGTTTGGACACAAGTTGGGTTGTCCAAGAGGTGGAAAGATACACTATGTTGATAACAGTCCCTTTTATCTGCTTTGAAGGGTGCGTACTGTTGTGTTTTTATACTAGGGCGCCATGTGCAAATAATGTCCGTTTTCACGAACACTATGCGTCGCCTATTTTGGCGTCTTAATTCTAACATTACAAAAATATTCAAGCATTGATTTAGGTGACGCTTACTGTACCAATATCGTTTATGCTAATGCGTTAATACCACGTTGTCTTTTAATTTAGATGTCTACATGTGAGATCTATAACTATAGCAAAGATTGTTTTAAGCATTCACGATTTTTAACCAAACTTACACTGTCACTTACGGGATATCTTCCGTGATTTTCAACTGTTGTGACTCCCGATATTTCGACGTTGTTGCAAGCGCTACAATTGCGGGATGACCATCATCCCGCTATTATGGCATGTCGAAATATCGGGAGCAAAATAACGGTAGATATCCCGTAAGTGGCAGTGTATGTTTATACTAAATATTGTGGGTTGATGCTGTGTATATATGTCGGATTTGTCAGGATTTATGCCGTAAGGCTCGTACATCATGTGGGCAGCAGATGGCTTTCGTGCAATGAAAAAACACTGGGTGCGATACACCGTTTCTGATCTATTCCGTGAGTAAGGTATATGTTCAATGTTCAGCGATTATCTCACCGATGAATCGGTTGTTTTAAACGTGAAGGAGTCTGCCCACTACACCGTACCATACCATGACGGTACTATGAACGTATCAGTCACGTAAAGCATGATAGATGCTCACTAAAACGTATCAACAGCTAATCATACCCGTTTATAACGGATTTTAAACGGTTATAATACGCGGTTGTAACGGGTATAGAACGGCCATCATTCGCGTACGCGTGCCATGCACGGAGCGGCAACAATTGTCACGGAGAATATTTCGTGCACGCGTCGACGGTATTAGTCGGTGATGAAACGGTCTAGCTAGCCTCATACTTTTCAAAAAAAAATTTTTTTTTTTTGTTCGATACGTTCACAGCACGGTCATGGTATGGTACGGTGTAGTGTGCAGAATCCTCTACTAATAAATCTTATACTTGATTTTCTTGATCTTTACTTGAAATTCCGGTCACGATTTTCTTATTCTGTAGTAGGTGTACTTACAAAAGAGATTTCGTTGCCTTAGTGTTCTTACATAACTCTTGATTGGAAGGCAAGTGTCGGCTACTTTGGCATTGAATACGTGTCGGGTCATATGTCTGGAAAAACTATTGTTGTATTACGAGGCATTACTTATTTAGGCCATACATTATGGCAAAAAATGTGTGTTATTTTATGGGAAAATATTAAGAGTCAAGTGAAATATCAACCCAGATATCAATACATTTTGTAGATTTATGTGAACACAATTGAACGGAACAATGTGCGTTTTTCACGATTTCATTATTAGTCATCGATCATTGTGAATAACTTTTAACATTTCAACATTAAACTTTTTAACCAATGGAGTCTATTGTTAAAAGTATCGAACCTATATATACGTGCCTACATTTTTTTAGGCACGCCATGAGCTATTCAGTAGTATATTATTTTCTAAACAAGAAGAAGAGAAACTAGAGTTTAACATCAACACTGATTTACTAGAATATTAAAATGTGTAGGTATACAATATGTTAAAAAAATGTGAGTGTTTTATTAGGTACACCTCTGCCTAACTCTTCGGGGAATACATACATAATATCACATTATGTATGTATGTATCTAATATTATGCGACCATTAAGAGTATAGAAAGAAAAGAAATAAAAAGTATGAATTTGTCTCGCACGGGGCAATACAAAATGATTAAAATTATCAATAAAAAAATCTTATAAAAAGTAACATATGAAAAACTTAAAAATAAAACTTACATTAAAGTAAAATTCATCCTGTACGAAGCCAAAAGGCCCCAAAGGCCCATATAAGGAACTACTAAAATAGTTTTCCCAAAAAAATTTAAGCGAAGTCGCAGAACGCGTCTTGTTTCCCAATATCATTCGATATCGCCCGCGTATTGCTATTTCCAATATCACTTGAAAGTTTTTCGTTATCTTTCCTCTCACAAAGGCGTAAAGGAAAAAGGTATGACACACACATACACTGCATTCCAAAAATAGAGCCGATACTATCAACATTCCCTCTTATCTAATATCGGGACGCGAAAATAATCTGATACAAGAAAATAAACTGCCGGGTAACGGGAGCTGTGTTATAGCTTTAGAAAGATTGTACCTACATAGGAATATTATTTCGGGTAGATGTAGACGCTATATTTGAGTTAGATGGAACATGATTGTATATGCTAGATTTTTTTGAACATCTTAGGCAAAGAGACATTCTATAAACGATAACTTTAAATGTATTGGATTGACATTAGCTACGAATAATGTTATGAGCCGCGCTTATGGCTCAGAATGACGTACTGAATACGTGGTAACCGTTTTCGCGTCGGTGTCACTTCCACCCTGTAGATAAGCTGATTACAAAACGTAAAAAAAAAAAACAAAAAAAAACCTTTGAACACATTTTCTACAAAAGACGAACAACAACAATTCAAACCGGACATCTGAACTAAGCCTAAAAGAGTAGCCTCCGTATTATCAAGAAAGTGATCACTTGATCACTTTTGATAAGTGCGCCTCCAGCGCCCCCATAGGATTAATGTCACAAGAGCTTACAAAGTTGTGTTTTATTGCGATCTACATTTCTTTTCCGCTTTATTCGATTAGGTTCTTATAAGCTTCAGATTGGGGTTTGATAATAACGTTATTATTATCCTTGGCTGAAGATATAAATAAAAATATATAAATTTAAAAGGATCATCTAAAAAAAAAACAACTTAACTAGATAATATTTTAGTAGGTAAATATAGGGCATTTTAATGAATTATTAAATAAATAAGTACTCAATCGTACTTAAGTATTTCATAATACTAAATAGGACAAACATTTTAATAATACATTCATGTGTCGATATGTCAGGATTTACTCCGTTAGGCTCGTACATCATGTGGGCAGACGATGGGTTTCGTGCTATGGAAACACACTGGGTGCGATACACTGTTTCTAGCAAACTAACGAATTACTTGAGATTTCAACTAAACACAATAACACGGGGCACAATGAATCGGATACAGTTCTAAGACGTCTCAACTCCGCCGCGATCAGAAATTGAATGTCGCCCTCGCCTCGAGCTGAACGTCAGGGCTCTGTAGAAACACGATGTAGTGTGGGTAGACTGGTAGGTCGCGTCATGTTACCAGTACCCACTGGTGCGTTTACCGATTCATTTAATATCCGTACTAACGACCGGATCCGACACATGTATAAAACTAGAGTACAAATAGGTGGTCATAGTGCAAAAGACTCTTTCAAGACAACCGGTCGATGGAACGAAAAAAGATGATATTTAACTAATAATAAGCCTAGGTCCTACACTAGCACAACCTTTATTCTATCACCAAGATTGTTGGCACTCATAGGTATGAGCGCAAACAGAATTCGTCGAAGAGTTTATTATTTAAAAAAAAAAACCAAAAGCAGGTGTCGAAAGATCTCCCAAAACACTTCTCAGAAATCCTTCTCAATGGGATCTGCCCAAAATACTCAGCATATTCTTAATTTAAATTTTACGCAAAGGAAACTCCGTACACAGCTCTTTTATGAAAATCTCTTTTTTTTAAGATAACAAAAATGCGCTGGGGTCTGGCAGATAAAACCAGAGTCGCGATGAAAGGGTTAATGCAGCAAAACCTGCCGACAATCGCACTCCAGGGGCGCGGGCGGTAAGGTTGGATCCTATAATCCGATATTTCACACCGCCAGCTAGGAGCCAGGTATCAGATCATAACTGATCTCGTTTATGGTTTTAAAACTGCTTTATTGAATTATAGAAAATTCACACCTTAAGAAATTGTGAATTACTTATGTTTTTCAATAAATCCAAAGAATGGACACTTTATTAACGTATTGCTGAAACAAACGTAATAACATAAATCATTTTAGTGACGCAAATAAGAGTTTGGAAGATAGCGAAGGATATAATTCTTCAGAAATATGACTAAACATCCTGTAGTGCCGGCTTTCGCACAAGGCTCGGAACCGGTTTAAAATATACCGGTTAATACTGGTTTATTTCGGTTTTCCTCCGAACTTTTCTTAAGAACGTGAACGTTTTAAGAACTTTATTTTAACCTAAATTAACCGGTTTATTCGACGACCGGCATGTCGGCAAACGCGTTGCAACATGTGACTACTTGTAAGGATGCCGCGCATAGCGGCGCGGTACTAGACGAACTTAATACTTACGCTATTTCTATTCATTCGATTCGTGATTTCGCAGTTGATTTAATTACCAGTTAATTTTATTATAATTGTGTTTAACATGGGTAGAAAGCGAAAGAATTTAATCTACACATACTTTGACTATAATGAAAACAATAAAACTTCAATTAATATATATATATGTATATATATATTAATTATAATTATTAATATATATATTAATAATTTTTCTTTTTCCAAATATTTATAAAAATGTCAAATTAACCGTAAAAAAAATGTATATCTACATTTGTACCTGAACATCCATCTAAGTAGGTACTAAGTACAGCATGCAAAATGGTGTCCACACATTAAGCAGATTACTAGATTCCTGAATTTAAAATAAAACTTCGCTCTTATTTTCCTTTATTTATTTTTATTGGTAACATTTCAGTACAAATGATTACATTGATATTTCGCATGTTCCTCCAGGCACATTATATAAATTAAATATTTATTTTGTTTGATTTCTCTGTGTTGATGTTTTAAAGCATCTATATACTTTAAAATATTGATATATGCTTCAAGCGTGGCGGCAAAAAATGTACTTCACCTATTAGCAAATTTCCAAAATAATAGTTTCTTTTATCAAGGTCCTTATCAAATAAACATAAAACTCATTTTTGACATTCGAAGTAGTTTCTTCTCCTGGTTTAGCACTGATATCTTCGCCTGATTTGTTTTCGTTACTATCAGAACTGTTTTTTGAATCCTCTTTCAAAATTTGGGTGTTTATTTTATTGAGTTGATGGTATGGTTTTTAGGTGCTAGCAATGATTGGGATTGATCTTCATCATCAGAATATTCCTTTCTTCTTTTTCGTGGTTCACCTGTTACAAAATAATATAACATTCATTTAAATAAACATTCAAATAGTTTTTATCACATAGACACACAAAACGCCCAATCTAAGACCCAGTTTCACTGGTCGTTAATACCAACAGTGAAACTGGGCCTTAGATCGGGCATTTTGTGGCCTATTTATCCTTTAATTTTGAGAGTTTAAGGCCCGCTTGCACCACGAATCACTAAACGCGTTTAACGTAGAATGCATTTAAAACATCGTTCTGTTTTTATCAATCGTTTAAAGATGACAGAGACAGAATGCTGTTTTAAATATGTTTAGCGTTAAACGCGTTTAGCGATTCGCGGTGCAAGCGGGCCTTAATGTCGAATACAGAATTGAAGTGTTTAGGTACTTACCGAGATATTGAGAGTTTTCTTCTTCATTAAAAAATGACTGATTATCTAACTGGTCCATATGATCTGTGAAAAGTAATATGTATTATGTTTACCGATTATTTATCGTCATTATCAACTTAATTTCACCAAAAAAAATATTAGATACTTACCCATTTTTTTTTGTTTTTGCAGCGGAGCTTATTGATGCAATGACATAAATAAACGTCCGACCGAAACTAAAAATTTCTTACTACGGAATAAAAACAAAACAGCGCGCGACGTTGGATTATCGTGCGTCCGTATTAAACGGTTTTTATTGCTCTAAACCGTTTAAACCGAAAAAACCTTTATGTTAATACTCTTCCAAATACCGGTTTAATAATAACGGTTTATGCGAACGAAACCGAATATAAAGGTTTTGCGTCAAAGTACGTAATAACGGTTTGAAAATTTAACCGATATCCGAGCCTTGCTTTCGCATACCTACAGGGTGTAAACAGACCCTTCACGAAGCCGTCAACGCAAAAGCGTGTTTAAGCAAAAATTATCGCTGGGAAACGTCTTTTTTTTTGGGGTGAAAAATCACGTTTTACGGTAGAACTAGTAGTCGATGGAACGCACTCAAAACATTGTGGTGATGGATGGATTAAATAGTACGGGGGTCGTGAAGGTGTTTAAAGCAGAAATCTACATTAAAAACAATGTATTTAAAAGAAAAACTTATCAAAAAGTTGGTACTTTGACCCCCAATATCTCCGTAACAAGAAGGTATGGTCTACAACAAAAAAATGGTCGCGAAAACGGGGAGAATAAATTCCTTTCAGCTTCTTTAAAAGCGGGTTTTTACCCTGTTTAGGGGATCAAATGACAAAAACATCTTTAATGACTTTCCTATAATCTTGAGTGACCTGTAATTGCTGTGTTACAATGACAGAAATTGACGGTTTATTTGATATGTCCCAGTGTTTTTTTTTTTATATTTTAGTCCGAAATCGAGTTGCTGTAACCCACAGTTCAACCACGGCATTAACCACGAAAAGTAACCATAATAGCTGCTACATAATACTAACTGTAGATCACAATCCCGCACATTAAAATATAAACAAACCTCAGAATGGAGCAAGTAAACTTAATCAATCTTCCACTGACAAAAGTTTACGTAATAACGTGCCCCTTTCGTTTCTTCTCGGTTGCAAATTACTCGTTCGTTCTTGCCGACACTAAGGAAACTTTCACTGAATCGAAATTAAATTGCTAATTTTGCTACTAACCCCTGAATTTGTTATCGATCTCTTCTTTCAAAGTCCCTCAATGCCAACGGAAAGCTGAATTAATTTGAATTTGTCCGGGTCATTCAAATTACACATTAACTTGCCAAATGAGTTTCTATTTAGAAACGTTTCATGTACCTATACTCGTTACAACGCTTATATATTATGGAGCTCGTTTCGGCTCCGCGGTTGTTTCGTGATAGAAATGAATACTAAAATTGTTTACCTACATATAAATTGTTTTATTAAAGGTTAGTTCTTGTTCCTAATATGAATTCTTTGAGATTAATCAATAGAATGACTACTACTAAGACTAATAGTTGAAAGTAGTAGCTAATTAGCTAGCTATAAGCTACACAGTCACCTAGGTCACAGGGCCCCCTAGTTTAGGAGGCAGGGTTTTTTACTATATGTTGCCTTTTACTAAAATTCAATGTACCTATGTGGAATGCAATGGTATTGTATACAAAGGTTTTTGTGCCAATAAACTTATTTTTATTATTATTTATTATTTTACAGTTAGTTCGTACTTATAGCCACTACTAATTTGACAAAATAAATTTTTAAATATTAATTTTCTCTCAATAAACTTAACTATTCACATCACGATTTTGCCAATAACGACAGAAATCCAAGTAAAGTAAACCAAGAAATATTAGCAAAATATTTGTCCCGGCCGAGGAGTTCGTAACTCGAAAAGAATCATCTGATATTGGCTTATAATATCAAAAACTTCACGTTAAATTTCGTATCCAATATAAACCGCGGTGAAAGTTGAAAACGGCAAGTTCGGAGGCACTTATCTCAAAGTTTTCGGGGACACGAGGCACTTTAGCGTTGGATTATTTATTATCATATCATGGGGCGAGATGAGTGGCTAAATTGTGTGATGACGTGTGAGGTAACATGAAAAGACGATGAAGTGGCCCTTTGAGCAGCAAGTCCGGCTCGCCGACCCAACTCAAAGGCGCGCTCTGCCTAATGGCTTGTGTCGATGTGTTATCCGCGCGCACGCCCCACTACACTAAAAAGACGCTAGTTTACAACGTCTTTGGTGCCTCAATGGGTAATGGCTCTATCTAACGGCTACTATGTCTGAAATAAAACGCCATGTCAAGAGCTTTGAAGTCTCACTTCGGAAAACTTTAGGGTAACCTCTTCGGAGAGCGATGTTTCAAAGCAAAAGTTACCTAATATAATATATCAATAACACTGAAACATCCACGTCCCCAACGTGAACTATAAAACAAGATTCTCCAAACATATTACGCAGAAAACTTACACCCACTAACCCAGAGATTACGGATAAGAAACTTACGTACGCCCAACAACTTTAATATTAGGGAAAATTGTAATAAAGCATCGCCAGATAAACGGAGAGTTTGCGCGGTAATCCCCATTCTGGTGACAGCAGGAACGCCGAAAGTGCGACGGTACATAATCACCGGCGCTTTGCACGGAATATATTAATTGATAACGTTGGGTCACAACGCGACGAGCTCATAACTCATGAAAACCGTCATATTTCACCGCTGAACAACTTTAATTTAGCACTCATTATCACAGTTGGTTTGTAATTACATTGAGCTCCACATACGATGTAGCAATTTTATAACCTCTGAGGTGGAATGGAATTATTGATGAGATTGTTACAAATGTGCCCCGAAATTAATATAGCTTTTCTAAACGGGTAATAAATCATGATTTTGAATGCTAAAAGCTAAGTTCGATTGACTTTATAAAAGTTATATTTTCATGGTCTTAAATTAAGTACATCCTAAGTTCAATTTGTAACAAAATTAAAATCTTCCTACGTAAAAACATTGTGCTTGAATTTCCAGCAAAAAAATCCTTTATCAAAGCCTTCTACAATAATGAAATAACGATAGATATATGGAGACAGCAAATAAGTATAAAAAACTCGATAAAATCATTACCGTCGAGCACAAACAAAGGTAGAATGCAACAATAAACAAACATAGCAACAGTACCGTTACGAGTTTCGCGTATATCATAAAATGCGCCATATTTCATCGTTGAAATTTCATTTAGCACTCATTACTCGGTGCAGGTTAGTTCGCAGTTTCAACGTACCTAGGTATGTTTAATTTGTGGAGCAAGTAACCCAAGGGAAAATGATTTAATCCTATTTGTTTTATGTGCCTTTGTTTAGTTTGCGTCGGTTGGCTGTTATGTACCCATTTTACGTTAACACTGAGTAATGTGGAGTGTGTCCTAGGATATGTATTACGGGGAACTGACAGGTGTGTGCATGAAACCTCGCTACAACATAATAATGTACACTGTATCTAGCGTTATGACTTCAGGTAGGTATGGGGAACTAACTTTGGTGAATTTAAACGGCTGTTGATAGCGTTTTCTTCGTTTTGTTTTAAGCTATTGTAGGTTTCAGTCTTTTAGCTTCTTTCAGCGCATTTTACATGAAGTCAAGTATACTGCCTCGTTGGTCCTACGGTCTCAAACGCTACTGCTGAGTGTGAGGTCCAAAAAGTTTTAGCAACCTGGTGCTTCGACTTGTGCTCGGTTGATGGCAATAGATTCGCCCTCCATTACACCTCCTGCGGGGATAGTGGCTATGTTATGTTAATGATGTGTTGTCGAATATCTATAATTTTTCATACATATTTTTAAATATTTCTTTAAAAAAAAATATATAAAAAATAGGGGTAAGCCGGTGCCGGGAGCAGTGTGGAAGCTACCGGTGTTTAGGGCTCCAGAGACAAGAACCTCCTCACAATGCGAGTCGTATCGAGGAGTACTGCCTTCTGAATCAAGCCCTTGATCCAACCGCCTAAGGAGAGCATCGAAAGATAGTAGTCGAGGCTCTAAAATTATTGTTAAGAATTTGATATTACTTTATGAATCTTCACTATTCATCCTGCTACGTCATAACAATCATCCAATAAGGGAAAATCACTATCACCAAAAGCTAATTCGTCAGTAAATCATAAGATCGGATTGCATGACTTGCAAGGACTTGTTCAAACAATGAGTCGCAATAATATGACAAGTTAGCTAGGGGGTGGAAGGATCAACAGCCTTCTACATAAAGGCAGTATTTCACTGTTGCCATGCACGATAACACGAATTAAGTGAGCCATGCTTTTGAAGTGAGAAGTTGGGTTGTTCAAAAAATTATTGTGTGGAATTTAACACATGCTCAAATGATTTTGTTATACTTAAATGAGTGGCTAGGTTGGTTGGCTAGCTGGTTGGTTTATGAGCTTAGTAGGTATAATCTATTTTTTCAACATCTAGATAACTATGGCTTGTTCGTCATATATCGCACATGTCAGTGTAGTTTCGCCAAAGAATTAAATGTAAAGCGGCATAGCCACTTGTATAAAATGCCTCACCTGTATTCACCAGAAAAAATATTCAACAGCGAACATAAATAAGGCCAAAATATAGACAGCAGTGATTTCAAATTTATAGCGAACAGTAAATAACGTTCTGCATTATACCCCTTCGTCTGTACCCAGCGCTATTACCTCTTGTCACGGCCGCTTCCCTGTAATGTGTGTGCCCAAATATTACAGCCGGGGGCTTAATATTCCTAAACATTTCCTATCATTCCCGAGATCCCGGGCCGACCCTCCAGACAGTAATTAGAGACAGAGTTTAATTAATTATATAATTGTGATCTCCTTGTAAACGTAACTTAATTTATGTTCAATTGTTTCAAATATAAATAGAAATGCTCTTGTTTATTAGTACGTTTATTATATTTTGTACAGGAAAATGTAAATGCGGAGATTTGTTAAGGTTAATGTTTTTTTTTTAATGTCAATGACCTTTTAGGGAAAATAAGGATAATAAAGTGCTGATTGCTGGATGTTTATGCGGAAATGTTGTCAGTACCTATCTACAGGGTGTAAACAGACCCTTCACGAAGCCGTCAACGAAGCATTATGTACATCAAACTAAGTAACTCTACGCAAAAATTCTTGCTGGGAAACGACTTTTTTTGGGTTGAAAATATAACTTTTACGGTAGGACTCAATGTAACGCACTCAAAACATTGTGCTAATGGGTGCATTGAATAGTACGGGGTCGTAGTAGTTAAAGTAAAGCTAAGATATTAAAAAGACGTCTTATAAAAAAAAAAAAAAAGTTGATACTTTGACCCCCAATACCTCCGTAACTAAAAACAAAAAAAAAATATCGCAAAGGCGGGGAGAACAAGTGCCTTTCGGCTTCGTTAAGGGTACTTTTACACCCATTATAGTCGCTATTTCAGGTACTATATTTGATTCATATTTCTGGACTAAACTTATCCTGAACCACAGAGCACGGTGACGTCACGGCGGCTGCTGCAAAAGGCGGGATTGTCTACATTTTCCGTTCAAACTATGCCTGGTACCGTGTATGACAAAAATGACGTGTTTACAAACAGGTTTACTTTGAAAGCGGTCCGTAATAGAAGTTGTGCGCTCAACGCAGTTTCGGCGCCACGAATTCGATTAGTACTGTCATGGCGTCTCTAGACGCTGCCGACTCGAAAATGAATTTTCTCTGTCTCGAATTAACTTCTAAGTGCTTAGTCGCTATAATTACAATGCCCATTTTTTCAAAAATTCTTGTAAATTTCAGGTGCTTCAATAAATTAATTATTGTTTGTGTAACGTAGGTACGGTTCAACGTTATTGTTTTTAGAAGCTACTCCATCATTTTTTTTACCTGCGTCGTCCCTTGTTTACACTTATTACAATATGTTTCATAATTACAGCGATGTTAAATTGTAAATTCTGTGCTTTTCTAGTCTCTCAAAATAATAAACAGCTTGGAAATACATCTTAATAAAAACCTGGATGAGGCTGGCACACGACCGTGGAGATTGGCACAAGAAAAGAGAGGCCTATACCCAGCAGTGGGTGAGTTCGGGCTGTGGATGAAGATGATGATGAAATACATCTTCATCATTTCAGCCTGAAGGCACCCATAGTTGGTCATGGGTCCCCTTTTTTCTGCCAAGTCACCCAGTTCCATGCGTCCCTCATCCAGGTGTTCCGCTTGACTCGGACGGCACCATCCCAACCCAACGGGTTTATGGCCCTGGTTTCTTTGGCCCTATCTTGACCAACATTCGGTCAAAAGTCAACCTTCTCCACATCTAGCCAAATTGTTGGCTTTCGTCTGACGCGACAAAAGATGTCTGTATCATTAACACTAAAAACTGGATATTTACCATTTATTTTGTATAGTAAACATGGTACTTACCATGTTTACTATACAAAATATCTATCGCGTTTTTAGTCTGAATGATAGTGTTAGTGACCATGTCAGTTTAAAAACTTATATAAAGATTTCGGTGTTAATCATTCGGTCTAGTAGGGTTTTATTACAAAATGGACCTGCTCTTGACCTGGATCATGCATGATGGAAAGCGATAGATTAGTTCTATGATGGGACGAGCGTGCCCAGAAGATGCCTGTTCACTATTGCTTTGAACGCGGACGGGTTTAATGTGGGAGGGAACACAGATGCCGGCAGATAGTTCCACACTTCGGGATATCAACCAAGTGTGGATGGCACGCCCCATTGCGTTTGCTAGTCCGGTGGTAAAAAGGTGGTGGTGGCATCAGGTCGTGGAGCTTCTGCATACACTCTCCGAAGAGTACTTTTACTTTTACATTTCTACAGAAGGTAGTCTGTAGAAAACCGAAAGGCAGGCAACATTAGTCAGATGAGCTAGGACGCTGCCGCTGACTCGCTTAAAATCAAAACAAAGGAAAACAAAAACTGAAAAGTACCTACTTACTTAAACGAAAATCCCAAGTCTCCAGTAATTACGAATAATGGCTCCAAAATAGATTCAAATGAAGGCGACACATCCCATACCTATTTTGAGCAAACCCTTTCAATCGAATCGAAACACAAATTGAATCGAGTTGCCGATACTCGAAGTCCCTTATTTCCGGGTACCATTTAAAATTACGAGTACCTCTGATATTTTTCTAATGATATTGGACTGTTTATTGTGAACCCTGGGCCTGCCCTGTATCAGCCATGTTACTGCCGGACAGCTGACTATCGCTTACACTTTAAGTGGAAGAAAATAATCACACTAATATTATAAAGGCGAAAATTTGTATGTATGTATGTGTGCATGTTTGTTTCTCCTTCACGCTCAAACAGTTTAACGGATTTGGATGAAATTTGGTATCAAGATAGCTTCTATTCTGGGTTAACACAAGCTACTTTGTATCCCGGAAAAATGCGGTGTTCCCGTGGGATGATCAAATAACTCAAATATGGTTTTCCCGAATTTTGACTAAAATCGTGTCTTTGGCGACCAAAAGTACTAGGCTAGTATAAATTCCAGGTGTTGTTTATTCAAACGAGGTAGGTAGGTAGGGTAGGTATGTTAGGTAGGTAGGTAGGGTAGGTAGAAAGTTAGGTAGGTAGAGTAGTCTCACAATAAGTATAAGGTGGTACCACAGCTTACTTTTACTAGCTTTTTCAGCATCATATTATCAAGAACATGAAAAAAACTTTCTTCAAAATTTGATGTCATTTTTTTTTCCAAGTTTCAGTTCGTGTACATCCGTGTGCAAACTTTTTCACATCGGGTTACACCGCAGGTGCAGCTAGTTGTTAATGTAATTGTTATTGTTGTGATGTTTCGAAGACAAATCCATTAACGAATTAACCTAGATACATATCTATATTATAAATACCAACTACTGGCCTACTTATTATGTAATAGTACCTATAAAAAGATTTAAATAGTATATATCTAATTGCGCATTATCTTTATTTACTTTTTTATTTTTTTTATTGGCCTTGTATGTCCCACTGCTGGGCAAAGGCCTCCCCCATATCCTTCCAGGTACTCTTCTTCTACGAGACCTCGGACCATTATCATATATTACTTTATTTACTTAAACTGTAAAAATCGCTGTGTCCTTACAGGGTTCAAGCCAGGTGCTGGCTTTAATATTCTTGTTATATCCATCTGACCACATATAATGCCTGCATTAAAAATTGAGTTCGAGTGTTGTTGTGTTTTGTGTTTTTTTTTTTTAATTTATCTAAATCGTCTAGCAATAAAACAACTTCATACAACTGACACGAAGCAACTCATCCATATGTTAACTATATCATAATTAACCAATATTTTCTAACAAAATTAACAAATGGTCCCAAAATAGGACGAACTAACACATCCTATACCCATTTTCTCTGCAAATAAACAAGTAGGGACCCATAACGAAAGGCCAGAGTGCTACAAAGCAAATTGAATCGAGGTGCCGATACTAGGAAGTCCCTCATTTCCGTGTTATTTGTTGTCGCTTGCCCCATAGGCATTAAATTTTCTTCTATGTCCCATCGTACGCATCCGGGTATGATGTCCGTCCTTTCGACTCGGTACAAAAGTGAATTAACAGTCGCCCGCTCTCTTTCTATTGACCTTTACGCCTTCGTTATCGAAAATCGAAGCTAATAGGTTCCGACGGCCAGAATAGTATTGTGTTGTACAAATTGTGGAGGGTTTAGTGTTTCGCCGATACTTTAATTGGTTACTAAAGAGAGTGGAATCTGTTACGTCTCTCTGTATTTTAGACAAGCAGCTTTTTAATTAAATTATGTTGCTAAGTGGTGAATATAGTCAAAATTTCACGGTGTTAGTAAAATTATGATGCTGTGGGCATGTAGTTCTTAACAAAGATGTGTACCTTATCAAGGAAAGATGGCCACACACATTAATAAGTACTTCCAAGAAGTACGCATATGTTGCAATTTTTTTTTTTAATGAACGTTCTTTATGAAATATTGCACAAGTTTTTTACTGGCCAAGCGCACAACCTTAAAGATAAGTAAACTTTTAAGTCCGTTCAATACTTTTTACAACAAAACTTTTTAATTACTTTTCGAATATAACGTAAGGGCCACCTGCTCGAGGTAGCATAGTTATTAGCCCCTGGGGGCCCGGTGCCAATAGCCGAAGGACATACCGAACTAGGCTCAAGGGATACTGATAACGTAGAAAACGCTTTATAACACCCTTAAATAAAGTTAATAGCTCTCGGGAAGTTTTTCGCTGTACCCCTTAGGGCCATTACGCAGTGTACGATACGATTTATATAGCGTTTACAGACTTAGGCGCGGCCCGAAGGATTCCGCCTTATAGTATTTAGGTGTCAAATGGAGTTGTACAAGGTCGATTTACTGGCGTGATAGCGCACCCTCGTTCCTTACTTGTTTTGAGGGTGTTAGTGATTTTTATTAGGCTTTTATAGTGGTGTGTTAGCGGCGGCGAACGTGTTATGTAATCGATATTGTTTGTCGTTCTTTATCGCTCACGCTGACCCAATATTTTTATGATTATGTTGGGTAATGAAAAAAATGTCGAGTAAGGGATAAGGTATATTAGAGGCAGTTTCGGGTACGTACACTATTAATGGCACAGAGACCAGGCTATTATTATCAATTCGGCTGCGTGTATTGCTGATTTTAACAACGTCTTTATAAAGTTTTTAAAAAAAACACAAACTATTGAAAGGTCTATGATACTTACCTACATATTAAAAAAAAAAACAGGTTTAGTCTAACAACCGAGTCAAAAACTAAACTAAATCAAGCTAGACAACAGGGTGGCTCTTTTTAATCAAGCAAAAAAAGAAAACGAATTTGTAGCTCTAACCTGAATTGGTAGAAGTAAATGAAACCGAACTAAAACTAAGCGAATAATTCCCATTCATCCAGCCGTATTCCTCCAATCCAACGCATGAGGGCTGAACGTAGATAGGAGCAAAAAAATCCAATCCTATATTTAACTGGCTTTCATAGGCACCGAACGGGTCGGCTAACTAATCGTTTACCTATACCGTAACAATCAATCGCACCCGCCTTAATTTTCCAGCCAATAACGGAGGGCCACACAATCCATTCAAAGTACCTAATTAATGGGACAACATATTTTCCGATGCGGATCACGTAGATATAGCAGGTGACGTCATGAAAAATACGCCGCCGCGCCATATATAAGGGGATGTGTGCATTTGGTGCCGAAACAACGTTTTTATGGCTCGTCCAACATTAATTAACACGGGATCTGGGAACGACAAATGAAGAACGGCTGGCTCGGCAACCGTTGATTTGTTGCAAACTGTTGGTTGGACCCCGTCAGCTTTCGGAATTGACTTTTTGTAAAGAATTTGGGCTGAAAATTTATGGGTTTTGGAATTTTTGTCGCCATTTCAGACATGTGTCGTTTTTTCATATTTTATTTCTTTTTCTTAGCGTATCGATGGCAAATTTTTAATTAAATATGTTTGGCCCAAAATTCAGCTATGCGAACTCCGCTCGCTGTAGCAGTCATAAGATCGTCAAGTGCGCAGGTGTTAGGGCATGCAGCGCGGGGTTTCCATCGGCGTCGGGTCGACGCTGAAGTACCTGGGACTCGTCCTCGACAGCCGGTGGAACTTCGTGGAGCATTTCCGACGTTTGGCCCCCAAACTGGAACGGACCGGAGCTGCCTTCAAGCGGCTCCTGCCCAACCTGGGGGGTCCAAACGCCTCCTGCCGGAGGCTCTACGCGGGGGTCGTGCGGTCCATGGCCTTTTACGGGGCCCCGGTGTGGGCGCGTTCTCTGAGGCGGCAAGCCACCCGCTACCTGAACGCGCCCCAAAAGGGGATAGCCCTAAGGCTAGTCCGGGGCTACCGCACGATCTCCGGTGAGGCAGCTAGCCTCCTTGCCGGATTGCCGCCATGGGATCTGGAGGCGATAGTCCTCGCGCGCCTTCACGAATGGCGCGCGGAGGCACTACGTCGGGGGGAAACTCCGCTGCCGCGGCAAATCGCCGCTCAGCGGACAGACCTCCGGCGCGATCTCATGGTGACATGGAGAGAGCGACTGTCGCAACCCCGTGCAGGGCACGCCACCATAGTGGCGATAAGTCCCCTCTTTGAGGAGTGGCTAGAGAAGCGCCACGGCGCCCTCACCTTCCACCTGACGCAGGTCCTCACCGGACACGGTTGTTTCGGGAGGTTCCTGCACCGAATCGGGCGGGAGGAAACGCCCGGGTGTTTCCATTGTGAGGATCGTCCGGAGGACACGGTGCAGCACACTGTGGAGGCCTGCCCTGCTTGGGCGGAGCAGCGCCGTGACCTCGTAGAGGCGATTGGCAGCGGCGACCTCTCGCGCCCGGCCCTGGTTCAAGCCATGGTCCGGAGCGAGAGGGAATGGGAAGCCGTCACCTCCTTCTGCGAAGCAGTCATGCTAGTGAAGGAGGTTGCGGAACGTGAGAGGGAAAGAGCCTCACGTCCCAGCCGCCGCGGGAGACACCCTGGGCGTCGGGGGTCACGTGGTGGCCCCCGGCCACCGTAGGCGCGGGCCTGTGGACGGCGAGTTATGGGCTAGCTCGCCGTCCGGCCGTCTTATGACGACAGGCCGTGTCGACGGCGCGTTCGTGTTCCACGCGCGCCTCAAAGAGATGTCAGCAACCACGTAGGGGTCCGCACGGGCCGATGCCTGCCAGGGCTGCGGGACTGTTCGAAAGAGATACCGCGGCCCTGGAACACAAAGGGCAAAGAAGGAACATGGATGGGTTTTAGTCAGTACAAGTCTGACACTCCCTTCCGCTCCGCCCAGAGCGGAGGGGGTCATTTGATGATTTCCCAACATAAAAAAAAAAAAAAAAAAAAGGGCATGCAGCGCAAGATGGAAGATGGGCCATTGTCTGTGGAGACACGCCGCATACACATTTGAGATCTGAGCCGTCCATGAACCCATTATAATCCATACATTTTAGGTGATAACAGAACACATTCTCAATTATGAGAAAATAAATAATCAAAAACCAAATTCATAACGATTATTCTTACACTTTCCCCATTTTCCTCGACAAAATATTCAGAGGGTGCCATCAAAACAATATTTATTTCTCATACTTATGCAGACATCAATCTACGCCGGAAAACATGAACTAACTTGTCAAGCCTCAAGTTTTTCACGACACCGAGTAATAAAATGTTCGAAAAAGTCGAACCTCGATTTTTTTTTTCAGAGTTTCAGTCGACATTCGCATTCGTAAAAGAGCCTTTGTCAGCTCATTTCTCACATTCTGATTGAGATGGACTGTCTTGCATAAATCTGAAGCATTTCATTTCACTTCCACAGAAAATATTTCAAGTTATGAACAAGAACTCGTAATTTTTACTAATGGATATTTCTTTTTAGTAAATTATATTGTAATTTATGGGTTGTCGTATTTTTATATCGATCTGGGAGACTGGGAGTGATGGGGAAGTGGATACTGTCTTCCAGTGGTAGGACCGGTAAAATAACATTAACAGAGCCTACTTATTGCGTTATAGACTTTATATCAAACGTGCTAAGCTTTATATTATCAACTATGCAAATGATAATGTTAGATTAAAATACGCTTACACTTCGGTATCAGTGTCTACTAATGAAATTACGCAAAGCAACTGCCACATATTTAGCGGCCCCTAAGCATTTAGAACATTATCAGCGATATCTAAAGACCTGTATAGTCGCTGCAAATATCATTTTTCACGTAGCGTGACCACATGAAAGGAGGTGAAATCTCGATAGGCCCGAGTAAGCTTAAGACTTTATTCCGGAGTGCGGCGAGGCAGCCTTAACGAGCGAAAGATGAACTTTGTATAGACATCGTTATCCATAGCGATTCTATGATGACTTAATGAAAAAAGGTTACGCAATATCGGTAGAAAATACCTGTGGGTGAGTTCGTGTATTATTCTCTGTGAAAATATTGTTGAAAAAAATCTGTTTGGTGGATTCTGTTTTTGTGATATTGTTGAAAATTTTATGCACAGAGCAACATAATAAAATATTGATGAAGGTGATTGCTACCGCAGCGGCAAAGGCACTCAATTGCTGTAACTGACCGCAGCGACGGAACTGTTTTCTATGAAAACGTTTCTTTTTTGACAGGCAAGCTCAGTGGGAAAAGCGTAAGAGAGCACGGAATCACTGTGGAGCAACATGGAGTAGAGAAAGCAGTACCTATTAATAAAATTCGTGGCGTCAAAAGTGCGTTGAACCCACAACGTCTGTCAACGCCTTCAAAGCATTCAGTTTTTATACCTACATATTTTGCAAGTAAACAATAAAACGCTTGGTTTCTAAGGAAAGTGTTCACAGAACTCCTGTAGCAGCGGTAGCTGAAGTGTATCTGTGATCTCTAAAAATAAACCAATACGTCATGAATCCTATAAGCAGTGATAGCCATCAGACTGCCAAGTCATAGGTCTCAAGTTCGAACCCAAGACACGCACCTCTGATTTTTCGGATTCATGTGCGTAATGTATAATTATTGTATTTATTTATTTAAACTTCATGCACGATAGTGGTACAAAAGCGGACTTAATGCCACAAGGACTTCTCTACAAGTCAACCTTAAATATAATAGGGTTAAATAAAAAATATTTTAAAAAATTTGATAAATTTTCGAAAACAAGTATTTTTTTTGACCTAATTTATTTTTTAAATCACTTGCTTTGTTGAAAGAAAACATCGTGAGGAAACCAGCATGACTAAGAGATATGTTTTTCTCGACGGCATGAAGCCAAGTCAGAGGCCCATGAGCGGCATTAAAACTCTGACACCATATAAGGCACTAAGCATAAAGAAAGATCATTAATCCTTCATTAACAAACGCATCCTATAGACCGAAACCACTCTAGAGAATGTGTAGATTATTTACAACCACTTAATTTCGAAATCGATACCACTAGTTCTAATGTATTCGATACATTAGATGCTTCTCATCTCATGATTAATATTGGCAAACAATCGGCATCTCTCGATAGTCAGTAAGCTGGCAATTGTATATCAGAAAATAAAATACGCTGATGTAGATATATCTATAAATTGTTGCACAATTGTTTGTTTTGACTAATTAATGCTTCGTTCTATTATATTTAGCATAATCGGGCTTTTTTGTTTATTGATTAAAACTATATTAGTAATGTAGTAAAAGTAAAATAGCAAAATAATTGTTAAACTATTCTGTTGTTGGTAGGTCCAGGCACTAACTATAACAAGGCGCTAACTATTTATAGTAACAAGAAACATCATCGTTGCATGCCGGCCGCTACTAAATTTTTTTTTTTTTTTCTAATTACTTCGTTGATGGTAAGAAATGTAATAAATTAGAATTTATTCAAGTTGTCCTTGGGGATTTCCCGGGAGAGTGATGTTACCAAAGTAAGATCCAATCATTACCAGTTTATCTTTCTTTCTTAACTTCGATAAATACTGAACGAGTTTAGAATAATCCTCCGCTGTTGTGATTCAAGATAAAACGGGAACGGATAACATTTCTTCCGTTTGTTATACTTTCCTTTTTCTCAACCTTCAATCACAGTTAAGTAGCCGTTCCCCTCGTAAATATAACAGATTGCGAATCCATGGAGCCCCTAACAGACTTCCTGCAAATAAGTACCGCGGTAAAAAACGTAGCAAACAGAAATGAGCCCCGTTGTTTCCATAACCAATTCAAATTTTCACGATCAGGATACAGAACCATTTTTTCCTTGTATTCAATTTGCTTTGAAAAGTAAAATAGTATCAATAAACGACGTTCGCTTCTAAACGTATAGCAAAGTTGAATTCGAAAAATAAAAGGAGCTCTTCGAAAGATCGGGCCCCAGCCGAACTGTGTTAACCACAGACGCGATAAAGAAGGCAATTTTCTAAATAGGGCTTGTGAGGATTTCCCTAATGTTGGACAAAAAATGGATTGCTACTCGCCGAGGATATACCTTCCCTACCCAAGTTTCACTAGCCAGTGAAGCCAAAATGTGGACGAGCACGTATTTTAACTTTGTAGGATCTAATACTGAAAGTCGTATCGCGTGAATGAGGACCTCTTCCTTTATGTCCTGCCACTTCCAACTACTTTAGCGACTCGTTCGCTCGGCGGTAGTTCGTTTTTCCTAGTTTAAGATCTGAAGAGTCTCGATGTAGCTTTTAGGAATCCTTTTAACTACCAATCGTTTGCGTTACGTTAAAATACCCTGAAGTTCTTTCATTCATTTTATAGTGAGTTTAATACAGAATAAACCAAAGCTAAACAAAAACCCTCATTCCACTTCCCTACACTAATTCGCTATTGTTTTTGCTATCATTGTTTCTGTCATAAATTGGATTTGCTCAGATTTTTGCGGTAACGCAATTCCATTCATATCTACGTATTTTCTTGTTTCATAGAATCCGGAGCAATATGCTACTTTAAATGTAATCTTGTAATCTAATTTGCAGAGCAAAACATGAGGATTATCTTGTACAAAAGAAATATTTTCGCCTTAGAGGACTCGCAGATAAATATAATTAAATTCTCTGAAAGTATTGGAACTAAAGTTGGACAAGCGACCGCCTAGACACAGAAGCAATTTGTGACGTCAATTACATAGAACTTTATTGAAGAATTTGGGGCACTCATAGCCTTAATATGTTATACTGAAGTAACCACGAAACATTTTGTAGAGAATTATGTACCCATTCATGTTCTCTTAAGAGGCATTATTGGTTTCTTTTACAAGGTTTATCTATAACGTTGGTGGAACTCAATATTGTTTAGTATCTCTTCTATGTAAGAGTAAGTACCTCCCTACCATATAAATTGGATGGTAAGACTGTGCTCTCATTTTTAGAGGTCAAAAAGGCGACGGGTGATTCGATAAATTGCCAGCTATGATCAGAAGGCGACGTCCTGAATTTTAATTCTGATTAAGAAATATGGTCACATCTTTGTCTTACCAATTACTATTTCGATATACGTTTGAGTTTTATATTAAATAACAAAATCGTATTAAGTACCGATCAACACAATAATTACTAAGTATACACATTATTAAACATTTTATTGCGGTGATTTCATGAAAACTTGACAAAACAGCTATGTATATTCTATTAAAAATAGGCAATTTTCAGAGTTAAAAACTAACAGTTTTATTTTCTAGATACACGTAAATCGCGCAATACACTTTTAATCAAAACAGCTAGCAAGTTATATCCGAAAACAACGCCTCCTCCTCTGAACAAGTTTTACTTTTTAATGTTATAATATCAGTCCAGATCAAGTAAGAAACAAATCTACGTAGGTAGCATAATCCCACGCAGGATCCACTCAGCCTTTATACACCTACACACATAAATAATGTATTCAACTGTCCAAAAACACAACCAACTCATTTACTTCTATAAAAAAATACATGAAACATTGAGGTAAAGTCGAAGATACACGGTACCCTAAAAAAGGATGTATCTTTTGTAAGGCATTCGTCTCAAAGCGGGGTATATCGCCAGAGAGGCACGTTCAATTGGATTGAAACGTCGACTTCGGAAAGTGGTGTTGGCCAAAGGGTCCTAATAGCATTTTTGTAGTGAAGGCTTGAAGGGCGCCCTACAGAAAAATTGTTTCGCAGATAGAAAGCTCTTTATCTTTGATTACTATTTTGTTGATTAAATTACGATAGCGACAATTTGGGGCCTCCCTTATCCTGAAGGCCTTCTGAAAGTCAATTATACGAAAATCCCCTTTATTTTAGGTAAAACCCTTACTTTAGTGCCTTGCCAAGAAACACGATACTGAATAATAATCCATTTATTACGTTGTTATTTATTACTCGATGACAGGTTACGGAAATTATTACACCATTTATTCAGTCAATTTTGACAGGTACCTCAAGTACTCATTTAACATCAAATTCATGAAGCGTTTCATTCGGATCATTAAAAAAGTTTTCTTTAACAAGATTTTTTTATTAGACGCTTTAAATCGTACGCCATCGCGTTCATACCATAATACTGTAAATTAAGATTTACATAACCAAAAACTTCTGAAAACACAATTACAGAAGTTTTAACATAGAGCCTGTAACCGTAGTAGGTAATCACATTTGTCGGGGAAGTTGCTAGAGAAAATTGTCTTTGGTGCTTGTAACAAGGTTCAGCCCTTACCATTTTCCACCCCCTGTTGACAGAGTCGAGACGACTTAGACTAGAAAATACAAGAACAAAGCTTCAATCTTTGACGTTCAATGTGTATCTATCGGTTTTTCGATTCGAAAAATATCTTTGAAATGGAAAAGCTATAGTGGTGAAGTTTTTAAAAATAATGGAGCTTACAGGGCTTATAGTGTGGGTAAAATTGTACACATTCTGATCCATGGTTAAATAAAGTACGAAAACTTTTAAGCTATACGTATTATGAATAATAATGTGTATTTCTCGAACATTTTGGCACAAAACAAGTCTTGTACTATATGTTACTTTTCGGTACACATAAATCGGAAGAATTTACTACTTAGTACTTCACTGGCACCGAGTTTCAAAACTGTGTAGGTAGACAGAATAATTTAATAAGAACGGTTTCTGAATTAATTTATTTCGATAAAACAAAGCCTTGTACCGTGGATACGAAACTTAAATAAGCGCTACAGATATTCCTAGAAATTAAATAGATTTATAAAAGATATTGGGAAGAATCTAATTACCTGTATTATTAACAATATTCTACAGAAACCTGATTTCTGGAGTCAAGTTAACGAGGTTAGGCGGCGGTGGCTCTGTGTAACTCTATAACTATCAGGTAAAGAAACCTAATACCGAGATAAGGAAAGCTGTAAACAGGGGGTATTACTCAGAGCGCAAACATTTTTAAGCGCAACCAACTAAGCGCAACTAAATTATTCCTCGTAGCGCAACCATAATTAATAATAGAGAGGGGTATAACGGATTCATTAATGATATCTGTATACTTTTCATGTTGCGCTTAAAAATGGTTGCGCTCTGAGGAATACCCCGTAAACAGCAGCCTTGTTAATAAATCGTCTAGTTTTGTAGGAAAAACATCAAATACTAAAATAGTGCCTTAACCCAGGTTATCCAGCGATAATTTAAAGTACTAGAATACCCAGTGGAACTATATATTACAAAGCTATCAGTGAATTGCATTGAGACCGAATCATTTATTCACCGAGTCAGACCGAATGCTGAGAATTGATCTGAGGAACGGAGGCGTGTGCAAAATCTAGCAATTTGCTTGTAAGGATCTCATCTACATACGATTGACTATGCAGAGTCATCTGGGACATCTGTATTAACATAATGACTAAGTTATGACGTAAATAGAATTCAAAAAGTAAATTGACAATTTATAAGATTATTTTCATTAATTTAGAATGAAAAGAGCGTGGTTCTACCCAAAATTAATTGTAATCATTTTTTATAACACAAGATCACGCCTGTAATCCCCAAAAGATTACGCAGAGGAGTAGGTACCGTAGGTACACCCACATTTCGCCAGCTATATTATAACCCATGTAAAAGGCGAGCCTGTTGCCATCAACCGGGCTCAAATTCAGACTGCATGGCTAAAAACAATGGCAAAACCCAATAACACTTTGCCCGATCTGGGAATCGAACCCAGGACCTAATGTTCAGCAGTCGCGCTGGCGACTACTAAACCTACGAAGTAGTAATTTTGTATAGTAAGCGGTAATTCATTTTAAATCTGTTCTAAATATACTTTACGTTTTGAAAGGATATAATTATAGGTATTATGAGACTGATTCTACTGATAAGTACTATACCAAATTGAGAATGTTGGATTAGTATTTAAATTATTAAAGAGGATTGTGGGTTGGCTCATTATGGTAGAGCCAAATAAAGACTTTTGAAAACGGCACGAAAACAAGCAACCAAAACCCTTAATGCTTAAATCAAATTCAACAACACTACCCGATGTAATTACTTAAAATCAAAGTTTAAACTCGCTCACGAAGTCCGTAAAAGTCCTTCAAAGTTTCGGAGATCATTTACTTACCGGGAGGTACTTTACCTGGACACAAAGTAAAGCTGAAAGGTCCTGTAAACAAAACAGACAACGGCCAAGCAGACGGCAACCTACTTCAGGTCACGAATGAATACCCAAAGGGAAAATGTAGCTCGAAAAGTCTGGACAAAGAGTTTGGTAGGTTATTCGTTACACAATTGTCCCACAAAAAAAAACTGAAACGTGAATTGAAATTGTAAAATTTCTGGTTCAACCTTTGGCGGGCTGTGTCATGTTAAATACTGTTCGAGTCGATTTATGTCTCGAGCGCTGTTTGAAATAAAAATGTGTAGAATTTCAAAATACGTCCCTTATTTTTATTTTTTTTGATACTTGACAACGAATGGAATACATTAATTAGGTCGACAATGTTGTTTCGTTAGAAATATAAAACAATATTATTAATACTGAACAGTTTCACCTAGGTCGAATTTAATTTGATGTAGGTAATTAGTCGTCTGTCTTGGTGAAACGCATGTGACTAAAAGAGTGATGAACATGAATGTTGATGGATGAAGAGGAAGGCCAAAGAAAAGATGGATGGATTGTGTGAGGTATGATATGAAAGAGAAAGGAGTAAATGATGCCGTGATGTCTGACAGGAGAGAATGGAAGAAGAAAACGTTTTGCGCCGACCCCAAATACATAGAATGGAACAAGGACGGGAAGATGATGATGAACAATATACCTTATTATAGTTTGCATCTCGTTAAATACAATTACTTAGATCTAACATCTTATTTGTGTAAAAAAAAACTTACGGTAACGGGGTGCAAATCCATAGTCTAACTTTGTAAGATACAAGTACTCCCCAACTTTCGGCTCACTCACACTTCCTGACGAAAAGTAGCGAAACATTCGATCTTATCCTTATCCTCCAAGACAACAAAAGAAAATATATCACATAAACTACTTCCGAAATAATCTAACTTATAAAAAAACATAACGAAACCATAACACCAGCACAATCCGCATCTTTCTTGTAAACAAAAACTTCTCCACATTAAATATCTATACGTAAGTTTATGCAGTAACTTTATTTCCTTTGGCCTGCCAGCCTTGCTCCAAAAACCCTCCGCATCAGTCGGAAGTCCCGATAATGTGATATGCGAAGCTCAAATACGCCTACCCTCTGTGCTTAAGGTTAAATATATTTTGGCTTTGTACTACTCTTGACTTGTTTTGATGTTCGCTTAATATTTTCCATTTGTGGTAAACAACGGGAATAATAGTTTTAGTCACATCAAAATGAGATTGAGCACCTTTTTTCAAAGCATTTTACGGTCAAAGTTTTTCTGTTATTGTGTTTTGTGACATATGTTTTATTCACGTTGTAAAAATACGCTTAGCACGTCGTCAGCATAAATAAAACGTTGTTTTTTTAACGTTACTTTCTTACGCGTTACTTTACTTTTAGTATTATCTAACAATTTTTAGTCCCGTAAGCCCAAGTCAGTATAAGATGCTTCCACAAACTCTGTATTTGGTTGCAGTCTGCATCATGGAACTTCGAAGTTCCGAGTAGGAATTGGAATTTGATGATACCCGTTTCCTATATCCAAGTTTTGATTGTACCATAGAAAGTATTCTATTACTCGAATGGAGCTTCATTCGAATGCATACAGCGTCCGTCGTCGATGTAACGTAATATGCAACGTCGTCGCATCGTCGATATTCACTGTTTCACCTGCTTTACCATTCAAGGCGACGACGGGCGCCCGATGCTGATACGATACTCAACTACACTTCCTACTGCTTGCAGAAGACACTGTAATGTGTGGTTAGATGTTACGGAACCTCACTTGCATAATAAACGGGGAATAGCAAACAGTACCGTATTTGATTATAATAATAAAGTTCAATATAAGACGTAGGTACGTTGTTAACAACACGTTTTTCGTAATGTACAGCTGCGGGCAAAAGTGCCGCAAGCCTTACAAACGGCCTTTGTGTTCCGCTTTATCAATATTCTCTGCACAGAATCCCCCTTTCTAGATTCCTCGGCTTTCACACAAAATATCGATGGTCAGTGACCCGCACATTCAAGTTTTGTTTATAAAAATCTGAATTCTCAACACTCGACCCAAATAATATTGCAAACATAAATATTTCTTCATACAAACGGTAATGAGTCGGTGGAGAGTAAATTTTTCAGAAAAGCGTTTGGCGTTGAAGAGGGAAAACGGCTGCGTAATTACTAATAAGAATTGGAGTAACTTTAAATTTCTTTTTTTAGGAAAACAAGTTCGACTTCGAAACAAGTTGGTTTTAGAAACACTTTATTTAGGTACTTATTTTTATTTATTTGTTTAGGATCTCCGACAAAGAATGTACACAAACACACGAAATAAATAATCGACGACAAAAGTATCCTGTAGGTGTACTCCTTCATTTAGAGGAGACCACAGCATGCTTAATAAAAAACGTGAAAAAAAAACTCAATAAACTCTTTAAACATTTTATATTACAAATGTAGAAAAACAACAATTTGCTGGATTTTATAATTCTTAAAACCTTTTCGTATCTGCAACTTATGAAAGTGTTAGTTTCACAACATATATTACAGTGATACAAAACAAAATCCCACATAATACACAGAGTACTGCAGAAAACTTCTAAATCTGTTTGCTCAACCCAGAAACGTTCTCAGTTCCAACCCAAACGCCTAACAAGAACTCCATATTACGTACAAGTCTAAGCTGTACGACGCGCCAAGACGTCGTGGTTGGCTGGCAAGTTTGTTCATCAACGAACTACTATTTCATAATACGGCAACAGACTGGCTGCTACACAAATATAGTAAAGGAACAAGGAGTGAAAATGGCTACTTACATTCCATCCATTCCATCCGAACTTCCGAAAGTTAATAAGGTACACCTGGCTTAGGTTAACTGAGTCTACACCCTATTGTTGGGGTGTTATGTAAATAAGGTATTTCGCAGTGATTTACGAGCGATTTTTTTAAAGTAATCCGGTTATCCTTGAGTTTTTCCACGTGAGTTAGACATTTGATTTAGTGAATGTGCAGAAGCATTGATTGACGGTCACTCGATGCTTTTGCATAGGAAAAGATACTTTGAATTATCATGCCTCTACGAATGCATGTCTCCTCTATACTATAGCAGTATGGGATTTATTTCACAATCAGTTAAAATTACTATGACTTTAAAACAACTCAAACCAACCGGACATTAACACTTGAATAATACCGTCAAAAAACATGTTAAAAACTGCCAAACTATTGTGTACATTTAATTCGCTCGTATGATCACTCCCGTAGATATTGCGGGGTTTAAACATTAAACAATTCTCGCAACCCACTTCACAAATGCTCCATAAAATTCGCTTTGACGCTGTTAATTAAAGAACAAACAATATTGCAGCGCTTTTGAAAGCAGCTTTAATATTTCGGCGAATAATGAATAGCTGTGATACTCGGCATTAATTGAAAGCACATTTGATATACAGTGGCTCGATATGAAAATAAAAAATGGAAATATGAAATACAATTTCCATGAATACCAGTGTTATCTAATAATGGCTGTGAAAATGGCTCGTAAATGAAAATTGAATGAATAAATACAATGGAGATCGTGACTATGGAGGAGGAGGACGTATTGTGAACTATCTGTGGGCCCATTTTAATCAATTCTTTGATAACGCTGTAATAAAATTTGATATCGAATTATAGTTAGGTCCTGAAAGGTACCTACTAAATTACAACAACTTATATTGGATCTGAATAATCATGTTAGATGGAGAGATGACAAACCAAATTGAAGTCACAGTAGGCATAGGTATTAACATACAGTAATTGAACTAGGAATAAATTGACTAGTATCGGCTCACATAAGCATGCAAAAGCGGCACAAAAATGCTGTATATAAAATACTGATGCGAAGTGGTGCCGAAGATTCTCATATTTTAGCTTTTCATAAATAACAAATGTGACACCATATTGATATTCTCGACATTACTTAAAAGGATAAACAAAAACCAATACATTTTCATCAACATAATTCAGTTTGTAGAAGTCAGCTGGTCTCGGCTCGTTACGGAGCTCACTGCGCATAATCTAATACTCCGGCGTAGTATGCGGTGTTGATCGCAAGTTTATTACAAGTCGGCCCACGACGCCACACGCTGCGTACAAACAACACACTTTGAGCAAGAAAATGAAGAATTTTTTCGCAAAACATCGGTTGGTGAGTATGCTCCTTTGCTACATGTACGCCTAGTACAAGAGTCAGACTTACCTAATGGCATAATTATTGTATTCTGTATCGGTGAATCTTCGGGTCAAAGACAGAGCTGGACTCTAAACAGTCAATATTTAGACTTATACCTACAACCTAGTAAATATCAAGCGGCATTTAAATCATTCTAACTTTAACTAGCAAACTTATCAAAGGGGCAATTTCCTTATTTTCCAAACATTCAGCTTTCAATCTTAGTCTCAATATTGGCAAGTTTATAATTTGTTCTAACTTTTTTGGCCTTTAAAATATTTAACAGAACAAATATATATTTGTCGGATTCGGTCATAAAATGAATTGGAAAGCGCGCCTGTGTGCAGTGGTGACATCACGCGACCTACTTACCAGTCACAACACAGCGTGCTTGTACAGAGCCTTGATGTCCAACTCGAGGGGGGACGACAGTCAATGTCTGATCGCAGCGGAGTTAAGACGTCCCGGAACTGTACCCGATTCATTGTGCCACGTGTTATTGTATTAATTTGTAATCTCAAGTAATTCGTTAGTTTTGCTAGAAACAGTGTATCGCACCCAGTGTGTTTTCATAGCACGAAACCCATCGTCTGCCCACATGATGTACGACCCTCACGGAATAAATCCTGACATACCCGACGTATTATAATAGCTTATTAAAACGACAATAATTTATAAAATCAGCAGAAAGCACTTCACTTAATTGTTATTATCATCTGTTTGACCAACCACAACAATTTATAAAGCTGGCAACATGTTCATAGATTCGCCATAAATATTATTTTACCTACAATGGTGATGGCATAAAATTACAATTACAGGCAATCATGTGAACATGCATCCATTAAATTATGACATGAACGAAAAATCACAACGCGATTGTTCAAAAATGTATGATTTATTGATCACTAGCTGTTGCCTACTACCTTCGTCCGCGTGAAATTATTATATAAATATTACTTCCCTATTTGAATTGGGTTTTGTTAACAATTTCAAGGGTTTATTTTTTTTGCACGGAACCCTTATTCTTTTTTTTTTAATAAAAGTAGCCTAAGTTACTCCTTATAACATCAGCTAACTGACAGTAAAAGTCCTGTCAAAGTCGGTCCAGCCGTTTGGGAGATTATCCGGAACAAACAGACAAACAGACAGAAATTTAAAAAAATTGTTTTTATACTGTAAGTACCTTATAAAGCACCTAAAAAGCTGATAGTTTGAAATTTCCAACCAATTGTATTTATTTGTATAGATAATACGAATATATTAAACAACCACTTTACACACAATTCTGCTTATGCCGAAAGAGCATTGAAGGACATCTGAATAAATTAAATTATGAAATCAATAAAAACTTCACTAGTATGAAACTTTAAACTTGTCTGCTTCAAGAGAAACTATGAGAATAACTAGATTTTCTGTAATGAAATCTTTCAATACGATCAGCCTGATCATATCTTGCCTTTTTCGTTAACCTTATTGGCGGTCTTAGCGTGTTACCACACCAATCGATCGATGGTAGAAATGATGACGATCGATCAATTGGTGTAGTAGAAACTGTCGATTGACGTCGACTTATCCATTCTACGATCGATCGATTGGTGTGGTAACACCCTTATTCATATTCATTTATTTCTAATCATTTTTAGATAATTTGTCTTGATCGTCATGCATATCACAGTTATAATATAATACGTTCCTATATGAAGTATCTAATATAAAACCATAATAATTGAAGATGTTCTCTCCTTATATACAACATTATTTTTAGTATATGCGAAACCTGAATATAGTTTGTTCAGAATAAGTAACTGAATCGATTCCAATAATTTTTAAACCATGTCATATTTTATTCCAAAAATATTTAAAAAAGTTAAAAGTTGGACACCGAGCGACTTTCAGTACTTATGACAATAATTTAGGTACCTACTGATAAATTAATAATATCAATGAGCTCAAGACGATACTGGAGACGCGCGCTGCGTGGTAACCACGTGTTTGTGCGGACAACTAGGTAACAGAACAAGCTCATGAGACAGTTTTGAAATTTTGTACATAGATTCTTTACATAAAAATACTAGATAAGTGTATCAGGTTTCACTAATGTTGTATATTCTAATGAAATAAGTCTGTTCATTTTTTTCATATCGGCATCCTAGGAATTGCTTACTCCACAAAATAATACCTACTTAGGTAAACGCGTTTAGCACTAAACATGATAAATCATCTGTCTCTGTATCTTCAAACGGTCGGTTGACGGAAACAGAACGATGTTTAAATACGAAGCAGTAAACGTATATAGTGGTGCAAGCGGGCCTAATAATTTCCATTTAAAATATGTTTATGGTGGTACCTACATTTAGACACATTTATATTCGGAGCGAAACCCCAACATTGATCTATTCTTTCTTTACGACTATTGCTATTACTTACCATTACTCTTCCACTGGATATCATCGGTAAAGTTCACCCACTTCGCTTACCAGAATTTTATAGTAAGTCAGTAAGTAAGTCATAAAGGTGGACAATATTCGTTGCATTCACGAGATCCGAGACCCTAAGTCACCTTTTGTGACCCCCATGGGAAATGATGTGATGGTGTTTTGGAAGTCTAGTCACATGACAATTACACTGACGTACATCTTGAGATTCATCTCTCCTGCCAAGAGGGTGAATATCAAAATATATAGAGTACTATATACTACTTATTATATAAACACTGAACACGTTATTGGATTGAGATGGAAAGATTGTCGCGTGATGTAGGTTGACAGAACATGATAGATGATCCAAATCCTTTTTCGGAATGGAATATCGTCTTCGGTCAATATTGGTTTTTAAAACGGCTGCGTCTGTGTGTTCCGGCCTTTTTTCAGAGTCATTCTTTTTAGATGGTAATCGATTCAAGATGGTGTTGTTGTTGGAGCCTATCGATATTTTTACTTATTAAGCAACATCGAAGAATGGATTAAATAAGGAATGAGTATATTAGAGGAAGTTTGAAGGTGGCGCCTGTTACAGAAAAATTTAAAGGAAGTCGTTTGTCTTGGTATGGACATGTAATGAGGAGGGATGAAACGCATGTGACTAAAAGAGTGATGTACATAAATGTTGATGGATGGAGAGGGAGAGGGAGGTCAAAGAAAAGACGGATGAATTGTGTGAAGACTAACATGAAAGAGAAAGGAGTAAATGACGCCGTGACGTCTGACAGGGGAGAATGGAAGAAGAAAACGTGTTGTGCCGACCCCAAATAGAATGGGACAAGGGCAGGAAGATGATGATTAAGGAACATGGTATAGTTGGTGTTTTTTTTTCGAGGTTTTTATTTAAATTTATGAAAATGCTTCTTTAGATGGCCGGAGAATGCCGCATAGAAAGAAAAGTGGAAGGTTATGGGGGAAAACTTTGCCCAGCAGTGGGACAATATAGGTTAAAAAAAGATGGTGACAGTGCTTGTTACCATTTTTATAAATTAACACAGAAACCAATTGCGTCGCTACGATTTGCCGTTGCGGTTTCCGATCAGTCGCGGTCATCTTCAGAATTGTACCTCAACCCAATCAATCATTGTTGAAAATATAAGCTCTACCGTCTGAACCAAAATCCATTTTCGGAGCACATTTATGGACGAAAGTTAACACAATTTAAAAAATGGCTCTTAAGCCTTAAAATGATAAAGTAAATGTTCAAGTAGACACTTTCCTACAATATACAAAAAACCTTAAGATGGAGACCGTTCGCCATAAATTTGATTTTACTTATAACATAAGTGCGTTAGTGGGTGTAAGAGGCAAGGTGCTCTTAGCAAATAATTTAATTAGCCCATAATAGGGAAACCTGGTGGTGATATTATTCTACCTTATACCCAGTATAATACGTGTATAACTAGCAAGTCAGGCGCGAGTCGCTAGTTATACACTCGCACCGTTTTTACGACTAGACTATTCAATGAGATTCCTTTATTATTATTATACAAGTTTAGAATAAATTAGAACATTTATGAAAAACAAACGACGACGACGACGACACGCGACGTTTTTTTTTTGATGGTGAAAACCACGTCGAAATCCTTTTCTAAGTTTAGAAGAACAACGCGGTCACGCAGAAAGCGACTTTATTTTAGAATATATAAAGATGTAGATATATTTAGTTATGTCCATGATTCAGTGCCGCGACCACTGTTTGTTTAGGTTGGCTGCTCACTTTTTAATATGAACAAGTGTATTCAAAAATCGAGTTTTGGGTTCATTTTATTCCATCGTGTTACTTCGGTGTGTCTTCGTAATTTATCTCAAGTATTTTTTTTATATTGGTCGTGAAAGAATTTACATTCATTATATCGTCAAGTGATATTATGATTTTTTTAAGATTTCAGCTTTTTCAATAACTGAAAAATGCTGTTTGGTTTTCAAATTAATTTAATGATTTGTTGTTTGTTTTGGTTTATAAAACATGTTTCTTTTTGTCTATTCATTCTTTGAGAATGAAAAATGTTTTTCCAAGACCAAAAACAGAGTATGTATACTGCGTCAAACATTATTTTAACAAGTAAAGTAAACGTACTCTCATCAAGATACAAATGGCCGTGTTTATGACACGTTCATGACCAGAATTTTGGTGCAAATGTCCCTACGAAGTGAAGACGACCGACCTGACCCAGGCCTTGTAAAGCGAAACTGGCAAACTTTCCTCATAAAACTCAAATTGAAGGCTGAAAAAATCTTACAAGAAAGGTCGATTTGCCTGAAACCTTAGATAATACGATAGAGATGAAAATTTGCCAAATTCAGGGAAACTAAACTACACTTTTATGTCGGACCCTCATGTATTGAAAACATAAGTAGAACGAATGGTACCGAATTGAGGTAATGATTTCTGAAGATTGCCCACTTTGGTGCTTGGTAAAGAGGTGGAGACCGTGATTGGAATATACGCGACTTGGGGGCACGGGTTGGTAGTCGTAAAGAGCTTTATCAAGAGAGCTCAGTACTTTTGTTTTGGCAGCAGTGTTAACACTGATCAAGGGCTTTCAAAAAATATTGAAACCATCGTAATCGAAGATGTATTTAGGTTAATGTTTTACATATCCACTAAGAGTTACAGTTTTGTAAAATATTTATTGCATGGAAATTTTTTTTTTTCTTTTTTAATAGACTTCAAAAAAGGTGGAGGTATGCTTTCCACGTGTTGTTTTGTTTTTTGTTCATGTCCACTAATTACAGGATCGATATGCAACATTCTTTTGTCTTTTAATTCTTGGTAATTTAATTAGTTATGCTTTAATTGTTATTTTCTGTCTTAATAAATACACGTATGGTTGATCATTTTGACACATTTCTTTCTATTTTGTAAAGAAACTTTTAATGTCTTTTAATGTCTCTGTTTTTTGTTTGTAACTTTAAATGTGTTTTTTTTTTGTCTTCCCGTGCGTCATCATCTGCCTAGCCTTTTTCAACTATGTTGGGGTCGGCTTCCAGTCTAACCAGATGTAGCTGAATACCAGTATTTTACATGAAGCGACTGCTTAACTGACCTCCACAACACAACCCAGTTAGTACTGGGTAATACGATACCCCTTGGTAAAGACTGGCTGTCAGACTTTCGGGACACTGACTACCTATAATGACTGTCAAAGACCTACAATTGACAGCCGGGACCAACGGTTTAATGTGCCTTTGCGAGGCACGGAGGAAACTGGGTATGTAATGGGTGGCCACCCATCCACGGACCAACCCAGGCAAATGCGGGTTAACCTGAAGATCGATCCGAGCGGCTATTATTTAGCTACAAGCTCCTCCCGGGTAGTGGTATAGCAATGAAACAGTACGCCCGTGGCAAATAGTCATATTACCCAAGGTTTGTTTGGCTTTAGTTATGACTTTTGTTAGTTGGTATGAATTCACAAGTTTTCGTAAAAAGTTGTCCGGAAGTCAAATACGTCGACGACGTCATGTAGTCATGTGGACCACGCTACTGCATTAAGAATTTCCTTCAGATATATTTTATCTGAATTTAACCATCTAAACGCCTTTTATGTATTACACTCAACATACTACTCACACAATATAAGGTCTAACTATTCATACACGAAATATTTTCAGAGAATCATCTAACGGCTATAACGAAGCCATTTTAAGGGATCTTTTTTTAATCTGAATATATTTTTTTCTAAAAAAATAAATAATTTAAAATTACTTGACCCACAAAATAAATACTAGGTCCTAATTTTAAACATACATTACGCTAGTTTATTACGTCGTATTTACCTACTGTCATTGTTTGAATATGGGAGTAAAGCTTTTATGCAAAAGTCTCAAAATTTTTTAGAATTAATAATAATTTCTTAAAAAAAAACTCAGTAATTTTTTTTTTGGTTGCTATGGCGACTTTACGACTTAGAAATAAATTAAAATTAAAATATTTAAAATATTAAAATTAAAAAAATATTTAAAAATTAAAAAAAAAAAATCGTGTATGAAAAGATAGACCTTATATACAGTCGATGGCTACAGTAACTACCTATCTGTCCACCAGTCTAATTAGTTAGATCTAAAATGTTACTTCTAACTCTGTCTAACCGTGAGAAAAATAAAAACACTCGCACCAGTTATTTGTATTAATTGCTATGATGATGATGACATCTGCTTCGATAACTGTCAAAAACCAACAGCAAGTAACAATCCAATAAAAAAAGCCTTTATTCCGATTCCAAACATTAAATTACGTACCCTTTTAACGCCAAAAACACAGTTCTCTTTACACAAATGGAAATCAAGTGGAAATCCACTCGTGAATTAAATGGGAGCCGATAAAAAGGCGAAATCCAGTGCTTACATAAAACCTCCGATAGATGCATTGCAAGTTTAATGTAACACGGATGTAGTGGCCGGCGACCGTAGTAATGGAAGCACTCAGGGAGGCACGCCAGTTGACATGAATCAGAATAAAAACGTACAGTTGAACGCACTTCTCATAATCTAAGTACTGTCCAGAGATGTTATGGATTTGATATTTCGGATCTGGATACGGATACGGATATAGGAATAAAATTATATCGGTTTCGGATACGGTTACGGATATGTAAATATTTCGGATTATCCGTTAGTTTCGGATAGTTTCGGTTACAGATATTAGATTGAAGTAAAATATAAACACAAATAGTATGTTATAATTTGGTTTTATTTATAGGTTTTATCTAGTCTAGGTTATCGTTTGGTATTATAATCAGTCATATAGGTAAGTAACTATCCGAAACTTGTAAAACGGATATGGTTACGGATATATTTTTATTTCGGATATCCGATAGTTCGGTTACCGTTACGGAGCTCCATAACATCCCTGGTACTGTCCATCACAAAGGCGTTTCCAGAAGTATTTGCATTTGCTAATATATGACGGTGATTAGTGTTTGCTACCTTAAGAGGCTATTGCAGTTCCAGATTTAAATGATCGTGGTTGTGTGCAGCGGTGTAAGAGCTGCAGGTACTTACTGTATATGACTTCGTGTTGGGAGTGTACGAGTAATACGTATGTTTATGTTCCTACTTAGAACATCACTATCACAGTGCAGTACTACCAGCTTACAGCATTAAACTGTTCATGTTGGGTTGTAAAATTTTCTGTCAAATGGGTGAAAACTAAACTTTATGATCGGTTCTCCTAAGTATCGTAGGTGCGTATGATACTCCCTATTTTCACAAATGGTCCACAAAAATGTGTTTTTTGCAAAGTAAGACACCTTTTTTTGAGAGACTTTTTCAATAAAAAGGCTAAAACGTCCTACAATATTTTTCCCCTTGCCCTTATTACCTGTTTTTACAAAGAACCGTTGATTTGAAGGGCACGCGTTTAATCTAATCTTCATATCTACGTCGCTCAACCAGATACCTTTCAGAGTATGAAGCCGGCGAAATTATGAGAAAAATAAACTTTCTGCGCATACAAAATGTGACGAGCGCTTTTTCTTTTATTAAAGTACCTTTGGTACTTTACATAGCTAGTTTTTTTATTATGCGACACATATACACACTTCGCTTTTCTCATACATGTGTTGTTTATGTAGATATGCAAGAAATAAATAAGACAGCAACTAATCAATCCACCTTGTTCTCAACACTATTAACAAAAAACAATCTGTGCTGTAAGTAAGTACATTTATATATCTGCATAAAATGTAGTATATACAGGATGTTATAACCATTTTATAATGCAGAACACAATCCGCCATAATAATAGCATGCAATTTTTTTTTTACTTGAGGTAGGTACAATATAACGACATAGGAATGACACATCCAGGTCAGAACAATTTTCTAATATAGGTATCCATTATGACTGTAACACGAAACTCAATATTACTAGCTAATGCTCATCAATAACAATGTACAAACATAACGTCGAATATGAGAAATCTTTAATTCCAAATGATGCCAAGATTTTTTTTTTAGAAGCGTTGTTCCATTACAGGAATTGATTGACACTTCGTTTAGCGAGTCCCGGATCAACCGTTTTAGGGAAAATTGACAAAACTTTTTATAACAAACGAAGTCTGTATCTACAACGGATATAAAGTCTCTTCGTTCTTATCATGTCTAAATATGACAATCGTTTATTACAAAGACCCTTGAATACCTTCCTCAAAGTTTATGTATTTTTTGTTTGTCTTAAAAGTTGGCGAAACAAAAAGTCTGTTTACATTGTTTTTCTTTGAAATTGCTGTTTGTCTTCCTTGTTTTTATGGATTAATCGTCATTTTCAATCGAGTTTTAAATCCACTTTTGTTTAAATTACGAGTTTCTCAACTTGGAAGCCACCTCAAAAGAAACGGAACCGAAGATAATCAATTTTAATAGACAGCGCTAACGGATTATTCTAGGTGTCTGCATCTAAAACAATTGTTCAACTGTTTGCGGATGCAGCGAAAACTTTAGTCATTTTAAAATCTGAAAGCGCTTAAAGCGATTCAATCATACTTTCCTTCCGGAGCGACTGGCGTCACGTACTCTTGAATAACCTTTGAAGTTATCTTTTACGAGGAGCATTTCCTGAAGCCAAAAGATACTCCGATGAGATTAGTTTAATGAAACCGTACGTCGAATGTGGTGTATGCGGCTGGCAGCTGAATTAGCATGCAATTTTCCATATTTTGAACATATTTAATCCTGTTACCTACAGCTGCAGGTTTTCTGTTTAGAAAGGCGGATGATTCGATGCACAGCATATTTCATTATAATTTGTTAATACAGCTGAAAATGGTCACAGTATTCTTTGATAAATATGTACCTCATTAGTAATAGCAATGTCGATACCAATTTGAATAGTTTTATAAATACGACGGCTTCGCCCGTGTAGGTGTCGGAAATCGACACACGTGGACTACTGGGATATAAATCGTCCTAAATATGTCCTAATCCATCATGGTCTACCTGTGGGTCATCGAAATTCGTGACAAGGTTAAAATCACACTCATAATATTAATTAGATTATTTGGAATTTGATTGGTTTGGTTGGTGATGTGGGACACAAGACCCTTAACGAAGCCGAAAGGCATTTATTCTCTCCGTCAATGCGATTTTTTTTTTTCTAGACCATGTAAGTTTTTTACTTTAAACACCTTTACGACCCCTGTACTATTCAATCCATCCAACATCACAATGTTTTGAGTGCGTTACATCGAGTCCTACCGTAAAACGTCATTATTCACCCCAAAAAACAAAGTCGTTTCCCAGCAATATTTTTTGCGTAAAGTTACTTAGTTTGATGTACAGAATGCTTGGTTGACGGCTTCGTTTAGGGTCTTGTTACACCCTGTACAAATCCTTTTGTAGATGGCTTCTCGGAACGCAGTATTTCTAGTGTTTTCTATCTCTAAAAACAGTCCGCGACAGTGTCTAACAGTGACATATTCCGCTGTTCCTGACATCTGTATTTTTATGTTGCAGCGTCCTGATGGCACGCTACTACATTTTTGTCACTCACACCATAGTTGAAGTGGACTTTAAGTGGCCGGCTGCAAACCATCCGTTTTTATGATGAAAACATTTTTCGACACTTCAAACAGTTTTCGTATTTGTGACTGTTACTGAGTGGTATTCTGGTCATATTTTATGTGGATGCTGTTTTCCAATAAAAAGTGTTATTTGAATTGATATTATATTTCTTTTTAAATTATTATGCAGTAATAAAGTAAAATAGAAGGTAAACTTGTACTATAATTTACGGGATATCTTCCGTGATTGTTCATTATTTTGAGTTCCCGATATTTCGACGCTGTTGTTGTTGTAGCTGTTGTAAGTTTAGTTAAATCGCGAAAGCTTAAAACAGTGTTTAAAATAGAAGGTACTGTAAGTATACTCAAAAAAAAAAAAAAAAAGACCATTTCTAATTGTACTTTGTTGCACACCCTGTGTTGCAGAAACTATTTTTAAAACCCCATCTCTAGTTGTGACCCACCTACAACAATAATAAATATTTATTCGATTCTGTTGCAGTTTTGATTTCATTAAAAAATGGTCCTCACCATCATCCTATGCCTAACCATTTCCCAACTATGTTGGGGTTGGTTTCCAGTCTGACCGGATGCAGCTAAATACCAGTACTTTACATGGAGCGACTGCCTATCTGACCTGTACAATCATATTTTTCCACTACTTAAACTCTTTTGTAAGTGTTTCATAAATTATTACGCATCCCACTAGGTGGAGCGATAATCTGGTGAAGGATGCGGGGATCCACGGGAGACGCACGGGACCGGTCAGTGTGGCAACGCTTGGGGGAGCCCTATGTCCAGCAGTAGACGTATTTCGACTGAAATGATGATAATGATGATGGCATAAATTATATTCCAACGTCCATAACTCAAGGTCAAACATCCGCCAAATAGAAGAAAAAAAAAAGAGAATGGAGTAATTCTATCCAAACATTCGGAAGTGGATCACATTATTTTTACAACGTTACCAAAGATTTAATCCAAATCGTTCGTACAAAAGAGGCATAGGAACGTGGAAAGAAATTGGAAAGTTTTCTTACGTCTCGCGCTCTCATACATAATACATACAATTCTTAAACGTAAAAACTTAGGTAAGTACCGGAGGTAGGACCAGTACTTTCCAAGGAGTTTGTAGTTATATAGAAACACTCAAGAAATCCGCGACTCCGTCTGGGAGAAAAGTTTTCAGTTTTGTGGGACAGTAAAAAAGGTGTGCTGGTGATTTAGAAATAAACTCAATCAATCAAATCAAATCAAAATCATATATTTCAAATAGGCCAATTACAGGCACTTTTGAATTGTCGAAACAAAGACAACAATGAAAAATAGCTACAGTCCCAGTCACAAGGCATAAAAACTGTGAAAGTACTGTAGTTGCCCATTCCCTAACGTAGATCTCTATGGAGAAGAACGGGCAAGAAACTCCATGGACACTCTTTTAAATCAGAATACTTTACAATACCTTGGTTACATCATTTATGTTGAGATGGTACATTATGTGAGAACGATGTAGCAAGATGTGTACTTTAAAAGTGTCCATAGTAAAAATAAAATAAATAATTCAAACAAACCGTGGCAACCAAGAGATGACCAGTCACAACCGACAGCGCCCGTTCACGAACATGACGCATGTATCGGCACCATTCAACTCAACCATTTTGAAGGGAACTAAATGATCCGACACACGCGCCACCATCAGCGAGACATTTGAGTGAGCATGACATACTCTTAACCGCCAGGGCACATTCAAGTCAAGAAAATACGTAGGTTTCCAGCGAATGACAGCTTTCTAGTACAGAGTGCTCACACAATATGGGCTATGCGGTTATATAGTACAAAAGAGATTGAATTTATACATTGCAAAGATAGTTCTACAATCTTTAGCAGCTCCAACATACTATAATATAATAATAATAATAATAATACTGGCAACCCCGTACGTCAATCACCGGTTACATCATCGAACAATTTTATTTTATTTTATTTTAATATTAATATTCGTTTTAATACAAAAGTATTTATATTAGTTATCTAAAGATACCAAAGGAAATATCAGAATATAAAACAGAAAATTTGGAAACCAAAAAGAAATTTAAATACAGTTGATGAAAAAATGACGCCTGTCAACGGCGTCGTCAAAAATGTCAAGCACTGAAAATTACATATAAGATACAAGATGATAACCGAAAAATGATTACGAGAGCAGCCTACCGACGCGCACGCCTACCACCTCCGGACCCGTCGCTCAGCTCCGCCTCGCCGCCGCCGGAATCCAGCCCCATCGTGAGTGCTGTGACACCGGCAGTGGCAGTTGCGTCGAGCTCGAGCGACGAGTATTTCTCTCCGCCGACGTCGCCAACACCTGTACGTCGGCAGGGGAGAGGCCGGCCACCGAGAAGCTTGGGACTTAGGGGCCATCCGGCCCCGAGCCGGGTCCCCGCTGCCGGTGGTTGTGTGCAGCGCATGAGATGGACTCATTCCATTAACGAGAACGTCATGCGCGCATACTACGGGTCTACAGAGGGGGGAACTAACCTCACTGCGTACCGTGTTGGGATGCTGTCTCTGTTCCAGGTACTTGAACCAACCGTCAACGTTTCGGCCCAACGACTGTCGGATCAGGTGCGGGTCATCCAACGCAATCACATGTTGGACGACGCCGTACTTGATAGGCTGCGCTCAGAGGTACTGAGCAACCGTATCGTTTTAACTCCGGCACAAACCGCGGTGCAAGCGTCAGTTATTGACGCAACCCCGCCGCGGTTCAACCCAGCTGTTGTAGAGGAAGATGATAGGGTTGCTGTGGTAAGTAACCAGTGCAACGACCGATTGAGGAGCGCTCTGGAAGATGCGCTTCGTGAATATCGATCCACTCCTACCGAACTTAGGCCCCGATTACCACGGTTACCCATGCATAATAAAAATAGGGCGCTGGTGTGTGCCTTGGACTCGCAACTCGAGAATATATTCGAGAGTAGCGAGAACCTCGTTGATACACACTCGATCCTGTACTGTGGGGCTGTTGCGGCATGTCGTTTAGCTAACGTCAAGTTCTCAAATTGTGACGTAGCTACTCGACCAAAACCAGCTGTACCAGCCTGGCAGCGCAGGATCGAGCGCCGCATCGACGGGGCCAGGGTACTCATCGGCAAACTACACTGCTTCAGGGAGGGCAATACACGACCACGTGTGATGCGCTTTGTGAGGCGGACATTCTCGGGGACTGGAATCAGTCCTCAAGAATACATGTCCCGTGTCACAGAGCGCATCGACTTCCTGAAGCAGAAAGTTTATGCATGGGCGAACCGTATTCGGAGGTATAAGCGGCGGGTTGATCGGTACTCACAGAATCGCATGTTCCAGAGCGATGAGAGGTGGGTATACAGAGCTTGGGAGCGACCCGAGACAGACGTGTGCCGCCCGGATGATGCTGCTACGAGTTCTTTCTGGCGCAGCATCTGGTCGGTGCCCGTCTGTCATACTGAGGCTGACTGGATGCGTGATGTCGAACGAGTGTGTGAACCTATCCCAGAAATGGAGCCAATTTTGATTACACCTTTAGATATAGCCAGAGCAGTTCGTCCGTTACCGAACTGGAAGTCACCGGGACCGGACGGACTGCACAACTTCTGGCTCAAATGGCTTAGTAGTTCACACACTTGCCTGGCATCCCAATTCCAGTCATCCTTAGAGTCTGGGTCCTTACCGCAGTTTTTAACAACAGGCGTTACCCACCTGCTCCATAAGTCAGGTAGTCCCGCGGAACCCAAAAATTATAGACCGATCACGTGTTTGTCTACGGTCTATAAACTTCTTACATCCATTTTGAGAGCTAAAATTAATACACACATTGACAAAAACTCCATTATGTCTGCCTCTCAAAATGGATGTAGGAATGGGTCCCGCGGTACTAAGGAGCTACTCCTCATCGACATGGCCATTAGCCAACAGGTTCGTCGATCCCGCAAGGATCTGTCTACATGCTGGATAGATTATAAGAAGGCCTACGACTCGGTGCCACATACATGGCTCATGAGGGTGCTGGAGTTGTACAAGATAGATGCAACTCTACGCGCCTTCCTTGAGTCGTGTATGGGGCAATGGAGGACGGTCCTTCGATATCCAGGATGTCGACAGATCCAGGGGAACGATGAACCTGTATGGATTAAACGGGGAATATTCCAGGGCGACAGTCTGAGCCCACTATGGTTCTGTCTAGCCCTGAATCCTCTGAGCACATTGCTGGAGGATTCAGGTCTAGGCTACCGGTTGAGGAGAGGTGGTCAGGTCATATCTCACCTTCTTTACATGGATGATCTGAAACTCTTTGCCCCCAACAAATTGCAACTGATGGAGCTACTGAAAGTAACTGAAACTTTCAGTAGCGCCATCAGGATGGAATTTGGTGTGGACAAATGTGCAGTCATGTATGTAAAGCGAGGGGAGATTATGGAATCCGAGGGAATTCAGCTCTCGGATTTCATACACCTGAGATCCCTCTCCTCATCCGAAAGCTATAAGTATTTGGGTATGTCGGAAGCGTTAGGCATTAACGTAACTGACATGAAGCAATCGTTGAAGGAGCGCTTCTTTGGACGCCTGAACAAGGTATTACATAGCCTTCTTTCAGGCGGAAACAAGGTGCGCGCTTTCAACGGTTGGGTCATGCCGGTTTTAATGTACTCTTTCGGCGTACTCAAATGGACTCAGACCGAACTCGATGCCCTGGATAGGAGAGTTCGTACACTGCTTACCGCAAACCGGATGCATCACCCACGATCATCAGTGATGAGGCTGTACATCCCGCGGAAGTGCGGGGGTCGAGGGTTTTTAAACGCGAAGTCCCTTCACAACCGCGAGATGTGCAGTCTCAGAGAATATTTTTTAAAAGTCGAGGTGGGTATGCACGGAGATGTGGTCGCAGTGGACAAGGGACTCACCCCGCTGTCCATGGCTAAAGAGAACTGGCGCAAACCTGAAGTACTTACTACCGATGACCGCAAGGAAGTATGGCAAGGCAAGGAGCTTCACGGGCGCTTCTACCGGGCTCTTCATGGGCCCGATGTAGATTTTCTAGCGTCCGTATCCTGGTTACGCTTCGGCGACCTCTTTGGAGAAACTGAAGGTTTTGTCTGTGCGATTATGGACGAAGTTATGTTGACGAACAACTATCGGAAATATATTATGAAGGACGGGACGGTTGACGTGTGTCGGGCATGTCACCGTCCGGGTGAGTCCATCAGACATATTATTTCTGGTTGTTCTCGTCTGGCTAACGGCGAGTACTTGCACAGGCACAACCAAGTAGCCAGGATTATTCACCAGCAACTTGCCTTGAAATATAAACTTGTGGAATCTGAGGTACCGTACTACAAGTATGTGCCCGACCCAGTTCTCGAGAAAAACCATGTCACGCTGTACTGGGATCAGTCTATCATTACTGACAGGACTATTGTCGCCAATAAGCCTGACATAGTAGTGATAGACCGATCAGCGCGCCGCGTAATGATAGTCGATGTTACCATCCCGCATGACGAGAACCTCGTGAAAGCTGAGAAAGAGAAACAAATAAAATATCTCGACTTGGCACACGAGGTTGTCGACATGTGGCATGTGAACTCGGCTATCATTGTGCCGATCGTCGTGACGGCCAATGGCCTTATAGCCAAGAGCCTCGATGACCATCTTTCGAAGCTCTCCTTAGGCGGTTGGATCAAGGGCCTGATTCAGAAGGCAGTACTCCTCGATACGGCTCGTATTGTGAGGAGGTTCTTGTCTCTGGAGCCCTAACCACCGGTAGCTTGGACCCTGCTCCCGCTACCGGCGGACCACTATTTTTTATATTTTTAAATGTTTTTTATATAGTTTTTGTTAAGAAATATTTAAAAATGTAATAAGTGTGTTATAAAATAAATAAAGGAAATAATAATAATAATAAAGGCAACCCCGTACGTCAATCACCGGTTACATCATCGAACAATTTTATTTTATTTTATTTTAATATTAATATTCGTTTTAATACAAAAGTATTTATATTAGTTATCTAAAGACCACCAAAGGAAATATCAGAATATAAAACAGAAAATTTGGAAACCAAAAAGAAATTTAAATACAGTTGATGAAAAAATGACGCCTGTCAACGGCGTCGTCAAAAATGTCAAGCACTGAAAATTACAAAGATACAAGATGATAACCGAAAAATGATTACGAGAGCAGCCTACCGACGCGCACGCCTACCACCTCCGGACCCGTCGCTCAGCTCCGCCTCGCCGCCGCCGGAATCCAGCCCCATCGTGAGTGCTGTGACACCGGCAGTGGCAGTTGCGTCGAGCTCGAGCGACGAGTATTTCTCTCCGCCGACGTCGCCAACACCTGTACGTCGGCAGGGGAGAGGCCGGCCACCGAGAAGCTTGGGACTTAGGGGCCATCCGGCCCCGAGCCGGGTCCCCGCTGCCGGTGGTTGTGTGCAGCGCATGAGATGGACTCATTCCATTAACGAGAACGTCATGCGCGCATACTACGGGTCTACAGAGGGGGGAACTAACCTCACTGCGTACCGTGTTGGGATGCTGTCTCTGTTCCAGGTACTTGAACCAACCGTCAACGTTTCGGCCCAACGACTGTCGGATCAGGTGCGGGTCATCCAACGCAATCACATGTTGGACGACGCCGTACTTGATAGGCTGCGCTCAGAGGTACTGAGCAACCGTATCGTTTTAACTCCGGCACAAACCGCGGTGCAAGCGTCAGTTATTGACGCAACCCCGCCGCGGTTCAACCCAGCTGTTGTAGAGGAAGATGATAGGGTTGCTGTGGTAAGTAGCCAGTGCAACGACCGATTGAGGAGCGCTCTGGAAGATGCGCTTCGTGAATATCGATCCACTCCTACCGAACTTAGGCCCCGATTACCACGGTTACCCATGCATAATAAAAATAGGGCGCTGGTGTGTGCCTTGGACTCGCAACTCGAGAATATATTCGAGAGTAGCGAGAACCTCGTTGATACACACTCGATCCTGTACTGTGGGGCTGTTGCGGCATGTCGTTTAGCTAACGTCAAGTTCCCAAATTGTGACGTAGCTACTCGACCAAAACCAGCTGTACCAGCCTGGCAGCGCAGGATCGAGCGCCGCATCGACGGGGCCAGGGTACTCATCGGCAAACTACACTGCTTCAGGGAGGGCAATACACGACCACGTGTGATGCGCTTTGTGAGGCGGGCATTCTCGGGGACTGGAATCAGTCCTCAAGAATACATGTCCCGTGTCACAGAGCGCATCGACTTCCTGAAGCAGAAAGTTTATGCATGGGCGAACCGTATTCGGAGGTATAAGCGGCGGGTTGATCGGTACTCACAGAATCGCATGTTCCAGAGCGATGAGAGGTGGGTATACAGAGCTTGGGAGCGACCCGAGCTAAATATGACAGACGTGTGCCGCCCGGATGATGCTGCTACGAGTTCTTTCTGGCGCAGCATCTGGTCGGTGCCCGTCTGTCATACTGAGGCTGACTGGATGCGTGATGTCGAACGAGTGTGTGAACCTATCCCAGAAATGGAGCCAATTTTGATAACACCTTTAGATATAGCCAGAGCAGTTCGTCCGTTACCGAACTGGAAGTCACCGGGACCGGACGGACTGCACAACTTCTGGCTCAAATGGCTTAGTAGTTCACACACTTGCCTGGCATCCCAATTCCAGTCATCCTTAGAGTCTGGGTCCTTACCGCAGTTTTTAACAACAGGCGTTACCCACCTGCTCCATAAGTCAGGTAGTCCCGCGGAACCCAAAAATTATAGACCGATCACGTGTTTGTCTACGGTCTATAAACTTCTTACATCCATTTTGAGAGCTAAAATTAATACACACATTGACAAAAACTCCATTATGTCTGCCTCTCAAAATGGATGTAGGAATGGGTCCCGCGGCACTAAGGAGCTACTCCTCATCGACATGGCCATTAGCCAACAGGTTCGTCGATCCCGCAAGGATCTGTCTACATGCTGGATAGATTATAAGAAGGCCTACGACTCGGTGCCACATACATGGCTCATGAGGGTGCTGGAGTTGTACAAGATAGATGCAACTCTACGCGCCTTCCTTGAGTCGTGTATGGGGCAATGGAGGACGGTCCTTCGATATCCAGGATGTCGACAGATCCAGGGGAACGATGAACCTGTATGGATTAAACGGGGAATATTCCAGGGCGACAGTCTGAGCCCACTATGGTTCTGTCTAGCCCTGAATCCTCTGAGCACATTGCTGGAGGATTCAGGTCTAGGCTACCGGTTGAGGAGAGGTGGTCAGGTCATATCTCACCTTCTTTACATGGATGATCTGAAACTCTTTGCCCCCAACAAATTGCAACTGATGGAGCTACTGAAAGTAACTGAAACTTTCAGTAGCGCCATCAGGATGGAATTTGGTGTGGACAAATGTGCAGTCATGTATGTAAAGCGAGGGGAGATTATGGAATCCGAGGGAATTCAGCTCTCGGATTCCATACACCTGAGATCCCTCTCCTCATCCGAAAGCTATAAGTATTTGGGTATGTCGGAAGCGTTAGGCATTAACGTAACTGACATGAAGCAATCGTTGAAGGAGCGCTTCTTTGGACGCCTGAACAAGGTATTACATAGCCTTCTTTCAGGCGGAAACAAGGTGCGCGCCTTCAACGGTTGGGTCATGCCGGTTTTAATGTACTCTTTCGGCGTACTCAAATGGACTCAGACCGAACTCGATGCCCTGGATAGGAGAGTTCGTACACTGCTTACCGCAAACCGGATGCATCACCCACGATCATCAGTGATGAGGCTGTACATCCCGCGGAAGTGCGGGGGTCGAGGGTTTTTAAACGCGAAGTCCCTTCACAACCGCGAGATGTGCAGTCTCAGAGAATATTTTTTAAAAGTCGAGGTGGGTATGCACCGAGATGTGGTCGCAGTGGACAAGGGACTCACCCCGCTGTCCATGGCTAAAGAGAACTGGCGCAAACCTGAAGTACTTACTACCGATGACCGCAAGGAAGTATGGCAAGGCAAGGAGCTTCACGGGCGCTTCTACCGAGCTCTTCATGGGCCCGATGTAGATTTTCTAGCGTCCGTGTCCTGGTTACGTTTCGGTGATCTCTTTGGAGAAACTGAAGGTTTTGTCTGTGCGATTATGGACGAAGTTATGTTGACGAACAACTACCGGAAATATATTATGAAGGACGGGACGGTTGACGTGTGTCGGGCATGCCACCGTCCGGGTGAGTCCATCAGACATATTATTTCTGGTTGTTCTCGTCTGGCTAACGGCGAGTACTTGCACAGGCACAACCAAGTAGCCAGGATAATTCACCAGCAACTTGCCTTGAAATATAAACTTGTGGAATCTGAGGTACCGTACTACAAGTATGTGCCCGACCCAGTTCTCGAGAAAGACCATGTCACGCTGTACTGGGATCAGTCTATCATTACTGACAGGACTATTGTCGCCAATAAGCCTGACATAGTAGTGATAGACCGATCAGCGCGCCGCGTAATGATAGTCGATGTTACCATCCCGCATGACGAGAACCTCGTGAAAGCTGAGAAAGAGAAACAAATAAAATATCTCGACTTGGCACACGAGGTTGTCGACATGTGGCATATGAACTCGGCTGTCATTGTGCCGATCGTCGTGACGGCCAATGGCCTTATAGCCAAGAGCCTCGATGACCATCTTTCGAAGCTCTCCTTAGGCGGTTGGATCAAGGGCCTGATTCAGAAGGCAGTACTCCTCGATACGGCTCGTATTGTGAGGAGGTTCTTGTCTCTGGAGCCCTAACCACCGGTAGCTTGGACCCTGCTCCCGCTACCGGCGGACCACTATTTTTTATATTTTTAAATGTTTTTTATATAGTTTTTGTTAAGAAATATTTAAAAATGTATTGAGTGTGTTAGAAAATAAATAAAGGAAATAATAATAATATTCCACAACTATCACACAACGCCGTCTAGTCTCAAGCTAAGCAGAGCTTGTGTTATGAGTACTAGACAACTGATAAACATACTTATATATTTCTAAATACATACATATATAGATAAATTACACCCAGACACAGAACAAATGATCATGCTCATCACACAAACATTTGTCCTGGGTGGGAATCGAACCCACGACCTCCGGCATAGCAGTCAGAGTCACTGACCACTAGACCAACAGGCCAGTCAAAACTGTATACTGTTTAATGCTATCCATTTATGCGCCCCTAACTATTTTCTAAGTTTTTAAACTGTCATGGTCACTAACATTATCATTAAACTAGAAACGGGATATTTACCATGTTTACTGTTTGTAACACACACACAACAAAACAAACAGTAAACATGGTAAATATCCCGTTTCTAAGTGTTAATGATAACTAGTTTCTAGACAAAACACGTAGTGATGGCCTCGCCTTTCATGCATGAGATTATAGGTTCGTAACTCAGCAAGTATCAGTGTGGCATTTTCAATTTATGTAATCGTGTAATGCATTCATAACTTTATTCGTAATCAACAGAACTGAGGCCCTAGCACGAGCGCGCGTTGTCAACGTAACGTAAATACGTCGCTTTTTTAATCGAAAATACAATAATCTTATTGCGTTTTAGTTAAATTGTTTGGATCAAGAATATCATCATCATTCTCTTGCCCTAGTATTGTATAACGGGCTGGTGTCCGCAACTCCACCACAAAGCGCGTATTTTGCGTGCGGTTTTCCTGCCTTTATCCCAATTCATTTGGGGTCGGCGCAGCATGTCTTCTTCTTCCATACTTCTCTATTACTCGTCATCTCATCAGACACCTCCTTTCATGCCATATCATTCATTACACAGTCCATCCATCGCTTCTTTATCATATATCATATACCCATCCACATTCATACTCAAAACTTTCCTCACGTCATTTTCTTCATTCCTCCGCATCACATGCCCATACCACGACAACCGATTACCACACACAACTTTTCAGTCACCGGCGCTACTTTCAGACTTCCTCTTATGTACTCATTTCAAACAGTATTTATTATCCATAGATTTGAATAAATTCTTAAAATTATGAAAATATTTTATGTGAAACGAGTATTTTTTATTTTAAAATTGAAGTATTTACGTTAAGTTTACACGACACGTTTTTACGAACCGCGTGTTCATGCTAGAGCCTCTGGACGTTTAGTTGTTATAATTCTGAAATCACCAATCCACTTTGGGCTACCGTTACTGAGCAATGTTCGTGTATTCTTTTTATGAGATCAAACGTTTGCCCCGCAGTAAGACAGTTACAGGTGAATATCATAGACAAAACTATACATTGAATTGTTCAAAATAAGAACAAGAAAAAAACAAAAGCAATGCTTTAAAAAAAATACGCCTTGATGTTAAACAAAGTAATCAGCTTGCGAACCGGATCGCTCCCTGAGATCTGAAGCTTAACTTTTTACAGCTTGTATAATTTTGGCATTACGTTAAGAGGCTATGGTTTCGCTACTTTATCATCTGTCTAGGCTTTTCCTAACTGTAAGTTTTGGAGTTTTCTTATGTTTTTAGCAAGATATTATGTATGTACGGTAAACAGTAATAATATACCTACTTACTAATATCATCAGCGTAGCCTTTTCCCAACACAATACAGGACGTCTATCAGTCTAACCGGATGCAGTTAAACAGTATTTTAAGTGGTACGACTGCCTATCTGACCTGCACAACCCAGTTAATGGATGGTTTGTTGCTTCATCATCTGCCTAGCCTTTTCCCAACTATATTGGAGTCGGCTTCCAGTCTAACCGGATGCAGCTCAATACCAGTATTTTACATGGAGCGACTGCCTATCTGACCTCCGCAACCCAGTTAGTAATAGGTAATACAATACCCGTTGGTAAGACTGGTTCTCAGACTTTTTGGGCCACTGACTACCTGTAACGAATGTCAAAGATCTACAAATGACAGCCTGGACCAACGGCTAAACGTGCTTTCCAAGGCACAGAGGAAACTCGGTATGTAATGGGTGGTCACCCATCCACAGACCAACCTAGGCAAGCACGGCTTAACCTAAAGGTTGCCCCGAGCGGCTGTTATTATTTAGCCACGAGCTCCTCGGGATGGTTTGTTGCTTGTCATTTGTTTATTTGAGCATTTGCTATGCCTTCTCGCCTAATACACTGTACAAGCGGCAAGCGAAGTGTGGGCCCGCCTGGACGATGAACCCACTATCTTAAAAAGGTAACTGGGACATACTGGGTGCGCAAACTGAAAGACACTGCTGAACATAGGCCTCTCCTAAGCTGTGCTACACGCATGGCAGGTTGGGAGAGGCTTCTGTCCAGCAGTAAACTGCTATAGGCTGAGACAATCATGATGGCACTGCAGAACTTTTTGAGTCACTCTGTTTGAGTAATAATAATCAAACGTAAAAAGTAACATTTTTTATTATGCCATCAAATAAAAAAACAGGTTTATCTATCAACATTGAACGCGTATCGTTTCTTTGCTATTGACCACTGAGGATTTCTCTCGTGAGGGCCTCCTCAACGTTTAGCCGTTGGTCCCGGCTGTCATCGATCGTGACTACAGGGTGAACTCATGCCTGTTATAAAAATGTATTGTTACCAGAACCAAAGGTGTCTACAAAGTTTTAGCTAAATTGGATGGGGAAAACCGGTTTGAAATTCAGTTGCAAGTTTTGACAACCAACTAACTATCTAACCAGGCAAGTTAAATAAAATCTTATAATTAGGGACGGTAGGTACTCTATTCAAAAACATGACTGTTCCATAAATACTTCAACAAGCAGTGGTATTTTTCGATAAATAGCAGGCGTTCCATTAAATTCAAGGGTCACTAGATTGCCGCTTGACATAGCATACGTTCTACTCACACTGGCAACTTGGAACAACTACGCAGCCAGAGAAACTGGTCAAAGAAACAATTATAACAAGAATTTGTAGAGAACTTCACGGTTACCACTGCTCGAATGCACAAAGACATACACAATCCTTCCATAGAAACACACAATCTCACATAAAATTACGAAAAGAAAATATTGTTAACTAGCTTTTGTGCGTGGCTTCGCTCGCGTTAATTTAAATAAATTGTAAAATATAATTCAATCATGATTCGAAAGACCCGTGGCGCCATCTAATATCATAAGAACGTTATTGTTGTTTTCCTCGGAACAGTACTTTTTTCGGGATAAAAGGTACCCTATGTCCGTTTCTGTACACCTGACAACGTATATGCAAAATTTTAGGATGATCGGTTCAGTGGTTTAGGCGTGAAAAGGTAAAAAACTTACTTTCGCAATTATAATATTAGTATGGAGTATGGAAGAATATGGAAGTATGGATGGATGGATATGGATTCCTAATTTTTGGTCCTACGATATCATGTAAAAAAAAATCAAAATCAAAATCGTAGAACTAGTGGGCCTAAAAATTCCCATTTGTTCTACTGTTCTATTACACAATTCTACAATTTGATTGGTTGGTTTGATTTTTATTTTTAGATTTGCTTTTGCCTCGACTTTTTGGAGGTGTTTAATGACTGCAACACAGTTTTATACTAATGCAGTTGCTATCGAACACAGACTTTTGGTAAACTGAGTTTTCTTTTTCAATAAATTTATTATTATTTTCCTTGTGTCCTTACTGCTGGGACAAAAGCCTCCTCTCTGTAGCTATTATATTAATCAAGAAAAAAAAACCAGTGACCGTGACCCCGTTTTTTTTCTTTGTTATGTTTCTAAAATAAGCGTTTTTATAATTCCTTCATAATTCAATATGGAATACCAATGAATACGTTTCACCAGTCAATTAATTTTAAGGCGGAAGCGTAGCCCGCGTAATTCAAATTTATATAATAAATTTAATATTCTTGTGTTTTTTGCAATTAACAGGTCGGTGTTAGGTTGTATGTTGATGAAAAATGAGTAAAAATGAGAATTATAATCATTAAATTCATCAATACAACCCTCTAAGTTCATTTAAGCCTATTCTGTAACAATTTCATGAAAAGTCATTCAATTCAAAAATTATCGACTGTTTTATATCATCTACAAATGACAGCCGGGACCCACGACCTAACGTGCTTTTCGAGGCACGGAGGAAACTCGGTGTGTAATGGGTGGTCACCCATCCACGGACCAACCTAGGCAAGCGAGGCTTAACCTGAAGATCGACCCCGAGCGTATGTTATTATTTAGCCACGAGCTCCTCCCTCAAACAATATCACATATCATCACAAATTCTACCATTATTTCACATGAAAGACGTCGGAAGCAAAGTTGTACCTTCTATTAGCCCAACAACACGTAGGAACCCGAAACTGTCTATCATTCTCCGCCTACGCGGCGTCTCCGTAATTATTTGTACAACAAATATGCCTTACGAGTATAATTATACGTATATTCAGTACTTAGAATATGAAAATATGTTTGATTTTACTGTCAGTGGAAGATGTCGTTTACATTATACCTATTAGTCTTTTCGTTTCGTTTGAGTTCATGATATCAAATAAGTGAAGTGATTGCTGTTGCTACGGCGTAGTAGTTATATGCTACGGCTCGTAGCTGTTGTATTCTACGGCTCGTAGTAGCATTGCAGTTATAAAAGATGTAGAATATAAGTAAGGTAGTGGTTTAGGTGATGGTAAAATGTTGGAAACGTCGCATAATAGCTGTCATATATTTTACTGTTTTCATTATATTTAATTTAGTGTGATTACATACGGGACCAAATGGTGGTCGCTCACAATGGGCCTTATCAGAAGGCTTTTTTATCGGATGGGAAATCATCAAATGACTCCTTCCGCTCTGGGTGGAGCGGAAGTGAGTGTCAGACTTCTACTGACTAAAACCCATCCATGTTTCTTCTTTGCCCTTTGTGTTCCAGGGCCGCGGTATCTCTTTCGAACAGTCCCGCAGCCCCGGCGGCATCGGCCCTTACGGACCCGTTCCTGTGTACTGACATCTCTTTGAGGCGTTCGTGGAACACGAACGCGCCAGCGACACGGCTTATCAGAAGGCTTAAAATCACTCAAAGGGCAATGGAGAGGGCTATGCTCGAAGTTTCCTTGCGTTATCAAATCAGAAATGAGGACATCCGCAAGAGAAGCAAGGTTACCGACGTAGCCCGAAGAATTGACAAACTTAAGTTGCAGTGGGCAGGGCACATTGCTCGCAGAACGGATGGCTGATGGGGCCGAACAGTTCTGGAGTGGCGACTGCGAACCGGAAGACGTTGCATTGGAAGGCCTCCCACTAAGTGGACCGATGATCTGGTGAAAGTTGGGGGGATCTGCTGGATTCGAGACGCACTTCACTAGTCAATGTGGCTTGGACGAGGCCTATGTCCAGCAGACGTCTTTCGGCTGAAATGATGATGGTGATATACTACTTTTAGTTCATCTAATAATATATATAAATAAAAAATATTTGCCGATTTGACAGCTCTTTGCGATGTTGCCTACTTTCAGAATGTTTAATACATTCTGAAAGTAGGCAACATCATGTAGTGAGCCGAAAGAACAGTTGCTACGCCGTAGCAACAGTGCATTATGGGTACACAAACATACGCTACAGCCGCTACGCATTCGAAACCAATTGTCAGATCAATTAAATTAATCTTTGATTTGTTGGAATATCCTTTATCGCATACGCTTAAAATCGCGGCAACAGCTGGATCACTTCAACAGCGAAGTGATCGCCAATATATCGCCCGTCTGAGCTCGTTTTCCGGGCTATTTTACACAAGTGCCCACAAAGCGACGGGTCAGCACGCGATTATCGACGCAGGGCGGACAATGCCGTGAATAATTATTCAATTTGTTTCCCTTACAACGACGCCCTCAGCCAGCATGTAAAGTAGGCTCTCGTTTTACTGGTGACTTTATTCAGTAAATTAAATTTTATTTGAAACATTTTATGGACACTGCATCCGGTGTCAGTTAACAGAACGGTAGCTTGATACTTTGAGCCTTTTAATGTTTTCTTTTTCAGACCTTGTTATTTTTTTATAGAATTACTATTTTAGGTAAATTGAAAACAATAATATTGCTTCAGCAATAGACTGTTAAAAGTAAAAGAGAAATAATAAAGTTTCCCAAAAAAAAAAACTTGCAACGATCTGTGGTTGACTGTTATACTAAGCTTGGTTAAAATAAATTACAGAAAAACTTATGCAAAATTAACTGGCAAAAAATATAGTATATTTAACAAACAAACACGAGCTTATTCAAGTTATAATTCTACGAAAAATAATAAGCAAAATAGATACAGAGTATAAAGATGGTACGCAAAATATTAACAACGCTGACTATAGGTACCTACCACAAAGCACAATAAAACAGACGAAAAGATGACCGACCTGTCAAGTCACAGACGTTTAATTTCTTATTATTCAAATTCCATTAATTAATTCACTATGGACCCGGACGGAATGCTTTTTAATTAGGACGTCCCCTCGCTAAGGCGCAAAACGTGAATCTTTTGACCTTAGCCTAACGACACTCCTGCCGCAAATAGAGTCTTGCAATTTGGCACTGAAATGTACGCTTAGATATATTCGGTTGCTATGACATAAATTATATTGTCATGACGAAACTTACATTATATTGTAATTTAATGATGATATACTGTGCTCGACTTACAACTGCTAATACATGTTCAAACCATAGACGAGGACGCTGGCACCCTAAACACAAGTTAAATCTTACATTGGGTGCCAGAGCCCATAGAAAACACTCTTTTCCCTAGTTGTAACGCTGCATAGTGCTTAGATAAGTGTTTCTTGCACAATAATTGAAGGTAAATATTTTTTACGCGTCGTTATTTACAAAAACCAAAAAAGGTTATAGTTTTGGCCGACCTATTTTTACACCAACCTCAAAGCGTTAACACATTTTTGCCTCATATGTGTCACTGCTAGAAAAATCATTACACGTAAGCACGCTCTGTCTCGTAATTTCAGCTGGTATCTCGCTCCAGTTTAATTACTCAACAAGTGATTGTTTGCCCTCATGGACGTCTGAATAGCTTCCATAGAGGTTTATAACAATTGCTAGGTCCCTCGATGCTGCACGGTGCTTGAAACACTACAAGATCCATCTAGATGCTTCCACTCAAGAGATCCCAAAATATGCCTTAACAAAACTAGGTTTGTTTTTCACAAGACCAATTTCGATTGCTATAACATTAATTAGTACAATGACGTAAATTACGAGTCGTAATTTCGACGCAAAAAAGTTCCGACCAATGTCCTCGTTTATGTCAAAACGTGGCGTAACTTTCGCCTGATGTGTTACTGTCACAAGTATTACAGGCCGTCGCATAATTTAAGCGGTGTATCGTTCCACGAGTGATTATTTGCTATCATAAACCGGCTGAATACCTTCTACAGAGGTGGATAGTGCTCGTCATATCCCTTGGGTCTGCTTGAAATGTTACAAGATCCAGGCAGACACTCCCAAGTCACCTAGATACCTAACTCTCTCTGCACGACCAACCAATTGAACCGTTATGTTGCCACCGCAGCACTTGATTGATGTTTAATTACTTGCGCGCATATACAATGCAATCCTACGTGGAATCAGTGATATCGGTGCGTCGATAAACATTAATCATTTATAAGTGTGAAGCAAATGTTACATTAGTACTTAATGTAACATAGATTGGACGTGTTGTACCGTATAGCTTAGCTTGATAGCTTAAGGAACAATTTGCAATTGTTAGTAAACTTCTAACTGAGAAATGAATATTGCGGTTTGACAGCCTCGTTGCACGCGCTACCGCTGGCCATGTTCGTCCAGGGTTCAATTCTCAGGTCGGGTAAAGTGCTATTGAGGTACCAGGGATTTCTCAGGAGCAACCTGAACTCAGAACCTGTATCAATTTGGTGGCAATAGGCTTGTCCCCTATTACATGAGACTTAAACGTAATCAGCAATATGTGTGAGTGTACTATAAGCACACCTCTGCATAACCTTTCCTTTATTACAGGCGTGATGTTGTGTTATGTTATTTGGCAGCTTTCAGTAGAAAATATTATGTCATTTTACTCTATTGTGGAATAAATATTAACTGACGATTGGAAAATCGGCGGCAAAACAAAAGTTACATTGACGCTTTGACAGGACCGTATTTGCTAGATGGGTAATTTTGATGAAATTGGGGTAGGCTCACTGTGTAATTATGTACATTGCTGAATGAACAACAGTGTCAATTTCATTTAAATGAATCCCAGTTGATTTTACTGTCCCTACAGCGTCCCACTGGTTGAAAGAAGGTGGAATATTACTTTCCGGGTGCCAAACTGTTGATCTTTCAATAACCTTCGATCTCAGCTTTTGAATCGAACGACTGGTTTAAGAAATGTTCTGAATTTAAAATAAAAAGGTTTATGCAAAATATTTTCTTGGAATTTTTGCAACCGACTTCGTTCTTGGTCCGGAACTTTATTCAAATTAGATTTTCATTGAATTCTTTGGTCTTTTCTTTCTTTTCTCAATACACAACATTGAATACATATAACGTATTCAATATACCGTATACTTCTCGATTTAAAATACAATTTCTCCACTTTCTGCATCTTTCCTTCTATAAATACAAAAAGAAAGTTCAGAAAGTTCCTTAAAATTTATATTATCTGATCACCTATCTTTTATAGATGTACCCTGTTAAAACGACCTTCTATATACGATTAGTAATAAGTTCTTGAATATTCTGTTCCTCACCAATATTAAGACGTTTTCTAGTTGTTAGTTGACATTAACGATGCAACCGAGCTTCACCACATTTGTCACATGGGAAGACTAGAGCTAAGACTTTCAATTTTATCCCATCAATCTTTTCCCATGGGTCAATTTAAGAAGTCTACGCGGGCAAAGCTAGTAACGCTATAACTCCCAAAAACATCTCCTCCAGGCTTTCAGTATATTATTAATACACACACCACTTACTCACATCATTGCCCAAATAATACAGTTCTTCGCAAACAAGGAAAAACTGGAGAATCATGACAAATGCCCAGACAAATTGTAGGAGCCGTTGAAAAAGTGAAGCCACCAAAGATTAATGAGAGCCAATAAGGAAGCCTTTGTGCGTTTGCATTTCATTAGGATCGAATCGATCGTGAGTGTTGCAATATTGTTGGTTGCTGGTTAACCGGCTCATGTAAGTACTTATGATGAATGTGTGTAACGTGTGCTGTTAAGTGGCCGGCAATTAGGAGTTTATCTTCGATCTAGGATTTCCTCAATACACGCCGTATACAAGGTGTAAACGGACCCTTTACGAAGCCGTTAAACCAAGCATTATGTACATCAAACTAAGTAACTTTACGCAAAAATAATTGCTGGGAAACTTTATTTTGGGCTGAAAAATCACGTTTTATTGTAGGAATCCATGTAGGATTCCTACCGTAAAACGTGATTTTGCACTCATACGCACTCAAAACATTGTGCTGACGGATGGATTTAATAGCACGGGGGTTGTGGAGGTATTTAAAGTAAACATATTACATTAAAAACATGTTCTTAATGAAAAACTTTGACCCCCAATATCTCCGTAACTAGAAGATTTCCAGGTATGGTCTAGAAAAAAAAATGATCGCATTGACGGGGAGAAGAAGCGCCTTTCGGCTTCGTTAAAGGTCATGTTACACCCTTTATACTTCGTGTGCTGATTTATTGAATCAAAGTTAAAAGTTGCTTTTGGCTGTTTCTATACAATCATTTCTCAAAGGTCAGTGATGGTGAGTTCTGACTCTTGAACTATTTCAATGACCGTTCACATCAACAAATCTACAGAACATCACACATCAAATAATGTAAGTACTCGTCGCGACCGTTTAGTAGGTATCTGAATGGGAGGCAAAAACATATTATATGAGTGACAAAAACGAAGCTCAACAAGGCCGAACTATTTCTAAAATATAAGTTTCTAAATAGTACTGTTTCTACAACATTAAGAAAACCCTTTAATGAAAAAAAACAAAAGTAAACAACTAATAACTAGCTTAGAGAAGAAAATATTTAAAAAAAAAACTTTTTAAATATAGGTGTGACGTAATTTTTTTCGTACTCTTCTCATCAAACCCTTCTAATTGATACCCATATCATGGAGGTGCATTAAAAATAACTAGTCCGCCATCTTTGGAAATCCGCCATATTGGATTTAGAATGACGTTACTTTACTATGCATTGTCATCCAAATTAAACGTGTATGCAAAATATCAGCTCAAGTGGTTAGGGACAATTGTTTTAAAATTGAGTTGCAAGACTAATTCGACCCAAACAAACATACAAACGTTGTAAATAAAATAAAAGCTTGTAAAAACATACAAGCATTGCAAGTCAAATAAAAGCTTGTAAAAATGAAATTCATGTTTCCCATTCTATTCTACGAAAAGCCACATAAACAATTTTGATAACCAAAAGACATAAACAGTTCGTTATTATTGAGCGGGTCCCGTAAGTGGATACTGTACCGTATCGTGTCGTATCGTATGAGAACACGTCAATATTACGTACGGGGAAAACAGCAGCGTAAGTGGTCCCGCGGGATCAGACACTTCATACGTTCAATTGCATATGAATGAGTTTCGATGGCTCGGTAAATAAACCACTTGTTTCTGTCAACAGCTAACGTGCTTTTAAATTTTGTTTAATGTGTTAAGGGCTTTTTTGTTGTTAAGTGTGTTTTTGCGATGATGTGATACTATTTTAAGCGATTTTGTGTCGTTTTAAAATGAGTACCATTATAGACAAATTATAAATGCGAAAGTATGTAAGGATAGATGATTGTATGGTTGAATGGATGTTTGTTAATCTTTCACGCAGAAACTACTAAACGGATTTGGATGAAATATGGCACACAGAGTTTATAACCTGGATTAACACAACGGATACTTTTTCTCCCGGTAGTACAATCCCGTGGGCCAATTACCGAACTCCACGCAGGCGAAGTCACGGCCTTAAGCTAGTTAACTAGGTATATAGGTAGGTTGGTTGGTTGGTGGTAGGTTGGTTGGTAGGTTAGATTGGTATGGTGGGCTCTGGTAGCATTTACTTTTCCTTTACTAGAAATGACATCATCATCATCTGCAGAGCCTTTTCCCAACTATATTGGGGTCGACTTCCAGTCTAACCATACGCAGCTGAATATATATATATATTTACTAGAAATTACATAAAGTAAGAAACAAAAAAAAATCAGACATTATTGAGAGGCCGAAGGATAGTCACAGGAAGAATGTGATCACACAGCACAGTGACACCTTAAATCAAAATAGTAAAATAATTGCACTCAATAACGGTTGACCACTTTTCAACCTTATAACTCAAGGCATAAGGGTGAAGATTGGTCGACCGTAAGTGAACTCGGTAGTAGGTACAGACAGCACATAAATAATTGGCTCTTGCTAGATTACGAGTATTTGATAATATGGGTAAAATAATATATATATAATATAAAATAATATAATATAATATGGGTGAAACGGCAAAGTTAGAGCGACGTTAATTACACTGGGTTACGAAAATCGTGCACAATTTTTGCTGTCACATATTTTTTCCTTAGCCTATACACCACTATTTTTTAATTAGTACAAATACTTAAAGGGCTTATTATTAGAGAAGGTCTTGTTATTATATATGTAAAGTCTCAATAAATAATATTCATAAACAGCAAAGTTATAAGCGTTTGTTTATATCCCAAAATGTCACTCAATTTATGGAAATATAGTTTTCCGGGACCTATGAATGGCGACAGGAATGGAAAAGCACTGCGCGTAGTATTTTCTAGTGGTAATTGTTATGAATGATTGATTCAATTATGAATTTACCAGTTATGACAAATTTTCGTGGACAATTTTGGGATTTCGTTTTTTTTACTTTTGATTATACAAATATGATCAGTAACGGGTACGGATAGAGCTCCATTTTTTTTGTACTAATTAAAAAATAGTAGTGTATTGTCTCACAGCTGGGCAAAGGCCTCCCCCATAGCCTTTCACTCTTCTCTCCGTGTGGTTTTCTCTGGCCAATCTCTCACAAGCACCTCTAAGTCGTCACGACTTCGTTTTCTGGACCTCCCTCGGTGACGAAGCCCGTCTTCTGGCACATAGGCGTATAGGGTGACAAAATGTACACACACACAACGAAGCTTTAATAAGTGCGTGTTGATGTTGGCTGATTCAAAGCAAACTCCGCATCTTATAATGTTTGCTTTTGCGTTGAGTTTTAACGAAAATTGAAATCAATATTACATAATTATTGCTTTTTGAATATACCTTTCGAACTAGTGATTACAGTGTACGGGATACACACACATAAATTCACGCCATTTTCCCATGTGGGTTGGCAGAAACTACAGAATGCCGAATGAAAAAACTGCTACGATTTTAACATCCATTCATCCTTATGTACGAGACAATGCAGAAAAAAAAACATTATCCAGTACTAACATACTGGCCATCATCATCATCATCTGCCTAGCCTTTTCTCAACTATGTTGGGGTCGGCTTCCAGTCTAACCGGATGCAGCTGAATATCAGTATTTTACATGGAGCGATTGCCTATGTGACCTCTATAACCCAGTTAGTACTGGGTAATATGATACCCTTTGGTTAAGACTGGTTGTCAGACTTTTTGGGCCACTGACTACCTGACGACTGTCAAAAACTGTCAAAGATCTACAAATGACACCCGGGACCAACGGCTTTCCGAGGTAAGGAGGAAAGTCGGTATGTAATGGGTGGTCACCCATCCACAGACCAACCTAGGCAAACACGGCTTAACTTAAAGATCGACCCGACCGGCTGTTGCTATTTACGCACGAGATATAGAACGAAATACCGATGTGATGTACTAGGTTTTGCATCTACGTTAATTAACAGACAGACATTAACTGCGAATTCATTACCACAAAGCGAATCGCACTTCAAAACGTATTAGCATTTTGAAACGCTATTAGGATTGCATCAATTGACAATAATTATTCAAACTCAAAGGGAACAATTTGGCTTAACCAAACTATAATAGATTATCCCGAGGGGGTTAAGGGAATCTAAATATTAGCATAGCAACACATCTGACGTAAATGACGAGGCGTACCAATCGTTCTTTTTACTTCTTTCTTCTATTTTTTTTGTGGTTAGTGCCTAACCTGGTGTCAGAGATTCTATACCGCCCATGGACTTCTGACTTGACTTTACAAACCGTCGAGAAATATCTCTCAGGTAAGTTTGGTTTCCTCACGATGTTTTCCTTTACCGAAGCTAGTGATAATTATACAATAAGCACATGAATCCGAAAAATCAGAGTTGCGTGCCACGGGTTCGAATTCGTGACCTATGACTTGGCCGTCCGACGGTCACACCACTAGGCTATCACTGCTATTTACGCCGCGTAACGTTCACTGTAATAATACATGCCGTATTTCGGTTGCGTAATTTTGGAATAGTGTATCGTCACTCGTTAGTATAGCTAGATGAATTTGAATACAAATGACGTTATGTGCGAAAGGTATAAATAAAGATAAATATAAATGTAAAAATAAAGGTAAATATACAATAGTCAATACACTGACACTTCAAGTTGGTCTTCTTTTTTTGGTAGATAGGGTTTCCATCTATAAATCTCAGGTAGGTGTATCATTATCATCATCATCATTTCAGCCGAAAGACGTCCACTGCTGGACATAGGCCTCCCCCAAGTGTCGCCACATTGACCGGTCCCGTACGACTCGCATCCAGCAATCAATGTGAATGTCATCCATCCATTATAATAAACACAAACTGTAGATATATCAGTGTAGGCGAAGCACAGCAATCTAAGCTTTTAAATATAGCTTCGAGTGTTGACTTTAATAATTATTGTATAGAGTAAGATATAGAGTCACAAAAACCATTTGTATTGTTTGTCTTTTGTATATAAGACACACCCCGCACACCGCTCCCCGCGCTCACTACTGCGTGGGAGCGGTCTCTCCACTACCTGCGCTACCGCCCGGAGAGTATAAAAGGGGCGCCCGCGGGCGTGAAAAGTAGTAGTCCACGAACATCCTCCAGTGCGACAACAAGTATTTGTATTATATACGCCGCGTTATTCTGCCCAAGTGAGCAAGTTTGTAATATAGTCTGTAAAAGTGTGATTCCTATTATAATAAATGTGTTTTTATGTGTACGGAATCTAGTGGTTTTTATTTTATTATTCACTCATTCGACAAAGGGAACCTAAACACCCCCGCCTACACCGTTCCTGTTGTGTCGTCCTCGACATTTTGGTCCTTCGTGCCGGATCGGTTCAGTAATAATGAGTGAAAAGAGTTCAGTGACCACGCGCAGCAAGCTCAGAAGATTGGCTGAAGAAATGAGTGCGCGGCGAAAGGCTGACGTCATCTCGGACTCAGGCTTACCGTCTGAGAGGACACCGGGATCGCCGTCCGTCGCACCAACGCTAGCATCAACGGCTGCTCCTATTATACCACTGACGGGTGGTCGAGTGATCGACTACAGTGGAAGTACGTCAGAGGAACGAAGAGGGCAAGCAGTCTCAAGAAGGCGCCACGGATCCAGAAGCAGCAACGGCTCATCTAGGACTAGTCGCAAGAGCGTCGAGTTCCTACGAAAAAGGATTGAGTACGAAGCTGAACGCGATTTGGTGCAGTTAAAGGAGAAGCTAGTGAGGAAAAGGATGGAAGCAGACATCGCTGAGTTAGAAGCGGCCGCCGAGAGTGATGATTCCAACTCGGATGTGGACACGGCTCAGCGTGTTGAAGAATGGGTCGAAACAACGCCCCAAGTGTCTCGTGTGGATGCAGTGTTGTGTACGCCGTCTGTGTCAAGCGCGCCTGTTGAAGTGGCTGCGCCCCGTGTAACAGCTGCGACCCACGAGAAAAATGTAAGTACAGTGAATATTGAATCTGTTACTTATCGTGAACCAATTGTGCCTCGTGTTATAAATGTGCCGCATGTGTTTGAGTCAACTGCGTCAGTATCGGTGCCAAATAGAACGACACCTACTACGCAATTGTACACGCCAGTGTCGACAGCAGTGAAGTTCCGTCTTCCCGATAACTATCCCGTTTTTACCACTCCGGCCGCAAGTGTACCTCGAGTATCAACGCTCGAGTCGGATACACAGCGGCAGAGAGATGTCGGAGTGGGTGATACAGAAAGACGGCGAGAATTGTCAAGGGAACGAGACAGGAAAATCGACAGATTGGCAGAAGCGATCACGAGCATGGCACGACCGCGGCCGGTCCCAAGGCAGGCGTATGAATTACCACACTTTAGTGGTGACCCTGCCGATTGGATTTCGTATCGAAATATGTACTGGGACACCACTGAATTATATAATTTCAAGGCGCATGAAAACTTAGCACGTCTGAAAACATCACTACATGGCGAAGCGAAGATCGCAGTGGAAGACTTGTTGCGCACGTCAACAGACCCTTCAGCGATAATGCGTGCTCTAGAGGAAGAATTCGGTCATCCGACCCTAGTGTTACAGTGCGCGTTAAGAAAAGTTAGAGATTTACCTAGAGTGACGGAAAGTGGCCGGGAACTAAGGAAATTCTCTTCAACAGTTCGAAATTGTGTGTCACTACTGAAGAACATTCGTGCGGAAGGATATTTAAATAATCCACAATTAGTGAGTGAGCTGCTGTCCAAGTTAACACCAGTGCAACGTGCTCAGTATGGTGACTTCGCGATGGGTTTGGACAACTCACAGGGAGTGGACTTGAGAGTGTCACCAAATCTAGAAATCGTATCGCATTTCTTGGTACATTTGGCACGGTCGTCTTCATATTACGTACAGGCATCTATGTACGAGCCTAGTACATCTAAGCCTCCTACGAAGCCGCAGAAACCGGTCACCGGTCAAACCCGACCAGTGAATATCGCACGACCCGTCATCAACAGACCATCATTCCCGCAACGAGTGAACACGCAGAGTGATGAATCCCTTGCGCCGAAGGAATGTGTGATCTGCAAACAGGAACACGCCATCGACAAGTGTGAACAGTTTGAAAAGTTAAGTGTTCAGCAACGTTGGGACATAATAAAAGAGAAGAACATGTGTTTCAAGTGTTTAGTGAAGAAACATCCCAAGAGGTTCTGCCGCGCCAACAGGTGTGAAAAGTGCGGTTTCGGACATCACGTGTTGTTACACGCGGATAAATGTAAAGAAGAAAGTGTAACAAACATCGGGGAATGGCGAGCTACAGCCTTGTTAAAAATAATCCCAGTGACACTAAATTATGAAAATGGTGACGATAAACAGTGTTACGCGTTATTAGACGATGGTGCAACCGTATCGCTAATAGACAATTCCCTAGCCACCGATCTAGCGGGACCACGTATTCCCCTATCGTTAAAAACCGCGGGTGGCTACAAAGTGTCGGACCAGTCATCGCGAGTGGTACAAGTGCGGGTTAAAGGTCCAAATGGACAGTGCCACAGTGTTAAGTGCCGCACCATGGTAAACATGAACTTGCCAACGCAGACAGTGTCGTCATCAGTGTTAAGTGATAACGCTCACCTCCGTGCCTTGGGTTGCGTGGAAATGAGGGGAGCCAAGCCGCTGCTACTACTCGGACAGGACAACTGGGAGCTACTCGTCGGTCGGGACATTCGCCGGGGACGATCTGGTAAGCCAGTTGCCTCACTAACAAAGTTAGGTTGGGTCATACATGGACCTTTAAATAGTGATAGTAGTAGTGATTCTGTAAGCAGCATGACAGTATCCCTTCCTGATTTACACAACCTAGTGAAAGAGCAATTCGAGTTAGAAGCCATAGGTATTTCGCACAACACTCGTAAACATAAAGACGTCGAGAGAGCGATTAATGTATTAGATAATACTAGTCGTCGCACTCCCGACAAGTTACAATGGGAAGTAGGTTTGTTATGGAAACAGGACAACACACAGTTGCCCAATAATTATAGTCAGGCCCGTCAGAGACTGTACGGTATAGAGAGGCGCATGCGTAAGGATTCTGTGTTCGCAGAGGCGTACACAAAACAAGTACATAGGTTAATAGACGAAGGCTATGCACACAAAGTAGAAGGCAAGGTAGTTAACTCGCCAGTTTGGTATTTACCACATTTCGGGGTTGTAAATCCAAACAAGCCAGGGAAGCTTCGCTTAGTGTTTGACGCAAGCGCGGCCTCTCATGGTACTTGTCTTAACGATAACTTGCTAACGGGACCTGACTTGCTAAATTCCTTACTTGGCATATTATTAAAATTCAGGGTAGGCCCCATAGCGTTCTCAGGGGATATTGCCGATATGTTTCTGAGAATTAAGATTAGAGCAGCAGATCAAGGCGCTCAATTATTTCTATGGAGAGGCGCGGATCAACTTAAAGAACCCGAGACGTACGCGATGAATTCGATGATTTTCGGTGCGGTCTCATCACCAACCACGGCAATTTATATATTAAATAAAAATGCCAGTGAGTTTAGTGAGGAATATCCCGAAGCTGTTGATGCTATAAAGACCAAGCACTACATGGACGACTATTTAGATAGTACTTGGTCCGAGGAGCAGGCTAACAGGCTAATTGAGGAAGTGACCAGAATACACGCCTCCGGTGGGTTTATAATACGGGGGTGGGTCACAAACTCATCAGAGCTTAGGGAAAAGTTAGAATTAGACATGCCAGAAAGAGTAGCGCTCGAAAAAGGAGTGGGCACGGAGGAGAGAACCTTAGGTCTAATCTGGTCGCCTAAAGCCGATGAATTAGGTTTCGACCTTTCCTTTAAACGATTGCCATCAGAGCTAGTAAATGGTAGTCTAGTGCCCACTAAGCGTCAATTTCTAAGTTTAATTATGTCAATTTACGACCCACTGGGTTTCCTATATCCCTGCGTCATCCAGTCGCGGATATTGATGCAAAGAATCTGGAAATCGGGAATCCAGTGGGATGAGCTATTGCATAGTAAAGATGCCAAGGTGTGGTTCGAATGGCTTCAGAACTTACACCGTCTAAATGACGTTAAGATACCGCGGTGGTATGGGTTAAACCACGAACACTTAGAGTTACATGTGTTCGGGGACGCAAGCGAGTTAGCTTACGCCGCGGTCGCTTACCTAGTAGGCTATAATTCCGAAGGGAATAGGGAAGTTGTCATGCTGCTAGGGAAAGCACGTGTAGCACCACAAAAGTTAGTTTCGATCCCTAGATTAGAACTGCAAGCAGCAGTATTAGCCTGTCGTTTAGCAGAAACTGCAGAAAAAGAACTAGGACTACCGATCGAAAAGAAGTTTTACTGGACAGACAGCATGACGGTCCTGAAGTGGATAAACTCGGATGCGCATGAGTTCCAGAAATTTATTTCACATAGGTTAGCTGAGATAGATAGGCTGTCAGACAGAGGCAACTGGCGCTGGGTTCCCTCGGAGGACAACCCGGCTGACGACGCAACCAGACTGTGTTGGCCCGATAATTGCGCAAAATGGCTTTCGGGCCCCTTGTTTTTGCGTGATTCACAGGCGCGGTGGCCGGCATGTCACCAAGCTGAGGCGGCAGAAGCGGACCTTGAACGTGTGCAACAGGTTCACGCTGTCGTGGCTCCTGCGGCACCACTTCTCGATTACGATCGATACTCATCGTGGACGCGCATGCAGCGCGTTGTGGCGCGCACACTCATCTTCATCGACCGATGCCGCAAGCGTCGGGCTACGACGGAGCTACGCGCACAAGACCTGCAGCAAGCACACGACTGTCTTGTCAAGTTGTGTCAAGAAGACAGTTTCCACGAGGAGCGGGTCGCCATTCTGAAGGGGCTTCCCGTTCCAAACAATAGTAGCATAAAACTATTGGACCCAATGTTAATAGATGGGTTACTAAGAGTGAGGGGTCGGCTAAGCAACTGCGAAGTTTTAAATTTCGACGAACGACACCCAGTGATTCTGGACGGCCGTCATCCGTTGTCAACAAAGTTGATCGCGCACTACCACGCGACGGCCTTGCACGCAAATCACGAGACGGTCATCAACAACCTCCGTGAGAAATACTGGGTCACGAAGATCAGGACGACAGTAAAGTCTGTGGTCGGAAATTGCCAGCACTGTCGAGTGAACAGAACCAAACCCGCCCCACCAAAGATGGGCGACTTACCGCTCGCAAGGCTGGAAAACACCAGAAGAGCGTTTGTGCGAGTGGGGGTCGATTACTTCGGCCCAATGGAGGTGGCGATTGGACGACGTCGCGAGAAAAGGTGGGGAGCCTTATTTACCTGCCTCACCACGCGCGCCGTACACCTGGAGTTGGCCGCTACTCTAAGCGCCGACTCCGCAATATTAGCTTTGCGACGCCTGATAGCGCGCCGTGGGCAACCAGCCCATCTATACTCTGACCAGGGTACCAACTTCATCGGAGCCAACACCGAGCTTCGAGCAGCGTTACGAGAATTCAACCACGACCAAGTACGGGACGAGGCCACCAACCGAGGAATAGAGTGGCATTTTAATCCCCCGGCAGCGCCACACATGGGTGGCTGTTGGGAACGCCTGGTACGATCGGTGAAGAACGCACTACGGGCTACACTAAAGGAACGAGCGCCTCGTGAGGAAGTTCTCTACACCCTCCTCATCGAGGCTGAGTCGATCGTGAACAGCCGACCGTTGAGCTACGTGTACGACGACCACACCCAACCTGTGGTGCTGACACCAAATCACCTACTCCTGGGCACTGCGTCCGGGAGTACACCGTTTGCGCCGAGCGACATGGAAGACATCGACTCCCGCAGGCAGTGGCGACGTGTGAACGCGCTCGCCGACATGTTCTGGCGGCGCTGGCTGCGGGAATATCTGCCGACGCTACAGCGACGTGAAAAGTGGGCCAACAATGTGCCAAATGTGCGTGTCAGTGATGTAGTGATCATAGTGGACAATCACAAAGAAAGAAATACGTGGACCAAAGGTGTTGTTAAAACCGTTTACCACGGCAAAGACGGTATCATCCGTGTAGTCGATGTTAAAACTACCAATGGGGTCCTGCGTCGGCCCGTGGCTAAGATTGTTGTGCTTCCCACAGACCAAGTTGTAATGCGGCTGAACCCTGTTACTGGGGGTGGAATGTAGGCGAAGCACAGCAATCTAAGCTTTTAAATATAGCTTCGAGTGTTGACTTTAATAATTATTGTATAGAGTAAGATATAGAGTCACAAAAACCATTTGTATTGTTTGTCTTTTGTATATAAGACACACCCCGCACACCGCTCCCCGCGCTCACTACTGCGTGGGAGCGGTCTCTCCACTACCTGCGCTACCGCCCGGAGAGTATAAAAGGGGCGCCCGCGGGCGTGAAAAGTAGTAGTCCACGAACATCCTCCAGTGCGACAACAAGTATTTGTATTATATACGCCGCGTTATTCTGCCCAAGTGAGCAAGTTTGTAATATAGTCTGTAAAAGTGTGATTCCTATTATAATAAATGTGTTTTTATGTGTACGGAATCTAGTGGTTTTTATTTTATTATTCACTCATTCGACAAAGGGAACCTAAACACCCCCGCCTACACCGTTCCTGTTGTGTCGTCCTCGACAATCAGTGTTTCAACTGAATAGTTATCAGAAATACGAAGGATTCATTTATAAATGAACGATTAATTTATTAACGGATTTATTTATAAATGTTGCTTAAAATTTAGAGACGTTAGTTAACACGTCTATAAAAAGTAGACTGTAGTAGTAGTAGTTTATACGTTACCTCTAAGTTATGATCAATATTCATAACTTAGGTAACTTTAAACAACGTTTATAAGTAGACCCTTAAAATAATTAAGATCATCAATCTTTGTTCGACTTTTTAGATTTTTAACATAAAAAAACGAGAAATAGGTCCCAAGCTACCTACCTAAAAACTTGTGATAGCTCTAAAAAAGTCAAAAGAAAGTTAGAAACCTATATCTATAGACTATTTAAGTAGACAAAGGAGGCTATCATTAAACTTTCATAGCCATTTGGCCGCTGTGCGATTTTCTAGCAAATAAATCAAGCACAAAAGAAAAGTTTTTTCGTAAGGAAAACTTTTTCCTTCATAATGTTTCGGCGGTTCACTTGTTGGATTGTTTGTTGAGATGTGAATACCTACTTGTATATACCTATATTTCGTGTAGAAAAGGCGAGTCGTATACATAGATCTGGGTCATCATCATCATCATCATTTCAGCCGAAAGACGTCCACTGCTGGACATAGGCCTCCCCAAGGGGGGTTTTGCCATAATCGCCACGCTTGGCAGGCGGGTTGGCGATCGCAGTATGTTTGTTATAAAAATCACAGAGAACGCTGCTGCCCATTCTCTGGTAAGTCCCTTAGTCGCCTCTTACGACACCCACGGGAAGATATGGGATGGTGCTATTCTTTACGTCCGGACACCATACAGAACCATACAGATCTGGGTATTGGATTAAATTTTATATTAATACTAGGCTGTACCTAGATGAGTGTTTGCCTGTTTATTTTTCTATGGTAACACTTGACAGCGCTATTTTTTATCTCTCTGTCATGTCGTGATACTTTCTGTGCAGTGTGTGATTTAACTAAATAAATGTTGTATTCAGTTTAAATTCAAGAAGTTTAGTCTTATTTATTAACCTAATCTCGCGAAAGCGGCCATTTAAGCCCCCCAGTATTGATTAGTGGGGGGCTAAAATGGCCGTTTTAACAGAATCATAAAAGCATAATAATATGAACCACGTCAAAATTCTTAAAATGGTCTCAGACGGAGATGACATTATGAATTGTCATTTGGCATTTCACGAATTGTAAAGTCATTCAAGGCCATTTTAGGCCCCCAGCTGTTTCTATGCAGGTATTGTTTTATTAGAATTACCTTGTTTTTTCAATATTAGGTAAATTATGTAAAATAGTACTCGTAACTGACGTAATAGAGTATTTACGAAGCAATAGGTGTACTACTTACCACCGAGTAAACGGTCTGGGTTTAAGTAGGTATGTGCCTACCTAATTAATTAAGTTGCATTTGAAGGCTTCTTCGAAACCTTAAAATACTGGGTGAATGAGTGTGTGTGTGTGGGAAAACGTTATTGTGTTTTGTGATGTTGAAAAGTAGATACCGTTAATTAAAGAATCATTTAAACAATAACACATATCATATGTATTTTCTAGTTGGTTTTCTGTTGTTGCACCCACTGTGTATTGTCTCTGCATCACCCGAAGGTAGACTGGTAGAAAATGCTAACGCTAGCCAGCGAGTCGGGCGAGGCATCGTTTTACCTATTTTCATATTTAGGTTCACACCGCGAACTACCGAAAGAGCCGAATGAAGTATGAAAAGAACCTCGCCTGCCTCGCTCGCTCGCATGCTAGCTGGCGGTGTGGCCTGCTCTTTAATTTCGCCTCTGTACAGTTTTTACTTGTGCATAAAGTTTTAATAAATAAATAAATATCTAATGTCTTCTGCTGTGTTCACAGGTTCACAATCATTTACCTAAAAGCATAATGCCCGAGATACACGAGGCTACTTTCTCAAGCCTGAATTGTAAGCAGGTGTTAGTAAACTTTCAAGCTAGTAATTCTGGCTTCATGTATATTCTATTTTTTGGACTAGTAGCACTCCCCACCACTGATTTTACTACCCTGGCTTGTGTACTAACTTCATGTGGCCGGCGCGGTCTTACAAATGCTGTTCATTTTACTTCACTGAATCAGCATTGACATCCAACGTTTTTTTTTCTTCTCAGTAAATCCTTTAATTGATACTCATATCATAGGGGTGCATAAAAAAATACTAGTCCGCTATTTTGGCTTTAGAATGACGTCACTTAGCTAACCATGCATTGTCATTCAAACTAAACGAGTAGGCAAAATTTCCGTTCAATCGGTTGGGGATAACTGTTTTAAAATTCAGTTGCTAGATTTGACCTAAACAAACAAACAAACATGTTAACATTGCAAGTTAAATAAAACCTTGTTTAAATTGAGCATAGTTCTCTGCCCGAGCCTCTGTCAGAGTGACAAGCCTCGTGTAACCTAGGCATAAGTCTAGCTACTCATAATGCACCCATTTAGGTAGAATAATGAATAGCAAGCCTAATTACTACAATTAATTCTTCTCTTAGTTATATCAACGGCTAAAGCCACTAGTTACCAAGCAATTTTCACTGTTTAATTAAAGCCTTCATACATAATACTTCATTAAGACATCTAGGCTTTATTTAATGTGTTAAATGCCAACTAGCAAGCAAAGTAAACATATATGACGGGTACAGACTGAAGTACAAAGGGCTTACAACTAATAGAGCTGTCTGAGATAAGAGACAATTAAATTGTAATTCTAGGCCTGGGCCGATGGAGACCTGTTACATACGTTGAAAACAAATACAGTCTATATCAGAAATGTGTGGTCATTAAGATCAATTCTCCAGGGGATCGATCTGCATTTAATAGACGTCAATATGTTACACAATCCACCTACATTTATAATAAACTGAACCTTAAGTGTAAAATATATCCCCTGCTCTTATACGAATGTAAAAACAGTAGGTGATTGGTTGATATCTCTAACTTACGAAGAAACAGAAAACTATCGATCAGAGTAAGCTAACATGCTGGATACCTCCACACATACAACACACACGCACACACATACATATAAACACTAACACACGCACGCACATACAAATACACGCACTCAGGCCGCGAGAGCTGTTTTTTGTTTTTTCCTTTTCAATAGCTTCAGCATAATTATACCATTACTAAGACCACCTAAGGGAAGAGTGAGTCAGCCCCGACACAAGTACTATTGTAACTTACTGGGGATGCCTCAGTTTATGTATGTCACAATGTTTTGAGATAAAATAATTTTTTTTGAACTTTTTTAAAGACAAACTATATCGATTTTGGCCCTATGGAGAAAGTCGTTCAGTCTCATGATCTGGGCCACACCCTTAAATCACACATTTTTTGATGCACGCTGTATACAGGGTGGACACCCTGTATATGCACCCTGTACGTGCATCGTCGCGAAAACGGTTACCGCGTATTCAGTACATCATTCTGAGCCGGGGCAACATATAAACATTTCATCGGGTATTAAAAAAATCTGCTGTTTCCTACAACAGTGCAATACCTACATAGTCAAAATGTATGGAACAGCTGTTTTTTTCCACCCCGTATATTTTCAGTCGGTGTCCATATTTTCGGGTTATTCAGTAAGCATTAGTTGCTGGAACATTAACGAGCAATGCGATTTAAATGAGACCTCACCCTAACACAGAACAGACTAATTGAAATGTACGTAATTGGTAAATTACTTGTAGTATGTGCCTACCCACACCGCTGCTAAACGATACCGCAGTGATAAATGAGAGCGTAGCTTCACTTTCAAATGCTTTGGAATACAAAATAAAGTACGCTATTTACGAAACAAAGCGTTAGGTTAAACGAGGGATATATTTTAAGGAATTTTACCTTCATAAAAATGAACCACCTTCAAAATCAAAATCAAAATATTTTATTTCACATAGGCCTAGATGGGCACTTATAAAACGTCGAAAAAAAGGTGCACGGTTCGAGTTGGTCGTTTCCATGGAGAAGAACCGACAAGAAACTACATGGTTACTCTTTTCAAATCATTTGGTGTTACGATATTATCATGGATGACTTTTACTATGATATCAAACCCCGAAATATGAAAAATACTGCAATGATCTTTGCGATCAAAATGGGGAAGAAATTCTTCCGGAAAATTTATTTTTAACCGACTTCAAAAAGGAGGATGTTATCAATTCTGATGTTTATATATTTTTTTATGTATGTTCGGGATTAACTCCGTCATAATATATAGACGGATTTGTAAAATTCTTTTTTTGTTCCGAAATGGTCTCATTTAAATTTCAAATAGATCTGATTATGAGTTTCGGAGACAGACAAAATGTTCGTTTACATGAGAATATTAATTTTCTTTAAAGTGAAAAAGTACATCATATAGAAAACCCGAAGCTTTCACAAATATTTTGAAAATATATAATACTACTCGACTAATATGCATGATATAAATATAACTTATAACCTATAGCACCAACGAATAATGTATCTATAGATAGATACAATTAGTGATCAAATTTTGAGATTTGGATCATTCGTTCAGGAGATTACCCCCTACAGACAAACTTACAAACAAATTTTACCTCTTTTATTAGTTTAAATAAAAAGAAAAACGAGTATGAAACTAACAAAGTTGAAGAACAAAAACAAGCATTTGAGAGAACTTAAGAAATATTAGACTTTTCAAAACAACCGATTACGATTCAGAAACCGACTCTCAAACTACTATCATATATTCAATATTCTAAAAATAACGAAACATACCTACAAACAATACGAATACGTAAGAGGTTATGTTACTCCTATGTAACAAAGCTGAACGGAAAATAAATGAGAAACAAGTCATTCGTCAACCGTATGTCAGCGATAGAATCGTAAAAGTAGATCGGGTGAAAAGCGGCATACTGCTTGTGTTGAACAAGCTAGTAATCTGTACACTGCCATGTGAACTATTATGCACTACGTTTTTATGTGTGCATAGTATAAAATAAAGTCGAGGAGCTCGTGGCTAAATAATAACAGCCGCTCGGATCGATCTTTAGGTTAAGCCGTTATTGCCTAGGTTGATCTGTGGATAGGTGACCACCCATTACATACCGAGTTTCCTCCGTGCCTCGGAAAGCACGAAGCCGTTGGTTCCGGCTGTCATTTGTAGATCTTCGACAGTCGTTACAGGTAGTAAGTGGCTAAAAAAGTCTGACAACGAGTTTTACCAAGGGGTATCGTATTACCTAGTACTAACTGGGTTGTTCTGTATGGTGTCCGGACGTAAAGAATAGCACCATCCCATATCTTCCCGTGGGTGTCGTAAGAGGCGACTAAGGGACTTACCAGAGAATGGGCAGCAGCGTTCTCTGTGTTTTATAACAACCATACTGCGATCGCCAACCCGCCTGCCAAGCGTGGCGATTATGGCAAAACCCTCCCTTCTTGGGGGAGGCCTATATCCAGCAGTGGACGTCTTTCGGTTGAAATGATGATGATGATGATGATGATGAATGATGAACTGGGTTGTGGAGGTCAGATAGGCAGTCGCTACGTGTCAAATAAGGGTATTTAGCTACGTCCGGTTAGACTGGAAGCCGACCCCAACATAGTTGGGAAAAGGCTAGGCGGATGATGAGTATAAAACTCAGCCATAACCTGTGCGATGCAGAGGCGGATCGCTAATGAGTTTTTAATTTTTATTTCAAGTGTAACGGCCTAAGAATACACGAACCATGAGGAGCAAAATTCTAATTAGTAGAAAACCATTATTTTTTGTTTCATCATGATTTGATATCAATACCATATCTATGAAGTTTCACTGGTCAGGTTAATTTAACGTTCCAAATTAATCTAGTACCCAGAAAACTTCACCTGTTTTCAGTTGAAAATTGAAAACCCCGTCATACCCGAATTGCGCTGTGAACTCGATTCATCGGGCACTCTCCGCGCACCGCAACAACTCTCGACCGACGCTGCCGTGGGCACGAGGATACTCAACTTTAACCCAATGTAGGTCGGAATCATTCGGTCTTTCACGATAGCCGCTATGTTGCCACTTACTGGAATGGACGTTACGTTGTGAATTGAGAGGATGGTGTGGATAGCTGCGGTTATGATGATGTGCTTGGTTATAGTCAATTATTAACCCGATTAACTATTGACAACCTTGATTCATATCAGGAAATCTTATCGGGAACTCAAAGAAATCAGTAAACATGGTAAATATCCCGTTTCTATTGGTAATGATAATGTTAGAGACCATGATAGTTTAAAATCTTATATCAGGAAATCTTTTGCATTTTGAACACCATCTTAAATTGTGCGTATATTCGACACGAATCACGACTTCTTAAGCAGTTGTATGAAATGGCTATTACACCGAAAATTGACGGGATGAGACCATTAGATAAACAATTAATTTCCATGACTGTACGTAAATAAAACAATATTTATCGAAAACTGTACTATATATACAACATTATCTGTAGTATATGCGAAACCTGAATATAGTTTGTTCAGAATATGTAACTGAATCGATTCCAATAATTTTTAAACCATGTTATATTTTTTCCCAAAAATATCTAAAAAAGTTAAAAATTGGACACCGAGCGACTTTAAGTACCTATCGCAATAATTTAAGTACCTACTGCCAAATTATTATTATCAATGAGCTCAAGATGACGCTGGATGCGCGCGCTGCGTGGTGACCACGAATTTGTGCGGACAACTAGATAACAGAACAAGCTTATAACTTTGTGATTTTTCATGATACAGTTTTGAAATTTTGTACATAGATTCTTTACATAAAAATACTAGACACGTGTATCAGGTTTTGCATATACTAAAACTAATGTTGTATATAACTATCGAATACTTTAGTGAACGATAAGAAAAACAAACAATAGAAAGACTTTTGAATACCGTCCAAATAGCGAACACTAAGGTAAACAAGAACAGCCTAAAAAGCATAAATACACGAATGTAAATCGCCGCATTCAGCTTACAAAAGCAGAAACGAAAAAAAATCAGCTCGCCACACGAATGGCTAGCAAAAACTCCTGCGGTTAGATTTGGGGAAAAAAAAGCGAAATGCCCAAATGTCGTCCGGCTTAAACACAGTTTGCCACTCACCGTCAACATTTCAACTAGCACAGTAGCCACTAGCCACTCCAACATAACATTATGCATCAACATGAACGGGACACAGATGGCTAGTCACTTTTATGTGCACTCCGTCGGGCGCTTGGACTTTTATAGGAGGCACACCGACTTCTCGATGCAATTTATTGCTTCTTCAGTAAAGTGATCGAGATACTGTTATAAAAATATTTGATCTATATTTTATTTTTCAGTTCCGTGCTAGCTATCGTAAAATCTGAAAAGTCGTTTTTATTTATGTATGGTCTGGGAACTAATTGTTAAACAAACAGACTACATACTTAAATAGCCCGTATGTTCCAAGTTGGAAGGGGTTTTTAAGTAGGTATGTAAACAACTGTCAAAAATGACACTTATGGTTGGAACTGCCAACCACAAGTGTCATTTTTGACAGTTGTTTAAAATGGCTGTAACACGGCCTAACACGGCATAAACGATTAATTTCCTTAATATTAACTTCTTCTTCTTCTTAAATTAACTTAGGGATGCATTCGATACCGATACCGATATATCTGCCATATCGGAGATTTCCGATATCTCAGAATCGGCGATATTAAATTTGCCGATACATCGATACCTTTTGTTTTTTTTTTTTGCTATGGACAACCCATGTGAACGCGCCATTACCGTTACCGAATAATTTAAGAATGTTGTGTTTCCTGAATAAAATCCTCATAACTGTGAATTTTAAATAAGTTTTATTTTCTGATCAGGTATCAATTGTCATTTCTAAATTAATAATATTATATGTATGAGTAATTTTGTCTGTTTCTAAAGCCACAGCTTTTTATAGCTTTCTTTGAATCTTAACTGTCCGTATCGGCGATCGGTATTAGTATCGACGATACTTTTTATAAGTATTTGTATCAGTATCGTATCGGCTTAAGTACGTATCGATGCATCCTTAATTCTTATTCATCTCGTTAACCCTATCCTACCTTCTCAACTTCATTTCGTAACACAAATAATTACATCCATATGTTACCCCAATTTTCCCATTAAAATTGAAACTCTACTTATTTATGATCCACATTTACGCTTCAAAAACAACCCTAACTTTTCATTCAAATGTTATAAGTCTGAAAGGGTTGAAGGGTTTCCGAAATTACTTTCAGTGGGTTCAGGTCGGAAATTAAGCCATATTTCACTGTGAATCTAGGCTATTTATAATGTGTTGGTACTAGAACAGCTTACTTAACCTGTGTACAGCTTGTGTACAGTGAGGTAAACAAGACATGACTTGACTTACCGCCTCCGGAATATTTAGGTACCTACAGACTTAGCACAAACGCGTGGAGTTAATGAACTAAAATACACACGAATTTTAAATAATATGCATAATTATAAATGTTTTTCCGTGATCATGGTGCTTGCAATAGCTCCGAAATATCGGGAGCTCAAAACAAACAGTAAACATGGTAAATATCCCGTTTCTAATGTTAATGATAATGCATAATTATGTTCACTTAGTTTTTTTTTTAAAACGTTTATCCCACACTATGAATTTATCCTGACATGACATACGCAAACAGCCAGACCTTATTTATATCTTGTTCTTTCTTTCGTCTATAGGTAATACTAATTGTGCTTGTCCACCTACCAATCAAAATGCGACAGGATAGTTGTGTTTTCGATTAAAAAAATCTTTTAATTCAAAATACAACAAGAAAAATTTTAATATTACAACAATGAAAATTAACTCTCTTGAAAAAGATACGATTTGATTTATAACGTAACTAGCTATTGCCCGCTGCTTCGCTCGCGTTAATTTAGAATTGACAATCAATTCGGGTTGTACTCTGCCTGTAATAATATAATTCAATCATGATTCGAAATGCACGTGGCGCCATCTATTTATCATAAAAGAACGTTCTTGTTGTTTTCCTCGGAACAGTACATTTTTTCGGGATGAAAGGTACCTGATGGTATGTCCATTTCTGTACACCTGACAACGTATATGCAAAATTTCGAGACAATCGGTTCAGTGGGAATGGAAACGCGGAACACACCTTTTTTTTTTTTTTTTTAGGATGGGAAATCATCTAATGAGCCCTCCCGCTCTGGGCGGAGCGGAAGGGAGTGTCAGACTTGTACTGACTAAAACCCATCCATGTTCCTTCTTTGCCCTTTGTGTTCCAGGGCCGCGGTATCTCTTTCGAACAGTCCCGCAGCCCTGGCAGGCATCGGCCCGTGCGGACCCCTACGTGGTTGCTGACATCTCTTTGAGGCGCGCGTGGAACACGAACGCGCCGTCGACACGGCCTGTCGTCATAAGACGGCCGGACGGCGAGCTAGCCCAAAACTCGCCGTCCACAGGCCCGCGCCTACGGTGGCCGGGGGCCACCACGTGACCCCCGACGCCCAGGGCGTCTCCCGCGGTGGCTGGGACGTGAGGCTCTTTCCCTCTCACGTTCCGCCACCTCCTTCACTAGCATGACTGCTTCGCAGAAGGAGGTGACGGCTTCCCATTCCCTCTCGCTCCGGACCATGGCTTGAACCAGGGCCGGGCGCGAGAGGTCGCTGCCGCCAATCGCCTCTACGAGGACACGGCGCTGCTCCGCCCAAGCAGGGCAGGCCTCCACAGTGTGCTGCACCGTGTCCTCCGGACGATCCTCACAGTGGAAACACCCGGGCGTTTCCTCCCGCCCGATTCGGTGCAGGAACCTCCCGAAACAACCGTGTCCGGTGAGGACCTGCGTCAGGCGGAAGGTGAGGGCGCCGTGGCGCCTCTCTAGCCACTCCTCAAAGAGGGGACTTATCGCCACTATGGTGGCGTGCCCTGCACGGGGTTGCGACAGTCGCTCTCTCCATGTCACCATGAGATCGCGCCGGAGGTCTGTCCGCCGAGCGGTGATTTGCCGCGGCAGCGGAGTTTCCCCCCGACGTAGTGCCTCCGCGCGCCATTCGTGAAGGCGTGCGAGGACTATCGCCTCCAGATCCCATGGCGGCAATCCGGCAAGGAGGCTCGCCGCCTCACCGGAGATCGTGCGGTACCCCCGGACTAACCTTAGGGCTATCCCCTTTTGGGGCGCGTTCAGGTAGCGGGCGGCTTGCCGCCTCAGAGAACGCGCCCACACCGGGGCCCCGTAAAGGGCCATGGACCGCACGACCCCCGCGTAGAGCCTCCGGCAGGAGGCGTTTGGACCCCCCAGGTTGGGCAGGAGCCGCTTGAAGGCAGCCCCGGTCCGTTCCAGTTTGGGGGCCAAACGTCGGAAATGCTCCACGAAGTTCCACCGGCTGTCAAGGACGAGTCCCAGGTACTTCAGCGTCAACCCGACGCCGATGGAAACCCCTCCTGCCGTCAGTAGGGATCCCGACGGTGGCGCATTCCGAGGCCCATGAAAACACATGGCCTCGGACTTGTGCAATGCCACCTCGAGACCCAATTGCCGGATCCTCTCCACGACTATCGCAACCCCGCGTGTCATGTTTTCGGCCGCGGAACACACCTAACGTGAAAAGGTAACAAACTTACTTTCGCATTTATAATATTATATTATATAAGTATCGATAAATAACAATATCATGGGTCTTTTATTATCTTTTCCTTCGAAAATTACTAGTCAGTCCCTCATAGATTTTTTATAGAAATTTCTGTCAAAGAAAGATCACTTTTAGCAAGTTCATACATTTCCTAAGTACAAACAAAGTAGATAGGTAAGTACATTGTCCCATATTAGTTACAAGACCGCTTTCAAATTGTTAAGAAGATTATGTAGACATATTGTATTCAAAACTCGGCAGTATATTCTGTTATTCAATTAACAATGGGTTGTTCTATCTCGGTCCAGCATCCGAACTATGGATACGGTTTTGAATCGGGACTATTTATCGTAAGACTATTATGGTGAAAATTATCTAGTATGTATAAGTCGACGTCGTCATAGTTTCTCCACCCTAACCGGCTGTTCACATGGCGCTGTCTTGCACGTTTTATTATAACAAAAACTTGGAATCAGACGACAATAACGGAGGTCATACGTTTAAAGACGAGTGCAGTACAGAACTGTCATGACGTCATCTCAATTATACAGGGTTGAATTTTTCAATTTTCATTTCATTTATCATGTTTGTTAGAGAGATTTGATCCTTATGATTGACCCTATCGATTTATGACATAAAAGTACAGGGTGTTATTTTTTTGGAATTTAACCGGTTCGATATCTCGAATGTGGTAAGCGAATTTTCGAAAATCTTTGAATGTAGATTTATTTCTTTTTAAAAATAAAGGAATGTTTCCTTTGAGTAAAATTTTCTATCTCCAGTATTTAGAGTACTTTTCCTGCAGGTGGCGTTGAAAAATTCCAGCCTGTATAGTCAGCGCCGCGTGAAAGGGCCTATGGTTTGATGTCATTTGCGTGTCATAAAGCGATAATGTCCAATTGCAGTAGCGAAGGGTCAATTTTTGTAAGGGGTAAACCAGAGTACATATCTTTAATGTGATTTTATTATTTGTATTATTTCCCATTTTTCAATGGGAAGCCGGTACGAATCGAGTTCTATGGTACCTTCGCCACTGTCCAATTGTCTATGTGCTTACATAGTAACAACCTTATTAAAGTTTCAATTTACTAGCAATAATTATAGTCAATTACGGGAACGACTGTATGTAATCAATGTACAATGTTGCATAGTACGGTGTAGTTCTCAATCCTGAAACAAAATAAACTGACATCACGTTAAAAGTTACTCAATAAACGGCGCTAATCGGTTACCTATTTAATTCAGTTTACGATAACCTGACTTGTAATGAAAAATCTTCTCAATTCAAGTACTATATTCCATCAGTTCACCACTGCTCTCAAAATGGTGAAGAAAAACATCATAAGAAAACCGGCATTTTAGAACCAAAAAATCTAAGACATATAGTGTCTACCTACCTGCACTGGGCTCGCGTAGTGGATTCCCATCTCACAGAGAGCAGGCCAATGGCCCAGCAATGGGACCATTATAGGCAGATAATGTTATGTTCAGCCTTTTCCCAAATATGTAAGGGACGCCTTTCAGTTGAATACCAGTATATTACATAAAGCGAGTGCCTATCCATCAGAACCCAGTTCGTACTGGGTAAGACTGGTTGTCAGATTTTAGGGCCACTGACTACCTGTAACGACTGTCAAAGATCTACAAATGACAGCCGGGACCAACGGCTTAACGCGCTTTCCAAGGCACGGAGGAAACTTGGTATGAAACGGGTGGACACCCATCCATGGACCAACCTAGGAAATCGCAGTTTAACCTGAAAGTCGACCCGAGCGGCTGTTATTACTAACCATGAGCTCGTCTCAGATTATGTTATGTTGTAACAATTATAATAGACCGACGGTCTACCTAAAACAGTATTCGGTCCGTATGTAAATTATTATTAAACAATTGAGTACAAATAGTTGAACTATTTGATTCAATTTGCGACTACCTTCGCAAGTTTAATTTCTACAAACTATCAATATTGGGACACAAGATTATTAAATTATGCAAAACAAACTTTCCTTACTACTTCAATAAATATATAATTTTGTCGCCATGTTTTAACTTTCTTGTAGCTGATTGGTCTTGTATATTTTATTAGCTTTTGGCCGCGGCTTCACTCGCGTAAAAGTTGGAAATTATTCCAAGAGAAAATTAACTATTTATCCCGGTACTACGACCAAGATAATACAAAGTTAAGTCCTAATGTGTTGATCTAGGGTATAAATTATCGTGTGCCAAATTTCATCAAAATTCATTCAGTAGTTTTAGCGTGACAGAGTATCAAACGTCCATCCATCCTCATAAACTTTCGCATTTAGAACAGTAGTAAGGTAAGACCCATAAAAAAGACGCACATTACTTCTTAATTTAAAAAAAAACCGATCAAGTACGTGTTGGACTCGCGCACCGAGGGTTCCATATAAACTTGTAGATATTTTGTTATTAAACTACATATTTACGGTTTTCAGATTTTCCTTTACATGTACTGTAAGACATTGCTTCTTGCAAAATTTCATGATTCTAGGTCAACGGGAAGTACCCTATAGGTTTTGATTCACTTGTGAAATCGCTAAATATGCGATATAAACGGTCATATTATATTCTGATCGCATTGACTTACAAGTTTGTTTTTTCACTGATCTAAGGGGTTACAAACTTGAGTTTTTTATGTTAATTTCAGCTTGATACCTCCACCTCCACGCGTTCCTGAGACAAAAGGTCTTGTCTCTCAAAGTGATCCTAAAAGGGTTCCATTTTTGCCGAATGAGGTACAGAACCCTAAAAAACATCATCTCACCCCTGTCTATCAGTCTTTTGTTAAGTACATATTGAACTCTTGTTCAACATTTCATGCTTCAGACTTAACGGCTGTCCGTTGCGCGTCAGTGAGAGAATTTAAGGGCATTACATTGCTCGATGACCTTGATGATTTGATCTCTGTACTGGTTTTTGTTGACTTGCCCCGCACAAAAAAACAATACAGATTGTTAAGTATATCATTACGTATTTGTTGTTACAAAATTCATGCCGATCTATTCAGCCGTTACAGAGATAATTTACAATTAAGGTTTAAAAAGGACCTATTTTCTACGATTAACCAAAAAAAATTGAGAAGGTTTATTAAAATTTTAAACAATACAATTTATTTGTGATGAACTTAACTATAACATACTTTTTTACACGGAAAACGCACGAAGGGATTCATCAACAAATTTCTTTGAACATACGCTGTTTTTGGGATTTGAGCCATGTAATGCCCTTAAGGTTATAGCGTACAGCTCCTTTCGGCTGCGTAGGCTAATATATGTAGGTGGCTAGGTGGTATGGTTACCAAGACCTAAATAGACAAAGTAAGTAATACCTGAGGATAAAAAACGGTACCGACCTATATCCTCTAAATCCGATCGGAGTAGGTACTGGAGGTTTAAACACACAAACGAAAAAAGATTTAGATATAAAGTTGCGTGTTACAGTAGGTCGCGGTGCGGTAGGTTGGTTGCGTGGTATCTACCTATGTTAGTATCAGCAAACCTTATTTATGTACAGGGTGCCCCCCGCAAACTGACAGCATTGGCTGGCTTCAATTCAGAGTCATTGGACTCTGAATTGAAGCCTCAATGTAGATTGCAAATATTTAGGAGAAATGTCAATGCCATTCAGGTGTATAACAAGTTGCATAACTATTTAAGGAACTTCCCATCCCCATGTTCAAGAAAAAGCTGACAAGTTGGTTATTGGATAATTACTGCTTTTATGACATGGGAGAATATATGGAATATTGAAAGAATTCAAGAACTACTTAAGTTACTTATATGTACTTAATATTGACATTGATTTTAAGGCAACGATTACCTTAATTACAATAATATTAATTGATATTGGACCTATTGTAAATCACAAATCATAAAATAATTGTACTTATTTAATTTATTTAAAAGTGACATCTGAATATTTGTACACCATAAGTTGTGGTAGAATGTTAAGGACTTAAGCAAACCCATAACACCATAATTAGGTTAATTTGCTTTTCGTACTTACGCACATACCTTTGCAGTGAAAGTAATAAAAATAAAATTAAACCAAAACGAAATGAAGAAACCGCTTGAATATTTAAAAAAAAAAACCTTAATAAAATACGTTGTTTGACTAAAGAACCGTCCACATCATAATGGAGGGGAATATAAATAAAATACTTCGTTAATCCGCAGGTCAAAACAAAGTCAAGGCAAACTGTCAATGCTAAACTGTATAACACTTATCCACGCCATCCATTGTTTATTTCGTGGCCCTTATCGAATTAGGGGGAAGTTTGCGAGAAATTACATTAACAGCGAAGAGGACGGGCGACGAGCGTTTTAACTTAATGGCCATCCCTCGGACTCCCTTGTCGTCACTTAGCCACGACTCGCCGGTCAATAAAAGAAAATGTGGACCACTCCGCACTCGCCAAGTCTGCTCGACCAACTCGCACTTCCAAACCCCACACATCATATATGAACCAACGCCAGATACACTTTTTTATCCTTTTGGATCGGAAATCCTTTGAATTATGTATAGTCGAGACAGTATCAATATTTTCCTTAAAAGTCTTTCGGAAACAACACTAAAAGTATTTCTTATTCTATTTTTCTGGATACAAAAGTTGGGTGCATAAGTAGAGATGTGAGTTGGCTGTTGAATAGGAGAAAGTTTGTAAATGATACACAAAAATAAAAGCTTAGTAGCACTCTGTTTACGGAAGAAGAGATTAAAAACATACGGATCGTGATAAGTTTTGAGACTTTTTGGATATTATTTTAAGAAAAGAACTTGCGTTTAAAATGTTCTTTGAAAAGTTTGTAAATAAAAAAGAATTTTATCACACTTTTAGACTAAAAAAACTATACTAGGCACCTTTATCTACTTTATAATTTAACTAGCAACCCGCCCCGGGTGCAATATATATATATAAACGTTCCTCTTGAATCACTCTATCTATTACTTAAACCGCATCAAAATCGCCGTTGCGTAGTTTTAAAGATCTAAGCATACAAAGGGACAGACAGCGGGAAGCGATTTTGTTTTATACTATGTAGTGATGAAAACAAGCTTTCACATCAAAAAAGTCCTAAATACATGCCTACATTTCGCCACACAAGATTTAACTCGAACACACAAGAGATTAACACAACACAATACTATTACGTCTCTCAAATGACTGCTTCGGTAATTAAACAAAACGGTAGCTCAAAGCCAAATGAATAATCAGAAGTGTTCCCACATCAATGGGTTTTAACACCTTAATCTGGAGCGAGCATCACGAGATGACGACACAATGAATGGAAGGGCGGATTCTATTTGATAATCGGGAGTGGGTGTCTAAATAGTTTTGTACGATAGTTTATACTGTGACGGGATTATCGATAATTTTCGATAAGACATTTCTGGCAAATGACGTGAGGACAGTTTTGAGCAAGAAGGTGGCTAAAAGAACATCAATCATCATTCATCAAATAAAACGATGGATGCACCGTGTGAAAGATGAACTATAGAATGGTGGCTACTGAAATGGCTACTATAAATCTAGAAGCATGGATGAAAAAGATATGATGCGCTAACCCCAAATAAATCGACCGGAGAATGATGACATGATAAGGAACAGTTTTATTAAGAACGTAAAATTAAAACTCGCATAAAAGCTTGGCAAAATATGACATAAAATATGACACCGCATAGCACCTTTAATGAATATTTCCGGCACGTGCCATTAGCCTGAGGTTCTAATAACAATGTCTTCGCGGTGTTTAAAATTATATCAAACTAAGTTTTCTAACTTTTCCCTAAACGCCTAAGGGAGGAAATCGCCATCGAGGTAGACCGAGGCAGAGGTTGTGTGGCGACCAGAACTTGTTTACGGGGCAAACATGGCTACAGATCGCACAAGATAGAGAGTTTTGAAAGAAGAAAAGGGGCTTTGCCCAGAATTGGGACATAAAGTGTAAAAATACTTTTTCCCCTGAACTCAAACGATAAAATTATCCAAAGAGATCGCAATTACTATTGGTATAAAAGTATCCTATCCCAAATTCCATTCTAATCCATTCAGCAGTTAATGTGTTATTTTGATTAGCAAACGTTGGAACTCACTAATATTCCAACTAACACATCATACAATTAATACTATCTACCACCTACGTAATATGTTTCCCTCTGTGTAACTGATATCAAAGAAACCGACACCGGCACAACAATCGATGTTATCGATAACAACAACGGAGGACTGATCAGAAACGCGATTATTGAGAGGCACCATGAATATTCATTGTCCAGATGTTCGGCTATGTTCGGTTTTGTTCGGCCATGTCCGTCGGTCTAGTTCGGACATGAACTGAAAGGCTGAATATCCTATGAATCAATGTTAGATAAGACTGTCTTTACAATGCGGACGGGCCGTCAGGTCGAGTAATGTGTGTGTCGGAATGGTAGTGACTGCGACATGCAGGCATAAGTTACGTACCTACTAACTATGCATGTGCTTGTGTATGTGAACAAATGTTTTATTTATGCAGCAATTCTTACAAAATATGTTGGTATTTGTATGTTTCGGTATTTACAAAGATTTTATTGTTTTCGATTTTAATTAAAGTCCTACCATTAATATATAGTACTTTTACTAATTAAGTTAGTTATTTGGTTCTCTGGTATCTGAAAACAGTTTCTACGGTATCACATCTGAGTTATTTGTGACAAGACAGTATCAAAATGTATTCAATTTATAACCACTTAGTCGTCAAAGTAAAAACAATTTAGAATAATTAAAACTCGACAATAATTACGTACTTTTCCTTTTAAACAACTATTAAGAAGGCAATCTTCAAACTAATTGTGTCTAAAACCAACAAAAAATGAAGCAATTAGCTCTAATTTAATTAAACGACGTCGAAAAAGCTTTTCTGTTTACATAGATTTATTCACACAAGAAATTCTAGTGTTGTCGCACCGCGTTTTCAAATTAACAAGCTGAAACTAGCGAAACTAGCTAGTTTAGACTTCTCAATCGCGCATTTAATAGCTTGGAAGTGCATTTCAAGAGACAGAATACGGGACTCAAAAAGATTTATTGCGCCTGAGTTAATTCAGGCAGTCTTCGGGCCGCCGGCGAAATTAATGTAGTCTAGATTTCAGATAGAGACCTGTGATTTAATATATTCAATTATGTTAAGCAAGTGAACTATTGCTTGATTGCTTGGTTATTAATATGCTTGCCCGTTTTGTTGAATTATGTGTTTATAATTGAATAATACTCAATGTATTGTGACTACCAAACCCGGCTTTCTATAATTTTGTTCAGAAGTGTGGCGGTTATTAGACTCAATAAATTGTCATTTATTGATAGACTAGCGACCCACCCCGGCTTCTTCTTCTTCTTCCTCTTGAATCACTCTATCTATTACTGAAAACCGCATCAAAATCCGTTGCGTAGTTTTAAAGATCTAAGCATACATAGGGACAGATAGACAGCGGGAAGCGACTTTGTTTTACACTATCGAGTGATGACGATTTGAAAATCATTTGATTCGACATCACTAATGACTTTTAATCTTTCCTTTTACCTTTCATTTAATCTACAATAGATTAACCAAATTCATAACTAAACAATAAGAAAACTCGCCGAGGTTGGTATAATATAACTTAGTTTTATTATTGTAATTACTCTTTGTTGCAAACAAGATCCAACAATATTTACTGAACACAAACAATCGCGATGCCTACTTCGTACAAAGCTGAACTAGAGAATACTAAATGAGTTACGAATCAAAGTTACGGGAATCTAAATGTTTCTATAAACAATATTTTCCTTTTTCGTGTTGACCGACCCTAACAAAATAGAACTTAATGTTTTTGAGTTTTAACAACGTTTTATTAAAAAACCATTTTGATTGTGATGAATCATATGAGTTGACTTGAAAATTGTGTTCGTTGATAGTTAGACATTTCAGTTTATTTCAAGAACAAACAAGTGAACCCGAAACACAATGCAAATGTTAAACAAAGTCTTGCAGACCACACTTTAACTATTGCAAACAAATATTTTCCCTCATAATTTGGGTTCATGTTACAAATTGCGCCTCTTCGCACTAATTGGTAACGCCTAATTGGTAGTCGCTACAGAAAAATTACTTTCATCAACGAGCGAAGAGTTTCATAATTACTGCAATTAGGACCATTGCGGCGTTTTGTTCCGACGAGACGGCGGGATGGCGGGATGGCGCGGACGTGTCGCGTGTACTAATTTATCATTTTTGTGGCTATTCACAACCGCTTTGAATTAATTTGAGTCGTTGGTAACTCACGCGCCCCCATCCAAACACCCCCACGCATATTCCACGTGATCTATCGACACTCGTAAGTGGCGGTGTCCCCACAAGATTCACAATTACCAGCAATTAGGAGTTTGTCATAAAGTCAAACGATCCGACGGACCCTGATATTCTGATCACGTAAAACTTTCATTATGCGGAGGAAGTAAAATATACATAAACGATAAAAGCGAAATGCATCCCGTATTAGATGAAAGAGCAATCTTCTAATGCAACCACGGCATCACTGAATGAGATAGGGGCTGACGCTGTATGAACATTGAAAATGGAGCGCATTTCTGTTCATGAATCATTTTGTTTGCACTGTACATTGGAATTCACACTTAGTAAATAGCAACAATGGAAAATTAAACTAGACGAACAAAGGGAAAGTACAAAGAAAAGATAGGTAACAAAGTCCGCTATAAATTCGGAATTTGTGAGCGGTGCGGCGCGCGTAATGAAAAGTTACACAGCGTGTATATCTTCGTGTACTGATCCTGTACTATACGATATTAGTCGCAGGCATGCTGCACACGACAACAATGTTTTAGGTACAAACATGAGCGGACATTAATACTTTGTTAAGCCATCTACTTAAAAAGCTTTGCGTGGGTTTTAAGGGGCCGAAAATGTGTTAGCAGGAGCCGACATTTGCAGCCTCTGAAACATTATATGAATACATTGTAAAATACACGTTTACCTGAAAAATAAGCACAAATAAATTTATCCATGCATTAAAGAAATGTGAAATTACCTCTGTCTGTCTATTACCAGCTCCCTAATGTCTGCACGGATTTAGATAAAATTTGGCACACGCCTAGACAATGACCTGGGGCATTAATCCCGGCAGTACGTTACCGTAGAACAGTTTTCATCCTGTACGTGAGCAAAGTCGCGAGCAGAAACTATATCATCATCATCATCATTTCAGCCGAAAAGTCCACTGCTGGACATAGGCCTCCCCCAAGAAGGGGGGTTTTGCCATAATCGCCACGCTTGGCAGGCGGGTTGGCGATCGCAGTATGGTTGTTGTAGAATCAGAGAACGCTGCTGCCCATTCTCTGGTAAGTCCCTTAGTCGCCTCTTACGACACCCACGGGAAGATATGGGATGGTTCTATTCTTCACGTCCGGACACCATACAGAACTATATATGAAAGCTCTATACAAATAAAATTGAAGTGTCTGTTTATAATTTCAAAATAACAGCTTTTTACTGAATGTGAATGTAAAGAAAAACTTTTTGTTTTTGTCGGTATGTCTATCTGTTTGTTCAGGCTAATCTCCGAAGCGGGTGGGCCTATTTTGACAGGACTTTTACTGGCACATAGCTGATGTTATAAGGAGTAAGTTAAGCTTCTTTTATTTTAGAAAAAGTTAGGGTTCCGTGAAAAAAAATTAATACCCTTGAAATTGTTAGCAAAATCGGATCCAATAAGGAAGTCATATTTTTATAATAATTTCAAGCGGGCGAAGGTCGCAACATAGAGTGTATTTATAAAGATAGTGTATTTTTCGCTTAGCGACAAACTTTATTAAATTAAAACTAAACTAATACTAAAACTTACACACACACCTGCACACAATTCAACACACAAACACACATCACAATATTCGTAATCCTCCATTTCAGCTTCATCTAGTTCCCCAAGTTCCTTGGACTTATTCCAAATGGATTAATTCGAGCCTATTCAAGCCTTAATCTTTTTATTCACACTTCAGTAATAAGCCAAAGTTCTACTTTTACGCCTGATTGAATATTACTTTACGAAAATAATATTGTATTGAATCTCTCTGATGTGTTCTGAAATTATTCGCGAAAAGTCGTTCGCCCGATCAATTCCGAAAAATCACGAAGTTACCCCCCCCCCCCTCCCCTATTTAAGGTCCCCTTTATGTGATGAATTTGAATATCTACAATAAAAAATCTTACTTCTTCATTGTTATAAGGAGCTCATGAGCAATATTGTATGTTTCTAAACCCCTCAGTTTAGGCTTTGCGTTGTCTAGTAGTGAGTTGACAGCAATATCTGCCGTTTGCCAAGGCAATATATTGCCAATGTTTTGCAGCAGAACCCTGATACTTCATGATTAATTTGTTTGATTTTTCTATGGTGCCTTATCTTCTAATCATATTAAATACAAAGTCCACGCACAGCCCAAACCACTAGAGACTTGAATTTGAAGGGTGTAATCTTTGAGAATAGTAGGTATCCAGTAAGAAAGGGTTTTTCGAAATTCCACCCTTAAAAGGGTGAATTAGGGGGTTGAATTTTCTGTGAAACTTTTTTTTCTCGGAGTCAGTTGACTTGAAAATTTGTGTACATACTCTTCAGTTAAAATTAGTTTGGGATATCTTCTGTTCGTATATTCAATGAGATGGAGTGAGAGTGCTTATATGTCATTTGTAGGCTACGTAGGCGAAGCCGCGAGCAGAAGCTAGTAGGTATAGTATGACTCTTGAAAACAATATTTTTAATCGACTTCTAAAAAAGAAGAGGTTATGAATTCGGCACGTATTTTTTTTTCATATTTTCTTAACACTCATTAAATATTAAAATTTTCCTCTTTTGTTCCTGTTTCTTTTTTCGTTTGTTTTGGCTTAAGTCGCGGGTTGCGTGGTTGCCCTAACCTACTGCTCGTATCATTCACTCATTTTAAGTTATCACTGAGAAGAATCATGAAATATGAAGAAGCGTTTCTGAATAATAAATGCTTTCTATATTGGATCGTATCTCCATCTTGGTTTTACCGTAAGTGGATCGCATCCGTTTATATAACAACCTTAAATAATGGATTTTTAAGTTTTATTTTCGCATCTCATTTTTCTAGATGATCGATTTGATATTGTAGCTTAGGGATACTGTGGTGGGAATTCGAAAGGTAGATAATCTTGATTATTTTAAAAGCTATATACAACATTAGTTTTAGTATATGCGAAACCTGATACACGTGTCTATTATTTTTATGTAAAGAATCTATGTACAAAATTTTAAAACTGTATTATGAAAAATCACTAAGTTATAAGCTTGTTCTTTTACCTAGTCCGCACAAAAACATGGTCACCACGCAGAACGCGCCTGTAGCGTCGTCTTGAGCTCATTGATAATAATAATTTGGCAGTAGGTACCTAAATTATTGCGATAGGTACTCAAAGTCGCTCAGTGACACGGTGACTTTTAACTTTTTTAAATATTTTTGTGTAAAAATATAACATGGTTTAAAAAATATTGGAATCGATTAAGTTACTTATTCTGAACAAACTATATTCAGGTTTCGCATATACTAAAAATAATGTTGTATAAGTAGAAAGAAGTTAGAAAATTGTTAGAGTTAGTATCTACAGTAAAAACCACATTAGACTTTTCCAGCCTATACCAAAGTGTAAGAAGGCCTCAATAGTTTTTTTTTTATTTTTTATTTAAATAAATAGTTAAACTAAAAACTTACATTGATCCTGTTTAGTACGGAAGCTGGAAGTCATCATCTTTAATACTCATCGAGTCTGAAGAACTTGAAAGGTATAAAGCCATACACATTGTAGCAAGAACTATAATATCGTTAACTATGGAATTTATTTATTTTACACAGACACCAGTCATCGTAGGTAAGAGACAATATTTTAAAGGTATTCCTAATAAAAAGAATACTAATCCAACCAACCACATTATTTTAAAATAACAACCTCAAAAATAGACGCCATTTCAATTTGACAGTGAAAAATCGTAAATAAAATAATCAAACCGGATCTTCCTTCAACATTTTCCAGGCATGAAACATTTCGGTGCATTTTCCATAGTGGGGAAGAGTGGGGATAAAAGGAAAATGGATTAGCGGCTTTTAACTTGCCCACAAACTGACAGCGCGCTGTGGTCGGAACTCATACGGCGAAATTATTGTACCTAGGCTTACGAGGCATGTGCTAACGGCTCCCGATTTTACTCTGTAATATACTAATGGGGAATTTGATGTTGAAATCCGGAGAAAATAGTAATTTATAGAAAGCAGGCTTTTAATATATTGTTTTAGTATTTACCTTTTCCGCTCGCCGAGTAGTGAGAGTGGTATCTGAAAAATATCCAATGGGAACTTATTACCAGGCCAGGGTAGAATAAGCCCAAATTTAGAAATTAGGACTAATTTTCAGGGCTTTTTTCAGTGTAAAATAAGCTATTAGTATGTAAGTTAGTAGTTGATATTTTATCTGCAAAGAAATTGTATATGACGTCAACATTTTCTAATCACGCGTTGGATCTCTTTCCGCACCTGTCTTGGCATTTTAATTGCAGAGCTTTATACGGAATTCAAATAACGAAATACTTTAGCTGCGATGTGTTAAGAAAAGAATTTACAGCTCAGACATAAAAGCTCTAGATTGCTAAACGAAGGTTGTTATTTTTTCTAGACTTGTTTATGTTTTTTTTTAAATGTTAATATCAAAGTTCTTAGTAATATTCTGGAGCCTGGAGTAGTCGGTGGCAATGGGCTCGCTGTCTATAACAAATACATTAAACATAATCGACAAAATGAGGGTGGTAGACAACTGCCTAACCCTTAGGAGATTACAAACTATGTTTGATGTTATTTTCTTCTATAATCGTTTTCTATAATCTTGTTCATCAATCCTCTGTGTACCCAAGCCCTTAGCCCTTACTCCAACGTCAGCAAACCAAATAACCAACAAAAAATAGTTCGATGTTAAAATCTGCACAACACAGCCGAAGTTTGTAAATGAAAAACAAACAATGTTTTAAGTATCCTTTTACACGAAAATAGCATAAGGAAAACAGCAAAAACAATTGAAACACGTTGTATTGTTTACGTTACAGGAAGCCTGGTAGTGAAGGAGCTCGAAAAATGACCTGCCCAATATTTGTTACTAGCGGCCCGTCCCGGCTTCGCACGGATGGACATTATTTTATTTTCTCCTAATTCTCACCCCCCTTCCCCTAATTGTTTCTAGTAATAAATGTAGCCTATGTTACTCAGGGATAAAGTAGCATTCTAACGGTAAAAGAATTTTTGAAATCAGTCCAGTAGTTTTTCTGTTTATTTGTTACAAATATACAAAAATAGAAATCTTTCTTCTTTATAATATTATTAGTGAAGATTAAAAACACAGTGTTTAGAATTATTTATTTAACACTTCAAGCACAAAGTACAGAGAAAAGAGAGAGAGAGAAAGTGAGAAGAAGAAAGAGAAGATAAAAGTGGAATAAATGATTCGGTGGCATCAGTCTAAAGAGATTTTATTCCCCTCTGTAATTTTTTTGCGATTTCTTACAGCTACTTGCTCAAAATAACAGTTTCCTTAACAATAACAGTTTCCTTCACTACACACGACATAATTTCGACATAATCGGCTGACTTGACGGGTTGGTGTGAATTACATCATGAAATTCAGGTATTTTCAACTACAACGTGTGTTGAAACACATATCGATATTGTCAATGTGTATTATAACGTTTTTACCAGGCTGGAGACCACTTCAAATATTGTTCCTAGCTCTCAAACTATAACAGTCTCGCTGTACGTTAAAAATACCGAAAAATACCAATCGTAGTCCGAAGTGGATACAAATAAATAACTCGTTTCGATCTTCCCTGAGTTGTTTATCGACGCGCTAAAATGTTCTATCGCTATGCCAGCCTGGCGCAGCTATGCAAGTCTTGCTATCAATACATTGACTGTCGATATAAATTGCACACTTTGACAAGGTGCTATTGTGTGCTAAAGCACGTCTTGGAGAATGTCTCGCAGTTTGTGTAAGATTAAATTATGTAACGCAAAATGCTTGAGGCATGATGGCAATTAATGACTTAGACAGCCTATAATGATAGATAGGTCTCTTTTGTATCTACACCATACAAATAACTGCTATTAAAGTGGTCATTTTACAATTGGCGATCTTATCGCTAGAATAATCCCATTTCTGGGACAAAGGCTGGCGCTCTGTGAGAGGAGGAGGTAGCCTTGGTTGATACCACGCGGGACTAGTGTGGGTTGGTAGATGCCATATCTCTTCAAATTTTTGAGCAAGGGCGTGATGGTTTCTCTATGAAGTTATCCTTGACTATTTTGGCAGTTTAAAGATATCTAAATAAAATTATGAATGCTACCGTGCTTTTACGTAATCGGTTATATCTGAAACAGAAACATGTTTTACATGTCTCTAACTACAACTAACAAATCAATCTGATGTGATTAATTCACGACTAATCCGACCTTTAACCTAACACGCCATTCTGCGAATGCCTACCGTGAGCACCTGGTCAGTAACCACTAACATGTTCGGAAAACCACTGAAGTGAGTCGGCACTGATTACCCAATAAAATAACAAGTAAGTACGTGAGTGTTTCAAGTATTTTATTTACGTTTCAAGGAATAAGTACTAATAAGTATTTTTAATTGTTGACTCACTCCTACTTTGACCTACAATGATGAAGTAAATATCATAGACCCAGTATGAAGAGTAAAAATAGCACAAATGACAAAATAATGCCTAAGATTATCGGACAATGGTTTTCAACCCACGGGGAGGAAAAATAAATTAAAACTCATAAGCTTTCTACATTGCTCGTGGTTAAATAATAACAGCCGCTCGGGTTGATCTTTAGGTTAAGCCGTGCTTGCCTAGGTTGGTCTGTGGATGGGTGACCACTCATTACATACCGAGTTTCCTCCGTGCTTCGGAAAGCACGTTAAGCCGTTGGTCCCGGCAGTCGTTTATAGATTTTTGACAGTCGTAGTAGTAGTAGTCAGTGGCCCAAAAAGTCTGACAACCAGTCTTACCAGGGGGTATCGTATTACCTAGTACTAACTGGTTTGTGGAGGTCAGATAGGCAGTCGCTCCATGTAAAATACTGGTATTCAGTTGCATCCGGTTAGACTGGAAGCCGACCCCAATATAGTTGGGAAAGGCTAGGCAGATTAAGAAGCTTTCTACATTGCATTTTGAACCTAAACGCTACATAATTAAGAAAGACTTTTCCAGCAATTTTAATGGAAACTAATTATATGATCGCCGTCATAATCAAATTAGTAGTGGAAAACATTACTCGTTACGTGTCACAGTGTTCTGAAGATGAGTTAATTATATGTTTGTCAATCCGCTAAATACTATAAACAACCTTAAATAAATATATATAATAAATATTTACAAATAAAAGAAGTGTTCTGAAGTTAAAACCAAACATTACCACTAATAGAGCAAAACCTCTTTACACTGCGAACACATCTCACATCGCATCTACGTTCACACCGGTCCCAACGTGCTTAATCTAAAACAGCACATGAAACACGCGTGCAAACAACAGGATTGCGGTCTGGTTACATAAATCCTTAGTATAAACATTAAACACTGAACAAAACGTGCGAGTTATTTATTATGTTGGAATGATATACTTTTGAAACACGCTGGAATTGCTATATTTGAAAATAAGGAAAGGTTTTTTTCTAAAAGTGGTGTTTGTTAAGCCCCACGTTTGTTGGAAACAAAGTTGAGAAACTGTTGGGCAACATTGTTTTCCTCGTTGTCAAAACATGTTGCAAAAAACAAAAGTAGATCAAGATTCAGCACTGCGAAGCCAGCAAAATATTTTCCGCAACACTAAAACATGTTACACAACTTTGAAACACAAAGAAAACATGGCTTTCCAAAAAAACTACAACCAGAGACACGAATTTAATTGCTTGTCTTTCAAACGAGATAGTTACTGTTCTGTTAACCTTTAACAATCCACTTTCGAGTTAAGGCCAAAGGCTTCATAAATATTAAATCTCTCTGAATAGTTCGTTTGTGGTTTGGTCTCGATAACTTCTACTAACAAAAAGTATTAAACGTTTTCATGTATTTACAGTTACTTTAACTTGTCATGCGAAGCCAATTTTTTGTAGAAAGCAGTATTAATAAGTCGTGGTGCTATAGACACACCACAGACGAAAATAAGTTGAACAAGTAACATTTAAATAAAAGTATCAAAAAACCCGACTACAAATTGTATTATGTACCTATATTTATATTTGTAATCTCCTTTTAATTACCTTCATTTTGATACCCTACTCGATAACGCAAAAACCCACCATTTTGTTATAAAAAAAAACACCTATCTCAGGACACTCGGGTTTTTAAGACGAATCTAATAATACCGTAATCGTCGAAATCCATCCAGCCAATTGGAACATACGAGGTAATAAAAAAATTGTGAATAAACAAACAAACAAAGAAACATTCAAGATACGCGCGAAAAACATAACCCTTCCTTGGCAGTCGGGTAAAAATATAAACAGGCTAGTTTATAAACATTGTCCTGCAGAAAAAAAGAAATCATATACTAAAGGGATTTATTTTCCATCCATGAAATGTCAAGCAAGGAAAACCTAAATTCTTATTTTAACAAAAACCGATAACCTAGAAAAAACTATTTTTTCCCACGAATGAAAACGCAGGTGCATGAAGAAATCTTGTAATCTCCTTTTTTACACCGAAAACCAAATCTCCTGATATAAGGTTGAAGTTTTTTTTGATATAATGAAGTCATGTTTGCTTTGTTTCATTAAAACTAGTTCAAAAATTGTTTGTGAAGTTGAGAAGATACTTCACGCCTTGGGGAACAAACTCATGGCTATTTTTCATTATTAACCTGTTATCATGAATTTTAAAATACTACGCCATTGGTTTTTTTATGTAAGGGCAACAGCCGATTCCACCAAACTCGGTCAATTGATAAATCTCCCGTTAAACATTTTGATTCACTATCTCATTATAGAAAACGGTCCGTCAAAACGCATTATGACATCATTTCTACTAGATTTTGATGAAGTTGGGAATAGAAAAGTTTCATAAAATATAGGGGCGTTCTTTTACGTAAGTAGAAGTAAATATTGTGATTCATGGTTATAAGGCTCGCCGTTGTATTTGCATACCGAGCCAACCGAGCTTACCGAGCTAGCCACCTGTTTGAACTGTTAAAACTTATGCGATATCTTCTTCTTCGTAAAAGCATATTATGTTTCTTGGAGTAAGCGGCTAGTCTTTTAACGATTGTTGGGTACATTTTAAACAAGTAGGTGCTTATAATATTTAAAAAAAACTATTCTATAAAAGTGTCTTCTTCAATATTTACAATTAAACTTCTTAACTAACCAAGTTTCATTACCATTAACATTAGAAACGGAATATTTACCATGTTTACTGATTGATTTGTGTTCATGGTAAATATCCCGTTTCTGGTGTTAATGATAATATTAGTGACCATGATAGTTTAAAATCTTATAACCAAGTTTCACTTTGACTTTGGCGCCCAACGTGGGTTTCAAATGTAAAACTCAAATAATAATATATCAAACAAAATCATAATACAAAATATGCTCAGTTATGATAAAAAAAATATTCGCTTCCCTTGATTCCAAGCTTATTATATTTAAAACCACCGCTTGCATACTGAATGTAATAACAGTTTCATACAAATTAAAATAAACTACCCACAACACTTGATTATGGCTATTACAAAAGTTGTACAAAATTAAGAGAGATGACTACGGCCAGCATTCAGGGACACTACAGGACCAACTCTAATGGAAACTGGAAAACTAACTTTAGTCCAGGATGGACCTAAATATACCTTACCTAAACACCATCCTAGTTACATTAAAACTGGAAATTATGTAGATTCTTTCATAACTTCGTTGGAATTACATGCATAATTATGACCTATTGCTTTTGATCCTGAATATGGTAAAGTTTGTTGCTTCAAATCAAAACAGATAGGTCAAAGTTTTAAACGGTTCCCCTGTGAATAACGGTCACCGCGTTGACGATATAATGGAATTCAAAATGGCGGCCATCAACGATAAAAATTAGAAGGAAGAAAACACATAAATGGTTGACTTATCAGCCTTTTTTAAATTGATCCCTAAAATTAATTAACATTATTTTATATAATTTCCGGAATTATAAGGTATCAATTAAGAAACAAAGTAATGTAAACTCAAAATATCTATAGCTAATTCAAAAACATTATTAAAATTCGATCGTGTCCCCTCGTAAAGTGTTACACACTCTATTTAAAACTTCTGATGTCCTCGATACCAAGTTGCTCATGCTTGCCAAGTAAAGCGCAGGCCACACCGCCAGCTAGCGAGCTAGCGAGCTGGCGGGCGAAGCGAGGCGAAGGAATCTATATAATTAAAGCGAAGCTTTGGCATGCTAAACTATGTGAGTTCACACCGAAGAGTATGAACGGACAAAAGAGCGAGCGAACGAAAGGAGATCGCCTAGGGCACACCGGGCGAGGCGGGCGAGCATAAACAGAACTCTCTCTCTCTATAATTCGCGGTGTGAACCAAAGTACGAAAAGAAGTGAAACGATACCTCGCCCTGCTCGCTCGCTCACTAGCCGGCGGTGTGGCCTGCGCTTTACATCCATATCGATATAGTAGGTAGGTATCGAGGTATACGCTTGCGATGTTAACAGGGCAAGCAAAACTTGCGAGAAACGTGTTGCGATAGTTCATGTAGCAGTATTTGTACAACGAACATGAACGGTGCTAGTGCAGTCATGTGGCAGACTTACGTAGGGACATTTATTTAGTTTATTTTGGTTACTGAGTAGCTTAAAATGACAAAATCTTTTTATTTTTGTACTTAACTGTTTCAGGTAACATAACATCACGTCTGTAATCCCCGAAGGGTTAGGCAGAAGTGTACCTTAAAGTAGGTACACACCCACATTTCGTCAGTTATGTTTTTAAGTCCCATGTAACAGATGGCGAGCCTATTGCCATCAACTGGGCACAAAACCAGACTCCATGGCTGCTACTGGGAAATTCCTGATGGAAAACCCCAATAAGACTTTGCCCGACCCGGGAATCGAACTTTGGACCGCATGCTCAGCCGTCGCGCTTGCGACCACTCGACCAACGAGACTGTTTCAGACAACTGGGAAGATAATGTCATAGAATTCTTTGGTGATACATTATTTTTGTACAGATTTTAATAACGTGGAACTATAAGAAGCCTTATATAGGTATTTTCATCAAGACTTCTTTAATTTGCCCAAGTACAAGAGTACTCTGTAGCTCTATTTATACAGGATAATCTATACTAATATTATAAACCTGACGAGTTTGTTTGTTTGGTTGAACGCGCTAATCTCAGGAACTACTGGTTCGAATTAAATAAATCTTTTAGTGTTGGATAGTCCATTTATCGAGGAAGGCTATAGGCTTATAACACCACGCTACGACCAATAGGAGCCGAGCAAAAAAAACAAGTCAAAAGCGGTGGTTGAAACAGCGGGACACAGCTATTTTGAAGATAAGAAGCATTACTTGAAATGGGCGATACTAGCGCATTAGCGTTACCGATGGAATTAATCGTCTTGAACGATTAAATCCATCGGTAACTACGCTATCAGAAATATACCATCCGGAGCCGAGGAGTTTCTACCCGAAGTAATCAAGGTAAAATTGGTGACATATTAGCTGTACGTGTAGCAAACACATGCTATGTATTTTCTCTTTTTTTTTAATTTTTTGGTTTGTCATTTATTTTTTATTTTATATATTTTTATATTATTATTCTTTGTGCTTGATGAACTGACGTCAAACAAATTAGCTGTCCATGTAGCAGCACATATTATGTATTTTCTCTTTTTTATTCTTTGTGCTTGACGTCAAATAAACTTTATTATTTCTTCTTTCTTTCTGTATAATTACCCATTTCAAGGAATGCACCCAATTACCAACCAGTGACAACCAACCCTTACAGAGTGGACAATAGTTAGGTTAGGTTAGATTAATTTGAAAACTCCGAATGTCATATGAGGCCTCTCTTTTTCCACTCCAGCCAGAAATGCTGGGCAAAACGTTCAAAACACACCATTCATTTGTTTCGCAGTCGTGTTTTGTTTGCTGTGTATACAGAATCTAGGCAGCACGCACCATGTTGTACCCACAACACGAATAATAAAGTGCTGTCGAACACTGGGTCTAACATCGGAGAAAAATGGTTTTTCATTACTAAAGCTATGCTATTTTATATATTATCTTGAGCCTTTTTTACGTCATCTACATTATAAAATCTTTGACTGGAAAAGAATGTAGTTGACTAACTTATCACATGGTCGCGGCGAGCGTGAGATACACATCACATTACTTACTACTTGATAGATTTTATATAACCAGAAAAAGTCTCCCTCGGGAACGATTGTGCTTGAATACTTTGCTACCCTATTTACCAGTTCATCATCTGTCTAGCCTTTTCTCAACTATGTTGGGGTTGACTTCCAGTCTAACCGGATGCAGTTGGATATTAGTATTTTTCATGGACTGCCTATCTGATCTCCATAACCTAGTTAGTACTGGGTAATATAATATAATACCCCTTGGTAAGACTGGTTGTCAGACCTATAAATTCGAAAGTAGGTAATTCTGTCTTAACTTTTCTCATCTTAACGGCTGAACAGAATTCTATGAAATTTCGCACGCAAGTTGACCAAGACCCCCGGGTCTATTAGAACATAGGATATTTATCACGGTACGTTCCCTTGGGATAATTTACTACCTACAAGCGGATGATGCCGCGAGCGACAGTTAGTTGTAAAACAACGTAGATACTGAACCACAGAGGCTAACAAATTTCGCGAAAGTATTAACGACAAAAGCAATTAGAAGGTAAAGTATAATTACCTTGCAAAACAAACAATCAATCCCAAAGCCTAAAGCATATAATAATGTAGTTATCTACGATTAATCTCGACCTCGACGCAGTACGAACTGGAGATTATGTGAGAACGAGCTTAAAACTTTGTCTACCGTCTATCGTGGACGCCTAACACAAGCTTAGGAAGCTCCCAGGTTAATAGGAAAAGTGTTAGCTTGTATTATCGTAGGAAAGCAGCCAATTTAAAAAGATACACAAGAACAACGCGTCGATAATCAAGTGTGGAAAACACGGACCAAAACGAGTTTTGTTTGTAAAAACTTTTCTATAACTGCATTTTAATTTTAAGGTTATGTTGTTACAGAGGAGCTCGGGTCGATCTTTAGGTTAACCCGTGCTTGCCTAGGTTGGTCTGTGGATGGGTGACCACCCATTACATACCGAGTTTCCTCCGTGCCTCGGAAAGCACGTTAAGCCGTTGGTCCCGGGTGTCATTTGCAGATCTTTGACAGTCGTTAGGTAGTCAGTGGCCCAAAAAAGTTTGACAACCAGTCTTGTCAAGGGGTGTCATATTACCCAATACTAACTGGGTTGTGGAGGTCAGATAGGCATTCGCTCCATGTAAAATATTGGTGTTCAGCTGCATCCGGTTAGACTGGAAGCCGACCCCAACATAGTTGGGAAAAGGCTAGGCAGATGATGTTGTTTCAGAGGAACGCTGACTTCTTAGTCACAGGAATATGCACCTAGTATGGAAGTGTTTGAATATGGAATTTTGTTGCTTTAAGACATGACATCGTAGAAATATCTGGGTTTTTATTAAATCAAGAATTGTTTATTTATTTTAATAGAAACCAGCTTATGGCCGCGTATGGAGATCTGTAATGTCCCAAAGGATCGTTCTACGGTATGCTACTATCCTATGTGTTAATCCAGGTTATAAACTATCTGTGTGCCAAACATTTTTGCACGAAAGAATAACAAACATCCATCCATCCATCCTCACAAACTTTCACATCACTACATAGTATAAAACAAAGTCGTTTCCCGCTGTCTGTCCCTATGTATGCTTAGATCTTTAAAACTACTCAACGGATTTTGATGCGATTTTCAGTAATAGATAGAGTGATTCAATAGGAAGGTTTATATATTTATATATTGCACCCGTGCGAAGCCGGGGCGGGTCGCTAGTTTATAATAACAGGAAGAAGTAAGATAATAAAACTTTAAGCTATTGGCGACCCATTTCTACCGCACAAATAAAACAACATTCTCAATAGCAGATGGCCAGCTAAACATGAAGTTGTTTAACAAGCACGATTTCAACTCCCGTTTAGCATTCACTCAGTTAACACAGCCTGAATTATTGAAGAGTTTGTTTTGTATAGAAACTACCCGACATCGCACCACGGTTATTCACATCGCCCGCGGTACATAGTACCTACTATACAGTCTCCGCAATCAGTCTAGAAGCGTGGCATTCCGCTACAATTTGCGTGGCGCTGGGTGCATAAAAGCCACTCCTATGCCCTCCCCCGCCTTTCTGAAGGCGACGTAGACAAGTTTCTACCGTGAACAAGGAGCTAACTAGCCCGGGAATGTTACTGTAGATAATGTACTCAATTCGTCTTGTATTCAAGCGCCGGATTCGGAGCGGAGCGTCGGTTAATGCATTAAATAAACTACGTATATATTACGCTCTTTGTTTATTCACACTTCAATTGTACGCTCTTAGGCACTAAGTTATACATTATTTATTTCCTCGCTACCTTCAGGATTAATCTGCTCGCTGCGTCAGCGACAGACGAGGCAGGGACTTAATTTTACGCCTCCGCAGACGGTCTAGGAACGGAATAGAACTATCAAACACGGGTAGTAAGAACAGACTTTTTCTTAGTTTTATATACGGTGCTCCGAATGCTACGATCACAACCATTACGTTGAGTAAGCGAAGTCGTCGTTTTCAAAGCCAACTGTAGGGAGTTCCCATCCATCGATAGATATTATTTCCTCTTCCACTCGATGTAAAGACCTAGTGGCTACGGAGTACTCCGTTCGCCAGAGCAAACTGAATTAGGAACGTTTTTCTCCATTTTATATATCTCACCCTCTAAGGAGCGACGAAGTGTTGAATTATTGGACTTACTTTATTTTATAAAACGATTTCGCCTCCAGGAGATTTCTGTTTACTTTGCCACAAAACGTTTTTCGTTTCCCCGTTTCATATTCTATTGATACAAATTGATAGTAAGTCGATTTCCATTCGCTTTATGTACGTGTATAATATTAAAGCGAATGAGAGCGTGTTATTGGAAAGCAAGTTGACAACACCTTTGATAGACTGACAGGCGTAAGTCCCTCGATTTCTTTTCAGTCGATAGCGGCACCTTTGGAATACTGACGAAAGCAGGCTTGTTTGTTTTATTTGAATGAATAAATAATAATGTATGATTATGTTGATTCATTTTTCTTCTTGTTTCAACTTAACCCGAGGCTATCATTTAATTTCTACTTTCCTTTATGTATTTATCTCAGCTCTTTTTCTGTTCCTTTTGATATATTATATGTTCAATTTAAACTAATAAGCCGTATAAGAGTTATTAGTGCAGGTAACCATGATATTTCTACTTTTTAATCGCAGTAAAGATTACATAGGTATATACATCCATTGATTGAATGATTAACAGATCCAATCCTGACTTTATGCAGCTGTTTCAAAAAGGCAGTTCACAGTAAAACGGAGCGTGTAAATGGGATTTATTTGAGGCTGCCGGCCGTCACTGGCTTTAATCTATTAATGACTGCCGACACACGATGTCCCTATCGATTACCTTTACCTTTAACGGGATTAAAACCGGAAAACATTTTATACTTTTTTAAGTATAAAATGTTTATAGTGACATCTTTGGCAATAAATATGTCGCCACTTACAAATTCAGTGTCATTTAAGCACATCGCCATAGTCGGAACTAACGCCGCCATCTTTTTTTTACCCGACTGCAGCGAAGCTCAAAAGGAGGGTTATGGGTTTAACCTGACCATGTCCGTTTCTTTGTTCCCTCGTAACTCCTAAACGGATGAACCGATTTCGATAAATTATACGTTGTTAGATTTATCTTGGTGGCGCGAGTGTCACCGGTTACAGTAGAAAAAAAATATAATAAGAAACGTGGCGGATTTTAGGCGCCATATTAGGTGAATTTTTTTATCATAGCCCCTTCGAATAGGACATCCAAATGAAGAGTTTGAAACGGTGTTCACAAAAATATACATAACTTATATAAATTATAACATGTGATTAAAAGTAACAAGAAATGACAAATCGTGTAAAAAGAAAAAAAGATAATTTAATAATAAATTAAATCGACCGGGAAATCTTGTTTTCAGCTTTTCAGGTTTTGTATCGCAATCGGGTTTTTATTTATTTTTTATAACATTTTTATAAATACAATTTCCACATTCAATTTCAAAAGCGCTCTTCTGACACTGTCATACAAGCACCAAAACAACCATGCTGCTTTTTATTATACTAAAAGAAACTGACAATAAATACATCGCCCCTCACAAATTGAGTAGAATATCGATAAGTCCATCACAAGTATCGATGTCGTTTTGATCTCTAGTAATGCGATTACTATCGAACTATATTCTCGCTTCACAATACTGTTCCGTCGCTTTTAGAACAATGCAGTTTTTATTGTTTCTCTTTTTAATTCAGTGAGTTTTTACTCTCAACAATTGTCTGGTTTTGACGTGAACTAACTACTTGATATAATACTTGGGTTGGGTTAAGTAAGCATGTACCTCTTGGACAGACGCCAGCACATCAAGCTACTACAATCTGTCAAATTTCTTGTATAGATTTTCAACTTTATCGCTAAAGCATTAGGTTGAAGGTTGATTGGGAAAATTTGACAGTTTCGGGTAGCTTGATGTGCTGGGGTCTGTACCTATTTAATACTTGAACTATGTTTAGTTCAAATCTTGGCGCAAACTGTATCCTAGTCAGTCCTAGTGAACAAACAGCAGCAATCACTAATCAAGTCTATAAAGCAGTTTCTCCAGAGTAGTGCCTGTATAGAAGTGACGAATTTAAAATCAGATTTTTTTTCCAAACGTTTTTAGGGTTCCGTAGTCAACAAGGAAAGGAATTATAGTTTCCCTTATAGTTTCGCCATGTCTGTCTGTCTGTCTGCAGCTTAACTAAAAGACTCTTAGTACTAGAAAGCTGTAATTTGGCATGAATATACAGATAAGTTACGCCGACAAAGTGGTAAAATAAAATGTCGAAAAGTATTTTTTTAGGGTATCTCCTGTACCTACACGTAAAGTGGGGATTTTTAACATATTTTCCTAAAAATAATGTATGGGGAGCACAGGTTTTTCAACTGCAAATGTAAGTTTGTTTTTTTATTATTACAATAAAAATCATCGTTCGGAAGCAAATTCGCATATTTTAATAGGCAACTACGGAACCCTACATTGGGCGTGACCCGACACGCACTTGGCCGGTATACACGTTGAGACATCGTGCCAAAAACTTTTACCATAAGCTCAACAAACTAGCTTTACCATATTAGGCGATTGCAATTAGCCAAAAAATACTCAAAAGGTGGAACGAAGTTTATAGTGGTCGGATTTTCATGGGACTTTTTTTATTGAATTCCTAGAGGTGTGGAGAAGAAAGCCTTTTTGTCTAATTGCACTAGACTAATTATTATATTTTCAACGTGTTGTGTAGGTTTTGTACTTTGGTATGAAACACACTGAATCAAAAGATTCAAAGTAAAAGTTTATCTTATGAAGTCCCTTACACCATGTTCCTACTTATATCACACTTTTCTTGCGATCGGCTAGCTTCATTCACACATATTGTATCCAAAAACCGACCTTATTCAAGTATTATCGACACATGCCTAAACTCCATTACATTATGAAGTATACCCATAGTAAGCCATTTTGTGGTTCCATTCGCTCACTACCTCATTCAGTCTCTAACTTGATTAAGGAATTTAAATTAGTTACATCTTACATGTGTAGCTATAAGACAGTCAAAGGGCTGTCTGATGGGGTTATTCAGCCCATAGAGCGTTAATAGTTTTAATCAAATGCATTGTTAGCAATCGTGTTATCGGTATTATGTTGTCAGTTTGACAGATACTGTGATACAACGCTACAACGTTTTTTTGGCGGAAAATTTAACGAGCCCGCCATCTATTTTTTTTTAACCGACTTCTAAAGAGGAAGACGTTCTGAACTCAGCTGTTATTTTTGTTATATGCTTGGGTAGTTTATGAGTTATCTTCTATAGTGATCTGGAAAATGAATACTCGACATCATACCACAATTAAACAGACTTTATTTATATATTTTTTTTTTTTCGTATGGGAAATCTTCAAATAACCCCGCTTTGGGCGGAGCGGATGTCAAACTTGTACTGACTAAAACCCATCCATGTTCCTTCTTTGCTCTTTGTGTTCCAGGGCCACGGTATCTATGGCATCTCTTTGAGGCGCGCGTGGAACACGAACGCGCCGTCGATACAGCCTGTCATCATAAGACGGCCGGCGAGCTAGCCCATATCTCGCCGTCTACAGGCCCGCGCCTACGGTGGCCGGGAGCCATCACGTGACCCCCGACGCCCGGGGCGTCTCTCGCGGAGGCTGGGACGCTCACGTCCCGCCACCTCCTTCACTAGCATGACTGCTTCGCAGAAGGAGGTGAAGGCTTCCCATTCCCTCTCGCTCCGGACCATGGCTTGAACCAGGGCCGGAGGCGAGATAACAATTAAACAGGCTGGAAATCGGTATTTTTTTACAAAAAAGTTTTTATTTATACCTTTCACAAATGTTTACCAACAGCACCCTAATTGTTGATAGTCAAGTCAGAATCCTACAAACAAAGAAAACATCTAAGCAAACCCACCTACACCCAAAACAAAGGTTCAAATATAAATAAAGGAACCTACCTACTTCAGTTTCCATAAGCTACGGGTGAACAAGCTAATATTACGAACTATTTTTAGAAGCGATGGCACGTGTAAGTATAACTCTATAAATAAAGTCGCAAATTTGCGGGGAAAGGCATTTAATTTTAAATCTCCAGTGAACTGAAAACTAATTTGCATGATGATTAAGAGTAATTCCTGTAATAAAACGCTCGTTTCTGCAAACTGTAAACTGTATATACCCATTGGGTACTTATAGGGTAAATATTACCGGCGTACTTACCTATGGCGTTCAATGTATCGGTTTGTCTCCGAAACGGATTCATAGTTTATGAGACCCTTTTACCTTTCAAAGAAGTTTGCTTACAGGTTACTCATTAAGTATTTTCAGTGGACATTTTGTAGTATGTATTACCAAAAACTACTACTGGCGTTTAAAACAATCCATCTGACCATAAAAACCAAGTACCTACACCAGTAAAGATCATCTTTTAGATAAACTTGGTATCAACAAGACGTATGAAACACAAAAACATTAATCCCACTCAGTTCGTCCATTCCTTTTCTTTATTAGGCTGTATTGCATAGTTTCCGTTCCGAGCAAGGGTCTAGAACGTACCTATGTACCGCCAATACGGTGTTTCCTTTTCATTAAGTTTCCACGCACAATATTGCAGGCTGGTCGTAAACTTTGCGAGGTGGTCGGCTAGTCTTTGTTACCCCTTACGTACGTCCACCGAAGTAATGAGACTTAGGAAAAATTATACCTTTAATGAAACAGAACTCGTTTACGCATGTTTCGTGGACGCAGACGCAATTACAGGGTGGATACAATATACGAAGTTTAAGGGTGTTGTATTTTAGCTCAGTTAGAGTGTTTCGTCTTTAATTAGTTGCAGATAAAACACATATTTTATTGTGAGAGGATCCTTCGTCTTATTGCTCAGGTAGTGCTGCTGTTGGAGATATTTATAGTCCGCGCGGAGTCTGATATTGTTGTGACGCGTAAAATTGCTGTCGTGTTTTAAATGGAAGGTCTTATTTTCTCTTTTCTTTTAGAAAATTTTCCTTTAGACAGGTTTTAGACAAGCTATGAACATTTCGTATACAGAGAATAGCGTTACTGATGTAAAAGGTAAAGAAAAAATTCTCGATCCTAATAACTTCTCAACGCTCTAGTTATTTATAGGTAGGTACTTTCTGAATTTCTAATCAAAGGGTGCTTTTCAAAAACGAAAATTACCTTTCTATAAGTAGCTAAAGAGGTCTTTAACTCTCTACAAACACCTTGTAAAAGTGTAAGTAATTGGATTTTTCTGCAAATACTACATGATTGACTGCCAAAAGTGGGTTCGATTTTCAGGAAGGGCAAAGTAAAATGGTTTTATTTTATCGAGTTTTCTCACTAGCAGTTCGGGATCTGGATGTATGCCCTGCTAAAGGTAATTGGCTCACTTTCTATTGCATGAGTTTTGGACCTGACTGCCAAAATTGTATGCATAAAATACCCACCTTTCACTATGATGTATAGACACTTAGCGTAGCACACTAAGCATTATACACCACTATTTTTTTAATTAGTACAAAAAAATGGAGCTTTTCCGTACCCATTACTGATCATATTTGTGTAATCAAAAGTCAAAAAAACTAAATCCCAAAATTGTCCACGAAAATTTGTCATAACTGGTTAATTCATAATTGAATCAATCATTCATAACAATTACCACTAGAAAATACTACGCGCAGTGCTTTTCCATTCCAGTAGCCATTCATAGGTCCCGGCAAACTATATTTCCATAAATTGAGTGACATTTTGGAATATAAACAAACGCTTATAACTTTGCTGTTTATGAATATTATTTATTAAGACTTTACATATATAATATCAAGACCTTCTCTAATAAGCCCTTTAAGTATTTTTACCAATTAAAAAATAGTGGTGTATTATACTTTCATAATAAATAGACTAACCACTACAAACCTTCGTGGAATCTCTAGTGAGTCAGTTATTTTCAATAAATAAATAATGCAAATACATAGTATGACACTTGTCTTTCCAACGTATCGTTTGAAGCCATACTCCAATAACAAATTGAATTGAAGAACTGCATTGGCGCATAAATGGCGATAGACTGGTCGTTCTAGAGAGCAATTCTATTTGTCTTACAACTTATACGACATTGTACTCTGTGTCCTTGTTTTTCTTATTTTGTTTCAACTGTACGGAGAGAAATTGCCATGTCTTCTGCAGGAACCGGACCTTCTCATAAATCGTTACGTTGAGTGACTTTGCCAAAATCATCGATGTTTGGCAAATGTAATGTTGCTGAGAGTAATTTTGTAAGAAGATGTCAAATTAAATTATCTAGCGCAACTTCACAATCATCATCTTTATCATCATTTACCTCGCCTATTCCCAACAATGTTGAGGTCGGTTTCCAGTTTAACCAGAGACAGCTGAACCAGTAATTTTTATAAGCTGATTGCTGCCTTTTTTTTTTGTTATATGCAAATCCCCACAGATACCACTTGAGAGAACGGAAAGTTATGTCAAACTGTTACCGACTAAAATCCCACTATTACCATGAGCCCTGGAGGCCGAAGTCCGGCTATCCACAACACACACACACAGATTGTGGTGATTCGTGATGGGGTTTAAGTTGTTAAAGTTTCTCCCATAAAAATAATTTGGCTCCGCTGGTCGCTGATCCTCTTGGTTTAGATTCCGTCACTTTTTACGGCAGTAAAGTAATGGGACACCTACAGGAATATTTGGTGACATTCGAATGCCAATCACATACCCTTATGTCATGTCACATTTCACAACTCCAGCTTCCAAAATATGATTCATTTTTTGCAAACATATGATTGTATAACGTACATTCCAAATTTGTTTACTTCGCTAGATTTACCTACCATGACGGGTATGAATTTACAATAGATTCAGGGTTCCTACAGGGTTATTGGAACATCGAGGCACCATCAATTTAGGAGTGCTAGACACCCAAGCATTTAAACTTTTGGTCGGTTATAAAAAAAATACGGAGCTCTAAAATCCAGCAGCTGTTTCATACAAAAGTGCAACACCTACACGATTGAAATGTACGGTACAGCTCTGATTTTTTGGAGTCATGGTAATTGTATGGGCATCGAAGTTCCTTACACCTTACTACAATCCCAGAAAAATGTGACGTACTGAAGAATTGCTTTAATTTGTCCTTCTCGTGAATTCAGTCGTCCCTTAAACTATCGAGATGATGACAAAGAAGCGAGTCTCATGCACAAAATGTCTCTGAAAACTCAACACACTGCTTTTAGAAGCCCTATTCCTTTCAACATTACCTTTGTGATAAACATAGAAATGTCTCGATCAAACACGTTGCAGGGACCACTCAGCATAACTCCGCAATATTGCGCTTTACACTCCATATCTCAGTTTTATTCCGCAGTTGAGCGCAATAGCAATGTTTTAACGCATTTTTATACTGAATATAGCAGAAATAACGAACCGCGCCGGCGTCGAGTGAATTAAAACTAATGGAACGGTTAATTTCTCATGAGGATAAGGCTAGCGAACTCCGCCCTACTGATTCTGTTGCTCTCGGGCCACTTCCAGATTCGCACTCGACAGTTGTTTTTTATTTGCTGTGAAATGTTTATGCAAACGCCATCTTTTTTAGGTGTAAATCTGTGATACTTAACGGTAGGAAACGTTTTGTTTGTTTTTTTAGAAGCTGACATAGAATGTTCAACTGTTGTTTATGTTTTCTTAGAATTTATGTGGAGAACGACGATACACGAGATCTTAGGTGATAAGTCGGCCTTTTTAGTAACAGAAAACTAACGTAGCAAGCATCCAAATACCCACGTAGGAAGGTACACTTAGTAATAGCATTTACAGCACACCAGTGGCGAAGGTACCATACAACTCGATTCCTACCGGTTTCCCTTTGAAAAATGGCAAAGACAGTATTCTATAGACAAATAATATAATCAAATTATACTCCGCCTTACCTCTTACAAAAATTGACACTTCGCTACTGCAGCACACCTATTCAATAATAAATTTGAAGGTGAATGATTATAATAATGAAAGATTGACAATGACAGCACGAACACCCGACACACACAGAACGAGTGGCATGGTGTAAGTATCCATGTATGAGGAAAATACACATATCTACGATAAGAGGAGTATTTATACGAAGTAGATATTAATATCTATTCGCAGATCGACAATAACCGTTCCATACAATGGAACATCTCCTAATACATTTGAGGAGTTCAGGAAATCTCATTTACTTAACGTTTTAATATTACTTACACGTTCCTTATTTGATATCGTTTATTGTAATCAAATATACATATTTATTTCTTAAACGTATATTGACGCTTGTTTTTTTTTTTGAATAAATCATCTGCAAGTTCCACACAGTTAGAATCAAGGAACCTATAGCTAAAGAGTTTCTTCTTCTGCAATCAGTCTCTTTGCACTAAGTAGGTATGCATTGCTCCAGCTTAGCCGTACATGTTCGTAAGCTAATATTACGTAGATGACGCGTAAATAAACGTAAAAGCAATCTGACATGGACATAACCCTCCCAATCTCTAAATACAAAAAAATATTGACCACTATATACGCTATAAATGTAGAGTGACAAGTATAATTTGTATGTGAAACAATTTTATCACTTCTGTTTCAAATGCATCAAATTAATGCTTTTTAATAATTATTCTGGTTTTTATTTTGTTTTTTGTAATATTTTCATTGTTTTATATTTTATGTGTTAAAACCTAGTTTTATGGGCATGCTGTGGTCTCCTATAATTGAAGGAACACTCCTAAAAGAACATTTGTATTACTGTGTCCTATATTGTGTGTGTGTATTCTTTGTTGGAGATCCAAATAAATGAATAAATAAATAAATGACGACTGTAGACCAACAGCTTTAATGAGTCCTCCGCCTTGCCCCAAAAAAAGGCACATTAAGCGTCCACTAAGTCCTAACGATATCCCACAGGTTATTTGCTTTAAAATAACCATAATCTACGTAGGTATTACGATACTAATTGCACTAATACGTGATCAACCTTCAGAATATTAAATTTAAATTGATACCTTCGCGAGGACTCATTAAAGCGGTCAGTCTATAAAATGAACAGAATAAACTAATTTTTAAACAAGTCATTTTCAACCTACTTAGACTAGTTACCTACAGAATAGATTATACACACTGTTGGTGCCTACATTCCAATGACAAAATGTCGTGTGGCCACAGAGACAGCGCCTGCACTAGTTTAATACAAAGGCAAGCTACACACAGGCTGCTAATACAATCAGTTGAAAAGCTTCTGGACTAAGAGCAAATATAATAATACAAGAGACAATTTAAGCCAAAAATATAGCTGTCATATACGTCACTAATATTGACAAGGTATGTATGTGAATCCTTTCGCTAAGTGGGAATAGCGAGCTAGTTCGATTATATTATCATTAAGGATACCTTCCCGTCCAACTTAAGCAAGATTTCTTTTGTTTTTCTTTGAAGCTAATGCAGTTAAAAGCTTTTGAGAAAGAAAATCTATCAGAGAAAGTTTGCTACTTAAGCAGAGGCTTTTCTAAATCAGAATTACTTTGTTAATTATAATAAAAGCAGTCCAAAATAAACTCATTTTATTGCCGACACTATACAAATGGAGGGAAGCCACTGTTAAGCTTTACAAATGATTGTCATCATACTTCTGTCTTCGGGCCGGGGTAATAGAGAAAAATACGCTGAGGGCACGAACGGGACGCCAAGCGTGAGTCAGCAATAAATAACCTGCGTGATGATGAATGGAACTTGCCAACAGATAATAAAAATAATTACGCACATAACACCCTTTACATCCACCCTTTATAGCTTTTTCTTGACGTTGGGACGCGAGAAGAAGGCAAAGGTATCACTAAATCAGCCTTAATGTTACCTATCTGCGCTACTATTCTGAGGAAAGGTGTTGGAACTATATGAAAGAAACCGTTTTATCTGTTTATAAGAATGTAGCTAAAACACAGATATAGGTGCCTATCTACATCTTTTTTCCTTAGGGGTAGATTACCATAAAAATGAAGTGCCCATAGCGCCGCCAATATAGAATACCTTCCATGTAAAAGGCCCATGGAACTCCATGTTTTATAAAAGGTACTTAGGTATTAACACTGAACTAGAAAATAGGCTGAAAACTCCAAATTCTGCACTGAAGAAAAGCACTGAACATTCTAAGTCATCCATCAAATCAAATGTCGGTAATTAAGCCTCGTTTGCGCTACTGCTGGGCAATGTTCCTAGTTCGATTCCCAGATCGGGCAATGTGTTACTAGGTTTTCAAAAAAGTGATATCTCGGCAACAGCCTGGATTCTGGTTGTTCGCGGTTGATGGGCACAGCCTCACCGCTATTACATGGGACTTAACTGGACTAGTGATCATTTCGCCAGTATGTCTGTCTAACCCTTCGTAGATTTCAGGCGTGATGTTATTTTAATGTTACATTATAACATAAGTGCCTAAGTTCATATCATAAAACCAGACAAGTTCAGTACCTACATACTTATCTACCGACCAAACATTCAACCCTAATTCTTAAAACCACATTACTGATGTTCTTCGCTTCAAAATAAATACACATCGGGCCGACCGCAGTGCACCATCTCCAGGTTACGCGAATTTAAATTCTACGGTTCACTTGACACAAAACAGAAGTTCGCTACACCGCCTAACTTGTTTACCCACTCAAAGGAAGCAAGAGTTGAGAGCTGTTCGAGTTTTCTTAAGCCCGTACACTTTTCTCCCTGAAAAAGTCAGTTAAACGGAATTTCGAACACAATTTCTGAGTAGGTTCTCAATTCGTTTTGTATTTTCTGAAAAAGCTGCCATTGTAGCTTTTAATAGATTAAAAAATTAAGGCTTTTGGTACAAGTGGCCACAGTATATTTTAGTTTGCATCTTGTTATAACTAAGCAGAGATAGTTCGCAAAATTATATAAAAAAACACAAAAGCAACGCTAGCTACCAACGATAACATACTATCCCAGATGCCTCTAATCTGAAATGAAAGCTGAGAATTACAACGTCAGCACATAAGAAAACTAGGATCGATACCCTTTTATCTAACTACAACTACTTAGGTACTTCATTCTTTTTCAAAGCAGTTTACGATTGTCACCAACCTCCGTACAAAAGAACCATTAAAAAAGTGAAATAAATAATATATTTATTTCACTTTAGGTAGACTCGACAAAACGAAAATCCCTTATTTTCTGGTACAATACCCACCCACATACAAAAATACATTGTATATCATGTAAGTTTTCTATTACACGGGAATATCTTCAGCAAGCAGTTATCATAGTTGGGCGGAAGACGTGTGCGGAATATTGCCTTAGTTTCAGGATTATGTTTGCTCCACTGTGGCTTATGAAAACCCCATATTAATATGGTAGAACAAATTTGTACCGTTTAATTGGTTTTGACGGTTTATTAATACAAAGCACATAGATGTTATGCAATGCCTTTTAATTTTAAAATTAATTTTGTGTTGGACGTTGGTAAACTTTATTTTAATACAATTATTATCACGGTTGTACCCAGCTAGGTGCTCTAAACGTCTGGGAAGGAGAAAGATAACAGATTACTCATTATAACCTGCTTACACATGTATGTTAAGCTCTACGTTGGTGAAGAGTATTGTACTTTTACAAAATTCAAATAATTGCCTTACTAATACGTACCTACCTAGCAACCTATAGTGAACCGTTGGTATTCCTTTAAAATGTCTTTTACTAGCTCCTGCGAGATCCATGAAGACACTACTGATAAGTAAAGATAACTTATACTGTGCTTCTCTAATAGCTCTAGGTTCCAGGTCTGAAATCTACCCACTAGGGCCCTACTACATGGTAGGTACCTATCTGCAACCTGCGACAAAAACAGGAGGTAGCATAGTTATTGCCTTTCGCTGTAGTCTGATCTGCATCCAGTTGAACCTACTGGATTAGAATACTGGTTGAACAGCTGCCTACATGGGCCATTGTGTGTTCAAGACGTTTGAAATTCGCACCAACTCATGTCTAATCTGTCTTTATCCGACGTCGACAGTGTTATGACGTTTTGTTTTGACATTGTCCACTTGTGTGCGTTCATAACATACTTTAAAAACTTTCGAAGCGTCTCGGTATTGACAGACTTTTTGTCAAAATTTATAACAATACAAATGTAATTTTATTTTGTTATTATAGTTTCATCAGCCATTACACAATCGATTCATTTCCTTCGCCATTTTCTTTGTATTTGAGAGATTCACACAGTAAATGATTAAATTCATATTTGATTGGTTTTTATGTTCATAACATCGCAACTGTCACGCGTGTCATTTTTGTGCGTTCCATAACTCATAGCAGAAAATGATTCACCAATTTGTATTGCATCTCTGTTTAGCACATCATAATTGCTATACTTTATCTCTGTTTCACAGTTCTAGGTAAAAAAATGTTGTAACATTAACACGCAACGCAAAATCAAAGTTGTAGTTCGATTAAATTCGTAATGGGATTCTACGTTTACGTCAAGAAGTGAATAATATTGACCTTGCTCGCGGAACACACGGACTGGTTTGTGTAGTGTAGAAAAAAAACGAGATTTATAGTTAGTTATTTCTGTTCTATAAACATACAACCAGACTGAGGATTTCCCTACCGAGTTCTAAACACAAGGTACGTTTATTTCTTGTTTTTATTCATTACATTGTATTTTTCCTTTCTAATTAACTATTTTCTAGTAGAATAAATACTTATTCTTGATTTCCGCAATAGCGCTAGTCACGGATATAGAATCGGAGCTTTATTTTATAAAGAACCAGATGGTGACGCATGGGAACTTGTGCATCTATCTGCTGAATTATTTAGCTGAATCTAAAATGTATGACCTTAAAACTTTGAAAGTCTTATTATCCGCTCACTATAGACAGCTAAATGACTCCATTTGTTGTTTATCAGGCTTAAAAACTTGGTGTCTTTAGAAAATCTAGGTTCAAGGTGATCTATTAAATATTCTATCGTTTTCCTGTTATAACGAATATATTTAAAATGCATTGAATACTTAATTAAATAACCTAAACTTAAATAAAAATTGTTACAAAGTCAAAACTTTAAAATATTGTAAATATAAACTAAAACCTATAGGTACTTAACTTACATTTAAAAGTTATCAAATTGTTCTACAATTTAAAGCATAATCATACTATCTCAAATACCTATAAGGAAAATCTCAAACAAATATTGTGAGAATAATACAAACAAAGAGTTTGAATGTTTTTTTATCTTAATAGTAATACGTAAAAACCAGCATCAAGTATTATCAAACAAAACAACTCATAACATTTCTTGCTATCAGAGTATTTGTACATAAAGGAAAAAAAACATTCAGGTATAGCGTAACTATAAACTGTTGAGAGTCTAATAAGGAAATCCGTGCACATTCTTGAAGCACAATTTAAATTGATTCATCCTGTCATTACGTATTGCTATTTCTAATAAAAGAGATATGTATTGTATATTTGTATAGCACTAGATTGTGCCTGCATAGATTTGAGTGGGTAACGATCAGGAGATCAACTCAAACCTATCTCAAATTGGTCACTAAGCAGGATGGTTGAGAAAGATGGATTACTCTGGGGTATGTTTACTTCTAAGATGCTAAACCTTTTTATGAAGGCAAAACATACTGGTTTGACAAAATTTGAGTTAAATCGGCAGGTAAAGAAGAAGGTGTGTGATTTGTGTACCATAATACACAAATTAGGCTAGCTTTTTCTGTTTTCTAGGATAGAAAGTAGGTCTCCTCTGTCTTCTCCAGATATATCAACTAACTTTTCTACCCATTGCCTTGACAAATTCACTGTAGGAAACAGCCATTTTCCCCTTGATTTTAATTAGTCATTTAAATGGTCAACTGCACATTTAATTTTCAGTAATAAGTGAGTCATGCAAAAGTGTAGGAAATAACACAATATTTTATATTGTGTTATTTCCTACACTTATTAAAATACCCTAATTAAATAAATTTCTTCATTAGTAATCATCAAACTGCATGACTACCCATTGCCTTGACAAATTCATTGTAGGAAACAGCCATTTTCCCCTTGATTTGAATTAGTCATTTAAATGGTCAACTGCACATTTAATTTTCAGTAATAAGTGAGTCATGGCAAAAGTGTAGGAAATAACACAATATTTTATATTGTGTTATTTCCTATATTAAAATACCCTAATTAAATAAATTGCTTCATTAGTAATCATCAAACTGCATGACTACTGTAGGCTATTGAGACAAATAAATAATTAATATTATGCACTATCCTTATATTCTATTAAATATTATTGTCATTTATAATTATGTCCACAATAACTTAGTTAATTAGTCACATTTATTTGGAGAATTGGAAATCCATACTATAAAAGTTTTTGATAACCTGTTCAACATGTGAAATAATAAAGTCTTGATTTTCTTTGAACATTATTGTAACCCTCCTTCTAGATCAGTTGGTTACAAATAGTGGTGGACAAGGACATAATCGTTACCAAATTTTATGTGGTTATGCAATAAATCTAGTGCTAATTTGTGCTACTATCGACTCCAGGTGTTAAAAAAATATAAAGCAATGTTGAAAACAAAACATGGCCAGTTTATTTAAAAATTTGGCTCCGGTAACGAAATCTGTAATCTAATTATAGTAGTTGATCAAATCTTTAAAAAACTTTTTTGAGACCTGCTCAAGTTAAAAAACCATGTTCGCAAGAAATTATGAAAATCAATTGTTTCTATATAAGTTACAGTTGAAGTGAAATCTTTTCAGTTATTTTCTATAATGCCTCTCACCGTGCTACGGGACCTTCGCAATGATGGTCTGAGCCTGACTGACAATCTAAATTGACTCTGCCCAAAATTTGGCTTCAAATTTAGCACTTTCAGTAGTGTCCATCAGCTATTGAGTATTGTTATTTACCAAAACCATGAGGTATCATAAATAAAATAAGTCCTATCAGAGAACTATCAGGTATTTAGGCTGCACTGCAGCTTTAAAACGAAAGGGGTAACATACAATAATCTCAAAATATGTATCACATTATGATGTATTGCGGGCTATAAAAACGTCTAGTTTGTGTGAGGGAACACTTCCTCTGTAGTCGACTAGGCCGGGAGTCCGGGAGCGGCACACACCCGCTAGTACAATTATGGCGTTATGCCAACGTCAGCTTGCTAATATCAGCGTAGAATCCAATGGATATAAGTCACGTTTTACCAAAATGTTCAAAATCCAGCGCAATATTCTACAATGGCGGTAAACGATAGCTGTGGGACAATTGCGGAAGTTTATACTTTATAGCGACTACGTTACTGTGTTGCAATCGCTTAGCTAATACTATTTTTACTTGGAATCTGTAGTGCTTAGGTTCTGACACGCAGTTTGAAGTTCAATAAATGTTGAACATTAGATCCGTTCCGCGGACTCCTTGACTAAACTATAGTATCGCAATACACAGCATAGATAAACTTAGTAATGCATAGATATAGTTAAGTTAAATAGTTTGTTTTTCGTTTTGTTACTTTTGGGACTGCTATAATCAGCCTATCATCATAATCCGTAGCTAGATAAAAGCCTCTCCTAGATTTCGTCATGACGCTCACCACACCCGATTTTAGCCTCACGCTATACGCACCCATTCTAGCTAATTTCTTATTAACGGCGCGGCGTTCTGAGTTCTTGAACACTTTATTGATCTGGCAGCCCACCCACACAATTCATAATTTAAAAGATTGGAAAATACTTATCAATTTTAGAGAATGGCCTTCCCTTTTTTCTCTTATCTCTGTATCCTATGCTAACATGCGCCAATTTATCGAAATCTTCTTTATTATTACATCATCAGGTCCAGTAATAAGCTGTTCTTTGTGCTTGGGATAAAGCTTAAAAGGTCAACTAGACAGATTACTGAACATGATAATGATAATATGTACTGGGATGTCCTCATTTTATTGAATGTCAACGGCCGTCTGTGTTTTTACCCAAAATGAACCTACATATTTCAACTAAAGTGACCTTCTCACGAACTCTTATCGAGATTGTTTTTGTGATGTCATCTCCAAAAAGTCGGAATTATAGTTGTCCAGATTGTTAAATGAAGCAGACTCGAAACTATGGTAGAGTTGAAAGGGTACATCTTCTTTATCGTGTGGTTAGTGCTTAACCTGGTGTTAGAGTTTTTATGCCGCCCATGGGGCTCCGACTTGGCTTTACATGCCGTCAAGAATTATCTCTCAGGCATGCTGGTTTCCTCACGATGTTTTCCTTCACCGAAGCAAGTGATACAATACGCACATGAATCCGAAAAATCAGAGGTGCGTGCCTTGGGTTCGAACTCGAGACCTATGACTTGGCAGTCCGTCGGTCACACCACTAGGCTATCACTGCTATCACATCCACACACACACATCGATCATCCATTCTGTTATATTCGTATCTTCCGAATCATGTGGTCGGAAGTGGTAGTGATTCAAAATGTTCATGCTTTCGTAAAATAATTAAGTTTTCGGCTTTTATTTGTCATGCTGTCTCAGTGCATTCCGTTTTAATGAGCTAGTTATGACTATGGCTAATTATGACATAAAATAAATAAACGTCACACATTTACGATGTTGTCTGCAACATGTTAAGTGATACGAATACAGATTGTAGCAGACAGAAACTAATGGGGCCTAAGTAGAACAATCGCGCTTTATCACAGTTAGAATGACCTGTCTCAAGGATATTTGCATCATCATACTTCCACACATAACCGGTTTTTTCTCACACTAAAGGAAAAAAACTATAATTGTTGAAGATGCGAAATTTATTCATAAACGACACTGATTACAGCTATTTAAAACCACAAGTAGAAACATAATAACTTTAATTAGACATTACCAGTTAATCAATCAAAGTAGCAATAATTATTTAAAAAATACCCATTGTTATAACTGCACGTGGTTTGGCCTAGTTAGCCATAACATAATTTAGACTCTGAAAGCAAATGACTCCCCCTAGTGTAAATATTATTGAATTCGGATTTCAGCAGTTTTATAAGCGGTAGTGTCTGGATAATTGTCTTCCAGGTGTTGGAAGCCATGCCCACTTGGGTTAACGATGATATTGTAATCATGCGGCTTGAGTAGAAGTACGAGTTTAGGAGAATGCGATCTCTTCACCGTCCTGTAGATACTGTGTGTACAGTTTTAATCTGTTTTTTTTTTGTATTTTATCATATGTATGTTAGTCTGTAAGGTATACAACATTAGTTTTAGTATATGCGAAACCTGATACACGTGTCTAGTATTTTTATGTAAAGAATCTATGTACAAAATTTCAAAACTGTATCATGAAAAATCACAAAGTTATAAGCTTGTTCTGTTACCTAGTTGTCCGCACAAAATCGTGGTCACCACGCAGCGCGCGCCTTCAGCGTTGTCTTGAGCTCATTGATAATAATAATTTGGCAGTAGGTACCTAAATTATTGCGATAGGTACTGAAAGTCGCTCGGTGTCCAACTTTTAACTTTTTTAAATATTTTTGGGGAAAAATATAACCTGGCTTAAAAATTATTGGAATCGATTCAGTTACTTATTCTGAACAAACTATATTCAGGTTTCGCATATACTAAAAATAATGTTGTATATCTATGAGTCAAAGTGGCCTGGAAATAAATGAATGTTGTTCTAACCTCTTGACCGTCAGAGCATAACAGCATTAATAGCACGCGCGTGCCCTCCACGCCAAGCCACAATTTCACCTACCATTTTGTCACATATTTGTGTTATTTGGCGCACAGGGCTCGCTCTTGCTTGTCAATTATATGTGACAGTGACGTTCAGACGGTTATATAATAGATAGGATCATCCATGTAGGTTCTCATTGCTGTTGTGTCTTTACATTATGTGACAACATAAAGCTATCGTGATTACATACAATTATTATTCCCAACAGTTGTTTAACACGAATTGTCTCACAACTAATGGTACAGACACCCATAAAAATAGAGCGTTTATGGGTGATAAGTGAATTATGCTTGTCCCTCAGTATCCCCGATCTACATTTGGCTGTCCTCCAACCAATATAATCTCGCATACACAACTTCATACGATGGAATTCTGGAAATTCGCACTTTTCTAAATACGATTGTCTGGGTGCTCTCGCTGCTTTTGATTTATGATGAGACTAGCTTTTACCAGGCATGGGCGGCGATGAAATAAGAGATTTTCATTTTAATTCAACCATCACAGCTTCCCAATATTCGTTCTGTTTTCTCTAATACACTTAAAATCTGGTCTACCAATCTGACACTTCCTTAATGCTTGATATGGGTCGCGTGAATCCATTATTGTGTGACCTTCCAGATCTCAAGGTTTTCGGTTTGATAGATTGCTACTACCCCGTCATCTTATATCAGTACACGAGGCACGATGTGTCTACTGAGAAAACAGAGCAAGAACGATGTTTCATAATTTAACGATCGAGTAAAATTTCTATTGATTTCGTTATGGCGCGATTGACTAATAAACGAAAATAGAGTTGAATTAACAACGCCTACATTCTGCTGGTTTTAATCATTTGAATAGCCCGATCGATAATACTAAACTGTATAGGTACCTACCTACAATATTCGTTAATATATAAGTAAGTAAATGGCCGAAGTTTTGACAGTAATTGCCATAATTCTAAGAATAATCGACACACACTAGACATTATGGACCAGAATGTATTCGCTACAAAAGAGATTTCCTTAAGTATAATTAAACATTTGTTCTCTTTAGTGCGCATTTGTATTAATAATATTCAGTTATCGTAATAATTCGGGGAAGAAAAGTGCTTGAGGCTATAGATCAGCTGGTACCAAGGTCCAAGAGCCGCAGAATAAATTATAATGAGTATAAATGCTTCACAAAATGTCACGGAGTGTTAGTAAAAACGGTCATTAAACATTTAATGATATGTCTAAGCAGACGAAACCGTCATGTCTTGATCGTCATAGATCAGTCGTAGAGTTATAATCAGATAACTAAAGATCCGTTAAGAAATGATAAATAGTATCCAGTATTGTTTTTGATTTTCGGTCTGTTTGCACTACGCAGGTCGATTTTTGGTGTTTTTTCCTACATTAATTCCTTCCTGGAAAACCTCTGCTGTTCATCCGATGACCTATTCGGGTTATTAATAACATAAATGATCTCATTTACGAATTACCCCGGAGCTTATCAGCTACTCGTCGTACTCTTAATATAATGGTAAACAGTTTCGCTTCTCATCTCAGTAGCTGTTTAACTTTTGTTATTACTGGACCGTTTTGTGCGCATTTTTTTTATCGACCATCTGACTACTACGTGTGAGTGCTGTGAGTTTTAGATTTTCTATTGTTGCCATTTAATCTCAGGCGCCAGCAGTACTGAAAGCTTTAAATTCGTACAGCGAATATAAATCGATGTGTCGTGTATAAGCTTAGGTTGGCGGGAACGAAAATCTGCTCAAACCGCACGTGATACCACCCCGGGAGCATTTTTATCTGGCATCGCCGTCGCCGCAAGCATGAAGTGTGAACACACCGGAGATTTCCGCCGATATAAATCCCGGTACGCGACACCCTTACTTTACACCCGTCGCATCCTCAGTGCAATCCGCGAATTTGTGGAGTGGAAGCTGCCGGCGGTGCATCGCGTCTAGAATTTGAACGCGCCAAATCTTGCTACCACAACGCCGAACTCTGAGGGCTAACCGTCACGTACTCCTGTCTATGTATTCACAGGTTTGACACCGCCAGCGACGTCACGTTTTCCTTGTTTCTGTCGTGGTGGGCTCTGATTCGGTTACTTCCTCTATCTAACATTTTACCAAACCTTACTTCGACATCTACATATTAAATTCGATTACGCGACAAGGATGTCTCTTGCTGCGATGACAGTTCCTGGAGTCCTGGCCCTTGGATAATTTTCGGTGGTGTTCGTAACATCTTTAATGATCTGTGTGTGACATGAAGGATTAGAAAGCTATTAAATAGACAATAGTCAGTAAGAGGAATGCTAGTGGACGGCTGAAACGCGGAGGTGACAGGCGGGCCGTTAACATGGCCGTTACAGGCTCAAGTGATATATGAGCTGCGAAGTGGCTTGGTGCCGCTGTCACTTCGCGTTCCGCCGCCGCTCCACACTGGCAAAAAGATAAAAAGGATTCCGAAATACGATTCACAAGTGGGCTGCCGGAAATGGGCAGAAAGTTACCGAGCACGGCTTTATGTCGGGCAATATATCTCTCGTATCGCTATCCAATTTCTGCTCTATGGCATGTAATATCCCTCTAGGGATCCTTTAATTTGAAACTCCTTTTAATCAACACCATTTATTCTAACCTCAGTTTAGTGGATCTTTAAAGACCATAAAGGTTTTTTCCCTTTATACTTATTACTATGTATTACGGAACATGAGAACACCTTCATTTAAGAAAGTCTTCGCCATTTAGCACCAGGAGGCCAATCACGTGTACCGGTGTACAGTGTAGTTCAGGAATTTGTTATTACTTATGTAGGGACTATATTATTTTAACCTATTTGACTTGAATATAATCATCATCATTTCAGCCGAAAGACTGCTGGACATAGGTCTCCCCCAAGTGTCGCCACTTTAATTTGAATATAATCATGAGTAATATAAGATTAAATCCTCATTATAACAGTAGTCATAGTAAAACATCGTCAGAACAGAGCTCTTACCTACCAGAAAAATACTTACACGGAAGAGCAAACCTCTCCGACCAAACTAAACACCTCACACAAGCCGACCCAAATTGATTTTTCCCTATAGTTTATTCAACCTGTACTTTCCGTAGATAAACTGAAATTTAAGTTGCGTGACTGGCCCGACCGCCGACCTCCGACCTTCATTGACCTGCGACATTGAGGCGCACCCTACAGCTCCATCCCTATCACTTCACCCACGGATTTATTTCCACCGCAACTTCTTTTAGTGAGGGAAATATTCCAATGTTTTAATGCCCTTGTTATACTGGAGAGGCTATGGGATTACATTCGTGATTTTTTCTGTAAGTAGGGACTTAAAAGGCAAGAAACTACGTTACGCAAACTAAATAATCTTTATATCAATGGTGGGAATAAAGCGATCGCTGTGGCCTTTACAGATAGACAGGACAGGACGGTCAAATCATTTGATTGCACCGTATTTATACTATTGTCCGACGTTATTGGTCTACCGGGAAAATCGTTCTATCGGAAATATCGTCTGGTTCTTTGTGCGTTTGTGATGCGAACGGACGCCTAAACGGAAAACGAATTGAAATATTTGTAGCGAAAAATAACCTTTGTTTTGTCAGCGCTTCAAATCACCAGTCTAAAATGTACCTCAATGTTTGTACAAGTGCAAAAAGCAATTCAAATTCAATTTGCGCAGCGTACACTATTCGTAAACTATATAGTTCTGAAAGGAATTAAATATTCTAAGTCGATCTACAGAGTACACAAACGCGGCGCTCTCGCTAACTGGATCCGTCGCTTCTCCTGTTTTCAATAAAGAGAAACAACTTGTGTCATATCCGCAAAACGTTTACTTACATGGTGGAGCGCAGTAGTTGGTAACGAGGTTATACGAAACAGTTTCGGGCGAAATTGCTCGGGGAATGTAGCTAGGTGTCATAAAGTTCCTGCAAAGCTGTCGGACAGACGTGTGCAGCGTTGAAATACACGTGTCGAAGCTATTTCATCTTGCTTACGCTTCAACTTTGTTATAGAGTCCTGCCATTGGTACTAAGTGTTCTACTAATACGCTCTCGAACTTCCAATATATATGTTTTGGAAGTGGTGGCGTCACGTTTTCGCTTATTAGTTTTACTTACATTTGTGGAAGCTATTTGAACCAATGTTTTTGTTCTTTACAGGTCGATCATGGATTGGAGGACGGTGCTTTGTACCTTCGCCTTGGTGTACTATGCTGATGGATTCTCAAGTGAGGTTTTATTTTGATGATTAATTAACGACAGTCGTAATTAAACTATAAACAAACGGTCCATTATCAAAGAAGCAGATAGGTTCAGGAAGCTCCATTATTTACCTTTACTAGTCTACACACGGTCACAGGACACGGTCTAGCTGTTATCAAACTCTAATGCTTACAAGCATTAGAGTTTGATAACAGCTAGAACGTGTAGCCTTAATAGTAACATTTCCTGTTATTACGTGCATGCGCGCAGTCCATTCGACCTGCGACCTTCACGCCTACGTAGCAAGGTGTCACTTGATATTATATCTTATTTTAAACGATCCTCGTCTTCAGTATCTCCCGATATTTGACAGCCGAGCACTTTTCCTGAGAGCACGTACACACAGCCTCCGAATTGCCATGATATGGCTCGATTCCATTACCTAATGTTGGCGTAAACCGCGCATCAGACTCCCGGAGCTACAAAACAATGAGTTATGATCCTACTCGTGATGCCCTTTTTATTTGCTTATATTGCATGTAAAGCAACCGAATATTTTATTTCGGGGAAAATTACATTAACTCGTTAGCATGAAATGTTTTTGTTACATTTTTGTTTTGTGGGAAAAGGAATACTCTACTACACGCTTATGTATATACCGGTTTTGTTACACTGGAATTGTGACAAATGTCAGCCTAATGATAACAATTAGAGGCTATTAGTGCTTACATCACTACAAAAACGTGCTGCGAAAACTACGATGAAATACTTTTAAATGTTTGGTGACTTTATTTCTGTATTTATCATCTCACAATACATTATGAGCATTTTTGCCCAGAGAAGACGTTGCTGTAGTCGTAAAAGTTTTGTAATAACTATATGGTAGTGAAATATTAAGACGTAAAGTGCAGAGCAGTCGGTTAACACCCAACGTTAAACTTCATCATTATTTCCAAGCCAGACATGGCTTTATTATCTGCACGCGGTTTTCCTTTCACAAGGAATATGATATGGATCTAGAAAGACTAGAACTTCCGCTTTTACAATCCGCTTTAAGACAACTGCAGTTGTCCCGTTTTCAAGTGATTAAAGTCGCGTCTACGAATTCAGGGAAGTTCCAAGCTAGGATTGAAAAGTTTAAAGTAGTTTCTTATAATATGTTAGTCATTCTAGAAAGTCAGAACATTTGCAGATAGAGTTAGGTGAATTTCGGTGCTGTAAATGTACAAATTTGCAAGTAGGACAATATACTACTGCAATTTCGGATAAAAAACCTACCTGTATTACAAAAACGTATTATGATAAAGCACATAAAACCTACGTAGTGGAAAACAATTCGATGGCAAAGTTTTTCGGTTCGGTAGGCTTTTATTACGTGTGATATTGACTCTCGAAGACGACGGCGAGTCCAATCTAAGTATATAATCTTGTATATGCAAATGATCCCTATTCCCTTACAACCGAATTCTTTACCCGGTCACGCCTTTTGGGTTATAAAAGGGCGAATTCTCGTAGACACAGCGGAATAAAATATATTCATACGATATTATATGGAGTTTTTTTTTTCCATTTTCAAACACGTTTTACCTATCCAAATCCCTTTTATTATTCCAGTAAACGGGCATGAAACGATTGTAGCGTTGCGTACTCTGTAGATAATACCACTAAGTAGGTATCTGGAAATGATTTATGTTCTGGAAAAATTTGCAGTACTTCCGCATGAGGAATTACATTAGGAGGAAATGGACGTCCATTTTGTTTCGTGTGTACATTGTAAAGATGATTCGGAAAATTGGGGCCGCTCTTTCGTTGTAAGACAATTTGATGGAGTGGTAACATAAGTGATACTATTTTTGTTCATGTTTTGTTTTCTTAGAAAAAAAGTGTTTTGACCTTCGGTTATTCAAGGTCGGTTAGGGCTAGCGAAAAAATAAATTCCACAAGAACTTTATCAGTGGACAACGGAGAGATGTTGTTGCCAAAGAATACATTTAGCTTCGTCTCGTATGTCTTTCTCAGTACTTTATTTTGTTTTTGTTCCCTGAAATCTGACTGGCCGTGGTCGTTGAACTGGCAATGAATCATGTAACCACATAATTAACAAGGCCGTTATAACGTCACAAACTTATAATAGAGAAGATTATTACTCATTACTATTGAATTAAGCCTGGCAAAACTGCCTACGAAGGTCAAGTGACTTTAATGCTGGTCAAAGCTAATTTAACTTGAACAATCATAAGAATCATCGACACGACAAAGGATAAGACTCCCTAAATCGAAAATATCCCTAAATTAACTTTGTTTGTTTTATGGTATATTTCAGAGTACGGACGTACCTGCAAAGACATAGGATGCCTCAACAGTCAGGTGTGCGTGTTAGCTGAGGACCCGTGCAGTATCGGTCACACTACCAACTGCGGCACATACCCCACCTGCAAGAAGAAGTCTGAAGTTGATGGCGGTAAGATTAGAATTGCAGTAACATATTACTCGTACATACGTCTAAATTAGACTATTAAAAAGTATTATATATTTGCCACAAGTTATGTGGGTTTCCAGGCTTATTTATTTGTTATACCATTACATTATCAATTTTTATAAAAGTAATCTCATTTTTTCAGGGTCTCACCCGGAGCCAGCCAGGTCACCTGCGGCAAAACCTCAGTCACCTTCCTACGACTCTGTGCCTAACTACAATCCACCAGCCCCTCCCAGTGACACGTCCAGCGGTGGCGGGTCACCTTACGGAGGCGGTTCACCCTACGGAGGAAACTCTCACACCGGCGGCAACTCACCCTATGGCGGAGGCTCACCCTACGGCGGAAACTCACCCTATGGTGGCAACCCACCATACGGAGGCAGTTCCCCCTACGGTGGAAGTAGCAATACTGGAGGAGGATCGCCTTACGGCGGAGGAAGCAATACAGGAGGAGGAGCGCCTTATGGAAGCAATACAGGAGGAGGATCGCCTTATGGAAGCAATACAGGAGGAGGATCGCCTTATGGCGGAGGAAGCAATACAGGAGGAGGATCACCTTATGGCGGCCAATTGCCTTACGGTGGAAACTCGCCATATGGCGGATCCTCGAATACCGGGGGAAACAGCCCGTATGGAGGTAATTCTCCCTATGGCAGTGGCGGCACGCGCAACTCTAACACCGGCGGATTAGGAGGCGGTGGAAGCCCCATTGACAGTATTCTGAACTCTCTGAGCAAATACGCTGGCGGCGCAGGTGGCAGCACTGGAGCCGGCGGAAGCTCCGCCGGTTCAGGCCTCTCTAATATCTTTGGAAACCTCCTCGGTAATCTATCTAAGAATACCGGAGGTTTGAACAACTTGTTCAACACTAGGCCGATTATGGAGAACCCGAATTACTCCTCGTACGGTTCCAATTCGAGGAGCTCTAACCCCCAATCTTACCCATCAGGATCTCAAGCGACGTATCAGCAACCGAATCAGAACAAGAAGTACGGACAAAGTTATGCGCAACATAATGCAGCGACCACACGCAAGCCTGTCCACTATGGGTGGAATGTTAGGTAAATTACTTTCCAAGCCATCGTAGAAAGCTATTGATTGGTGCCTCTGGATGTTTTTGCGTTGCACAAGCATTGCTTTTTGGTCCTTCTGCACTTCAATATTGAATCTCTTGCTTTGGTGTTACCAACGCCCGGTTTTTGGAACCAAAATCAACACAATAATTAGTGAGTCAACAACTGCTGTGATTGGTTGACTGGTTTATTAACAGCCGATCGGATCACTTGGCTTACGTTTTATTTTCTTTCCAAAAATCGGGTGTAACTTTCTGCTAGTTATGTTTTCCGCGCTGCACTGTACTCGATATTTCAAATAGTGTAAGCTTAATTTTACTGCTGCCTTTACTTTTTTGGCGGGAAAAAAATGTACGAAGTAGTAATTAGGGACAATCTCATTTAATACAGCACTAATGCTTATATTCAAATTTTATATCACAAATCAAATTGCATTTACAATTTCATCACAAATAAACCTAAACTAATTTGTAATATACACCAAGAAACTCACAAAATCATGTCTTAGAATAAATTGTAAATAAATAAGGTGGAGGCTAATCTCTTCTGATTGACAGGAAAAGCAGAGAAACTTCCACATAACCTGTTTAAGTAAACTTTGCATGAATAACAGTACCTGGATAACTTTCGGTGAGGCATGATTTGTCCAAACCTTTGAGGCTATGTTAAATGATAATTAGAATGTACGCACCTTTTTTTATTTTGCCGAGTGATCTGTGTGTAGCTATTATAAGAATACTCATGTATACTCTGTGGCTAGTTAAAGATAGAACGTAATTTAGTGGATAATTCAAGTAGATTGAAACAGCGTTTGCGTCATCAGTCTCATAGACTATTCTGCAATAAAATTGCAAATCTAATTTTGTGCTAAAAAAAAATTGCCTGCTTTGCACATTTTCAGCGTAACAATTGAAGCATATAAATAACACATGAATACCATCTATATTTATTTTCTGTATTGTATTTTTTTTCTTTATTGTATTGTTTTTCTTTTTTTTTTTCTTTGTATTTTTTTTTTTTTGTTTTTCTCGGTTATCCACCACATACTTTTTATACTGAATCTAACCTACATTATATACCACAAAACATCAGTGCCATTTCTAATATTGTTATATTGTATTTTTATTTCAGTGTGACAGTGGTCTTGACGTACCTGATACAGCAATATGTCCAGAATATAATTCGTAATTAATTATATTTTTTATTTAACTTTTAAGTACGTAATATTTTATTTAAGTATATGTATATGGTGCGATATTGTTATTACATTTTATTGTGGTTAAGCTTTAAACTAAACAAAATGGTTCTTTTTTGTAACTTGATAATTTTGAACTTTTGAATGCAACAGACGTAAATAAGAATCTCCAGTAAATATAATCTATTTATTAAATATAAGATTCCTATAAACTTGTGCTTTTATTCTGCGATACCTGCGCTGTGTTGTTAAACAATTAGCATGCAAAATAATTTTAAAAATATCATGAGATTAGAGTGAAAAATATGTTGGTGCTTGTTTTTAGCTACGGCGTAGATGATATCTCATTAATGACGTGTAGTGGCGGTCAACAGGTTAAATATAATAATAATTTTATTGTGATAAAGTTTATCGTGATAATTAAATGAAAGAGCAATGTTTATATAATATTAAATAATTTATTCAGTCAATTGAGACAATGCAGACTAGACACATAAGATTCGGTAAATAATATTTATCTGAAATTGCACTACAGCAACAATTTGTGAATCATAGAAACTATATTTCTTATTAAATTTAATGCATTTATTTATTTATTGATTGTCTTTGAAGCGTGTATGAACTGCAGGCATTTATCTCTACCCTTAATTCATCCCATTGTGAAACCCAAGGAATGTCAAAGCTTATACATTATCTTAAAATTAAAATAACCTACACCCATTTTTTACAACCAAAAGTTAACTGTACTTGAAAATTTGAAACTTTCATAAATAATTCAAGAAATAACTACGGAATAAGATAACCATTTCCATTATTACACAAATGTAAAACATTTTATTTTCAATGTTAGAATGTATTCCCTATTCTATAAATTTCTAAAAATAAATGTAACTTAACCTATGGAATGGAACGTGAAGCCGCGAACTGAACTAAAGTTATCTAAAAAAAAAACTCGTCACAACGTTTTGCCGTGGATCCGCGTTCCGGCAGATTGCGCGGTTCCACGTTCCGGTCCAAAGGTTAATAAAGAATATAACTACTTTTTTAAGATTTTTTTATAATTTCATATATTTATTTTTAAATTAATATTTTTTATAATTTCATATATTTATTTTTAAATTAATATTTAAAATGTAATAAATTTGTATAAAGATGAATAAAGGAAAAAATATAATGTAAGTATAAACTATACTCCGTCCGGGAAGACTTCTTTGAAGAGCTCGCGCATCGTGTCCAGAACAACTGCCTTTCATATCAGGCCTTTTGAGCCTTGATACAGTTGAAAAGCAAGCGGGAACATCACGTCATGATGTCGATGGAATCTCTTCACTACTCACATAACTATCAAAACTGTAGTTACCAGTATTTACATCCTCTCCTAAAATGTATTTGTATTGTGGATAAATGTTCCCAGGCCCCAAAAGCTATAATAATCTCAGAAAATATAGTGCCTCATTTCAATCCCTCCCAAGAATCTCCTAACTGGCGATCAAATGTGTCACCTAGTATTTAAATAATGTGTATTCATAACAGCCCGTTTACACTACAACGGAATACTGTGCAACGCCGAACCTTACCGTATTTATTATTTAAATATGGTGTGGTATTCCCAGAATAATCAACAGAAGGGTCAGTACAGACAGAACTGAAAAATTCTCGCGCAATTCGCTGCATTGAAAATAGAGGACCGTATTACCATTTATTAAAGTAGAAAATTGAATGAATATGGACGCGGACATCAAGGCGTCGACGCCTCTTCGCGAATACTCGGGAGTTCTCGAGGATACCCGATACCGCGCGAGCAAGTTCAAAAAGTATGACTATAAAAATACACGTCTACAAAAAGGTCCGTTGCTGTTTAAATGGGCTGTTAAGGGTTGGCCGCGACAATGTATAAAATGTGCAGTCAACCCCATGATATTACTTTGGAACGAATCACGATGTAATATCGAAAGACAATCATATTTTGCCAAGATATCTACAATACTCTAGGTAATGTGCATTGGATTTGCCATCAAAGTCAAATGAAACAAAATGTCATCTACACTAATATTATAAAGAGGAAAGATTTGTATTTTTGTATGTTTGTAACGAATAAACTCAAAAACTACTAGACCGATTTCAAAAATTTCTTTTACTTTCACCATTAGAATGCTGCATTATCCCTGAGTAACATAGACTATATAAAATTTAAAATAAAAATGTCCACCCATGCGAAACCGGGACGGGCCGCTATTGTCAAATGATGAAATCATAACTTTTATCTTAAAGATAGTGCGGTATTTATCTTAAATTCGAGATTGTGTTTTGTTCCTAACAAATATACCCCTGTTGCACATTTGTTATTGATAATATTGTTTAAAACTATTCTATAACACTTACATTCGAATTGAGCTACCGGTGATCTGAGATTACTAAATTAAATTAATTGCTTACAAGTTTTTCTTTTATTTCATTTTCACCTTTGACTTTAGTGATTCTGGGATGCTTACTATTATGCATTTGGTTTAAAACCATGCCTAGTATGAGGAACCCAAGCCATACTCCATACCAATAGTGGTATACTGACGAATAGTAAATCCAAATACGATCGAATGTGAGTAGAAGGAATGCAGCAGCTTGATAAGACTCCGAATGGGAGCGCAGGAACCACATTACAAATCCCAGAATTTTCTTTTTCTGAAAAAAGAAAAATATAATAAAGAGCCGTTCAGGACGCTACATACTGTCGTCGTACAAAATCTGAGTCATCGTTTCGAAAATAAGAAAAACCTATTCGCAAAATCACAGGCATATCGGTTTATGCTTACCATTCCTGTGGCGTCCTTATAGTAAAGCTTGAAGTAAATGTCTTCGGCCATCAAGTAGAATGGACAAAAGTAGATACAGAAGAAATAGCCGGCATGGATACCGTGCCAGATCACTGACACAAATAAAGCTGCGTGGATCCTGAAATGATTCGGAAATTCAGATTTAGTTTCATTAATTTCAGAATAGTTCCTGTAATGTAATGCTTTTATTGGTCAAGAGTTTTGTTACGTATGAAGAAGGCTGGTTAAGTTCTGTATTAAAATTAAATAAATTGTTCTTGTTTCGAAGAAAACATGCAAGATTTTGGGCACAGCCTGAAACGGTTGTTTCATTCAGCATAAACTGAAATAATAGCAATTTAATTCAAACATGACTTACTTTAAAAGCTTGACAGGGAACCTTTTATACACAACCATGGCCACCCAGTACTGCACAGCTTTGTTCCATACTTTCATAGAATCACGTAATGTGACCACAGTCTCGCAACCCCATACATCCATTGACTCCACTGTGTTGAAATCATATTGAGAGTTCCTTGCTTCCAGCTCTGACCTGTTAAACACGAAAGTTGAGTTTCCTAAATATTTGTTAGACAACTATCATTTGTAGATCTTTGCCTGTCATTACAGGTTGTCAGAAGCCCAAAGGTCGGACAACCAGTCTTACCAAGAGTTATTGTATTATCGAGTAACTGGGTTCTGGAGGTCAGATAAGTAGTTGCTCCATGTACAACACTGGTATTCAGCTGCATCAGGTTAGACTGGAGCCGACTCTAACATAGTGGGGAAAAAGCCAGGCAGATGATGATAGAGGTGTATGTGGGACTACTATGTATGTATGGTGATATTAGGTTCCATGGATGACATATGATAGTAGTTTCCATAGCTACATTTACTGGTCACAATAACAGTCCAGGAAATAGAAGACAGATTAGCAACAAAATTTTAACTTTTGGCAGAATCAGACACCAATATAATTAGACCACATAAAATACTGGAAATACATTAATTTTCATAACAAATTAATGAAAGCAATCTCATCACAAACTCAATATTCTTACATTTGTTTCAACTTCAAATATCCAACAGTGGGTCCATGTCCAGTCCTATTCTTGCCCTGGACTGGGTATGCTCCAAGTCCAGCAGACGTACATACACTCTCAGCCAGTGTCATTCCAGAGTATATCCGCTGCCGGAATTGCGAAAACAAGGCCCATGGGTACAGCATTCGGTAAACAAAGTTCCTGTTGTTGTGGTCTTCTGTTAAAATGTACTGAAACAATTAAAAAGGGAACCATTTGTTTTTAAAATCTTTTTTTTATCCTAGTCCACAGATGTACTAAGCATGGCAGAGACCACTCTCCACTCTTTCCATTTTTTTCCAGTTCTGACAGAACCTGTCCAGTTCATCTTGCCATCAACTTCGTGGCCTGGCGCAACCCTGCCTCACTATGTCAGGGTACCAGTTTCCTGCTATTTTGGCCCACAGTTTGTCTGGCTTGTGCCAGACATGTCCTGCCCAGTCCCGTTTGAGTTTAGCAGCCTTTTGAGCCACATCAGTTATATTTGTTTTAGAGTGCAGTATTGTGTTTCAAACACTATCTGTTAATTTCACACCTAGTAGACTGCACTCCATTGCTTATTGGCAAACCTTGAGTCTGGACTTCTGGATGTTAGTCAAAGACCATGTCTGTGCACCATAGGTTAAGACTTTACAATGTTTTTAAAACTTTATAATGCTTATTAAATTAGCATAACATGATATTTTGTTATATAAGCAGGGCCGGGTTATGTAGATTTTATGATGTTAATAGTTTTAATTAATTTTAGCAGTATCATATCTGCCAGTATAAAATGTTACAAAAAACATGCTCACCTCTAGAGGCCAAATCTTAGACAAAGCCAAGTACAGTGAAATATAAAGAGGGACCATCCTCATTGTATTGATGGTAAAGCCAAAACAGTCTACATACTTGCTGTAAGGCAGGTGGAAGTAGTCATCAAAAGTCCGGTACCTATAGTAGGGACCTGAAACATATTTCTAACATACCATTTAAATTTCCCACAGACTTTTTAAATTACTGGCATAATAGCTTCTTGAAAAAAAAAACAATAACTAGGAAGTTTAATTTAAAAATTAACTTAATTATAAAGGCAAAAACACAAGCAGATAATATTAAAACAAAGGGAACATAAATGACAATCAAAAGGTTTTATGTTGATGAAAAGAAATACCTGTTAACAGTCCAATGTAATTGAATGTATAATGGAACAAGTCTTCAAAAGAAGGATTTATTATTTCAAGAAAATCATCATCTTTTGTTTTGACTTCTTTCAGTTCTTTATTTTCATCCTTTTTAGCTTTTCCTACTGCCAACCAAGACCCATTGATTTCAAATGCAACCCCCACTACTCGCAGAACTATTATCATTTCAATGAGGTTTGTCTGCCCTGAAGATAGTGGGAGGCCAAACTTATCAGCCAGCCGAAAGAAGAGTAGATATCCAAACATTAAAAAGAAAGACACAATATGACAGTATCTGAAACAGTATGAATAGTAAGTATTAAGTTTCTTAAATTTGAGTTACAAAGGGTATAAAAATAGTAATATGATTAGGTATGTCATACTTTATTTGATTGAATTATAAGCCTTTTTCCTTGACTGTTTGATAAAGACTTACCTTACAGTAGACACTTTTATTGCGATTATACCCAGGAGAGCTGACAAAATAGGATGGATAGCGCTGTATCCCGAAACAATCAAAATAAGTACTAGGCCGACTATGCTGCCGACCCATTTCTTGGCTTGAACTGTTTTTAGAGACCGGTAACGTGGCCCTATCCCTACGCTAAATAGAAGCAAGGATAAATATATTATATCGTTTTTGTTTTTAGTAAAAAAGGACAACATCTTTTCTAAATGATTATATTACAAATACACAACATAAAACGCCATAAATGGGCTAATTGAAAATCGGTGGTACAAAAATGCACACACAACAAAACCAAGCAACACAACATACGACAGTGACAACTACTGAACGACAAGTAGTGACCTAATTAATGACATTTAGCTGATTACAAGTTTAAGCTACCAAGACTGTTACCATACTCGACAAAAGCGCAAAAAAAAGATAATATAATTAATTACCTTTATTTGCGTGAAATAATATGGTATATTGAGGTAAATACTAGTTGTACATATTCAGCTTACTAAAATTCAGCATGCAAATAAGTATTTTTTAAACTAAATTATTATAACAATTACAAATAAGCTAGTATGAGTTAGGCTGTTACGACATTACTGTTGCAATTATAGGTTCTTGTTGTTGTTTTCATAATAATAATTATCGAATAGGTATTCCTAAATACTCGAACAAACAGACCCAATATTATTTTTTTGTTTTTTTAGTTAGGTGCACTCACAGTTCAACTCTATAAGGTTGCAATACTGCTCAACCGGAATATCCTGTGGTGACCTCAAATGAATTTAAGGCCCCCAGCCAGGGCAAACACTAAAGAAAAAATTATTAAATATTTTTACAGAAAAGATTCATAAGTGTTGCTGAGTTTGTTTCTGAACGCGGCCATACTTATATACTTCACTCTGACGCGGCCTACGTTTTTTCTATCTCAATGGGCCTACTTCACTCTTGAAGGCATTTGTTTTGCTGGCCCGTGTCAAATCGCAAATAAAGTAGGGATGAGTGACAGCAGGAAAACATCGATGTTTACATCAATTCAAAAGCATCGATGTATGATATTATATAAACATTAATTATTATTTTTTTGTTGATATAGATGTTGACCAGCTTTTGAAAAACAGTTTTTCTGAAACTCGTCGATGTCACTGTGCAGCACAATTTTTTAAATGGCTACTTCTACTTCCTTCAACTGATGTGAGCTAACTAATGCAAACAACATTAATTGTCAGCGAAAATACCTAAACCCAATTTATGACCTCATAAACATCTACGAGTAATATTGGAATATTATTCATTCAAAAGTTTACAAAAACATTGATATAAAAACATCGATGTGAAAACGTTGATGTTTTCCGGCTTATATTTATCTACCATCGATGAATTTCAATCATCCCGATGAGGATCATCCCTATCAGAAAGTTCAGTCAGCTGTCCTGTCATAAATATATTGATTACTTTGCATCCAGTCTAATGAGAAATACAAAATGTTTTATTGCTTTGAATCAGATTTTCCAGTCCAGTTGAACGAAGAGGAGAAAAAGGAAATCATACAGACCCTTAACATAAAGATAGGTTCTAATATAAATGATTTGGCAGGTGCTTTAGCGTTACAAGCTGAATTAACTAAAAAGCGGGATAAAATTCTAAATACTGTAAGTGATATGTTTTTAGAAATATTGTTATTTTTACAAAACTTTTCCAGTAAATTTGTCCAAATCTTTTCACCATTTTTTAATAAAATATTATATTTTAGCTTCATACAGCCAACTGTGAAGTGCCAATAAAACTGTCAGCGGCTTTGCAAAAAGCTGAATTAAATTCTGACCAAATAGACAAGCTGAAAACTAGAAGTGATGACTTGAAAAAGAAAGTTGAAACATTCCTGAGTAAGACAGAACCACTGAGAAATGAGGTTGATAAAAGGTTTGCCGCTATCAACAAGCTGGAAGAAGTATTACTCTACTTAAAATCCATTGAGAAAGTTGATGAATTAAGGTTTGTATAGACACCACCTGCTAAGATCCTTATATACTCTGTTCACCTCATCCACATTAATACATCTGGTCTTACACACATTCCGGTTGATTTTTTATACACTAGCATAAGCTAGGCGAAGCCGCAGACATAAGTCTCTGCGGCTTCGCCCATGTGGAGTTCAATAGTTATCCCACAGGATCATACTATCAGGATAAAAAGTATCTTATTTGCTAATCCATGTTATAAACTATCTGTGTGCTAAATTTCATCCAAATCTGTTCAGTAATTTTTGCATGATAGAGTAACAAACATCCATCCTCACAAACTTTCGTATAAAATATTATAAAATATTAGTAAGATTAATCATTTCATATATTTATAATACACAGACTCAGTCTCACTAGATGCATCTGCATATCCATATTTTACATGGAGTGCCAGCCTATCAACATCCAACTCCCGATGACTAGTTAAAACAACACCCAGTGACTTACCAAAGCTTGAGTTAACAACAAGTCATAACATTGTTAGGCTTTCAGGCTTCTAACTATCTGTCTGACAAGGACAATCTGGGACTGTCTAAGATCTACAAATGATATCTGGACTAACAACTTAAAATGCTTTCAATGAATAGTATAATACAAAAGCAATGCTTGCAGAAGTCAGTCTATAGATGGATTACATCTTGACATTCTGCAAGCATTGCTTAACCTTGAATATCAACCTGTGTGACTATTATTATTAAACCACAAGTCCCTCGATTGCATGGTAGAGGGTTAAAACACGACTGTCAACTGTCAACACGCGTAAAAGTGCTGTTGGAGATTTTCGTAATTTTGAGTGTTAAACTGCATATCAGTGTTTGGAAATGCAATAAAAATGTACTTTAGTTAGTGATAATTAAGTGAAATTGTTAGTAGCAAAAAGTGCTTGTGATTTAAAAAGAAAACAGTGATCAAAACTAGGAAGTGACAATCGTTTTTTCAAAGTTTCTTCACATACCCTCATATTTAATTAATTTTCCCTGACAATTATCTCGTCATGTCAATATGTCATTTGACATTTGTATAAGTGTTGCCATTGTAAAATCGAAATATCTACTATGAGTAGCGAAAATAGTAGCAATATGACTGGAGTGGAGCATCAGGCTCCTAATCAAATAAAAACAACTGATGAATCGCTATCACCTAAGAAGCCAGCGCGTGCAACCGCCGCCAGAAGCAGCAAAAAGGCCATGACTCAACAAGTGTTTCACCCTTCTCTCTTTACCAGACAGAGATCTAACTCATTCACTGAGCCTACGCCCAAAGTATGTAGTACAGCCACTGTTCCTATAATGCTTAATCCAGGCACCACACTAAACAATTCAGCCAAAACAGTATCTGATTTCCAAATGCAAATCATAGAAAAGCCGCCCCCCGCATGGCACCGAGTACCATCATCTAAAAAACGAAAGGTCACGGAGCTGTCACCTCCACCAACTTCAACCCAGACAGAAAACAGGTTTGCTGGCCTACCCATCGACCTGAAAGAAGATGAATCTGGCCAACCCAAGCAAGTTAGTAAGCCTCCACCGATCATACTGTATGGGATAGAAGATCTAAAGGAATTAACCAAACTAATAGAGACGGTCATTAGCCCACCTGAATTTAAATACCGGATAGTCAATAAGAACAGCATACCTGTTATGATAAACACAACAGAAGCCTATAAAAAAACCATTTCTATCATAAGAGAAAATGGACTTATTGGGCGTTTATTACGTTCACACCAAAAGACGCTAAGTGCTACCGCTTTGTTATCAAAGACCTTCACCACACTACCCCTCATCAAGCTATAAGGGAAGCAGTTGAAGCCTCCAACAATGAAATCGTTGGCGAGATAATTAGTGCTCGTTATGGCCCAGACAAAAGACCCACCTCGACCTTCTTTGTGAATGTCAAACAAAGTATTCACAATCGCGAGGTCAAGAAAATTCAATATATTTTCAGCCAAAAAGTTAAACTAGAAGACCCCCGCAAATCTAAAAGCATTGTTCAGTGTCAGCGGTGCCAACAATATGGGCACTCTAAGAACAATTGCATGAGACCTCATAGATGTGTCAAATGCGGAGAAGGCCACAAAACTTCAGAATGCGCAAAAAAAGATAGAACCACACCAGCCAAATGCGCACTATGCTTTTGTGATCACCCGGCCAACTATAAAGGCTGTGAGGTCTATAAAGAGATCTTAGCTCGGAGAAACAAAATCCGCACTCCACGAGAAAGGGTGTATACCCAAACTACTACAAACGCCTCGGCCGTTCCACTTACTACATCTGCCGTCAACATACGAGCCCCAACAAACACGCATGAGAAATCGTATGCAGAAGCAGTATCCGGCCCAAACTCTACAACTCATGACCTACCACAAACTCACCAACAACAGAATCAGACACTACATCATATTCTAATCAAACAGAGCGAAAAGAAGGACCTCTTAATTAAAAAAATAGGCTCCTTAGTGGGTCTAATCACTAGCCTCGTCACCAAGCTTACAAAATGACTTACTTATTCATAGCAGCCTGGAACATCAATGGCATTGCACCCAACACAAATGAACTAGAAGTATTACCTAAAAGAGAACAAGATCGACATATGCCTGATATCAGAAGCACACACAACCGTAAGAAGTGAAATACGTATACCAGGGTTCTGCGTGTACCTTACCTCTCATCCGGACGGTCGAGCACATGGAGGCAGTGCTATCGTAATAAAAAACACCATCAAACACTGCCTACTGAAAGCTTTTGTGACAGAACACCTACAATCCACGGCTATAAGAGTAGAAGATCGATCAGGCCTTATTAACATCTCGGCGGTATATTGCCCTCCTAGACACAAAATCAATGAGGAAATGTTTACTGAGTTCTTTATGAAGCAAGGCAACAGATTTATAGCAGGTGGCGACTGGAATGCCAAACATACGGATTGGGGTTCTAGACTCACCGTAACCAGGGGCCGTGAACTAAAAAAATGTATCGATGCAAATAACATGTCAACTCTGTCCACAGGTGAACCTACATACTGGCCTACGGATTATCAAAATACCTGACCTCCTTGACTTCTTAGTCACAAAAAACATATGCCATAAATTCACCCAAGTGGAATCTAGCCTAGACGGGTCTTCAGACCACACCCCAATCATACTAATATTGAGTAAAACAACTGCAAAATGTAACCCAAACTATGACATGCTTTACAACTACAAAACCGATTGGGATAACTTTAGAGAGTACCTTGAAGACAACATTAATCTCAACGTACCTCTGAAGTCCCCTGAAGACGTAGACGACGCGTGCTTGCACTTCACCAATCTTTTACAAGTGGCAGCGTGGATCAACACCCCTGAGTTAAAACATTCTGCTCATAGTACACCTACCCCATACGAAGTCCGAAGAAAAATCGCAGAGAAGAGACGATTTCGTAGAATCTGGCAGTCATCACATAATGAACGGGACAAAACCCGTCTCAACCGTGCCATTAAGGAACTCAAAGACCTTCTTGCGAAATCTAATAATGATGCCCTACAACACAGGCTAGAGAGAATAACCCCTGAAGCTAAAGGAATTCACTCCCTTTGGAAAGCAACTAAGAATTTAGCACAACCTCAGCAACGCTTACCCCCCTATCAGATCAGACAATTCATGGGCTCGTTCAGATGAAGAAAAAGCTGAAGCTTTCGCCACTCACCTTGCCAATGTCTTCAAGCCGAACGAATCTGCAGTTCCTGATGATCCTGAAATAGATGCCATTCTCAACCAGGACTTGCAACTTTGTGCCCCACTGCGACCAACATCCCCACGGGAACTGTCTAGATTGATATCTAAGATGAACTCCAAAAAGGCACCCGGATTCGATCTGATTACTCCGAAAATTCTTAAGGAGCTACGTAGAAGGGGATTAGTCTTTCTTACTATCCTCATTAATGCCTCTCTCAGATCCTCTCATGTCCCTGCTCTCTGGAAAATATCACAAATTGTAATGATCAATAAGCCTGGAAAGCCGGAAAATGAAGTTTCATCCTACCGCCCTATTAGCCTTACTCCAGTACTATCTAAGTTGTGGGAAAGAGTTGTCCTTAACAGGCTGAAACCTCACCTACAAGAAAACCAAGTTGTACCTGATCACCAATTCGGATTTCGCGAGCAACACTCCACCGTAGAACAGGTCCACCGAGTCTACCGCAACATAAGACAGTGCCTAGAAACGAAGAAGTATTGCTCGGCAGCGTTTCTCGACGTCCAACAAGCCTTTGACTATTATGCAAGATAAAGTTGCTCCTGCCCCATTAATTTTACTTGCTAATGAAATCATACCTTAGTGATAGGCAATTTCAAGTAAAGGTACGAGACGCTAGATCCTCTCTCGCCAGGTGCCTTGCAGGGGTACTCCAGGGCTCCGTCCTGGGCCCAGTTTTATATAATATATTTACTAGCGACCTCCCTCAGTGCTCTGACGTATTTGTAGCAACCTACGCTGATGATGCCGCATTCCTGGCCTGTAATCAGGATGCCAAAATAGCGAGCAGCATGCTGCAAAATCAACTTGACAGGACCCATGGCTGGCTAAACAAATGGCGTATAAAGGCAAGCGCACCCAAATCGCATCCACCTTTGCACTCAGACATGGTAATTGCGCCCTGGTCAAATTGGGTCAGGACATTCTACCACAGTCAACATGCGTGAAGTACCTGGGATTCTACTTGGATCGTAGGTTGACATGGAAGGATCACCTAAAGACAAAAAGATCAGAAATAAACTACCGATTCAAGAACTTGCTCTGGCTACTAGGCAGACAATCTTCACTCACCCTGAGTAACAAACTGAGAGTTTATTGTTCCATCATAAAACCAATATGGACATATGGGATTCATTTATGGACTTCCGCAAGCAAATCAAACATCATGTGCATTCAAAGAAGTCAAAACAGTATCCTGAGGGTCCTGGCAGGGGCGCCTTGGTACGCTCGCAACTCAGAAATCCATGAGCACTTGGAAATTCCAACGATCCTAGAAGAAGCGAAGCTCTACCTAGAGAATTACAAAGATAGATTAACCATCCATCCAAATCCCCTTTCACGTTCACTATTGATGCCAAATTGTACTTAGAGACTCAAGAAAGCTGATATTGTGCTGCCTGATTAAGTAGAATTAGGACACTGGTCCTGATTCTATAAAAAATGTGATGAATCTTTCCATACATCTGATCATAGTCAAGGATGACTGATAGCAGATGAGAACAGAAAAGAAAAAAAAAGGGTTAAAAATCCAATAAAAAAACTTTTTTTTTTTTTACTCTTTCACTGCTGGGCAAAGGCCTCCCCCAATTCCTTCCATGTACTCTTTTCCCGCGCCTCCTGGGGCCAGCCCTCGCTATTTTATGAGCACCAAAAATATTTATTTTTACCATTGCCACTCGAAAAAGGGCATTTGATTCATCAATAACAGTGAATAAAACTCTTTTTAGTCACTAAGTGAATAAATACTAAAAAGTATGGTAGTACACAGCTCATGAAAAAAAAACATCTCAGTCTTTGTATCCCTCACTCCACTCAGGATTCTAGTCTAGAAACCTTTGATGCTCTCGGGATACAACTTAGTCCCTTGAATTAAATTCCCTTTTTTTGCACTAGTTGTATAATTTCCTGTTTTAAATTGTTTTTCTGAATATGTTATACTGAAAGGTGATAGAAATGATTTTTTGGTTTTTGGTGGTGGTGATTTTGATATTTTATTTTGATTTTCTAGTCGTCAAATGAAACAGTCCAATCCCAATGATGATGAACAATTGGTTCTACTCTATGGTGAGCTCAGAATGATGTGTAGCCAGTACAAAATGGGCCACAGGGCCACTTACGTAAAAGAATATACACACTACTGGCATAATGTGCTCAAAGACAAATTGACCAAGTAAGTAATACTTCAGAAAGTTAAGATTTAAACAGTCAATTAAATATTGCCGTCCGACGTGGCAATGCTGCCAGCCTTCTGTTCTGGACACTTTTCCTATTGGCAGCGATGTGGACGAATTTTTTGACGCCATGTAACCCTTTTGATACTTGTACATATAGATTTGTAAATAATGTAAACAATAAATATATTTTATTGACTTGAGTTAAATAAACACTAAATATCGAGACTTGCCAGCTCCGAAATGTTCTCTGTCTGCCTGTGTCAAGGGCGATTTTTCTTATGAATCAAATAATTAATTCTCTTTATAATAATAACGGCCTTTTATTTTCGAATTTCGTACTTCACAACTTTACAAAAAAAACATACTCCTTTTAAGATATCACATAATTTGGTGTGCCTTTTGGCATAGGCCTCGTCCAACCAACAATAAACCAACTCCCCTTTAAGTAATGATTGAAATAATTAAATAATCAAGTTAATTCTTTTAGTTATAATAAACAAGATCTGTAAGCTATAATTGCTTCTTGTTACCAAAAACTAAAGCCAGTTGGGCTTTTTTCTTGAAAGCAGAGTCAATTAATTAGTATTTCTATATTTTAATGTGCACCACTACAACTTTCTCTTTCAGAAATTACGAAGATGTACTAAAGCTGGTTAAATGGCCATTCTCAACTCTACCGGAAAGCCAGCCAGCACCTAAAGAAGTGATGGTGAAGTTTAACAATTTAACCAGATATCTGTTCCTCATTGATTTACCGGAAGAGCTAGTAAGCAGTAATGTTGCTGATGGTGTGTGGCAAGGTGAATTATTCTTTGGTAAAAGTTTGTTAGAGTATTCTGAAAAGTTTGTATAGCAAAATAACTTTGCAACCAGTACCAATTCATAAAAAAACATATACCGATATTTGAATTCAAAATCTCAGATAATTATCAGGATTTGGGAACACAAACTCAATGTCATAAAAGTCAAAGCTCAAATTCCATTGCTACTGATATTCATTTGGGACCTTTTTATACAAGCTGTCCCAAAAATCAACTTAAACTTCAACAATTAAGTAGATAATTGTAAGTGGCAATAATATTAGTAATAATTTTAGACTTTTTCCATCAACAGAAAAAGGCCCTTGTATTCCTGTTAAAGTGCTACTGAGTCCTCTTAAAAGAAGGTTTCAATTCCATTTTACGGGTAGTCGCCAAACGGCGCGCATCGATCGACCGGAGTGGTTCCTCACACAGACGCTCACTTGGATAAAACACCACCAAGGTTTTATTAAGAACCATGTTCAACCAGTCGCTGATAAGTTGGAGATAAAGCATGTTAAGGCAGTGGTATGTATGCAGTTGCCTATTATTGGTCATCATGATCATCATAATTGTAGTTCTGTGATTCTGTGCTGTTGTATCGTAGTTTACTCCTATTTCCTTCCTATGGCTCTGCCCTCTTCTAGCTTGACAAATAGAAAAGGCCAATTGCTTAGAAATTTTGCCAAAATTATTTTAAAAAAAAACTTAATGGCCTGCAAACTGTAACCAGACAAAGTGAAATTCCATCAGGAAAATGAAGTTGGAAAAATCGAAAATGTCTTGAATTATAATTATGTATCTGCTACCGAAAAAACGAATCCAAACTACCAAATAAGTAATCCTGTTAAAAGTCGATTTAGGAATACAAAACGCCGAAACCATTTGCCATATGTATAGACCCTCAGGTATTTGCAGAATCAGTCCCAAATAACTTTCAAAGTAAAATCAATTTGACGACACGGTTGGCGCAGTGGCTGAGCGATTGACTGCTGCGCTTCGTGTCGCGGGTTCGATTCCCGCACGGAACAAATATTTGTATGGCCTACAGGTAGTTGTTCCGGGTCTGGCTGTTTGTGTATGTGAATTTAAATGTTTGTAAACGCACCCACGATACAGGAGAAATTCCTAGTGTGGGGCAACGTTTTTCAAAAAAAAAAAAAAAAATTATTTTTTGTTTTTCAGGACGAATTCAATGCTGGTCTTATAGCACTAGCCGCCGAGAGACTTCATACTGTGCTAGCAATGTATCACTCCCAGGGTTCTAAAGGCGAAATAGTCGAAGTCGACGCGGCATTTGCTCACGCAGTGGACGAAACATTAGGTTTTCAAAGAGAGCTGGTTGAGATCACTGGCAGAGAAATCAATACTGTACTCTCTGTGCTAACCAAAGTGGAGACGTTTTTGAGGTGGCAGACTGTGGAGAAGAAATGTAAGTAGAATATTTGTGGAATGTTACCATGTTGTTTAGCATACTGAGATACGCCGTGAAGAAAACTGACATGGCCTTAAACCTGTGTGGTGGAATACGGCCCCATTCTCTTGCAGAGAGGAGTACAGAATACCATTCAAATATCATGATGATTTCCTAGGCGCTTGTGATCCTGAACGCGAGCCCAATCCCTGCAAGATCGACCACTGGTGTGCCAATAACATTTTACCTTAAAAAACGTAAACTTAATATTAATATTTTAGCAGTCTGCACCAAACTCACATAATGAAAAAAAGATAAACAATTTAATCTAAACATGAATTTCCCAACAGATGCCTTAGCAAAGATGGACGAGAGCCTAGAAAGTCCTCAGTGGTACGAGGGGGTGGGATCCGGCGCGGGGGTGGCGACGGGCTCGGCGCTATGGATCCCGCGCGCCGCTGATTGGTTCGTCACACTGTTGCGGACTATCGAGGATAGATACAAGCTGCTACCTCAGCCGGGGCACAGGTTAGTTTTAAATGGCAACTAAAGAAGAAAAAGTTTAAAGTTCGACCAAGGGCTAATGTTTCCGGCCGTCTTATGACGACAGGCCGTGCTGACGGCGCGTTCGTGTTCCACGTACGCCTCAATAAATATCAGCAACCAGGAAGGGGTCCGCAAGGGCCGATGACGCCAGCACATCAAGCTACCTGAAACTGTAAAATTTTCCCAATCACCTTGAACCTAATCTATTAAAGAAATTTGACGGATTGTAGTAGCTTGATGTGCTGGCGTCTATACCTCAGACACCGTCATACTGTTGAGAACTTGTCTATACTTAATATTTTCGTTATACCTAATTTTATGATTTGTCAATACTACGAATAAAAGGACTCGACATTCTAAATGCCATTATATCAAAAATTTACTTGTCCCGTCCCCGAAAGCGCCCGTCTTTGGTTTGTCGTAAGGGTGAATGTTACTTGAACTTTATAAAACTACATTTTGTCTATCTAACAGTTAGAAGCCAAGTTTTAATTTACTGGTATTTATTGCCGTCATAGTCGATTGTACAAATTTTTCGTGAATGTGTTCAAAATATATGAATTCATTATATATATGAATATATGAATTTATTTCTAATTTTACCCACTACATTTCTTTACAGACTAAACTTCTTGGAGCTCCAACTAGAGCTGGTAGAGGAATGGCGCATCCGCCTCACTCAATTGCTGAGCGCGGCACTCGACAATCTTCAGGTGGACTCCTTCCTGTCTCCCGATGCGGCGTCACATCCAGTGACAGCTGTCATCAACGCTGCTCATCATACCAGGACTGTTTTGTTGCAATGGGCTCATTCTTTGGTAAGGAATCTTTTTTACTTCCTAATTAAAAGAAAGAATAAGGATGAAAGATAAAGATTGTTTATGTACCAAGTTTATTTTTTATTTTTAACGTATTCCACTAAATAAAGTCGTCGAATCTAAGCTAGACTACCTTGAGCCGACAATCTGTGTAACACATTCTAAGGCAACCATAAGTGTTCCGATTTGAGGTGCATTTTAGCATGGCAAAATAAGTACTAATCTAATATTCATTGATTTACCGATTTTAGGATGTAGTAGTTGGTTAACATTCTGAATCGATATACAGGTTGGCGATTAAGTTATTAGCATCCGTCAAGGGGGTGATTCTGCCCTTCGTAATAATGGTTGCTAATAGTTTACTAAGTAAAAATAACACTACCTTACAAACCGAAATATAAAACACACTTTAAATTAACTGATGTAAGGTCTATATTTATACAGCATTACCTCCAACTGCACTTCTACCGGCGTCAGTTCCTAAACTTCACTCAGCAGCAGCATCAGGACGAAGAGTTCAGCGATGTCACGTCAGATACTGAGTACACTGACTCTGATGACACACCAAAGAAGCACAAAGGTAAGAAAATTGATGAAGCGCCGCTGGAATTTCCACTTTCAGCGGAGCGCCAAAAGTCGAAAATTCAAAAGCTGCTCAATGTACCTTACAACATTTCTCAACCGATGATGAATGATGAACATTTCGTGAGCTAAGTATTGGTTGGATGTCTATAAGGGTAGAGGTAGACCGAACAAACGATGGATGGACTGTGTGAAAAATTATATGGCTCGGAAGGAGTAGTCATGTATGGAATAGGAAGACATGCTACGCTGATCCAAAATAAATTGAGATTGTGGCAGTTAAATAATGAATAGAGGAATAGTACTACACAATTAATACAGGATGGACGGGATATCGACGCACAAACGTAAGAAAGAAGAAAAAAAAAATTATTTATTTAAACTTTTTCACTTCAAGCACAAAAGTATAGAGGCGGACTTAATGCCAAAAAAATAAAATAAAATGTAATAATAAAACATATAATGTGTACATGATGAAAAAAAAGAAGAAAAATAAGATGTGTGTGTGCGTGTGTGTATATAATGTATGTGTGTGTGTATGTCTTATGTAATTTTTCTTCGGTAATTAAAAAAAACTCTCCTGTTTCCTACAAAAGTGCAATACCTACACGGTCGAAATGTATGGAACAGCAGACTTTAAAAAAAATTACCGATGAAAAATTTCGATGCGGTGGCAGTATGATGTACTAAATACGTGGTAGCCGTTTGTGCGTCGGTGTCCCTTCCACTAATACTCGATTCGCCCTGCTATACCTTATAATGTCAACCGAATGTGGTACTCCGACACACTATCTACCAGTGGCAAAGGTTCCATACAACTCGATTTCTACCGGATTCCCTTTGAAAAATGGCACAGTCAGTATTCTATAGACAAATAATATAATCAGATTAAAGATATGTACTCCGGCTTACCTCTTACAAAAATTCACCCTTCGTTACTGCTATCTACCGTTTTAAAAGCTACAAAGTAATCATTTTACAGATATCTCTGCACAAGCGTTGTCTTTAATGGAAGTGGAACTGCAAGCCAAGCACCTTGCGCTCAGTGAGGTGTCGAGGAGGAATTCACTGGTGGCTGACTTGAACCAGTATGATATAGTAAGTTTTCAAAGGTTAAAACGCACAGCAAATTAGTATATATAGCAGTAAATTTCATATTTTGAGTATGCGATATTAGTACCCAAAAATATGTATCGCTAGCAACCGAATACTTGCTTACTTCTTTCCAGAGTGGGGCAAAAACTAATTGTGAAAACAATTAACAACTAACAATTAAATTGCCAAAGTTAGTTGTAACTAACAACTAAAATAATTAATTGTAATTGTAACGTATCGCAATTAACAATTAATTAATTGTGCTTGTAAAACTTTGCAATTACAATTAAATTAATTGTGCTTGTAAAAAATTGCAATTACAATTGATTAATTGTTAATTGTTTGATACACGTTTACAATTACAGTTAACAATTAATAAATGTCAGTAACTGAAAAACAAAATGCAAACAATACAAGAGCATTCTCCTTTATTCTCAAAGGTATGTAAAGCCTGGATTTAAGCCAGAACATTACGTAAAAGTGTAGACTATGGACTCCTGCCATATTTACATTCATCAAATACGTAGTTAAATTAAATATTAATTGTTTAAAACAATTAATTTAATTGCAAATAAAATTTTAATTGCAATTGAATTAATTGTAAACCACAATTAACAGATTTAATTGCAATTGATTGTAATTGCATTTCACAATTAAAAAATAATTTAATTAATTTAATTGCAATTAATTTAGTTGAAATAAAAATTGTAATTGTTTGCGTCTACAATTAAAAAAATAATTCAATTGTGCCCAACACTGCTTCTTTCTCGAATTAAGCACCGTAATTTTCGATTTATACATATCGGCTCGACCCCTATTACACTTAAAACATAGCTGGCGAAATGTGGGTGTACTATTAGGTACACTTCTGCCCAAATCTTTGCGGGATTACGGGCGTGACATATATTCGATTTATTGAGAAACTAAAGCCGCGTTGACACGATCAGAGTATGCTCGGACCGAGTGCACTCGGATATCTACTCGGACGCAACGTACTGTGGCAACCCATAATCGGAGCGCACTGGCCCAACCCAGTGCGCTATGGGTTGCCACAATAAGAGTTGCGTCCGAGTAGGTATCCGAGTCCACTCGGTCCGATCATACTCTGATCGTGTCGACGCGGCTTAAATATAGGTGTACGTTTCTCCCACAGACGTCACCAATAGTGAACCTAGCAGTGACCGGGCCGCTCGCGGGTGACGACGAGGCGGAGGAGGCGGGCGTGTTCGCCGAGGCGCCGGCTTTACTAGCCAGGCTCCGAGACAGCGGCCTCGCGTCGCTGGCTGAGCATATACTACTCGAGTTCAAGGCCGGTTTGAAGGACTATAAGAGACAGAAGTAAGTAGCAGTAAGGAATTTCTTAACCCTTGGTCTGTACCACGGATAAAGGTAGGTAACCTCTCTTTAACTGAACGGAAATTAATATCCTGAGATGCCATCACGGCTCACATCATAAACAGCACATAAATCCATGACTTGTGGTTATTTTGTAGTAATACGGGGTGGAACCACTGTAAGAAGCTGCATTTCAACGATGTCATATTTCACACTTAATGGCACATGTGGGCCTTTCAAATAAAAAAGTATTTTGTTAATACCTCACACACAGCTTGTTTTATTTCATTTCAACATCTACCCTGAAAACACCCATGTGAAAACGGTTACCACGTATTCAGTACATCATTCTGAGCCCCCCCCCCCTTCCCCCTTACATAGAAATTTTTCATCGATTTTTTTTTAAATCAGCTGTATCCTACAAAAATGCAATACCTACACGGTTGAAATATATGGGACAGATGATTTAAAAAAAATAACCGATGGAAAAATTTCTGTGGTGTTTAGAATCGTTGCTGTTTAGTTTAAACTTGCTGTAAACCAAGACTATTTTTACTTTTGCAAGTTTTTATATTTCATTTCATGGTCGCCGCGTAAGTCTAGTTACGGTTTTTTTTTCCAATCGAAGACAGAAGAACCGCGGTAATAGCTTTACCAGACTTGAGACGGATTTGTCCAAAGAAGCTGAACGCGATTAGTACTTTTAAACGGCGTTCATGCTGATTGCATTCAATTTACTTATTTTCTGATCCTATTCCCACCCAGATGGCACGGTCTGCTGATCGTAGAAGAGATGGCTCTGAGTGTATCGTCGTCGCTGTGCCGGCCGCTGTCGGCGCTGTGCGCGCGCATGGCGGTCGCGGCGCAGCGCTTGGCGCCCACACTCACCACGCGACTGCGCGCGCATCTCGCCGAGATCGCCGACATCTATATCTTTGAGGTGAGTCCTGTGTTATTAACTACCAAATGACGTTATTATTATTAACTACCTAAAGGCCGGCCTATCATCGACACTTATATCTGTGTAAGCTACTCATCTGTCTAACTTTTTCCGGCGCTGGCTTCTAGTCTAACCACGTGGAGCTTGATACCAGTATTTTACATGGAGCGACTGATGTCTTTTCTCCACAACCCATTTAAGGGATAACACGATAACCTTAGATAAGATTGGTATTAAAGGTTTCAGACTTCTGGAGTTTCTAAATACCCGTAACGATTGTCAAAGTTGCGTCTAAAATGACAGCCGGGACTGACGGCTTAACGAGTTTTCCGAGACACAAAGGGTTACCAATTTACGATATGAGATTAATTCAGATTAAACAACCCATTTAGCAGTTCCGAGTCCCCCCAAAAACAACTAAAAAAAAATACAAAACAGTTTATTGTCACAATGAGCATAATCAGTAGATTTAAACGTGTTTGGAGGCTCCTTTTAAGGAAAAATAGTATTAGGAAACGCCGCGCTTCCATATCATTGCCGTATACTTATACTAACTGTGAGTTACAAAAAATAATGTACGCTGACATTAGGGGTCCATTTATTATTCAACGATGTGGGTACACTTTTTGTTTGTTTATACAATTAACTTTGGGGAAAAAAACCACAGTTGACGAATAATAATTCTGTTAGTGTATTACCAAACCCTCGCTCAAATAACACTCTAATATCTACGTATTAACAGCTTCTTTCTTTCTTTCCTAGGAGATAGTGCTTGAGAATTGGTTCAACACGGGCGGTACGATGCAGTTCACACACGACGTCAAACGTAACCTCGTGCCTGCGTTCGCAACACCTAACAAAGTTGCGTCAGAAATCTACGAGTTGCCAAGGTAAGTCCAATAAAACGAAGAAAGTAGTTATAATGACTGTGTAATAATTGACGGCAGCAGTAACAAACAGGACTTATTATGTTTTTATGCAAATCTGATTGGCAACACACATTCAGTTCACAATCGAATCTGAAAAGTGATGGCTTTTACGCTACCCTCTCTCATTCCCACATTAAACAACATATTTGTATGTGCTATAGACAGTTGCTCCTATTTCTGTGTATAATATAAATAATAAAATTTATTAAAAAAATTAAAGTAGGTAAAACATTAAATACAGTTTTTTTTTAATGTATGTCAGTGAAATATGTAGAAAGTTGACAAAAATTCCCATCTGAAACAGACTTCACGAGGCCTGCAGACTCCTCAACCTGGATTACGACGACGCGCGCCGTCTCCGCGCCCAGCTCACGAAGGCACCAGACACTGCCGACGACTTCTTCGTCAAATACGGCTTCCGCCACATACGAACAGAACAGGCCGTTCATATCCTCAACCAGAGGACCGACCTCAGTGACGCAAGCAGTCCATCGTCAGTCATGGAGCTTTTCTGAAATTACGAGGGAGGAAGTGTCTAAACAACTTGCCGGAGTACCCGGCCATCGATTTTAGAAAAAGTTCGTCTTTTGTGGTGTCTTCCCTGTCACTCAATCGACGGTCTTATTCTAAAACTCGATGGTTCGCTCGGATAGCTATTGCACATTGGTATGGCATGATCAAAAAGGCCGGCTGCTGATGTTGTCGTGTAAGTGTAGTCATCGTTCTAGGAGATCGAGGAAATGTGATGTGTTCAAAATACTAAATACGTTTCAAATCAAGCTTGAGATGCTTATATATTCGGCCTGCCCTTTGCCAAGATCAACTTTCTTAAAATATTCGTGTTGTATGAAACAATCGATCTGTATAGTTACACGACAACATCTTCCAAATTTCCATTCGCGTCCATTAATTTGCATATTTTTGCTCATGTTTTGAATACAGAAACCTCTTCCTATCAAAATCCTGTGACCTAGATATGTATATTTGCTAATACTTAAGTGTATTTATTTGAACATCGCTATTCAGTTAGAATATCAATAGGAACGCGGTTACAATGAAGGCCGCAGGTCTGTATTCAGTACTCAAATATTTCCGCATCATATAAATGATCATATAATGCAGAAATATTTGATTATGATCCTTAAAATATGCTTCTCACATCATATTTTTAGAAACCTTGCACATAGCTTTTATATTTTTAACATAATACGGGGTTAGGTCGGTGTCTATGTGGGTCTGTAAGTCTGTACAGTTTTTATCACTTAATAACGGATGTCCAACTCCTCTGGACTCGACAAAAACGGTTAACGTTTGGTAAAAACCATTATTTATCCGGCGCGGCGTCCGGATCCAGTCCGCAATTTGTCCTTACGAGACGGACGGAACCTTAAATGATATTCATAAAAATATATTAACCTAAATTCGGGTTTAATTAAATATGAATCGACAATACATTCCTAACACGGAACCAAACATAGCCATCGACTTGATCCTTATTAGACGCATCATTTTGTGCCAAAAATCATGCTTTTCCAAATCGGAACATAAAATTACATCATTAGAGTAAGTAATTGGTTCGACTGCATTAGCTAGTGGCAAGTTGATTTGAAGAGATAGCCTCCTCCTCTTAAAATTGTTTGATTAAGCAAGCTTGATTTATGTCGACATGATGTAATGATGTCAAAAAACTGATGGGTGTAGTGCAGGGTACAGTTCTGCCTGCAGCAATGCTATAAAAAAATACATTTAAACTCATAATTGTAAAATAACTAGAAGTGTAGTTACTTGATTTTATGAATTCAGAATTTTTTTTTTGTCTGGAGTTTCCCTAGTTAATTTATCTTGACCTTGTGAAGGTATGTGTGTGTAGATAATTGTGTGTTTATTTATGTATTTACGCTGTCAACATTTAAATGGCTATATTTCATCTTTAATATCATAGACTAATATGTATAATAAAATGTTAAATGTATCGTTTTAGCTTAGCACATTAGGACTTCTAGAAAAAGTTACTACTGTTAGTAGCAACTGCATTTATTAGTCACTATTTTGTCTATACTTATATTCAAGTGGAACATTATTGTGAATGCCACATTAATCTATGCATACAAATAAATAAAATTGAAGTGTCTGTTTGTAATATCAAAATAACAACTATTTACTGAATGCACATGAAAATATATGGCACTTATAACAAAAACATTTTTTTCAATTTTTGTCTGTCTATTTGTTTCGACTAATCTCCGAAACGGCTGGGCCGATTTTGACGGGACTTTTACTGACAGATAGCTGATATTATAAGTTCTAACCTAGGGTACTTTTATTTTAGAAAAATAATTAGGGTTCCGTGCTAAAAAACAAAAACCCTTGAAATAGTTAACAAAATCCGATTAAAAAAGAAAAGTAGTATTTTTTTTAATAATTTCAAGCGAACGACCTGTTTTTCTTTACTTAGTTCACAATTTGTAAACGGATCCTTCAAGAAGTCGTCAACCATGCATTCTGTACATAAAACTACGTAACTCGACGCGAAAATGATTGCTGTAAAACAACCTTTTTTTTGGGGTGAAATATTACGGTTTGCGTTAGGACTCAATGTAACGCACTCAAAACATTGTGCTGGTGAATGCATTGAATTGTATATGGATCATGGAGGTATTTAATGTAAAGTTAAACATTACAAAGTGATATTTTTTTTTAAATGTGAATAAGTTTTGAACTTTGACCTCCAATATCTCCGTAACTAGAAGTTTCCCAGGTATAGTACAAAAAAAGTCGTAATGTCGGAGAGAAAAAGTATCTTTCGGCTTCGTTACGGTCTTTTTACATCCATTATTATCGCTCCGCAAAGCACTATTCAATACTACAAAACTGTCTTTAATAATTTTTCAATACACTTCCTCAAAAACAGGCTCTTATTTACTTATACACGTGGGCATTTGTTACTGCAGTTCTCGGCTCCAAAACAACCTCGCCTGCGGCTCGGGTGTGAATCCGCCCCGAATGCAATAACAAATTTTCCCCACTTATATCAAAATGTACTATTATACTTGGTCACAATGATAGTCGCTAGCAGTTGTATGACCCCTTTTCCTAATCAAAGTGTAATTATGTCACGACTTTGTTCAGAAAACTGGAACGCCCTCTGTCGGCGCGATGCAATAACAAATTTTTATCTCGCGCCCTTAGTGCGAATACGCAATCGATACGATCGTTTGGACGACTTTGATATCTACAAGTATAGTAACAGCAGCTAAGTTGTAATTTATTGTAGTTTTATTGTGTTTAGCTTATAGATGTACTTGATTGCAATTTGCATATATTGATCCTTTTGTTATAATTAGCAAGATAACTGAAAATCAGGTAGTTTAGTAGAATATTGTTTTTTTTTTGTAATATTGTTGTTTTATCTTCAGTGTCACAACAAACTCAATTTAAATTGTATTTGTATATTCGTGGTATAGGTAGATGTGTTTAAAACACTTTAGACTGAGTCTAATTATAATTTTAAGTAAGTAGGTAGGAGTTTTATTTTTTTAAATTTCTTATTGCATTGGTTGCCTCGTTGGTCTAGTCCTGAGCATAAGGTCCTGGGTTCGATTTCCGGGTTGGGCAATTGTTAATGGGTTTTTCCATTAGGAATTCCTCAGTAGCAGCCAGGGAGTTTGAAATTTTCCCGTTTGATGGCTACGGGCTCGCCCCTTATTACATGGGACTTAAACAAAACTGGCGAAATGTGGGTGTACTATCAGGTACACCTCTGCCTAACCCTTTGGGGATTACAGGCATGGTGTTATATGATTATGTTCTTATTGCAGCGGGTTTATAACTGTGTATGATGATGATAGCGATGAAAGTTTGTTTCAATTGTAATACCGAAATAAGTAAATATATTATTCATGTTTTTAAATGTTTTATTTTAACAAAATACAAGAATATTGTACAAAATAACTTATGAACTACTATCTCAGATAGTTTAAACAAGCAATGGAATCTCCATTCTTAGTCTCAGTATGACCATGTTTACTAAAAGTACTAAAACTAATATAAAGCCTGCATACAGATCTCTCTAATGGCACAAATTGCACCCTGAAATCAAATGCATAGAGTTTTCCAAGGGTCCGCATGAAATTATGTTTCACAAGTCAAAAGAAGCGAAAGTCATGGGACAAAACTGTCGTAATTTATAGACCGACCGCTCTAATGAGACCTCCGCCTTGCCCCATCAAAGGCAAATTGAGCGCCCACAAAGTCCAACAATATCCCACAGGTTATTTGCTTCAAAATAACTATAATCCACGTAGTTATTACGATACTAATTGAACCAATACGTGATCAACCTTCAGAATATGCCATTTAAATTAATACCTTTGCGAGGACTCATAAAACCGGTCGGTCTATAGTAAAACCTGAGACCCTATCACGAGCGAGCAGTGGAAACGTAAAGTAAATACGTTGATTTTTTAATCGTAAATACAATTATCCTATAGCATTTTGGTTGAATTGTTTGCAATCAGTTCCATCGATAGATTTAATTCTTCTTTCATCTTTAAAATTATGGGAATATTACATGTGAAAAGAGTGTTTTTCCTTTTAAAATCGACTTATTTAGGCACGTGACGCTTACACCGCGCGCTCGTGCTGGGGCCTCAATGATTAGCCCTTTTCCATTCAGGGTACGACATAAGCCTGTCTTGTTGTAATTTGTCTTCTATGAGATCAACATCAAACACATCGAATGCGATAATGCGCAATGTTTTCGATTCGTTCTTAAATTCGTCTACTGTATTTGATTGTAACAATGTCGATTCCAAAACATACCAAAAATACACCCGAGCAATGAATACATTAGGTGCTCAAATATTCCAAACAAACTATGTTCGATTTATGTGACGTTAGTAAATAAGCATAACATAATCGCAAATTAGTTACGGCATGTTCTTATCGCTTCTTTTTGACGTACAAAATATAATTTCATAAGTGCACTTTCGCGTCATAGTACATTTCATTGCATTAACACTTATGACTAACAATTTTAAATTAAATCTAATACTAGAACCATAATATAATCAATGTACTATGGAACGAAAGGTTCAACCTTTCATGTTTTCCTTAAACTCCGAATTTGTTCACAGCCACTCGCAAAATTCGTGAACAGAGCGTACAGACGCCAGCCAGCACATGAAGCTACTACAATCTGTCAAATTTCTTCAATAGATTTCCAACTTTATCGCTAAAGTATTAGGTTCAAGGTTGATTGCGAACATTTGACAGCTTGGGGTAGCTTGATGTGCTGCGTATGTACCTAATTTGTCAGTGCATTTGTCAAATAAATATTCTTCACAAATATGCAATCAGTATTCATTAGACAATCATAATACTTCGCATATGATGATATGACTACTTAGTTTCTAAATCTAAAAGTACAGTCATCAACAACATTATAATACTTGTAATAAATATTCAATTTAATTTTAAGCCTACAATTACTTTCTTGCTATTACAAGATTACTAAATCGTTCAGTAATTATAATTTTCCTAATAATAACTAGAACGGGATTATTAATTATTATTACTATCACATAGCACTGGCGGTGGATTCAGTGAATCGCCTTTTATTATGATTTATTAAAGAATTTCAATTTAAACGCTTACAGTTTGTACTATACATTATTTTTACATACTGCTAGTCAAAAAATAAAATTAAAAAAAACCTAAAAAATAATCAAAATCTAATCAAATCTGAAATCTAAAATCTACTCTGTAATCATGTTTGATATATTTTAAATTGTCTTAAGTCAGCTGCTTACGCCATGAAACGGATGAACTAAGTACGTTTTTTTATTGTCTAAGCAGAGCGAATAAAGTATGTCCTTGGGCACTGCGTCTAATTAATAATAATAGTATTTATTTACATTTTTCTTCCGGAACAAGGAAAACGGCCTGAGCCTCAATTCACGTCGAATATTTTCCTCGTTTTCGAGATTTGAACCATTTTTTTTAGTGTTGTTCTACAACTTGACCTCGGCGTTGATGGAGTTGTTGGTGCCTGCCTCGGCCTCGCGCTGCTTCCGCGGGTCTTGCGTGGTGGTGTTCCACCACTGCTCGTCGCCGGACGCGTAGGCGACGAACACCAAGTTCGTCAGTATGAACACGGCCAGCGCTATCCAGAACACCATCCGCCATTGTACTAACGTGCTCTGAAAAGATAATGCGACCATTAGTAAGCCTTTGTATAGATATTCCCACATTATAAGTTTCAGTATGGACCAAAGGTACCGGTTTGTTAACGACCAACAAGATAAGTAGCCACCTTCTTTACTTCATCAAAATTTATAAAAGTGCAGTATTTATAAAACTCATCAAAATTATTTGATTATAAGAGGATAAATACTTTTCCATGAATTAAAAAAAAAAAACCTCAATAATGGGGCAGAATGGTACATAATATTCAAAGTACATCGGGTATAAGTAGACCAACAGTGCACCTGTGTTTTAACATTATGAAATGCAATAAAAATAAGTATAAAGTCAACCGATTGCCATAACCGTCAAAGCCTTTTTGTTGCCATAACCAATCTCAAGGACTCGTGTTCGATTTGCCAAAGTAACCTTGTGCTGCAATACAATACGCAATTCGTTCCGGTACTTACATCAGGAGTTAGCAGGCCTACTAGGTAAGGCGCGATGATGCCGGTTATAGCTCCTATGCCGTTCACGATGGCCATTATCGTACCAGCGTATTTCCCGCTTAAGTCAAGTGCGTTCACTTTCATGCCGGGGTAGAAGGCGCCCATCAGACCCATGGAAGCAGTAAAGAGAATAACAACAGCGTCTGTGTTGCAGCCGGAGTATGAGGCGAGGATCATGCAGATGCCAGGACCGACGGATGCTGTAAAGAAAATAGTCTTTGAATTTTCGGCCTAATCGGAGCGTTAACAACGCCCATGTAGTGATAAAAATGTAAAGTTAAAGATCGTCTGAACATTTCATATGTGAATTATTTATATCAAATTGCTTGAATAAATATTTATGTGCTACTTATAAAATAGTTTCTCGTCACAGAGTATTTATGCGTAACTCACAATCCTATTTTGCGATCATAATCATAAAATCCGGTAGTAGGTACCTACCTACCTAAAATTGCGAAATCTCCCTCAATTATCATAAAAGTGAGCAAACAATTTTACCTAATTAAATAAAGCACAATGTTATGGTATTCAATTAGCATGTAAGTACATAAGTGTTACATACCGATGGTGGTGAAAGTCTTTCTAGCGTTAGTGACAGTTATCCAGTTTCTCTTGACAATCTTGTCGCAAATCCAGCCGAAAGCGATGGAACTCAGCCACATGACTGCGTAAGGTAAGGCAGCAAGCGTGCCTGTCCGATGTATGTCGAACTTGAGGACTCCCGTCATGTACTTCGGAAGGTCGGTGACCATCGTGAAGTATCCGTAGTCGTGGCCGATCTGTAGACATAAAAAGTAAGTAAGAACTGTTACGTTTGTACGAAAATAGTACCTATTTGTTTATGCTAATAGCTAATTATGTGATTACAATAGTCGGAGTAAACGGACACTGATAAGAGATTGTTTTGAACGTTTCTCACGAAAAACGTAAGATAACGTAACTTAGATTTATAGATAATTAAACTTTCTGCTCTACAGCCTTTCATTTAGGTACCTGACTGAAATCGAAAGTCATAACTCCACAGTACTTGCAATTACTATCAATATTTACTGTCTGGGGGCCTACCATGACGTCGTTCGTTCGAGAGAGACAGAGCTATACAGGTCGTCTAGCGCCATCTCTTTCCCACACTGGAATTACTCCCGCTTTAAGACGTCATAGTAACCCCCCTGAACTCACTCATCTAAGGACCTAGGAGGAAACTAACCTAAACTAGAAAGCACAATCAAATAAACACGTTCTTAAACAGCTGCTTGCGTACCTAACCTACGTGTGTGACAGCCATAAGCAGCCAACAATAAGCTTTTAACAAGCCGAATTTTGGTTTCATTCGTGTTTAACACACAATAAGCAATTATGCTAAGCGGATGAGCTTAATGACTTGATGATCTAGTCATACACTCCTTTTACTATGCCTTATTTGTTTTGAATTAGGCAAAACGTAACGTGCTAGGCTGTGTTTACATCTGTGAGCATGTGAGCGATGTTATCTGCAATTCCGGGTGGTAGCATAGGCATAATCTGTGTATAACGGTCCCACTGCTGGGATACAGGCTACCTCTCTGTAAGAGGGTCCAGGCCATAATCCTCTACGCGCTCCGGTGCGGGTTGGTGATACCTATGTCTTTAAATTAGGACAATGTCGGTATACCTTCACCGTTTTATTACCACTGGGCTCTGCTTTCCGGTTGGCACCTACAGTGTAATGTTATACAATCCGACCTTCATTGTTTCGTACTATTGTTGCGTTACTGTGTCGTTGTAGTATCGTAGGCTAGCATAGCAGCTACTACTCTACTACAACTGACGCGTTAATTCCTACTTCTAAGTTAAACATAGTTAAATCCATTCTTTCACTAAAGCAGTATTTCCTGTACCGGTTGATGTTTTGGTAACTGTGCTACGTAATGTAAAAGAGCTCAAATGACTCGTGCTAACGTTCTTACGTGTACGTTGCTCGACGTCACGTCGTATTTATAATGTTTTACGTAGGCACATACAGTGCGAGAGCATTATGCCAAATGCACGTGAACTGTGCATAGTAAAAAAAACGCCGCACGGGTTTGGCGGTTTTGGTGTTATACAAATCCGTGTTACTTAACTACGTGCATAACAGTCAATTTCAACTAAGACCGAGTTAGTTTTAAGAGTTACTTTACCTACCTAGTAAGGCTAAATAGATAAAAAGAATTAGACCAAAGAATCAGGAATTTTTTTTTTTTTTTTTGTTGTAAGTATAGTCATTGTGCTAACCTTCACCTATAAGTCTTTCAAAATATTATGTAAGTACTTTAAACAAAAGACTATAACTAATTCCGCAGATTAATTGCATAACACACTTACAATAGCGATACCTACCTGTTATTTTGACAATTTAACAACATAGGTGGGTACATTGCGTCACTTACGTTGTCGAAGAGACATTTTTTCAAACATCCACACACTACCTACACTACCTATCCAATCCGAAGGTTTTTGAAAGGACATTCCTAATCCATTGGTTCAATATTACCTATATGTATAAGGTCTAACTATTCATACACGAAATATTTTCAGGGAATCATCTAACGGCTATAATGAAGCCATTTCTAGGGATTATTTTTTAATCTTATTATATTTATATAAAAAAATAAATAATTTAAAATTACTTGACCCACAAAATAAATAGCTCCTTATTTTTGAACATCCATTACGCTAGTTTACTACGTCGTATTTACCTACTGTCATTGTTAGAATATGGGCGTAAAGGTTTTATGCAAAAAGTCTCAAAAAATTTTTGAATTATAATAATTTCGTAAAAAAAAAACACTCAGATAATTTTATTTTTCGTTGCTGTGGCGACTTTACGACATAAAGAAGTTACTCTTAAAATATTTCGTGTATGAATAGTTAGACCTTATACATATAGGTAATATTGAACCAATGGATTAGGAATGTCCTTTCAAAAACCTTCGGATTTGATAGGAAGTGTGTTACGCAATGGCGATGCTGGTTTTTAAGTTAATAATTATACAGGGTCTTTTAAAAATTAACGAGTGAAACTTAACAGACGAGATTGGTAGAAGGGCCTTTAGGATGAACTTGTCTCACAAACTATTTTAGCACCTCATCAATATAAAGATTATGATGACTGATGTAATTGTTTAAGAAGGTAGTGTAAATTATCGATTTGTTGTTAAACATTACATGACCTGTTTTACACATTTTTCATGCATCGAATTGAATGTCATTCAGTGAACTTTGTAAGAATTATGAAATAATAAAATTTGTGTAGGTACCTAAATGCTAATGTCATCGGTCCTTTAAAATATCGAATGAAAAATAAACAATGACAAGTTCTGTTTCAAAAAATGACTAAAAAACTATTTAGTATTCCGTACGGCCATTCTTTATTTCATTCCGTATTTTTTATTTTCTTCCGTTCGTTAACTGCTCTGGAATTCATTTTATGCCTAATATTTCAATGCTAGCGACCTCTAACTTTGGTAAGTAGCTTCCTCACCGGAATATTGATGGATTGTGACGCGCGAAGCTAATACTAATGCACCTACTATTTAGTTCCTGGTGGCCTACCATGACGTCTTAAATCAGGTGTAATTCTAGTGTAGGAAAGATATGGGGCTAGACGACCTGTATAACTCTGTCTCTTTCCTACACTGGAATTACTCCTGCTTTAAGACGTCATGGTAACCCCCCTGTTCCTGTGAACAAGATTTAGGAAATAAGTGCCAAGGTGAGAGAGATTAGCTTAATCATAACTTTGTATTAGACTAGAATTATTGTTAAACGGATAAGCAAATTCGATCAAGGAAATTGGCTTATAGATGACTAGCGGCATACTAGCGGCCCGCGGCATCACCCGCGTGGTTTTCGATAATTGTCTCGAGGGATCATGCTGTCGGGATAAAAAGTATCCTATGTGTTAATCCAGGTTATTAACTACCTGTGTGCTAAATTCCATCCAAATCCGTTTAGTAGTTTTTGCGTGAAAGTTAACAAACATACATTCATCCACCCATCCATCCTCACAAACTTTCGCAATTATAATATTAGTAAGATAGGATATGATAAATCACTATGTATTGATTTCAGTAAATGATTCAAAAATACAGTTTCTGTTACGCAAGGTCGGAAATTAGCTAAGCTGAATCACATCAATAAACTGTAAAAAGGGATCCATAAATCATAGCACCTATTCAAATCATTGATGTGAGTGAAAGTAAGTATAGCCGTACAATAGATTTGTTTTAAATTAATTTCAATAATACAAGAGGGACACTGCCTCCTGGTCTAGTGGTCGAAAACGCGACTGTTGAGCATGAGGTCATAACTTCGATTCCCAGATCGGGCAAAGTGTAATGCATTTTTCCATTAGGAATTTCTCGGTAGTAGCCACAAAATCTGGATTTGCGCCAGTGATGGCAATAGGCTCGGCCCCTATTTATTACATGGGCCTTAAACATAACTGGCGAAATGTCGTTATGCTATTACGTGTATCTCTGCCTAAACCTTTGGGGATTACAAGCGTGATATTTTTATGTTAATACGAAAGGGAACATACCTGAGCGCAGACCAGGGCCCATAGAGGGACGGACATGAATATGGCCTTCCACGGAATGGCTGAAGGAAGGCTGCTACGGTGACTGCCCAGCGCCTCTTCTAAATACTTCTTCTCCTTGTCGGATATGAACGGATGCGATTCGGGGTCGTTGTAACACAGCAATGCCTAAAACAAAATAAAGTTCAAGTAAATCATTACCTTTAGAAATATAAATTCAATAGCAAACTCGCTAAGTCAATTTAGTGCTCGCATTTTCGGAAACCTAGGTCTAAGACACAATTAGGTATAATCAATCTCGTACCTACTTACTTACTTTAAGTGTAAAGTAATATTGCCTGTTATAAATCAATAAGGAACCAATTTACAAAGATAAAGAAAAGATAATAGTTTTATACAAAAAAAACCTACAGACATTATTCTTTGAACCACTAAATATAGACACGCCAATTTATTTTATTTAATGCAAACTGTCGCCTTCTTGTTGAACTGACAAGAAAAAAAATTACAAAACATAAAGCCGGTCTGGTCTGGATACCCGGACTCACATAGGTACCTATGTACCCATTTTGTTGCCTATATCTAAGTACATATAGGCACTATGCCTTACCTACATATATGTAGGCATAGCAACGAACGGGTTGACACTGATTTCCGGCTGTTAGGACATAAGTATATACAGGGTGTAACATAATAAACGTAATACCTCTCGTGCGGTGTCTCAGACCATGGAACTAAACAACTTTTCTTCTAAGAGTTTTAGAAATTCATAACTTTTTTTTTAGTTCCCATGGTCTTAGAGAAAGTTCCAATTTTTTTTGCGACTTTCACGAGTTCTCAGAACTTTTGCGTTTATAATGTTACACCTTGTATATCGCAGCTCGCATGGCAAAAAGTAAGCATGACAAAACGGCAGATCGAAAATGGAAGTGGTGATAGTGCTACGGGTTTTTGAATTGTTTATTGTCAGGCAGGCCAAAATGTATATGAACAGATACAGCCCGATCTACCCTTGAGTCGTGTCGTATTGTCTCTTCAACGACCGTTGGACAGTAGGTTGCCCACCGAACACAACTTCGATCTGGTTGGAGGATCCTCCCTTTTTTATAAAGGATGAGGAAAATTACACCCTGGCCTCTATGCCTCAAAATTACCATCGAAATTTTCGAAAACCTTAGAAAAAGATCGACCAAGAACTTACCCAAAGAATAAACCAAAGAATTCCGATAGCGCCAAACAGGTAGAAGACGGACTGCCATTCCCCAGTCTCCTTGATCACCAGCCCTGATAGATAAGTTCCAGCTATGTTGCCGATCTGCGCGCCTCCGAAGACCAGGGAACCCATTCTTCCTCTCTCCGATACCGGTGCCCATCGTGCAAGCATTGCGTTTAGTGCGGGGAATGTGAAGCCCTGAAAAGAATGTGGTTATGAATTTTTGATGCTTGTTGTTTTTACTATGCCAACGAAAAAGTTGGTAGAGAATCTAATGAAAGGTAACATTTCATGGTTTATCCGTAGATACCTTTTTTTAAATCTTATGTTGAAAATTAAAGTAGTTGGAAGGGCGGGCTTAGCTCGCGAATACAACTACGGTAACATCGGGAAACTCCGTAAAAAGAATGTTATTTAAAATGTCAAGTAAAAGATCATTGATCCTAGCCAAATTGAGCCTCGACTTTTAATTTGGTCCTCTCCACTTTTAAACATTAACAACTTGGTATATTATAAGATACAGCAAAGAAATGCTTACCTCTCCAAGTCCTTCCAATACCCTCAAAATGATAAGTCCAGTGGCGCCACCAGCGCTGACAGTCCACGGCGTCAGTAGCGTGAAGACTGCGGTACTCAGCACTCCGAACCCGAGAGAGTACTTCCCTCCGAACCGCTCGGCGAGCATCCCGCCAGGTAAGTGCGTGACGATGTACCCGTAGTAGAACGCACTGAGGATCATGCCCTGCGTCGCTTCGTCCCAGTCGAAGCCTGTTAGCTCCTGAAAGAGGTGAAAGTATTAGCATTTAGGGAGTATCAGGAGGAGAACAAAGACCAGTCTTTGACTAGTACCTACGAGAAACAGAAACATAACCATACCTACCTACACACCTAACATACTTACTATGAAATTAATCTTTCATCGTTAGACAGAACAAAAGGAGCAGCTAAGGCATGTAATGACTTTACAGTGCAAGATCTAAGGTACTATTGAATAATTTTTTGATCCACTGTCTGATTTGATTATTAAATCTTTCTTTTATTCATCCCTTTACGAGTTTAAAGTTAACCCAAGTCTTAATATCAGGTTTGTTTACCAGTCAAATCTCCAAAACAATCCTGAGTTGTAGAATAACAATGCATAATTCACATAGGTAATTTAATTCGATAAACATAACAAATCGGCTTGTTTACGGTAATTAGCTGATGTAATTAACTGCGATGAAAAATTTGGTTCTACCGTTTCGCATAGATTTTCCATGCACGTTTTAACAGGTCAGCGCAGTAAACACAAATACATATTTTTTTTTATGAAGATCATGTCTGCTACGGTTACACATGAATTATATTCTAAGAGCAAATCAAAGTCTACTACCTACTTCGTTTTTTATACAATATTTTCATACATTATTTGATCTATGGTTATGTGACTTGTCCACTTTAAAATGCGTTTTATTTTTTATAATAGCTTTCCACAGTTCGATAGAAATCAACATCTAACCGGTAGCCAAAACAAATTGACCACCTCAATTTGACATAATTATCACAAATTAATCAACAACGACGTTGTGTCGTTGTTGGTTAATATAACACATATTGTTGACAAAAACACATACCTAATGAAAACAAGTGAGGTTTTAACTACTCGATTTACCTAGATTAATGTCATTTTATTCATGTTATGACACCAAAGAACCGCCTTACAGATGTGTTGGTCACTCAGGAGAGCTGTGCTTATCACAACTAGTAGGAAATCCGTTTAGAATGATACGAAAAATGCCATAAATAAATATACACAGCTCTTGCTCTTTGTGCCTTTAGTCACTCGTAGTTTCTCCTCTTTTCGCGCACTAGTGCGCGCAAATCGTTGCAGACAAACTCAGACAATTGTCGTAATCTAAGTACTTCAAGCGCAATAGCTATGTCTTTCTGTATCATACGTTCCGTATTATCTATCGCAGTCGTAACAAATCAACGATATTTGAACGCCGCCGCCTCAGTATAAACGTAGCGGAGGTAGCTATCTTTATAATATCATTGCTTTTTAGCCATAATCCATCCGCCGTTTCTTTGATCTTCCTTTATTCGTGGAACTACCCACATTCACCCTCAATCTTAAAACTTTCTAACATGTCAGAAAAAAAAACTATGAAATGACATATTATTCGCATAATAACGTAGCAATATGTAGGTATGACCTCAACTCCAAATATAACATACTAAAGGTTTGAATAGTGTTTTATAGGGACATTGGTATGAATTCTTATAAAGCTAATATTATGCAAATATACGACGGCACGCATATAGGACGGCATACTATGTATAAGTATTTAACAACATAGCAACCTATTCAATTAATGTAATCTCATCATCAGTTATCTATACGACATCAAACAGATACCTATTATATAGGTAGGTAATTAGTTTAGTAGGTATACGTAATAGGTCAGCGACCTGTATCGTAATATTTATTTATTGATACCGTATGAAAACGTTTTATATCACGACGATCTGCAGCAGCCTTTCGAACTACTCAACTTTCTGCAGTACATTGCCTACCTAACATATATCTTACCATGGGAGGATCAAAAATAATCACATAGTCTTTGAGCAATCGGAAAATAATATTGATAACATTATTTTCCGATTGCTTAAAGACCATATGATTTTTTTTTTCATATTTCTACCTTTCTACAGCCAGGTAGCTACCTAACTTCTGAATACTTCCGTACTTTAACCTTGAAAATATATCGTAGATACCTATGAATGCGGGGTCAAATTATATTAAGAAGCGGCACTTCACAGACAGATCGTATTTGACAGGACAGAAATAGTATTTTTCATTTCTGATGTAGTATTATTAAAAATAGATACTTACAGTATGATCAGCTCCGTCCCCGCTTACTTCTGTAACATCACCAACAGGACAGGATCCGTCGTTGCCAGTCGTATGCGCCGGCCGATGGACCATCTGCGTGATCGCTATGTTGAGGCAGACCCGCATCGTGTATGCATTGGCTACGGCCAGGAAACCCATGATGGCCATCACCCATCTTTGAGGTATTAGGAATACTGGAAAAAAGGAAAAATGATTTTTAATTATTTTGAAAACGGATTTTCAAACCTGGAATACCTTATCATTTAGACTGGAAACGGGATATTTACCATGTTTACTGTTTCTTTTGAGTTCCCGATATTTCGGCGCTGTTGCAAGCACCATGATCACGGATAAACTGAAGTTATTGCGGGTGGGTGTTGAAATATCGGGAACTCAAAAGAAACAGTAAACATGGTAAATATCCCGTTTCCAGTCTAAATGATAATGTTAGTGACCATGATAGTTTAAAATCTTATATCCTGGAATACCTAATTGAAAATGTAAAAAAACTGGGGCAATGATTTGGGCTATTCTCAAAGCGCAGCTATTTTTAAGCGGAACCAACTAAGCGTTTCATCATGGTTGCACTTTGAGGAATAAACATATAATATTTTTAATTTGAATTTGTAAGCGCAACTAATGGTTGCGCTTAGAGGAATAATTTAGTTGCGCTTAGTTGGTTGCGTTTAAAAATAGTTGTGGTTTGAGGAATACGCCAATGATTTAACACTAGCACGAATTTGGAAAGCCATAATGACGCCTTTCAATTATTAGTTAAAATTAACAATTATCGTGTCGAAGATCGGCCAATTTCTCACAATTTCAAAAGCAGCCATGGGACCCCGTAAATGCATCGCAATATTCTCTCAGCCTTAAAATGTTTTAGTATCGTTTCAATTGCTAACCACGTTACAGATTTACATAACAGTATTTTGTATAACTCTTAAAACATACGGGTCAGCTATAATATAAACACTAACTAAAACATTTTAATGTATAGCCATAATTAATAACAAGCTAACAACGTTTATTATGCACATAGACATGAAAAAACAACTCGTTAAAAATATTCTTTATCGCATTTTAAACAACTAATTAACGTACACATTTTTTTGGAGTAAATTGCTGTTGTTTAATACATACATAACAATTATCTTATTACATGAGGATAAGGTATTTAATGCTTAAGTATGTCTATTTGACCCTGACTTTGTTACACAACCCGCGTAGCGGATTAAGAGAATGCACTTCAACGATTGTGTAAGGATCCTACTAACAAGTTAGTTATACCGATTACTTACTGATACCTACCTACTTACATAAAAAATAATAACCGTCAAAATGTGGGTCTTTGGCATGGCATATATTTAATAATACATTTTACGGGCTGGCTAACGACTAGAAAGTTGGCGTCCTTTTACAAGTTCTTTTTTTTAAATTTAAGACTTGCATTGATAGTTATGTTATGTAATTTTAACGAGCCCGATTTGTAACCTCGATTAGTCATTTGTTTATCCTGTTTAGCTGCTCGTTTTGTAATTTGTATTTGGAACCACTTACTTTGCCTTCCTATTTCTTTTTTTTGTGATTACAATTACGGCCAGTCATGAACAGTTTATTTTTTTGCATTGTTACAAAGGACATTGGCGAAAATCGGTCCATTAGCGGGCTGAAATGAAATATTTAGCAAAAAACGCATGGAACATTTTTGCCTATTTATCGTTGTTTGTAAAAAGTCTGAAAGCCATCCAGGGGTACCTAGTATGTTTTTTATCGTCCTTATTTTATTTTGCATCTTTTTATTTGTAAGTATGTAGGCTGGATGCCAAATAAAGTCAAATGTCAAAAATTATTTTATTCGCTTTTGCAATCAGCCGAAAGATGTCTTACTGCTGGACATAGGCGTTTATCAATTTAAAAAAAATTCCCGTTTGCTGGTAACGTTTTCTATACTAAAGTCGATCGTCTCTCTATCGTCTAATTTTACTACACCATAGTTTAAAGGTTCATAGAATACACTTTTCTTCCAAACATCGACAGAGTGCCAATCGTCTCCGAGTGTTTGTGACATCCAGACAGATGGACAAACAGACGAAAGCGAAACTTTGCTACAGAAAACTAGGAAAGAAAAAATCATAATCTCTGAATCTTCATTGACTTTTCAGTGGTTTTTTCATGTCTGTCATAAAACGGCATGTGTCGCGTCAAAGTCTAAGCGCACGCCAGCTAGCGAGCGAGCGACACTCTTTTCATACATCGTTTCGGCTCTTTCGGTAGTTCGCGGTGTGAACCAAAGTATGAAAAGAGGAGAAACGATGCCTCGTTCGCTAGCTGGCGCCTGGCGGTGTGGCCTGCGCTTACTACCTGGGTACCTGGGTGTGCACATGGTGTGGACAGTGTAGCACTCTGATGGTAAACAAGTCCAACAGTTATTGTCCACAAAGATTTCTACGTTCTGGATCCAGTTATAGATAACAGTGTTAGGTAGGTACTTAATGTATGAATAAAGTCTGCTCTAGTAGCTAACTAGGATGCTCTTTTTCACATGCCAATTATAAAAGAACAATCGACTTTCATGAATCCTTCAGAATAGCTTCTTAAAAATACTTTTATTTTTAAGTAATGCTTTCTTAAACCAGATAAGTGTCATACAATACATAAGTTAGTAATGCTTGTATTATAACAGTAAATTAACCTAGTTTATAATTTTGTAAGGTTCCGTACGCAAATTGGTGCATACGGAACCTATTAATAGCTATAACTATGTATTTTATGGATATCCTACCTAGTTAAGAGCGTTAACGTCTTACGGCATTTCATACAAACTTTGAAGTGATTTTTTTTTCAAAATGACTGAACCGATTTTTATGAAACTTCGTACGCATAAGTAGGATACATAAGTCTAAAAACTTGATTACTTATAAACTAACCGTCACGATCTCTGCTTATGTGATTGTGATTTGTGATTAGTCATATATGACCAGCTGTGCGAAAAATCAAACAAATGCTCAACTCTCCATGTTGCTTTCAATAGTTACACAATGACAAAAAGAAACATTGTTACAATGCAAACACTGTTTGAAAAAAGTGATAGGTAGATATTTATATGTATTGGTATCTATCGCCTTCACCGAGACTCTGTTACCAATTTTTCCTTTTCCAATATTCTTTTTTAATAATATGGCTTCATTGCCTCTACGAGCGCATATTGCATCTTCTTAGGCCCCGTTCACATGGTGAAAATCAGTATGATATATTACTGAATAATTTTTAGATGTTAGTTTCATAATACATTCTGTTTTTAACAGTCGGATGTTGAATTGTGTCCCATTTTTTGATCCCAACTTTTTACAGTACTGATAATCGCCATGTGAATGGGGCCTTACCATGCTCAGTTTTCTTCCTACATTCCGTCGAGAATGCAAATAGTAAATACTCATATTTTACAGTTTATTTAACAAAACAGAGTTTTGTTGTCAATGTCGCGGTCGCCACTGACCGCAAACTCATAATGAACCGCGGTTGAATGCAGCTTCAGTGTTTGAGCACAATGTTGAGTTGGTCTCAGTTTGATTAACAAACCCCACCCGTGGAACCTGGGTTTATCGACCGTTTATTTAATGCACAACACTTTAAATGGAACACAATTACTATAAAAGGTTTTTCTTTAACTTTTTATACAACATTATTTTTAGTATATGCGAAACCTGAATATAGTTTGTTCAGAATAAGTAACTGAATCGATTCCAATAATTTTTAAACCATGTTATATTTTTTCCCAAAAATATTTTAAAAAGTTAAAAGTTGGATACCGAGCGACTTTGAATACCTATCGCAATAATTTAGGTACCTACTGCGTGTGCGTTATTATCAATGAGCTCAAGACGACGTAGGAGGCGCGCGCTGCGCGGTGACCACGTTTTTGTGCGGGCAACTAGGTAACAGAACAAGCTTATAACTTTGTGATTTTTCATGATACAGTTTTGAAATTTTGTACATAGGTCTTTACATAAAAATACTAGACACATGTATCAGGTTTCGCATATACTAAAATTAATCTATACTAATATTATAAAGCTGAAGAGTTTGTTTGTTTGTTTGTTTGTTTGCTTGAACGCGCTAATCTCAACCAGTAGTTTGGTTCGATTTGAAAAAATATTTTAGTGTTGGATAGCCCATTTGTCGAGGAAGGTTATAGGCTAAATTTCACGCGGACGAAGGTCGCGGGCAACAGCTAGTGTTATATAAAACTGCTTACAAATTTTTTTTGTCTTTTTTTTCAGAGCATATGAATTGTATGCACTTCGCTGTTTCAGTGTACTGTGATGAAAGGTTGTTGAACAAGCCAGGAGATTAAATCAGTCGCAGTTTAAAAGGCCTTGAAAATATAAATAGGTACCTATCTCTTTCAAGTCTTTTGACAACGATTCGAAGAACTATTGTTTCGAATTTACCACTTCTTTCAGGTTTTCAGTTGCAAATGTACAATAAAATAAAATAACTATTTATTAATAGATCACGAAATGAACTGGAATTGCAATATCGACCTTAGAGATATTTAACAACAATGAACATTGCAGAACCTACGCGGAACTTCCTGAATGCCAAGTTCGAAATTATCTATTTTCCGTAGACGACTTAGAAAAAAATCGGTTAAGAAAAAAAAATAACAGGAAAGAGTATCTATGGTTTCATAACATTTACAAATGTGCGTCATCCATTACTAACGGACAAAAGGGACAGGTAATAAAACTGAGGAGGAAAAAAAACTTTTTTTGCAAAAAATAAAACCGACTTCAAAAACAGAAAAAAGTAAAAAATAACTTTAACTTTAGAAGTCGGCGACTTTTTGTTTGTTTGATTCAGTTTTTTTGTCACCGACTTCTGAAGCTAAAGTTATTTTTCACTATTTTGTGTTTTTGAAGTCGGTTTTTTTTTTGCAAAAAAGTTTTTTTATATTACCATTTTTAGTTGTAATATCCATGAGAAATATTTGAAATGAATTAATTTTACAATGTTAACAATACATTTCATGGTAATAGGCTTATCCGTAATAAAATGGTACTTATTATACGTAACTGTCGAAATGTGGGTGTACTGTACACATCTGCGTACCCCTTCAGATCATACAGGCGTTATGTTATGATCTTCACCAAATTTAAACGGGACCACCACAGAATAATGTTCTTCCAAACAAAAATAAGAATCATCAAAATCGGTTCACAATTGGCGAAGATATCGCTGAACATACACACAAAAAAACCGAACGACGAATTGATAACCTCCTTCTTTTGGAAGTCGGTTAAAAAAGAAATACAATTAATAGTTTAAACGTATATCTTCATAATATATTATATGAGTCAAATTAGGTATTATCACCTAAGTAAACATTCTTTGAGTAGCAGAAAAGAAAAGCGACGGTACCTATCGACTTACGGTTGATAGCCAAATCTCGACATACCTATTTCCGAACGAACCAGTTAATAAAACTAAATTTTTCAGCTCCATTTCCTTCTGAAGCAGTTAACGAACATTATGGTCACTATGTTCGTCAATTTTCATTATCTCAAGTCTTCCATAGCAGGAACAATTTTCAACTAAGTGAAAACTTGGTTTCAGCCTAGTAAAGTCTCAGCCCTGAACTTTGACAATCATTTGAGATTTAGAATTAGATTTATCAATACAAGCCTTCTACCTCACGGAGTCAGAATGTCTCATCGCATTAGAAATCATTGCAATTATCCTCGTATCACAGACAATGGACGACGGATAGGTATCAAATACCAAATGAAGTATAAATATTTAATACTACCGTGCTCACAGCCTTTTCAAGGACATTTCTAAACGTTTAGTTGACTCTTCCCGTGACCCAAGGGCTGGCTTTTACCTTGGCCAAAGGCTTAGCGTTGCCATACAACGTGGCAACGCCGCCAGTTTTTTGGGTACATTACCAGTTGACTACGTTGAGGAGGAGTTTTTTGACGCCATTTTTTAAGTTTATTTTTAAGTTAGTTAGTTAATATAGGTTATTTTAATTTATTAATGTATTTAATAAAGGAAGTATGAAAATTAATACTACCTGAAATTTTATAGCCTATAACCTTCCTCGATAAATAGGCTATCCAACACTAAAAGATTTTTTCAAATCGAACCAGTACTTCCTGAGATTAGCGCGTTCAATCAAACAAACAAACTCTTTAGCTTTATAATATTATAAGTATAGATTAACTTGTGATAGGTCTGTTTGTCACTGCATTGTTGCGCAGTGACACGTGACGTGACGGATCTGGGAGCGCAGCACACGTTGTCAGCCATCTGATATGAACAGACTTTAACTAGTATAGACGTATTGTACACTATACAAGGTCAAAAGAACCAGTCTTACCAAAGGGTATCGTATTACCCAGATACTGGGATGTGTGGAGGTTAGGTAGGCAGGCTCGCTTAGACTGGAACTGGAAGCCGACTCCAACTTAGTTGGTAAAGGCCAGCCACATGTGAATGATGGATGGCAAAGTTTCGACCCACCAAAATATCTGCCTCGTATAGGTCCTGCATCGATTTGAAAAAATACCGAAGAAAAACATGTCATCACGGTTTTAATGCGGTTCCGGGTGAAGTTGGGCCGTGGGCGGTCTCCCAGAACAGATGACTGACGTGTCCCAGATATAAAAAAAAGTAAGGTACTCCTCAAATTTTAAAATAATTGAGTTGCACTTTTGTCCATTTTGGTTCACCTTAACACCAGGTTGCCATTGAATGATGAGTTAACGGTTGGGCAACAAATACCTACTGTTCAACCAGAGTTCAGCCAAAACGAAGATAATCGATATTTATAATTTATTCATTAGTACTACATACTACTGAATGAACGTTATTAAGAATCTGGAGGTTTCAGGCTAATACTAGTAGGTGTGAAGTAATCCGTGTGGTGTGTGATGAACTGGTGCCAAAACTTCAGGATTCCAAAAAATATCAAACCACATAGGTACGTAACCATGAAAACATGTTTCATGATTCTATACCTATAAATCGGTCGACAGATGCACTAAATGCAACTTTATCATAACAAACGTTCAAGGTAAGTTTCCGCTTCGTCTGTTAACAACTAACTGCCAGTAATTATCCGTTTGTGTTAACCAAGTGCATCTATTGACACACTAATTGTAAACGAGCGTTGGCGGCTAAACTAGGCGTTAACTTGTGCCTGATTGGAATAACCTAACACGTTACCGACATGCACTTTCCACGCGAATACTAGTTTGGCCATTGTCTTCTAAGAAATAATGTGATCTTATCAGAAATTTAAAGTACGTGTACGGAAAACTGAAGTTTAGCGGCTCTTGTATTCTGGAAACCCGCAATATCACCTAAAATTCGCCAAATAGGGCCTGATTAAAGACCGCCTTTAAAATTGTTCAGAACTCGCAGTCATGAAGACCACGTAATATTATAAAGGCGAAAGTTTGTATGTGTGTTTGTGTGTATGTTTGTAACTCCTTCACGCTCAAATGGCTTAACAGATTTGGATGAAATTTGGTATCAAGATAGCTTATATTCTGGATTAACACATAGGCTACTTTTGATTCCGGAAATAGTAGGTGGCTTAGTAGGTGGGTAGTAGGTGGGTAGCACGTAAGTAGTACGTACACAAGTAGTCGGTAGAAAAAACTGCATTGTAACAGCAACAGCTGCAAAAAAATAATCTTGTCTCTAAGTAGTCACAATTCAATGAAGAGATAATGAATTACGGAAGCCCGCCACACTATTCCCAAAGCACTGCAACTCCTGAAAGTCAGAATCAACAGTGGAGACCACCAGAAAAGCGCCGAGACATTAAAGCTCGACGAAGTCCCAGAGAAACAATTTAACTGTCTTGGATCCCGCAACGAAATTAATCAAAAAAGAATAGCGGAGGAGTCGAAAAAACATTATTTCCACTACTATTAATGACGGCAGTTGGTCTTTCATATTCATTGAATTTAAAAAGTTTCAAATCGAGAACGACCTTTTGTTAGAAATCCCACAGTAGGTACTTATAATATGTATGAATACCTAACTATGACAATAGGTCATGTGTCACCTCATGTCCTGCCAGAGACCCGGCATTGTGATCCTACACAAAGGTTGGCCACTTCACAACGTCACCCACCTTTAGGTATGTCAAATGTCATGCAGTTCAGGCTTCCGTACAAAACATTCCAGAACAATAGGACTTTTCAAAGTGAATCTGAACCAACGTCACTGTACTTACTGTCATGTCGGCAAGCGTCGACAAACAAAAACGGTTTTATAATTTCCGTTCTCGCGCATAGAATACAGATCAAAGCGCGCCGTTAAAATTCCCGTTGACGGCCTAACACCGAATTGCAGTGACGTAGGCAACACTGTCCACAGACCGCATCATTATACCAATCCGATATGGAGCTGAAACCCACGTTCCCGCCGAGTCAGCTACCTAATTTGGCATCGGTATCGAGAAACTCGTTAGAAGTGGTAGTTTTTGCATCGATCCGCGAAAAAGTTTCTATCAAAGTGGACGAGCGGAGTATTCCGTCGTACGATCCCGCCGGCCAATAGCAGCTCCGAACAGGTCCGCGTTGCCAGACAGGCTGGCGGTGGTTTCGCGGCTTGGGACACATTGTAATTTAAACGCATTAAATCGCAGCTTTCCAAGAAGCCGTAAGTTGAGCCACGTTTTATTGGATACTCTGCATTACTGCCAATCTCAAGTTTTCCTTAAATGTCGATAGACTGATTGGATTGACAGGTATGAGGTAGGAATTCTGATCTCCATGTTGTTAGTAAAATACCAGAACAATTTCAAAGATTCTTTTGCATAAACAATTTTAATCAAAGGATTATCTCCTCCATTAAATATCCGTGTACCTAAACCACAAAAGTTTGTAAATCACAGCACGTGGATAACAGCTGATCCGACTACCAGAAAATCATAAAATTACGCAATGCGGTTGACCGTTAAATCCAATGCATAATACGTCGTATGTATTTATGATTCTCACACAGTTAGATCAGCTGTTTTCCACGTGCTGTGATTTCAATATTTTACGACCATTTAGCTCTAACACTTTCACCTTCGTCGAACATTAAAAGAATGGAAACGATTCTGCAATTTTAACTCTTAATCGTGCGGAAACTTTACAGGAACTAAGGGTACCTACCTAGGTATATCTAAGTAATTGGTATTTATTAGCGACAAGAGAGTCGTTCGGCCAGTCAGGTCCCTTTCACCTTGATGCTGTAAATCAAACGACATAGCACTAGTCGAGTAGGTACTGAGTGGGCGAAATAATAGATTTTCCAAAAGCTGTCCCACGTTTGGTGATTGTAGAAAACGGAGATTGATTCGTTTTCCCCTTTGAAGTAAACTTCTAAAATGCTACCCATACTGGAAATTTTGGAGACATTGTTGATTTATGGGAATGAAGGAAAATTAAGAAAAAAGTTTTTGAATTAAATATAATTTTTATCTGGATTGTCAACTGGAAGTCATGGCGAGAGACCTTTGCCCAGCAGTGGGGTGACGTAGGCTAACAGTATCAGTAGAATTTTTAAATAGATCTGGAATCTGCAGTAGGTATTATACTCATAAGGATGTAAGTATGACTTTGTGGATTTCTTATTAATCTTATTATTTTATTAACCTCATGGCTCAGTCGACCGTTGAACTGCAATTCTCCTGAGTGATAATAAAGCACAAAGTTAATTATTAAGCCGTTTTAATTAACAGTAAGTTACAAATCACAAGCCCAATTCATCTCACCATCAGAAATCAGACAGAGATCTTTATTGAAAAACTACCAAACAAACTGCCAACTGCAAAACTGCTGTCGATCGTAACATTCGCAACACGAAATAATTTTACGGTTAGCACAAATGTTCCGCCTAATTAATGATGCTGTTACAATATAAGATACAATGTTTTTTATGAAAATACAATAAAGTTTGATTTGCAAAGTTTCGTACGCCCGAATCGAATCGCGAACAAGTTGTACAATTCTTGTAATAATTTTTTGCTCTATTAAATAGAAATGTTTAGTTTTCGTAAACTTAACGCAATATCTAGTGTACCTACCCTAACACAAAAGATATCAATTTCAAACTTTAGACTAAAGATTATTAGTAGAAACCATTTCAAATACATGTCGCGTATTTTCAAATTGATTTGGAAATCATAAGTTAGGTTTGGTAATAGAATCGCTCCATATAAATGGTGAAATGTGGGTGTACTATTGGGTACATACACTTCTGCCTAATCCTGAGGCGTGATGTTATATAATGTTAAGTTGAACGGTTTTTAGGCTCGGGAGGATTCAGGCTAACACTGAGACAAAATGCTTAATACTTTAATAAATGATTATAAATATTTATTAAGAGGGAACAGGGCCTGCAAAGAATTTGAAAAATAGATATTTGAAGAAACTATTGCCGTCGTGCTGCGTCAAGCCTGCTCCCGTAGAGTGCGATTGGGACGTGCAGCGCAGACCGATTATATCATAAAAAATTTGACGAGATCGACGTTTCATATTCCCCTTTTTGCTCTTCGAAAACTGAGCCGATTCAATTATTTTTGACATTTAAATTATAAGAAACAATATGTCTAGGTTTCTATCAATTTCTTTTATGTTAAAAACTTTGTCCAGCAGTCCTCTATCACGGCCGTAAAAATGGCGTATTTTTTGTAATTTCTGGACGCTCATATTTTCTTTACTTAGTAGTTGAAAAAAAAGAAATGGCAGGAAAATATCTACAGTAGACCTTGATTTTTTGAAGAAAAAATGATTGCTCTAGGCTCTAAAGGCATTATTCAGGAAGAAAAAGGGGGAATGCATTTGTATGGAGAATCGCAGCGCCTGTTCCCTCTTTAGTACACCCACACATACACACCTCTGCCTAACCCTTCGAGGATTATATGTGTGATATTACGTTATATTATTTATATTAAGGCATTAAAGACACTATCACATCTACCAGGACTCGACAAGCAAAGTGCCCATGATTTGTGATGACGACGAGAATTCTTATGTTACCAATATAATAAAAATATGCAAGTATCTATATACAAATAAACTTCTCGGTACTATACCTAGGTAATTTTGTATGTCTTGTAAAACCTGATTCATTTTAACACCTTTATTTAGGTATCATTTCTACGAATATTTTATTTTCCTTCCACTCATCTTGTCCTACAAAAGTGTAATGCTATCGGCACAATAGCATGGTGTGTGAAACTATTGCGTCAAGGTTATTCAAGAACCTGAGCAAACACTTTATAAAACTGTTGCTTTGTTTTAACAAAAAAAAAAAAAAAACAGTAACGAATTCGACACCACGTAATTTTAAATTAAACGCAGGTAAAATGTATTAGTACCAATGAAAATTTAAATTGTCACCGAAAAGAAAAGTATTTATTTATTTATTTAGGATCTCAAACAAATGATACACAGATATATTATAAATGAAAATTATACCTACAAAGGGTTTTTTTTACGTGTTTTCCTATAATTATAAAAGACCACCGCATGCACGTATAACAACTATGTGGAAAATGGGAAAAAAATAAGGATAAAAACAGATGGAAGCATGTACCATGACTTTAAATAAAAGAAAAAAATACCTAAGACAAACCGAGCAACCTTATGAATTAAAAGCCAAAAGCTCTTATTCCTCTTGGCACAAAATGAAATGCAGGACATTGTTTTCACTATTATTATACAAAATATTTCGAAACAATACGAAATACTTGACAATTAAATTCCTTTAACAGGACACAATATGCTCGTGATGATAAAGGAATTTACATTTGAATACGAAGACAAATAATAGCATTTAAATGTAAAACTTTTCCAGTAGTAAATAACCTTTTATACTCAGACACGTTTACTTATAAATTGAAAATTTACATAATAGATAGGACCTAGGTATATTAAAGCACTTTTATTAATTAACGAATTGACTGAGAAATCGGAGAATAAAAATGGTAACAATTTATGAGTTTTTCTTCAATTTGACATTATCGACATTGCTTCATCCATCACTCAGTCATTAAAATAATGTTAATGCTTTAGCAGTTTTTTTTTTTGCTTTGCTCTGTGCCACATCATCTGCCTAGCCTTTTCCCAACTATAGTCTAATCGCATGCAGCTGAATACCAGTATTTTACATGGAGCGACTGTTGTCAGACTTTTCGCCACTGACTAATTGTAACGACTGTCAATGTTTTACAAATGACAGCCGGGACTAACGGCTTAACGTGCTTTCTGAGGCAAGTAATGGGTGGTCACCCATCCACAGACAAAGCAAGCAGAGCTTAACTGAAGATTGATCCGAGCGGCTGTTACTACTTAGCCACGAGCTCATCTTTGCTAGGTTTGTGCTGTGTCACGCTGTTTTATTTTGGGATCAAGGATCAAAGAAAATCTCATTCAATTTCACGTAGATTAACTTGACTACTTTAGAGTGAACTTTGCTTTGCTTAACTCTCTTATACAAAGTCGCTCCATCTACCTCAGCATAGCTTCACAATAAAACTTGGGTACAGTCACGTGCAACTACACTCAAGCAACGCAAACGTGACACAAATTAGCGTCCAGCGTTATGAGATAATTGTATATTAAGTGACAATTTGCAATTTATATCCTCCATTGATATGCCGTGAATGTATTGTATTACGTCGATATTGCAATATATGTCAACGATGTACTATGTAGGTTGGCTTTCCATGGAAAGATACAACAGATAGCCAATTAAAAAAATTAGGTCCAATTAATAATTTAAAATATTTTTTTATAATTTTATATTGATTAATTATTATTTTTATTTTAATATTGATTATTCAATTCAATTCAATTCAATTTATTTATCTCAATTTTATTCAATTATGTATTGAATTTTAACGTATTTTATTTTATAACGATGGTTTGATTAATGACATAACTTATTTTATTTTTAAATTTGATTACGGACTTTTTACATTGTATATTTTTATTTGACGAAAAATGATTGTGTTAATTTAATTTAAATTTTATTTTGTGTACAATTTAGTTATAATATTATTTTGTGGTGTGTATTATTATTATCTCTGATTATTTTGAAACTTCTAAAACTAACATTATTTTTTAAGTGTTTACTACTACTTACTAACTCAAGTATGGATCGTTGTGTCTGATGCAAATAAATAATCATAATTAGGAAGATCTGAAAAATAACATAACATAACATCACGCCTGTAATCCCCGAAGAGTTAGGCAGAGGTAAACCTAGTAGTGCACCACTTCACCCACATTTCGCCTGTATTAGGAGACGACTCTATTGCCATCAACCGGGCACAAATCCAAACTCCGTGGCTGCTACTGAGAAATTCCTGATGGCAAAACCCAATAACAATTTGCTGAAGAATAATTAAGAGTAAAATAATTGAGAAGAAAGCAAGGACGTCTGATAAGGAGAAAATTTTAATAATATTTATGCGTGGAAAAGTCTTGCTTGTAATTGGGACCACATTGAGAGCACTCGTACACACGGCGGCACATCAAGCTGTACATAACCAGTATAACCTGACTTCGCTTTGTATGAGCTTCCCGTACGATGAGAGATCAGCTAAATTTGGTTTTGCATAGCTTGATTGGCCGCCGTGCGTACAAGGCAATTAAGACCTGTTCTGCATTACCCCACTTTTACAGATTGGATCGCACGCTGCCGCTACACTGTAAACTGTCGCTTACCGCTTCAATCGATTTAAATATTTATCGCGAACCGTAGTTGAAGACTGTACTATGGCTAGCCGCTGAATTTTTAGAAATTGCGATTGGAAGACTACCAACCCGCATTGGTCCCGTGCCGTTGATGACCGCCTACCACCTCATACAAAGGCCAGTGTACCAGCAATGGGAACATTATTGGCTGATTATGCTTTGCAGAGTCTGCATTTTCGTTTAGGGTGATGAAAAAAGTCGGTGTGAAATTGTCGATCTTCGGAACGAGAAGGTACAGACGCCAGCACATCAAGCTATCCGAAACTGTGAAATTTTCCCAATCAATCTTGAACCCAATGCTTTAGCGATATAGTAGAAAATCTATTAAAGAAATTTGACAGATTGTAGTAGCTTGAAGTGCTGGCGTCTGTACCTATACTATACAGAGTCAGTAAATTAATACTTATGATGTCTACCTACATAAACTGCGGCTGTATTATTTACCTAAAAATAGTTTTTGGTAAAAGTCTTTTAAAATATTTAATCCAACGAGTTACGCAAATGAGTGGAAAAAATACCTAAGCGACATTAAAAAAATATAAGAAATAAACTTGACTACTTCGAAATGCCTTTACGACTTTATCAAGAGCACGGAGAATATTATAAATACATAACCTGAATATTCATTAAGATTTTAATTGTTTCAATATAGGACTAAGTACCTTTAAGCATGTACGTAAGGATTGGAGGCCATAACACACGATACCACATTCTCCGCCACATTAATCGCTTTGTTAGCCACATTAATTGCTTTCAGTACCTAGGTACTAATTTAGATAGGTAGTATGTATCCATGTAAACCGGCATGTCCTAGAACCAAAAATTCGAAGACATGTGACATCTACCAACCCGCACTGGGCCCGCGTGGTGGATTATAGCCCATTCCCTCTCATGGAGAGGAGGCCTGTGTCCCAGCAGTGGGAACATTATAGCCTGATTATGCTATGTTATGCTATCCATGTAAAAAAATGCCTCAAACTAATAAAAACGACTAGAGGTCCTCAACGATAAATGCAGCAGTGCAGATTCGGTTAAACCCGACCGGACAAATTGTACACGCGGCTCCGGACACCGTCATATCTGTCAGTGTCTGCAGCAGGTCCGCAGTCCGTACCGGTTGGTTCGAACCTTGTTGGTTGAAAAATGGCAAACAGTGAGCTGAGAAAATCGGTGGAGTCGATAGGAAAACCAAAGACAAAAAAAAAATAGCAAGGTCAATATCAAAACTTTTCTCATCTCTCAAGAATGCAATCGACTTTTGACCATATATCCGGCAGCCCAACCTGGCGTTGCTATGATTTAAGTAGTCTTTGTTCACGAACACACTATACATCGCACAGACAATACTAGTGTAATGACAACTTTGTCATTTGGAACAAGTCGATCAGTTTTTGACAGCACTTCTTGCGGTCAGCACAAATCCGATCGAGGTGACCTTGGGGGAGGTCTATGATCAGCATTGGACGTATATGATCATCTTGTGCGTTTTTTTTTTGTCGCTGGAACGAAAACGGTAGCAAGGCAACGGTAGACGTTTACTCAAGTTCAAAAATCATAAAACATTTACTGTGTATGTGTGTAGATCATAATCAGGTGCTCTTACTCATAGAAATATCTCAAAGGTAGATTTCTTTTGCACGGTTGCACACTTTGCCCGACCCTGGAATCGAACCCAGGACCTCTTGCTCAGCAGTTGCGCTTGCGAGCACAAGACCAACTTGTAACGCAGTCTTGGTAATGGTATAAGTACAAATAAGGATTTTTTTTATGTATAACAAGTAAAATGGGCCTATTATGATTTTATCATAATAGTGACATTCCCAGACCCATTTTACTTCATCAGGAACAAAACATATATTGTGAATTATTACGCAGGTAATGTCCAAAACATCTACACAAAAAGAATTTTTTTATGACTGAACAGTGTGCGACACTGTTATGAAATATTCTAGCTTACTATAATAGAAAAAGGAAACAAAACAATAGTTGGCGTAAGTTACGTGTGGTTAATGCCATGTGCTGATAAAGTTTTAAACACAGAACAGGGAATAGCCAGTACCGGCAGCGTCTAGAGACAGCAGGTCGCCAGTACCCGGTGGCCATCTTTACAACTATGTAGTAGTCTAGTATGCTGCTTGGAAATCGCGTTCAGCGCACAATTTCTGTCACGGACCGCTACTCAAAACCTCTCAAGCTCAAACTAACGCCGTGTTCAAACCCATCGTATAGTCAGCCGCCGACCGTGGGCGTCAAGTTTAATGAATTTATGAAAAAACAAACGGCAGTCTGAATTTTCTTCGTACAATTTTTTACTGAGCGCTCACAGTCGGCGGCCGACTATACGCTGTGTGTGAACGGTGTCGTAGTGCAAGTAAACTGAGATACACTTAGTTTTGTGTACGCTTAGTGTTTCTCTAGCAGTGGCCGCCGATACGACTCTGTGCTTTGTGGTATCAAATTTTCGAATAGAAAATAAGGAGAAATCAAAAAGTACTGTTCTGAATAAGACATACATGAGCATGGCGTGTAAATGAGCTTAATAGTGGAGAATATTCATTGAATAGTCATGATGGATTTTTTCACAGAGGCATTTCATGGGTTCTTTAATTTTGTTCGATCAAAAAAAAATCTTCTAACTTTTTAACCGACTTCTAAAAAAGAGGAGGTTATATATTTGTATAACAAAACCTTCATATGGAAATAACATATAAAGTTACGAACTACTTAACCAATTTTAATAAAGTTTATTTCGAATACAGGAAGAGATGTGATCGCAATCTGAAAGGAAGGCCGCGTTACGAAAGTTGCCGACTTAGGTGATGAACTGATGCCGATAATTACCTACGTGTTGCTTCCTCGACTCGATTACTATCGATATCTTTGATACGAACTGTTGCTGCCCTAGTTGCGTATAGCATTTAGAGCAATATATCTACATCTATGTTATATGTTGGTAAGGACTTGTTTGTTCTTTGTGAGCAATATTTTTGTTTCATGATTTTGTTAATTCAATTTTAGGTGAAAAAAAAATGAATTTCTGTACAAACTTTCATTCCTTATTAAACGTCTTTAAGGGATGAAATAAAAAAAAACCTTCATCAACTTCGTTGTTTATGGAATATCCAGGCATTTCATATGTCTAAACCCAGCGGTTTAAATGCGTTTGCCGGTTAGTGAATTTAATATTTTAATTAGAAAGATTAGGTAATAATATTATACAACGTTACTTTTAGTATATGCGAAACCTGAATATAGTTTGTTCAGAATAAGTAACTGAATCGATTCCAATAATTTTTAAACAATGTTATATTTTTTTCCCAAAAATATTTAAAAAAGTTAAAAGTTAGACACCGAGCGACTTTAAGTACCTATCGCAATAATTTAGGTATCTACTGCCAAATTATTATTATCAAATGAGCTCAAGACGACGCTGGAGGCGCGTGCTGCGTGGTGACCACGATTTTGTGCGGACAACTAGGTAACAGAACAAGCTTATAACTTTGTGATTTTTCATGATACAGTTTTGAAATTTTGTACATAGATTCTTTACATAAATAGACACGTGTATCAGGTTTCGCATATACTAAAACTAATGTTGTATAGAGAGATATATAAAAAAACAACACCAACCATGGTTCAATTACCGTATCTTCTATATCAATAATTTCATAACAGAGAGTAGTTATTTATTTGCAGAATTAAAGGTTCTTGCCCGCTCAACCTTCAGACCTGACAAACAAAATATTAACAGTGGCATACCTATTGTGGCTTATCTTTAATTAAAACCTTAATTCAGTGTCATTTTATAAATACTTTATAATGTTTTCTAAAGTCACACTAACTTAAAAATGATATAACAAAACAATAGAGGCACCCGTTTAGTCAAGAATTTGAACGGAGCGAAAGCGTTAATAAGTATTTCAATGTAACTTAGTTGCAAGACAAAAGAGCTTAGGCCTTTTTCTTTCTTTTCTTTTAAAACAGTTCGTTTTTCAAACATCACTTTCACATAGAAACAAGTGATGTCTTGACAGTGAAGCGTCGTGAGCAAAATACAGCGTCAGCATAATAGGTTTTTTTTTTTTTTTTTTTGTACTTTTTTTGTGTGGCCCTTTTCTTTTCTTACAATAGTCCTACACGTACCTTAAATTCTACAGTATTGTGATAATTCTAATCTCGGCGAGGGGGACCAGGAGTCCATAGCACAGGGTATCCTAGTTTGGTTTCCTGACTCCCAGAAACCTTTAATATTTGTAACACCTCTATATTGTAATTGTACTTCGTGGCAGAAAATAAATCTTTATTATTAATAGCCTAATCTCAAACACATTACAGAATCCAAGTTTTACATAATATATGAAATGATTTAATGAGGAATCGAATGTAAGATCAACCTTGCTTGTTCGACTACAAGTCATAATAAATTTATAACTCACAATTTATCATTCTTTTCTGCTCATAGCCTTTCAATCCTTCAACCAAAGTCTATGGAATAAAATAATTTATACTTTACTTAATTGTTTATTACTTAGGTATCAGTAACGCAAATTGTTTCCTGCATTGCTAAGACAAAGCATGCCCTTTGGTGTGACGTAAATTAGGCTCAATATTTATAAAACTCTGAGTCTCTATACGTTCGTATTTATAAAATACTAGCTGACCCGCACAACTTCGTCTGCGTCACATAAGAGAGAGAGAGGGTTAGAGAGAGTGGGTCGTAGGCACCTATAGTACAATTCTAGCACATCACACCCATCATTTTTTTAGGATTGGATATCATCAAATGACCCCCCTCTGGGCGGAGCGGAAGGGAGTGTCAGACTTGTACTGACTAAAACCCATCCATGTACCTTCTTTGCCCTTTGTGTTCCAGGGCCGCGGTATCTCTTTCGAACAGTCCCGCAGCCCTGGCAGGCATCGGCCCATGCGGACCCCTACGTGGTTGCTGGCATCTCTTTGAGGAGCGCGTGGAACACGAACGCGCCGGCGACACGGCCTGTCGTCATAAGACGGCCGGACGGCGAGCTAGCCCATAACTCGCCGTCCACAGGCCCGCACCTACGGTGGCCGGGGGCCACTACGTGACCCCCGACGCCCAGGGCGTCTCCCGCGGCGGCTGGGACGTGAGGCTCTTTTCCTCTCACGTACCGCCACCTCCTTCACTAGCATGACTGCTTTGCAGAAGGAGGTGACGGCTTCCCATTCAATTTCGCTCCGGACCATGGCTTGAACCATGTCCGGGCGCGAGAGACCGCCGCCGCCAATCGCTGCATCCTGCTAGGGCTGCGGGACTGTTCGAAAGAGATACCGTGGCCTCCAGGGCCACCGTATCTCTTTCGAACAGTCCACAAAGTTTCACAAAGGCAAAGAAGGAACATGGATGGGTTTTAGTCAGTAGAAGTGACACTCCCTTCCGCTCCGCCCAGAGTGGGAGGGGGGTCATTTGATGATTTTCCATCCGACAAAAAAAAATATAATGAAAATGAGCGCGCGGTACCTGATCATTATTTTGCTGCGGAGTTATTTTAGAACTGTGATATCTCCTAAGATATTCATTAAAATCAAATGATGTAAGAGCGATTTCGTTCAAAATTAAATTCTTGTGATGAATAACGTATTTATTTGGATAAGGATAAATACCATGTTTACAAAAACACCTTCGCAAATAATGCAATATTTTTGAAAAAAAAAATGAATACCATAAAAACGGTTATAGTGAGTCAACCTTAACAGATATGCTATAACGTATTTTTTTTAGAACTTTTAAGAGGAACATTTCCGTCATACATGATTGTTGCGTAACTTTAACCATTTACGCAGCGCACTCAACGGAAGCTCTCTAAAACGGAGAAAATATATTCCTTTAATATATTTTCCCCGTTTTTGCAACATTTTTCCATGATGCTCCGCTCCTATTAGTTATAGCGTGATATAACTTCCTCAATAAAAAGGCTTTCCAACATTAAAATATTTTATTAATTCGAACCAGTAGTTCCTGAAATTAACGCGATCAACCAAACCAACAAACAAACTCTTCAGCTTTATAATATTATTATAGATATCACTACATAGTATAAAACAAAGTCGCTTTCTCTGTCATTATGTCCCTTTGTATGCTTAAATCTTTGAAACTACGCAACGGATTTTGATGCGGTTTTTTTAATAGATAGAGTGATTCAAGAGGAAGGTTTATATGTATATATTGCACCTGTGCGAAGCCGGGGCGGGTCGCTAGTAGATTATAAAATTAAATGCCGATTGCCAAGCGGTTGGTCGAGTCTTCACGTGACCAGCTAATGTGGTAGTGGCCTTTTTTTGGTCAAAGAATCGCCATTGCCACGTTGCCATCCAACGTGGCAATGCTGCTAGCCTTCTGGGTACTTTTCCTTTTGACAGCGATATGAATGATTAAAAAAATAATAAAAATAAATGGCCGTAACACATTTTTTTTAACGCCCTGCTTTTCTTTTCTCCTTTTTATACTCGTACATGTAGGTACTTACATATTTTTATTATTATATTAAGTCTGTTTATAGTTTGTAAATCGAGTTATTAAAGGCCTATCATTTATTAAAGTTTATAACGTGGAAAGATAAGCTGACGATAAATATAAATATTAATGATAATATGTAAATATATTATTATGTTTTTTGTTTAATTTATGTGTTTGCAATAAAAACAAATCAGTGTGTCATTTCCATTTGCTTATATTGTAACCTGACCCCCACTGATGAGACGTACGTAGATTATATACATAGATTAGTTTCCATAGTGGACAATTTTCTTATGCATACCTAATTATGGAAAATTATTGTGGTATCTAAGTCGCAATTACAAACGAATGAAAAGATAAAATACCTTTCTAGTTAAATAATTTCGAATCATAATAAAGGGTGTAAAAATACCTACCCTTAGCGAAGCCGAAAGGCACTTTGTACTGAACCATACCTTGGAACCTTCTACGAGCTACGGAGATATTGGAGGTCAAAGTTCCAAATTTTTCACATGTTTTTTTTTAAATACTAGAGTTTAAGGTAATAAGTTTAATAACTCTACTTTACAACATCCAACACAATGTTTTGAGTGTGCTACATTGAGTTTTACCGTCAAATGTGATTTTTCACCCAAAAAAAAAGTCGTTTCTTAGCAATATTTTTTGTTTATGGTTACTTTAGATGTACATAATGCTTGGTTGACGGCTTCATGAAGGGTCCGTTTACACTTTACCCCCTGTATAATCGGGATGATTAATTAGTTTTCTTGTTGAATTCTCGTCATCACAGGCCACTGCCGGACCCAAATGGCTTAGCTTGGTCATATAGTCACATACAGGCACTGTCTAAATAAGTATAAGCTTTCTTATTTAAGTGACTAGATTCTGCCCACGACTTTGTCTGCGTGAGATTTCCACCAGTAAAAGATTTTTTGAAATCGGTTGGATAATTTCAGTAATAGCCTCCTACATCTAAAAGAAGATAGGCTAACGGGGCCCTCTTAACTGCAGAAGCGTTTATCAATGAAATTGTGTACGTTATATGAAGCAAAACTTTACGTACTAGTAAATCCTACAGTGCTTTATAGGGGTACGTATGACAATATCGAAATTTAACCTATTGACCGCCACGGACGTCTTTGGACGACAAATCAAAAAGTGCTCACGACTCCTTGGACGGCATGGCACGTCGAAAATAACACTTTTTTAAAGCGCTAACGATTTGACGTCCATAGACGTCCATGGCGGTCAATAGGTTAAAAGACCGTATTTTAAAATACCTATAGAAGAAATCCAGAAAAATTAAACGATTGTTTGGTCGAAAGTTCATTTGCCCGAAAGCTTAAAATCCATATCCCGAAGTTCAAAAACCTGAAATTAAATCCCAAAGCCTAAAATCTCTAAGACAATGACAAAAAAGGAGCTTAACATAATAGGTATGTATGATACCAATAACATATAATTGAAACAAAAGTTTAAATGATATTCATACGTATAAATAGGAAAGAAAGAAGCACGTTATTACAAAAAATATACCTATTTTTTTTTTTAATACACCCAATTTCGACGTAACGCTCGCCGGCCGCTGCCGCGGCACCGCTCGAGTTTACTCCGACCAAATAGGTTAGGTTACAGTTCTAACCTAACCTAACCTATTTGGTCGGAGTTAACTGAAACTGTGTTGTAGTGCCATCTATGAGTAATTGCGGGAACTACGTCGCTGCTCTTTGGGATTTCATCCATCGGTATTTCGTCCATTCGGGATTTCGTCCGTTCAGGGTTTCATCCTTTCGGGCATTTGAACATCGGTATTTTGAATTTCGTTATTTTGGACGTCGGTATTTCAGTCATAGTTATTATGAAATTTCGGGATTTTAATACGTACCCCTTTATAGAGCGCTGATGTAAACATTTGTGAAATGTTTGATAGGTCGAATTTTGTCCACGCGACAATTATGGTTATAATTAAAAATCATGTCATTCTAGGCAAATCCAATTTAATAAAAATGAATGCTATGATTATCTTTTATCTTAATTTGACCGAGATTTATCTTTTGAGAGTATTTTTACGAATGTACGCGAGCTTTTAGTGGGGTTCCCAGATTGCGTGACCGTCTGCCTTTTTTCTTTACATATATTATTATATTATATTATATTATATAGTATCTATAGCGATTGCTTTGCAAAATTCTATTCTTATCTAATGACAATCTCATCAATCGTGGACCTACTATACATATATAATAGGTATGTACTTAATTAACTACGAATAGATAGACAGTTACCTACAAGTAATCTTTATTTATTTATTTACGATGATTTTAATAGACACTGATGCTCATGTTAATGGAGAAACGTGTAAATCAAATATACTTATTTATACAAAGCCATGAATATGCAGATAAGTCATTTACGACATTTTCCATAGAATTAATTTCCATACTAAATTGTGCAAATAGGATATTTAAAAGTTAATTTGCTTTTTTGCTACATCCTTGGTTCGAAGTGATCTATTATAGTTTGTATATCATCATCATCAGTCTGGCCTTTTCCCAACTATGCTGGAACTGGCTTAAAGTTCAACCGGATGCAGTGAATACCAGTATTTTAAATGGAGCGACTGTCTATCTGACCGCTATAAAAAATATATAAAACTTCCGAATTGATAACCTCCTCCTTGTCGAAGTCGGTTAAAAACTATAGTTACTGGGGATAATACAATACTCCTTAGTTAGACTGCTTGTATTGCTTCTCATTTCGTACATAATATTTTAAAACGTGCAAAGGAAGCCAAATTAAGATAAAAGAAATAGTAAAAACAAATGTGCTGAAAGAAAATACTACTTTCAACAGGTCGATAACTATAACAGTCTAGTTAGTAGACCAAAATACATGAGCAATTATCATCAAATAAAAATATCTAGCTACTAGCTAGCTGCTAACCTAAATACCAATTTCGATTTCGAAATTTAGTTCACATTTCATATGTGGGTACAAGTTACCGGTATTACACGGAACCCCGGCTAAATAACAAGTTCACAACAGCAATTAACTAAATATTGATTGACAGTTACCTAATATTATAGTTATGCACTTTTTATTTCATTTTGAGACACGTAATACGTGAATTACAAACACAGTGCGAATTTATTTTGAACACAAAATTTTTGTAGACTGTAAATACAGGGTGGAACCACGTACGCCACGTATATAATTTTTACATTGGTTATTTAAAAAAAACAGCTGTTTCCTACAAAAGTGCAATAACAACACGGTCAAAATGTATGGAACAGCTGAAGTTATTTTTAATAACTGATGAAATATCTATATGGGCTCAGAATGATGTACTAAATAGGTGGTAACCGTTTTCGAGTCGGTGTCCCTTCCACCCCGTATTAACATAGTTTATGTAGTAGAAGTATTCTACTTTAAAAATGTTAAATTAACTGACAGACGATGTAGAGCCTTTACCTCTGGGTCTAGTACCATGAAACTTACACCCGTATAATTACGTTGATGAACACCAAAGAAGGATTACTGAAAACTCAGCTCTGAAGGTGTTAAATCGGGAGGAGCTCGTGGCTAAATAATAACAGCCGCTCGGGTCGATCTGCAGGTTAAGCCGCGCATGCCTAGGTTGGTCCGTGGATGGGTGACCACCCATTACATACCGAGTTTCCTCCGTGCCTCAGACGTTAAGCGGTTGGTCCCGGCTATCATTTGTAGATCTTTGACAGTCGTTACAAATCGTCAGTGGCCCAAAATCTGACATCCAGTCTTATCAAGGGCTATCGTATTACCCAGAACTAACTGGATTGTGGAGGTCAGATAGGCAGTCGCTCCTTGTAAAATACTGGTATTCCGAAGCCGACCCCAACATAGGCTAGGCAGATGAAAGAGGTTAAATTGGGGAGAAAGTCTGTATGAAGATAATTGTAGTTTTTTTACACGCATATGGCGCGATATTTGTTATACATGTATCTACAGCCAGTGGTAAGTTCTTCGCTACACTTAGGTAGGTAAGTAGTATGTCATGCTGAAAATAATGTCGCAATAAAACCTTATGCCTTTATGTGTCGTAATTAGTCGACCCCTTCAAAATAATGAATTATCCTTTTAGATAGTATGTATAAATTTTGAGAATATACCGTTTATTTAATAATGCAATAATTTGCAAAGTTAAATAAATGACAATACAACGATTGGTAAATCATACTTGTTTACAGTAATAAATCTCGGTAAATAAATCTAAAAACGTTAACATAAATCTAAGAATTACAAAGGAAAGATAAATTTTAGATCCAATTTAAGGTAACACATACCTAGTTACCTATCTTAACAAATCCTAATTAATTTAATTTATAACCCAATCTCATGAAAATTTATGACACGTTAAACATACAAAGGATAGTTAAGTAGGGAAAAAAACGTATACAGTAAAACGATACAAGTTTAAAATGGAATAATTCTGTAGTTATACATAAATTATAATATGTCCCTACCTACCATTGAGTCGTATAAAGCCATTACATGACGCTAAACGTTTTTAAAATTCTACTATTACTATTTTCTGAGAACAGACTGTATGGTGCTGTTTAAAAATTCACTGTATAATTACTTTGATTACCGTCTCATCGCTCCTTGCTACGTCACCGTTCTCCTGCCCTTATCCCAATGTATGTCTTCTTCTACCATACTTCTCTATTATTCGTCATTTCAGCCAGTTACCTCCTTTCTAGTCGTATCCTCACAGTCTTACTTATTACATATCTTCTTTCTTTATCGTGTGGTTAGTGCCTAACCTGGCGTCAGAGTTTTGTTTTGTTTGTCGCCCAAGGGCCTCTGACTTGGCTTTACATAAAAAAAAAGAAATACATCTTGATACATGTAGGTAATTAATTATTATATTTATTTTTTCAATATTTTGTTGAAGATGTTATTTTTGTTATTTGTGATGTTTTGTTTTATTTTTATTTGTCACTTTGTGATCAGCTTGTGATCAGTAAGTTTGAAAGTGGCGCTTGTTACAGAAAAATTGAAAGGCAATCGTTTGACTTGGTATGGACATGTAATGACCAGGGATGAAACGCATGAGTCTAAAAGAGTGATGGAAATGAAAGTTGATAGATGGAGAGGAAGAGGAAGGCCAAAGAAAAGATGGATGGTTTGTGTGAAGACTGATATGAAAGAGAAAGGAGTAAATGATGCCGTGACGTCTGACAGGGGAGAATGGAAGAAGAAAACGTGTTGCGCCGAGCCCAAATAGAATGGGACAAGGGCAGGAAGATGATGTTGACAGCTTGTGATACACTTTACCTACTTATATTTATAATCTACAGATTAAAGCATGCTGACATTTTAACAAAAAAACAAAGGTTAAATAAAAGAAGGCATTGCAAATCTCCAATCTAGGTACTATTTAAAATAATAATAAACAAAACACAAAAAAGAAAAAAAAATGGCCAGTCACGGAAGATATCCCGTAAGTGAGTCTAAGTTTAGGTACTATTTACCAGACTTAAGTAAAGAGGTCTCAAAAAAAATCAGTATCTTTATTTAAAACTCAATTAAATTGAATTGCTAATATGCACGGTTAATGCTAAATTTGCCAATTTTTGCCGCAATGCAATTAACATTTTAAATCTATTAAGATAAATAGCTTAAAAGTTTAACTTTAGAATATATTTTTATCTAGTGTATTTGAATTCATGGTTAAATTAACTTTATTTAAGTGTAAAAGGCATTTTATTTTATCCTCTTTTAATTCATTTGCGAAGTTGAGGTTATTTCAACAACAAATCGTACCATTTAATGAAACTGAAATTATATTTAAATCTTCATGTAATCCCAAGGAAATTGCGATTAATGTTTACACTTTTTTAATATCATATTTACGTAACTTGGTCGTTTAATTCACACTTTATTATTTAATTTAGTTTTATGACATAAATTCACGCCACATAATACAACCTATTAAAAAATCAACCGCGAAAATCGGAAAAAATTAAATTAAAACACTCACGCTTTGACAAAATCAGCTGCCAGCCGGTCAACATGTTTGTTCTTTTGAATTAAAAAAAAACTCCACAAAAAAGCACTTTTAAGTTCAGATTTATTATTCACTGGATTTTATTTGATAATATCCATAGGAACCATATATCACAAGGTACGAGTATTGTCGAAGGCGCGAAGTATGCGCAGGAGTCGCATGCACTGAACCGTCACCCGCAACACGCAGCCTACAATTACGCGCCCGCGCAGCTACCTCCAGTCTATATACCGCAGCGCCGATCGCCGGGCCAACGTAAAACCATACTACACAGGCCACAGTACTACTTTACCATAATCAATTTTATCCTGTTGTTGATATAAATCTAATTTGTTTTTTTTTTCTTATTCAGAATTGAGGAAATCATTTGTAGGCTGAAACTGCCGTACGATATGGATCTTTATTATCAGACGTGTGCAGTTAAACTGAAAGTAATATGCTGGTAACAATGTTTTTCTTGTCTAGAGGCTCTGTTACCTAGGCTGAAAATAGTAGGAATAAACCTACCTATACTTTAGTATAATTAAACAATAGGTATAGCCGTTAGTAGTGAATTATTTTTAATACCATCAAACAATGATTTATGTATGCATAACTGTTTATGTTTGTGTGTGGTTGTTGATGCTGCACAAAGACGCAGTTTACTAATTAGGTTAATAAATAATCTTTGAAAAATGTACCTGAACAGAGCGTAGATTAGTTCCCAATTGATGGCAAATGTGGCAATAGGTGTGGGCTTTCTATAAGTATGCCTCTGCCTATATATTTGGGAATAACAAGCGTGATGTAATACGTACAAAGAACGTCGCCTTCGTGATTCGAATACTATTTAAACTCCTTATTCAATATTATCTATGTAAATAGAGAACTATTACTTACATGTGGGTCATACTAAGCTATAAAATCGGCAAACCAGTATTTTTACGTAACAGCGACGCGGTCAAGTTCAGTAACACGCGCGTGCAAATCGTGTATCAAAATTGCAATTGTCGGGCCTAAATGCGTGTATAATTTCCCGTATTTGATACACTGGTTACACTGAATGTATACATTTTCAAACAATTCACATAAAGCGTGCAATGTATCAGACACGGTTCTTTGCTTTCACTTACATTTGCGTTACAAGTGGTGAAGTTGAAAGCACTGCCTGGATTTATTTCACATTGTTGCTTTTATTTATATTATATGACTGTAAACGTGCTGTAAGCATAAGCTGAACGTGGGCCTATAAGACCTACAAACCAAAATCTAATCACACAGCAGCTATTTATCGATCCTTTCGATATCCTTTAGCTCTCAGCTTGGTACCTACTTCAGCAACTTGGCAAATAGTCCACGCCAACTGTCAACAGTTAATGGCTTTTTTTTTGCCAGTGGATATTTTCGTTGCCGCGTTGCAGTTTTTCGTAACTAATTCCAATTTGAGCATTGCTAGACTGTTCAAACCATAGAATAGTATAATTAATGCTGATAAAGCCAAGATAAAGCTTAAGACTTATTCCTTAGTCTAGGAACAATCGGTTTAAGAACATGACGATGTCAAATATTTTGATGGAATGGTCGGCTTTACATAAAGTAACAATGTTACTTAAGATTTCTTGTTATTACAATAATATTCTAATTTTATTTTTATCTAGCTATACGTAAGCGAATCTGTATCGTGAAAGCATCCGTAATTTTAGTCGCTATTGTTGACCTTAGAGCCCCGGACTGCCAAGGGTATAGTGGTAATTTCGATCGGACTGTTGATTGGCATCGTTTCGATACCCTTTATTTAGCTCTTAAAGGCTATGCCAGCCTGGTACCTCAGCAACTTAGCTAAAATAACTCCAGCAAGCAAGGTATTTAATTTGTTTCTACCAAAAACTAACAAGATCAGGATGAAGACAACTCATTTAAAAAAAACGTATAGTCCTGTACAAATCTCCCTCAATTAATGAATTAATCAAGCATTTGATGAATAAATAAAACGCGAACAGGAAAGTGTGTCAGCATCACATCTAATGTTATCTACGTAACAAATAAATAAAACATGTAAATTGCGTCAGATCGAACATTAAGTAACTTTGTGCCTTTGTCCTGGTGAGTCCTGCTCACACGTGGGCCATACAAAAGCTCGTAAAAGAGCTCAAAAGTAGCTCTAGAAAGAAGAAAACAGAAAGACGGAGTGAATACAGTAAGTCAGGGAAAGAAACTGGCCTCGAGCGTCCGCTAGAAACAATACTGTTTTTTTTCTTTTTTTTTCGGATGGGAAATCATCAAATGACTTCTACTGACTAAAATCCATCCATGTTCCTTCTTTGCCCTTTGTGTTCCAGGGCCGCGGTATATCTTTCGAACAGTCCCGCAGCCCTAGAAACACTACTTCAAAGTTGAAATGAGGGTTTTTGAAATGGTATAAAGATTGCACGCAATTCCACCAGTACTTATGTTAGGAACTTAATGTGTTGGTTTACATTATAATAAGTTTTATGTAACAACCTATTGTTTCTCTCAAGAAAAGGGTTTCCCCGCAGTCACCATGTTTAGCAAGCATCTACTAAGTCGCTGCTGGTCATCATAGTAGACCCCTACCAGTAAAAATGTCTATTGAAGAAATGAGGTTGGTTAGATGTAGTTAGTTCTTCTCTCTTTTTTTTTCACGGGTGACCACTGAAAACCAGCGTTGTGCTGTGGGCCCCCCATAGCACAGCATCATGCTGAGTGGTAACCTGCTTGTCGCAGTCACGACGTGCAAGCTGTTATTTTTTTTTTCTTTTTTGTTCCGTCCCGTTGTATTTATTTGTTTTATTTGTGTTTTATATTTTTTTTTTTTGTAATTTTGTGTGATGCACGTCATGTACCTGCGGCAAATAAATATATTTTCTTTCTTTCTTTCTTTCTTTCTCTTACATCTCTAGTTTAACCTCCTTGTGAGTGTGTTTAATTGTGTTGGCATTTCATTATTATCATTATCATGCACTGCCCGACTTCACCCATACTGGCTGAAGTCCTACCTTCGCATAAAGCCTCTCTTTTCTTGTGACAAACCCCATGCTACTGTGCCAGTCTCATCCAGGTTCTACCATCTCGATAGCAACAATATCGTACACCCATCTTGCCGCCGGACGACAACACTTCTTTTTAGCTTTTCATCATCATCCACAACCCAATACTGGCTGAAGTCCTATCTTCGCTTGTGCCTAACTCTATTTGGCATATAACGGTCTGAAACTACCTTACTTTTCTATTTTGTAACAATTATCATCTACGCATGATTAATTATTCTCTTACATTAGATGTTGCTCTTTCTGCAACATTACACAATACTGTAGGTACTAACAATATTGCACATGAACAAGTTTATAAAACAATCGATCATTGATCTATTGGTTGCAAAAGTGATATAGATTTTAATATCCTGGCCTGTAAGAGCAGGCTCGGACATAATATAGCATCTTTCTTCAAAACGGAGGAGGTTCTCACTTCGGTTGATTTTTTTTTGTTCTTTTTTTATGTCTGTTACCCGATAACTCCGTCATTTATTAACCGATTTGAAAAAATCTTTTTTTAAGTGAAAGGATATACTTCCCGATTTGTCCCATAGAAATTTTATCAATATCGGTTCAATAATTTCGTTTTTTTCGACATGTTAATTGCCTCACGCGATGTCGCGTGAAGTTGCCTGTTTTGCCGTTCACGCGACGTCGCCTTACAATTAAGTACGAGCCATAAAATAGTGGCAGCAGCGTATTAGGTTTTGGTATTTGTTTAGACCACTTGGGAAGACATTCAACGATTTTTTTTTATTTTGGCTGTCAAGGTAAGTTCAGCGTTTTGGCTTGGCAATGAATGTGTTAAATACGTATTTTTTCTTCTTGGGCTATGTTGATGACATGATGATCTCGTAATAACTTCTAGTTACAATGTCAAAATTAGTTCATGACAAGAATTTGTGTGGTATACTATAACTAAGGGTAAAATAAAAAACTTTCTGCGAAAAAAACCGATTTCCAAAAAAACACTAAAAACTTTTTTAATGTTTTTTTGGAAGTCGGTTTTTTTCACAGATTTTTTTATTGTAAATTCAACAAAATGCATAAAAAAAATGAAATATGTAAATAATATGGTCCAGCAGTTTTTTGTTCTCATGTCTTTTGAGATTTTCCATTTCTCTAGCAAAACACGAACAGCATGGCAATGGCCGTGGGCCGCGGGGGTGTGTCAATATTATTTGACACACTGTATATTATCACTTATTAATATGACCTATAATGTCGTCATCGTTCAACTGCTGTTATACGATAATGTGCCGTTTTATTAAACAGTCATCACACATTGACGGGGGAAAATACATTCAATGATAACAATAGCTTCATATTTGCAAATAGGAAGACTGATTCTATCTACGTTGTAAGTCTACGCAAGACGCAAGCAATCAAAATTGACGTAGATGTCTATAAAGGGGGTCACATTTCAATTGATATGCGAATAAACAAGAACATTGAAGATTATGAACCACTTAAACACATTTATCAATTGATTTTAAATGGTGAAACGTCATTGCGCAAAAAACACGCCTCCAAATCATCTCCAAATTGTTTCCATACGACGCAAGCGGTGTATGAGGCTTCGCTTTTAGAATAGGAATGTGTGTAAGTGACGTTATTGAATAAACATTGTTCTCGCCTTCAAGTACACGAGGTAGTGAAACTGCAGTAAAAGTACATTGAAGGGAGTTGTAACGTGCATCGACGCATCGCCGTGATGATCTTTACACACTAGACACGCGACTGTATACAATCATTCTTCTATACAATACAGAGCCTGAAACAATATTTATCAATCATTTGTCCACATTAATTATATAGAGCCATTTCTTTCTTTGTTTCGCGAATGTATGCTAAAATGAATAAGAATTGAATAGAGAATATATTTGCTTATAAAGTAGTTCAATCATGCGGCTAACGCATGGTTACGAGTGCTCTGCCGGTCCACATTACAATTACACTCATTAACTCATTACATGTGTATTTCGTCAATCTTTAACTAATGCGTTCAAGCTTTGTTACGCAAAGTTACTATGACTAAACTGTAGAAAATGTTACTTGTTTTATTGTGACAATACTGGTAGCTATTTTATAGCAAGATTGATTACTTAATACTTCCGTGATAGTGTTATGTAGGAGTACATTCTACGAATAAGGTCTTTTCAATTAAAATACAACACGCCCGTGTTTTATTAGGCAGGAGGTGTATTGTATGGGACACCCCAAAGAACCCCCATTCGCTAGTTGTGTTTAAGTTCATAGGACGAGCGTTTTGCCATTAATGGAGACTTATTCCAGACTCTGAGACTGCCTCGTTGGCATAGTGGTCGCAAACGCGACTGCTGAGCATGAGGCCCTGGGCTCGATTTGGGCAATGTGTTATTGGATTATCCAACAGGAATTTCTCAGTAGCAGCAACGGATTCTGGATTTGCGCCCGGTTGGTGGCAATAGGGTCGCTCCTATTACATGGGACTTAAACATAATTGGCGAAATGCGGGTGTAATATTAGGTACCTACTACCTACACCTCACCGCAGACGTGATGGTATGTTATTCCAGACTCCGGGTTAATACTATATATATGGGACTTTAGGGCATCAGAAAAACAGGTTGTCATTTGTTTCTGTGTAACCATCATAAAAGTACAAAATCCAAAGGTCGCAAGCGAAAACCGCAGCGGCAGTAGCCTAGCCGCAACGGCAGACCGCAGCGCCACAACTGTTTTTTTTATCAGCAATGTTGCCAACCCATCATCACCTGCCTAGCCTTTTCCCAACTATGGTGGGGTCGGCGTCCAGTCTAACCGGATGCAGCTGAATATCAGTATTTTGCATGGAGCGACTACCTATCAGACCTCCGCAACCCAGTCAGTCCTGGGTAACACGATATCCTTTGGTAACACTTGGTTGTCAGTCTTTCGGGCCACTGACTACCTGTAACGACCAAACAAAACAAACAAATGACTGCCGGGGCCAATTTCGAGGTACGGAGGAAATTCGGTATGGATGGATCACCCATCCACAGACCAGACTAGGCAAGTGTAGCTTAACCTACAGTTGTTAGTTATTTTAGTCACGAGCTCTTGCCATCTATGAAAGAGGTTTCAAAGATTTACATAACGGTCTGCCATAGCGTTTGAGTGGCTTTAGGGCCGGAATCCATCAATGCGGAGGCATGCGAAGAGGTGCGAAGCGGAGAGGATTGAAGATGGTTAGGAGTTAGGGTGTATCCACCGAAAATGTGCGGAGATGCCTAGACCAGAGCAGAGCACGTCGCTCACGTCTCTCCTTGTCTCCGCTGTGCGCTCTTGCCTGCTCGGCATTAACAAATATTAGACATCTCCTCTTCTCTCTGCTCAACCGTTTTCTCTAAAGCTAAGTGGAGACGAGAAGTGTAAATAATAAAATTTAAAACACATCTCCGCTCCTCTAGTCCTCTCGACTCGTCGCCGCTTTTGTAAAGCCGGGCCTTACTGTTGCGGTTTGCGGTGTCGGTCGTCCTCTGAATTGTACCATAACAAACCAGCATAAACCTACAGCTATTATTTTAAAATACTTATTGTATTTTACAATTTGTTTTTCTTTAACAAACAAACAGTGCACTCACGATTATTATATTTACGATGACTAACTAAATACACCAAGCTAGTAGTGTATTTTTCGTCTAATATTCTTAGAAAGTACATAGATATATAAAGGTGAACTTATACTGGAGGTGTTCGACGTATTTTCATTTATTTTTCGTAACGCAAGAAATGTAGTCCTTCCCACGCAAGTTGCCAAGCAGAAGTAACTTGCGTACATCATTATCTTGCATACAGGGTTTAAATTCATTAACTACCTACCTTCAAAATCGCAGAAATGACGTCATACAAGCATGCAAGCTACTTACAATTAATAACTTCGGTGGATAGAAATGGTATCAAGCCAATTAGAACTAGATAGAACCGATGGTTGCACACTAAAGTTTGATGTTCATGTTCAAAGCGGTTTTATTTGGTTGAACGAGTGTTTCACGAGTGAATTGGTCTAAGCCAATGGCACAATTGTCGACTACATCATCGATTGGGTACTGGTTTACATCTAGTTACTGAGATACAACTCCAACACGCCTGCCTAACAGCAATTATACACAATCCAAGCTTAAATAATTTAACTCCAGGTGGCAACTGCTTTTAAAGTGTATTGTATTTCACACACTACAAGGACTGTGTCAACAGGATTTACATGAATTTGTCAGTAACTAATGTGAATCCAACACATTTTTGACGGATGAGCTCGTTGCTTAAATAATTAAACCTACAGCCGCTCGGGTCGATCTTCAGGTCAAGCCACGCTTGCCTAGGTTGGCCCGTGGATAAGTGATCGCCCATTACATACCGAGTTTCCTCCGTGCTTCGGAAAACACGTCAAGCCGTTGGTCGCGGCTGTCATTTGTAGATCTTAGACAGTCGTTACAGGTAGTCAGTGCCCTGAGAGTTTGACAACCTGCAGTCTTACCAAGGCTTATCGTATTACCCACGACTTACTGGCTTATGGAGGTTAGATCGGCAGTCGCTCCATGTAAAATTCAGCTTCATCCGGTTATACTGGAAGCCGACCCCAACATAGTTGGGAAGAGGCTAGGCTGATGATGGTTTCGCTGAAAGATTGTCACACTGGTCTAGGTCTTCGGTAATGAGTAGGTAATTGTTTTGTTAGTCTCAATATAAACGCACCTTAAAACAAATGCCGACCACCGTCGCACACTGCGCAAATATTTATTTAACTTGACAATATAGGATTTACTACAATATTGTTAAATATCCTGCTTCGGTAATCCGGTAGGCAGAAAAACTCAGTCTTTACTTACGAATAGTTTATTAGTCTTCATTTTTGTTTCATTGTTTACTTTCGTATGTAAACTTTATCATAAAAATACAGAAAACACGTGTTAAGTTGCTGTATTTTGAAATGCTACGTGAGATCAAAGCAGCCTTTAGGTGCTACGTGGACTTTACGAGCCGTCTACGAGATATTTACGCGGCTTCTACGAGATGTTTATGTGGGGCAACATACCCTACGGCCTACAACTCCTATGACAGTATCAATCTTAGTCAAAATTACGCGTGAAAATACCCTTTACTGTCTCAGAGTCCGGTAAAAAATAATTTTAACAATTTGATTCTACTGTAGGACTGCAAATATAGGAAAATGTTATAATGGCCTAGCTACGAATAAGTACCTACTCCAGAATAACCGATACGACACGTAGGTACATTACGTACTGAAACAAATACTGTCAAGTGGACACTGTAACAGAACAAAATAGACCGATCATAATGGGTGTAAACCCTTAACGAAGTCGAAAGGCACTTGTTCTCCCCGTCATTGCGATCATTTGTTTGTTCTAGACCTTCGGTACCTACCTGGGAATCTTCTGACTACGGAGATATTGTGGGTCAAAGTTTCAACTTTTCCACAAGTTTATTTTTAAATACAGATTTTTAATGTTATAACTTTACTTAAAATACCTCCACGACCTCGACTATTCAATGCATTCATCAACTCAATGTTTTGAGTGCGTTACATTGAGTCCTACCGTGAAACGTGATTTTTCACAGAAAAAGAAGTCGTTTTCCAGCAATAATTTTTGTGTAGACTAAATTAGATGTTTGATGTACAAAATGCTACGTTGATGGCTTCGTGAAGGGTCCGTTTACACCTTGTACATCAAAGAGGCACGTGAAAAGACAAAAAAATAATAGATTTGTATGCTTAGCTTGCATCGTAATAAGAATTCAATCAGCAAATGAGATGACTACAAATGAACCGGACGCATACTAGATTAGTTTCTATCCGAATTGAAATGATGATCCGCAAATCAATGCCGTCGATACTATAAATAGATTCATTTAACGGAAGATTACTCCGATCTAGTACGTTTTATTTGACAACAGCAGAATCAGTAGTATAATACAGTGCACGTAGATTCACGGAACTACAGGATGTTCAATTTATTAAGACACTTCCGGGTCTATAGGCTTTGTTAGAACTTAAACATGTGCAACACGAAATATTTTCCCTAACTAAAGTGAATTTAGTAGCACAGAATCCAGGGCCAACAACTTGACCTTGAAGTATTACTACTGAAAGGAAATCGAGAGACAATCAGCTATTCCAGTAACAATTGTTGTGACACGGCGGTTGCAAAATTGGTATAATCGTTACAAATAATACTTGGCAAAAAATAATTTGGACAAATAATTTTATTGTGGTCTATCATAGAGATATCATATTGAAAAGTTATTTAATCTGTGTCAAGTGGATTATAACCTCTTTTCACTCGAGGTTTTTGTTTGTAGGCACTTCAAATTATATCAAACTATGATTGTGGTTTTGTGCTACATATTTTGTGTTGTTTTTTCCGCGTAGGAAAATATGAGGCTGGTGGCAAGAATTTCATTTCCAGGCCCAGTGGAAGTTTGATAAATTAGTACCCATTTTAGGTTCTCTCAGATAACTTAATAGTTTTTTTTTTTTTTAGGATTGGAAATCATCAAATGACCGGGGCGCTCTGGGCGGAGCGGAAGGGTGTGTCAGACTTGTACTGACTAAAACCCATCCATGTTCCTTCTTTGCCCTTTATGTTCCAGGACCGCGGTATCTCTTTCGAACAGTCCCGCAGCACCCATGAGGCTCCTGTGGGTGCCTTGAGTGTAAAGCCTCCAGCCAGGGGCATAACTCAATAGATGCATTCAATATATTGCATTGGTCGGTTAGTTATTCCATTGGTTCCATTGTATCCATTTGTTAGACACTGGCTAGATTTACACATGTCGAGTTGTTGCCTAAAACCAGCAAAATATACCAAATAAAATGTATTTTTGCCGAAATAAACACACTTCATTGCTATTTAAGTAGAAAGTGGTGCGGTTACAGATATTTTTGCATGTTTGGCTATGTCGCTATATCGTAAAATTCCAACAGCAGTTTGAAGTGAGTCAAATCTTTTCGATAGACTACACACAGCCAATTTTAAAATTAAAATATTCACACAGTACCTGACAAGGAAATAAATCCAATTCTAGAAGGGACTCCCATCTTATTTAACTACGCTAGAAGATGAGGTCAGCAAACATACACATGTGATGCACGACATGTATGGATCAGTCTAGAGTCACATGTACTCTACTCTGTATTCAAGAAGAGTACTCTTATGAGCTCAGCCTATGACTTAGTTATACCGTAGACCTAACGTCAGTAGTAACGAAACCATATTAAGCTTGCCTCTTATTTCATTGAGACTCCGTACTATGCTAGGCCAGATTAAGGTCCCACCGACTTGCGGTCGACTTCACTAGTATGTTACGGAAGTGGTTTGGTACGAACCGAATATATTTTTGGAGGTAGTGTAGTAAACCTTTGTTGAAGTAAACGTCCCGCATTCAGGAAGGATATATACAGGTGGTACGGGACATAAAAAAGAGTTCTACTTAATTAGTACTGAGTTAAAAGCACTTATTTCTAAACCTGTAAAATTTACTAAATTGCTGTATCATCTTTCTATAGATAAATAGGGTGATGTCGTAATGATTTCGTTTAGAAGACACGTTTGATTAAAGAACCGACAGCGAAAGTATCTAATTATGATCTATCCCAAACGACATGATCTTGGTATATACAGGGTGCAACAGAAAGGGTATAGTCATATCAGCTGTCCCATACATTTGGGTCGAGTAGGTATTGAAATTTTGTATGGGACAGCTAATAAATAATATCGTAAATGTGAAAAAAGATTTTTTTTTACGATATTGGACCGAGTTACCAAAAAAGATTTTTTTTTACGATATTGGACCCAAGGAGAAAGTTGTTCTGTTACACCCTGTATATGTATAAATACTAGGAAAATGATGTCGCAAAATATGTTTCTATATTATGCTGCGATGGAAACTAAAGACAAGTCTACAAAACGATCTATTTAAAAAATTCCATGTTTGTTCACGTAATGGAAACAGTAGTATGTTCGTGACCCAGTGTTTAGTCGTGGCATTATATTCTCAAGTATTGAAAACTTACAATAATACCAAGAATCGCCACTTCTTAGAAAGAACCTCATATGTATGTATAAAGGTTTTACGTAACATCAGTTTTATTTGCGACAAGGTCGATACGTAAATTAAGTTTGTGGTTTTAAATCAAAACTAGGACACTCATTTTTACGGTTCCGTAGCCGAATGGCAAAAAATGAAACCTGTCTGTCTGTCCGTATGTCACAGCCGGTTTATTCCGAAACTATTAGGACTACACAGTTGAAATTTGGTAGGAAGATGTTAACCGCTTTACGGTTTTTATAAAAAAAAAAAGATTAAGGCCATGTATGGAACTGAAAAAAAATAAAAACATCATCAAACCTATACGTGCTGGGTGTCTATAGATAGGTCTTTAAAAAAGACAGAGGTTCCTAAAACTATTTTTTTTGAAAGATACATACTTCCAAAGTGGTTAAATGTGTGTGTCAGTGTAATTTCTAAAGTAAAAGGACAAAGGTTCAAACTTTGAAAAAATTTTGGATTGTAGAACGTAAAAAATACTTTCAACGAAAATTGGTTTGATTATGATTTGATGTTTAGTTTTGAGATATGGGACTTTTTTATCAAACTGCAGCAGTAACTTTGTTTTTCATTAATATACTATGAAAAACAAATTTAGCTTTGCTGTTGAATGTAATACAATACAATACATAAATGAGCCTTCAAAATATTTTTATTACATTGTTTGGTGCTACGGAACCCTATATGCGTATGAGTACGACTCGCACTTGGCCGGTTTTTGTTAATATAATTTATGGCTTCAAATGTTATGCATTAGAATAAGAATTTCAAGACTTTAAAATAGCCTTGCAAAAACTGACATATAAATACCTACATATTCCATCGTTTGTGATCTAATCAGTAGGTTACACCTACGTGACACCACCGGCCTCCCATGGCCCATGGGTCACTCTACGCCACCAAGCACCCCACTTTCCGGGAACTGGTGTAGATGGTAGGCAATATTAGACTCCACCCTTGAAAAAAAAATCCTAAATTCTGTTATTCTATTCGGTATTAGTGCTTTATTCACGTTATAGGCATATTTGTTTTCCAGAATTATTTTTGTCTGACACGCGGTGAATTATATAATCAAGGGGTTGGAATGTAGCCTTAGAGGCGCTATGGAGCGAGGGCTTAGAAAAAAATTCGACCTTAGAAAAAATTTAGTTTTTTTTTCGATATTTCCTAATTTTATTACAGAATCGGGTTGACCTAGACCATAGAAACCATTTAGGTACTGAGACGCATTGTCCCCCGACGCACCGTTTCCGAATTATGGGCCTTCTAAGACGAAATAAAAAAACTTTTTATAAGTCCGAAATTTTTTCTAAGTTCCAAAATTTTTTTTTTTCTTCGCTGCTCATAGTGCCTCTAAGTGTATACTCCAACTCCTACGAATCCGCCCCTAAGACGACCCACTGACCAATCAAAGGTCATCGTATTGAGGTAGAAGAACTCATTTAGCTCATATGTTGATGGTAATTTAAGAAGTACCATCAACATCGAAAGAAAAACAATTGATTTACTGTGGACACAGGACATAAGTACCTAAGGTACCGCTACTTAACTGAAAACATAAAATTCCTTTTAAAAACAAGCCTAACTCAAAAACATAGTGTTTACACACACGCATTCTTTGATGTAGATCCGTCGACTGTTCGCAGAAGTAACACCAGTTGACCGTACTTATTTACTATGTTGTGGTAAATAATGTAAATACCTCAGTAATACTTGATACTTGTGGTATACAAGTAAACAAAGAAGTATTATTGAGATTAGATTGATAAGTTACAACGTTCTTTGTTAACAAAGTCAATTTGCGTAGTTTTAAAATAAATAGGGACCTAATTGAAAAACCACAAATATAAGCTATCAAAGTAACCATCTCCGCCATCAGTACAACTTTGATAGCTTATATTTCTGATATGCTTTAGTCTGGGATTCCAAGCAGTGGGGCGCGCATAGGGTGATCTAAGAGGGGGGAGCGAGTGGCTGCAGATTTAAATGGTATATCACTGTTAAAGCCCCAACTACAAAAAAAAAAGATCTCTGATAAATCCATCCATCCCTTCTCTCGCTCTGGTAAAAAAAGATTTCTGGTAAATCCATCCATCCATCTCTCTCTCTCTCTCTCTGGTAAAACCAAAGATTTACAAACTCATAATGGTGAAAGCCCGAACTATTTCGAACATCGTTCATTTCAAACTTTTTTAACGTTCAATTTGACAGCTGTGCCAGTGACAAAAAAATTGCTTGGTAAGGTAAGTAAGTGCTAAGTTACGTTTATGGATCTTTGCCTCATTTCCATGGCTGTAAACAATAAGAGCGTGCGCGTGCACGGAACGCTACGGCCGGTGTTCAGCGCACGCGACCGGCGTCTTGAAATAAGCCTTAGTATCAAATTTAAGTATCCTAATGCAGATTTAAAAAGGTTACTAAAAGGAATGCTTCTGTAATTTAATGATATCGCCACAAAAGAATGTTGTTGTTTTTTTCTTTGATCATGAACATAGGAATTTAGATACGTAATTAAACGTAAGCAAAACTTGGTAACGAAAATTCTAAAACAATGAATAAATTCTTGAATGGCCACCTACTTACTTATGGTATAGTTCTGATCTCATTAACAATAGCTAGTTATATTTTAAACAAATAATATTATCATATTTACCTGTGATTTTTTTCAATATTTGTCCGTGTCGCATCTGCCGGCTCAATGATTCTGGGCTGAGTATCTGATACTAGTTTTAGGTACATAATATATATGTATAAAAATCTAATAAAAACTAAACATAACGAAAAAAATAAACATGAAAAAATACACACAAACATTTGTAGATCTTGGAAATACGTGTAGACTTAAATAAAAACTGACATTCAGGCTTAGCAAGGGGTACCGTATTACCTAGTATCTGAGTTGTGAAGGTCGAAGGCAGTCGCTCCATGTAAAATACTGATACACCACTGCATCAGGTTAGACTGGAAGCTGATCCTAACAAAGCTGGGAAAAGGCAGGTGATGATGATGATCCTAAATCACTACAATCACTTTTCATTACTGTTCATCATTTTTCTTTTTTTAGTTTATATAATTAATTACAAAAACAGTACCGTAGCTAACAGCTTTAAACTTGACCGTAACATTAAACCATGACAAGATAATTGCTAAAACAAATAACACACTTTGATTATCAAGTTAAGGGTAAAATTAGCATAATTATTTTTAAAATAATCGTGACGCATTCAACAACAAAATAGTACTATTTTTAGTCAGTACTTAGAATTATCGTTTGTTCTTGAACTACTTGTGTATTAGCGACTTTTCAGAATAAATAGAATTTTCATTAACAAGTAACATTTAATTAAAATAATCAAAAAAACCGACTACAAGTTGTATTATGTACCTAAGTATTTGTATATTTGTAATCTCCTTTTAATTTCCTTCATTTCGATACCCTTCTCGATAGTACGGATGAAAAAAAAAAAATTAACGACACAAATTTTGCGCCAAAAATTCGCCATTTTGTTTTTTTTTAAAAAGCCTATCTAAGGAGACTTGGGTTTTTGAGACGAATCTAATGACACTTAATCGCCGAAATCCATCCAGCCATTTGGAAAATACGGGGTAATAAAGAAATTTACAAAAAACAAACAAAGAAACACACAAGATACGCGAAAAAACATAACCCTTCCTTGGCAGTCGGGTAATAAAGTCAAGGAAAATAAAAAAGATGAAGAAGCAATTCGTCCCAAACTGAAGTTCTATTCACATTTCATTTATTCTGACAACAATGGATACTAAGCGACTACTTTGCGACGAGCAGCTGGATGACGTGGAGGGAAATGTAGCGTGAAGCTCAAGACCATTCGCGGAGGACTACTGTGGCCGCACTCTGCCCCATCTAGAGGACATAAGATTTTAAGTCATTAGATACTAACCTATTGAAAAACTAACTATAGACCGACCACTTTAATAAGTCCTCCGCCTTGCCTATCAAAGGCACATTAAGCGTCCACAAAGTCCTAACATTATCCCACAGGTTATTTGCTTTAAAATAACCATAATCCACGTAGGTATTACGATATTTATTGAACCAATACGTGATCAACCTTCAGACTATTTAATTTTAACTGATACCTTCGCGAGGACTCATTAAAGCGGTCGGTCTATAGCCTGTATTGTACTACTGCGGGGCATAGACCACCGTCGCTAATTTCCATACAATTCTGTCTTTTTCTAGCGCTCGCTAGTCCTTTCGGCGGAAGTCAATTTCGTGCCGCCATTTTCAACTTGGTCTGCCATAATGTTGTCTTGTGTTTAATGGGATCCACTCGGGCTACCTACAGTTAATAAGATACTGCCTCATGATATCCTTGAATTTGCACCGGTTTAATAAAAATAAGGAGCATGTTAGAGCTCTACTGACTACATCGAAAAATTTCACCCACCTCCGCAAATAAAGCATTAGTTATATACATATCTAGTGGAAACTCTAAATCATAATAAATTGTATGTCAATTGAAAGAAAATTTACAATTTTATAAATCTCGATAAATAATGCGTCAGCGAGCTGTCCTCACTTATCAAAGAATACAGCGTGTTTAAATTACACCTTTTTATAGAGTTACTAATTGTAAAAAAAAAAAGATTTAAAATTGTGAAAACCATCAGACGGTTTTGACTATGTGTAGGTAGGTACGCAGTACGTAACTAACACCTTTTAAAATTAGTGTCGTAAAGAAGTGTCCGATAATAAGACAAATGTCACGTTGCGTTTTTTCCCTGAAACACGCAGATGCAATAAAACGTGTCGAGGCTACGCGCAGCAAGATACACGTAGCAAACTAAGCGTATACTTTTACGCGTAGAAAACAATTCATATCAGCAATACTTCGCAATATTACTATTTAACAATTGCTAGCAGCTTCGATAGAATCCCTCTTAGAGTTATGTATATACGTATGTCTATGTAAACATAACTGGCGAAATGTGGGTGTATTAGGTACAGCTCTGCCTAACCCTTCGGGGACTACAGGCGTGATGTTATGGTAGGTCCGAGTACAACACTGTTTTCATAATATTTATAACGGCCAATGGCCGTGACAAAGGCAAACGTGATGCCGTAGCACTCGATGTCGCATCACGTTTATATTGGTTAAACGAGCTATATATATGGACAAACCACTGGTTATTTCTGCTTCTAAATATTAGTAAGTAGTTTAGCTAGTATTAGGATGATATGGCAAGAAAGGAGGTGTCTGATGAGATGACAAGTAATAGAGAAGTATGGAAAAAGAAGATATGCTGCGCCGACCACAAATAAATTTTGATAAGGCCAGGAGAATGATCATGAGTATTGCTAGAACTAGCGGCCCCGACTTACGTGTTGTGGTATCGAATTTGGGCAGGCACTTTATTTTTAGTAATTTATTTTATCACCATTGAGCTCAAAGCGGTGAAGGAAAACATCTTTACGAAACATGTCGAAAAGAAGACATGTGACAACGCTCACTAGGCCTGATTAGTTATGGCCCCCTCTGCCCCCCACCCCCTCTCACATAGAGTAAGTATGTGTCCCATTAGTGGGAACGTACGTTAGAGGCAGGTTATGCAAATCCAGCACTCATGCAAAATGTGTTTTGAACCTTTTTAGGATATGCTATGCCTCAACGGATATTTCAATCCAGAAACAATCAAAACAATTTAATTTTCTCAATGAATAAAACAAAAAAGTTTTTAGCTAAAACATTTTGTTACGTATTCAAACAAATCGGTGAAACTCAGTACCATCACAGTAAAAACGATTTCCTGATTCTAAAATTAAAACAGCGATATCGTCCCTCGCCACGCTGTAGTAGAGATTAAAAAAATGCTCTTAATTCTATAATTATTAGGTACCTACTTTTTATCCGTGACAATACCTAGCGTTTTTGTATTAAATCTTTAAAATAGAATTGTTAACAAGTAAACCCACCAACAATTTTCCAACCCATCATACATTTTTGAAGATTTTGCTCAAGTTTACTTTTTATCGTTTTTTTATATCGTTTTTGATACGTCAACCCCATTGTATCTTAAAACTAAATATAATTTACTTAATAAATAACTTTGTAATTTTTTTTGTGGGATGCAACTTGTGTCGATACTCTTGCGCCATCCCATCTTCCTAGCTCATCGTGCTGTGCTGGGGCTGCGGCTGCGGCTGCAGAGAACCTCAAGCGGCGTAAATATAGTAACCTTATTGGTAACTATATTTTCGAGCCGTTTGGGGTTGAAACTCTAGGTCCGTGGGGTCCGAGTGCTCACAGCTTTTTCAAGGACATTTCTAAACGTTTAGTTGACTCTTCCCGTGACCCAAGGGCTGGCTTTTACCTTGGCCAAAGGCTTAGCGTTGCCATACAACGTGGCAACGCCGCCAGTCTTTTGGGTACATTACCAGTTGACTACGTTGAGGAGGAGTTTTTTGACGCCATTTTTTAAGTTTATTTTTAAGTTAGTTAGTTAATATAGGTTATTTTAATTTATTAATGTATAAATACACTATATTAAATTAAAACACACTATACTAAATTATCACTACACTACGTAGCAGTAGTATATACTAAGTAGTACAGACTATACTAAATGCAATATAAAAATATAAAAAACTGGAAACATAATTACACTCATTCATATTTTTTTTATAGATTTAATTCATAAAGTTCTACCGCATAGGTACCAGCGGTAAGAATTTGACATCGACTATTATTAAGTCGTAAACTCGTAACAATAAAGACGATTTTCGTAGTGTTACCGATTTTGGCTGTACCTAATGACTAATAAAAAAATAAATCTTGTATAATGTATATACCTTTGAACTTTGTAATATCCACAGGAAAAGATCAAATGCAAGCCTTTACCTCATCATTCTCTTCGCAGCATTTCCCAAGATGGTGAGTTAAGTTGGATTGTTATTAGGTAAATAACGAAACCATTGCTGTATGTTTAATTTCCCGAACAATCGCAATAGCGAATGGTTTATTATTAACACTAAATTCTAGTGTTAATGATAATGTTATAGTGACCATGATAGTCATTGACAGTTTAAAAACTTATAGCTAATGTTTTATTTTTATATTATTGTGTAAATTTTCTGAAATGTGACCTTTTGTTATAATCCTTTGTCGATCGAAATAAATGTTTTTCTTCTTAATTTATTCTAGTTTCAGGCCTATAATACCTATAATACCATCTAAGCAATGCTCATAATGACATTTTCTTGAATATCAATCGCTGCCTGCCTGTTACATTTTACAGCGGAACGGATTCTGATGAAACTTGGCAGTAGCACACAGGTAAGGCAGATAGGTTCGGGTGCAGAACAGACTATGATTTAGGTAAGGACAGAAATTGTTTTTTATTTCGGTAGAACCTACGTTCCTGGGTGATAATTTCTCGTACTTCATGAGACCGAACCCGGTCAAGTGCGAGTTGGACTCGCGTGCCGAGGGTTCCGTTCAAACTTGTACGTATTTTATCACTAAATTACATTTTTACAGTTTTCATATTTTTTCTTAACAAGTTTTTTTTTCACAGCTGAAAGAGACCGTAGACACGAGTGTTTGATATAAATTTCCACTTGATACCTCTACGCGTACCTGATAAAAAGGTTCTTGACAGACAGGCAGACGGACAACAAAGTGATCCTATAAAGGTTCCTTTTTCGTTTTAAGGTACGGGACCCTAAAAAACTAGTTATTTTATTGTTCCAGAAAACTAAACCCTTTTTCAAATGAAATTTCGGAAATGAAATGACTACCGTATCAAAAATAAGTTACTCATCAAGACAGATGTAACCAAATATAAAACAAAGAATACGGATCTCACTCAAGCGATCCGTAAATCGCAATCCATGTCAAATTGGTTCGCCGAGCTCGCAAATCGCGACCAGCAATTTGCCTAACCGCTGCCATGCCAATCTGCCATCGTGCAAACATTCATGTCTTGTGCCAACTTTATTATCCAACGAAGGTTCTCTACGAATTTATCTTCTTTACATTTCAATTATTCAGTACTAAATTGTTTGAATAAGAGACCTCAGACCGTGATGTTTATCTAGCACGTTTAGTTCCTGTTCTAAAGCGGAAGAAGCCATTTGTTCCGGTGTCATTGCCCTTTTTGTGAGATACAATTCTATTAAGCAGATGTTTTCTGGTGTAACCATGGCCACCATTGAGAGCCATTAATGTATCCATAGATTTAAGAGTATTGTAGAAGAGATGTGCGTGTGATTTTGGTTTACAATAAAGTGTACTCTAATCTATCTCTCTGATATAGTGTTTCCAATAGACTTGAATTTCTCTATTTCATTGGGCTACAACCTCATTCACGCGGATTTTTCCTCATCTAGTAGTCAAACATTGGCTTTGCAGGAAATACTTTAAGAGCTTAATTTAAACAAGTTACATTTATTTAAAAGTATCAAACAACTCGACTACAAATTTTATTATGTACCTATATATTAATATATATTAGTAATCTCCTTTAATTTCCGTCATTTTGATACCCTACTCGATAGGTTTGGTTGAAAAAAAAATATGAACGACTGACATTCAGCGGCAAAAATCCGCCATTTTGTATTTTTTTTAAACGCTTGTCTAAGGACACTTGGGTTTTTGAGACGAATCTAATGATACTTTAATCGTCGAAATCCATCCAGCCATTTGGAACATACAAGGTATTAGAGGAATTTAGAAAGAACCACAAGTTTCGCGCGAAAAACATAACACTTCCTTGGCACTCTGGTAAAAAGGATGTATAAAACCTCTTTATCATTGACTTCGGGCATTGGCTCCGGGAAAACGGAAATAATGTTTGTCTAGTTTTCCTGTTAGAAAAGACGCGACTGGCATTTCCATTATCATCAACGTCTAGGAATGTTGCTTTGGTTCCCCAACCCATTCTTTTGATGACGTTAGTAAACGTGAGAATCTTCAGATACGTCTTACCTACATCAGAATTTCAGGCAGGAATTTCTCAATACAAATGAATTGAATAGAATTGATTCAGAAAGAGAGTGTTTTGAGATACATAGCACACACTACACACAAATAAAAAACACTATTTCTGTCTGCAGGGTTTAAAGTAACCTAACACGAAGAGGATGCCATCCGTTTAAAGTAACCTAACACGAAGTGGACGCCATCCCTTCGAACCTAACCTGTCCGAGTCGGGGTGCCATAAGTACCGAGCTCGCTTGGCTCGCTCTTGCAGCCTATGTTGTCCTTGCCACAATGCCTTTTTTACAAAGAAAACATGTTGCAAAAATATTTTGTTTAATGTGTCCGTAATATTACGTTTGTACCCCTCTGGTAATCAGTATATTTGAAATGAAAATAATATTTTAGCTTAATAATATAATGTAGTATTGATACATTTTTTCGGATTATTTTAGTCTAGTACTAACTTTTGTTAACGATTTGGTTTGTTTGAATGACAATAATTATTTTGATGTAAAACATATTTAATTGATGTGAATAAATTGACGGGTGATAAGTTTTTTTATGTGCATTTAAAAATAAGTCTTTTTAACGCTATTGATTTCATGGCAACCAATGTTGATTATTCATACATTCAGAACACACTGCGCCGACCACCGCTGACACTACCTAATGACATTCCTATTCAATAAATTTAAATTCCTAAGTAAGAAGCTGTAGGCACTAGCGACACGTGATGAAAGTGCATTAACTTATCGCTGCACGTTTTAATCTGCTACTTAAGTTGTTGAGGCTAAGGTAAAACACAGAACACACTGTCATTATTTTAGTTTTAGACTTGCTAATTGGCTTGACGTATTTTTCCTTAGCCCATATTGTCCCACTGCTAAAACCTCACGGAAAGAAGAGTGGAAGGCTTTAAGTGCACTCTTCTTTCCGTGCGGTTTTCTATAACCAATGACAAGCACCTCTAAGTCGTCACGCCGCGTTTACTAATCCTCCCTCGGCGACGACGCCCGTCTTCTGTACCCACTGGGTGACGGCTTTGGCCCATCGGTCCTGATCAATTCTACAGACATGGCCCGCCCAATCCCACTTCAACCCAGCAGTCTTATTGCCCATATCAGCGATTCCAGTTTTTGGGCGTATTGTGATATTGCGAATTCTGTTGCTGAGCTTAATATCCAATACGCTACGCTGCATCGCCCTTTGAAGTATTTAGACGGTGGAAATATTCAAAGTCTGCCTAGTCTTTTCCCAACTATGTTGGGGTCGACTTTCAGTCTAACCTGCTGCAGCTGAATACAAGTATAAACTATAGATTTTTATGGTTTTGGCGAGTTGTAAACTATAGATAGACCAGAATTAGAGATAATTAGTTTTTAAAGAAGTAATGTAGAAGAGTCTAGCAGCTTTAAGCAACAACATTTTTTATAGTTTGGTGATGACGATCAGAATATGGAAATAAAACAAAACTACTTCTACTCCAGAGTACTAAAGAGCGGAGTAGGAGGCTTATGCTCAGGAGTAGGTGGAACCAGGCCGCGAATGCCGAGGAAAGAAAATAAAAAGATCTATATTATCAAACTCATACAAAGTCATTCTCCTGCCATTATCCCAATTTATTTTGGGGGTCTTCTTCTATATTTCTCTGTTACTTGTCATCTCAGCAGTCACCTCCTTGAAAGCCATATCATCCTTCACACTGTCCATCAATCGTTTCTTTGGTCTTCCTCTACTCTTATAGCCATCTACATTCATACTCAACATTTTCCTCAATCTTCCGTTATCAAACTATTGGCATAAATCAGGGACGATATAATGCTAACTGAAGTAAAAGTTATAAACCTTAAAGTTAGGTCCACTTTGTGGACTATGACTCTCTCTCACAGAGGGGATACCTGCTTCTAGTGGTGGTACCTAGGCTGATTTGACAATCCTATTAGTAAAAGATCGACTTTCTTTGGCCAAAGAATTAGCATTGCCATTCAACGTGGCATTGCTGACAGTCTTCTGGGCTGGAGGGCCGAGGGGTACCTTAATGCCATTGTCATCGTGGTATATAGGTAGGTAGTTTGTCTTTTAATCTTTATTTATTGTAAGGGGTTTAATCACTTATTGATTATGTCACTCTCATAACAACTGCATTAAACACACTAAACAGTTTCAGTCTTAATTTAGTCTTTTTTTATAAATATTTAGTTTGTATATTTAGTTAAGGTGGTTTTAAAGTAGTTAGCGGATTCTAAATCAAAGTAAAAGTAAACAGTAACAGTAGTAAGTATAGATAATTACTAATTACTCAGTGCCGGATTAAGCAAGTGCGAGACCCGTAGTAAATTCTGTCGAGGGGCCATTGATCTGCCAGAGAGGGTACAAAATAACTATTTTTTTTTTGTGTGACCGGGTCTAACTTTTGGAAATATGTTTTTTTTATATTTATTATTGTAGCTTTTGATACCACTAACTATCCATTGGCCAGTTGTTCATTGTAGCGATAGGTGGTGGGCAAGGCCGTAGCCAGGAATCAATTTAAAAAAGGGAATTACTTAAAGAAAACTCGTTTGACCATTTATGCAAGGACTAAATTTGTCGACTTATACAAAAAAGTTTACGAGTTGAAAAAACGTACGATTGAAGAGCGAGCGTAGCGAGCTCGAAAATTTTTGCATTCTCCTCGAATTTGATGAGTTTTCTTTTGTCTATTAATACAAAAATTGAACCAATTCTGCCAATTTATTATTAAAAATGTCAGGAATGCAAAGAACGCACGAAAATTTTTGCACTCCACCCGATGTCGCTTATATTTTTTTTTGACCATTCATACTGAAATATGTGGGTGTTCATCAACTAAATAAAAATATCCGACCTGTGTGACTCGGGTCGCTTCGTAGAGTGGCGGCGATGCCGCTACAGAGTTATGCAGAGACTTTGTCGACTAATGCAGAAAGTTTTCATAAACAAGAGCGAGCGAAGCGAGCTCAATAATTTTGACGACCCTCCTCGGATAAATTAAGTTCTTTTTGCTCATTAATTCATTATAACTTATACTGAATTGAGTACCTAAGTATAGGCCGTATTAGCGAGCGAAGCAAGCTCGTAAACTAGTATTTTACCTGTAATAGGTTGATTTCTCTATAGTTGTCCGAGATATCGGGGGACTTCTTCGCGACTTTTTGTAGTACTTGTGCGTTTACCGTATGAAATTCTGTGTTTTAGTTTCGCTAATGAAATAATCAGTTACCGATTGTCTGACGTGGATTTAGTCGGAAAAGGTGTAACGTTTCACATTTTTGTGACATCAGGTTAATTCAATCTACCACGTTACGTCTTAATCAGTTTCACTAAAAAAAATTACACTCAGGCGGTGGTGGGTGGATTTGGATTCGCGGGGCCCCCGTTTGAGCTGGGCCCGTAGAAATTGCAACAAACAACTATCACTTAGCTACTTAACGCATTCTTCCTTAGTACCAACTAAGTGCTTACTACCTGGCTACCAAGTGGAACTTTTCGCGCGGCCCAGTTCCAGGCGTCGTCGTGCATTTTATACCCATCTATGTGAACTGGTTCCAACACTATCGCACGACACACACCTAATCTAGCTGTGGTAGCTGGTTTTAATTCGCAGATCGTTAAACATTTGGTTACGAAAATTTGAATTAGACAGGTTTATTCAGCAAAAAATAGATAAGTAAAGTTCTATTTTTTGTTTGAATTTTTTTAATGCGGAAGTTGGAAAAAAGAGTAGTTCTCTTCCTACTTTGGTATATTAACTAACTCATAGAAATAAGGTAAAAATAAACTGTATCTTTCCCAAGTAATATTTTTAAGTTATTACTGTTAAATAGAACGGACGTTACCGGTTACTTTAAGATTTAAGGTGGAAGAGCCAGTGTAGCCCGCGAAATACAAATTTTCTTACGTTTTTTGCCATAAAATCAAAATCAAAATCAAAATCAAAGCATTTATTTCAAATAGGCCAGTTACAGGCACTTTTGAATTGTCGAAACAAAGACAACAATGAAAAAAAAAAATAGCTACAGTCCCAGTCACAAGGCATAAAAACTGTGAAAGTACTGTAGTTGCCCATTCCCTAACGTAGATCTCTATGGAGAAGAACGGGCAAGAAACTCCATGGACACTCTTTTAAATCAGTATTCTTTTACAATAATTTCGTTACATCATTTATGTTGAGATGGTACATTATGTGAGAACGATGTAGCAAGATGTGTATTTTAAAAGTGTCCATAGTAAAAAATAAAATAATTAATTCAAATAAACCGTGGCAACCAAGAGATGACCAGTCACAACTGACAGCGCCCGTCCACGAACATGACGCATGTATCGGCACCATTCAACTCAACCATTTTGAAGGGAACACCATGATCCGACACACGCGCCACCATCAGCGAGACATTTTAGTGAGAATGACATACTCTTAACCGCCAGGGCACATTCAAGTCAAGAAAATACGTAGGTTTCCCGCGAATGACAGCTTTCTAGTACAGAGTGCTCACACAATATGGGCTATGCGGTTATATAATACTAAAGAGATTGAATTTATACATTGCAAAGATAGTTCTACAATCTTCAGCAGCTCCAACATACTGTTTAATGTTATCCATTTATGCGCCCCTGTCCTTGTGGAGCAGGACCGGCATTGAGCCAAGCATTTTTATCAGCGATATAATCGTCCAACTTGTAATATGCTTTCTTACATAGTGTGCGTTTAATGCATGTTTTAAATTTAGTTTCATTCAGTTCAAGAATACTTTGTGGAATTTTATTATAGCATCTCAAACAGTACCCCATGAAAGATGAGTCTACTTTAGCGAGTCTGAAGCCTGGCTGAACTAATTGGTCTCTATTTCTAGTACCGTAATTGTGTCTGTCGCCTCTTTTATTAAAAAGATGTAGATTTTTTCTTACATACATTATGTTTTCATAGATGTATTGACATTGTACAGTCATGATGTTAATTTCCTTAAACAGTTCCCTTAGAGAATCACGCCTTCGAAGATTATATATGGCTCTGATGGCTCTTTTTTGCAGAATAAATATAGACTCAATGTCTGCAGCCCGTCCCCATAGCAAAATTCCATAAGACATTATACTATGAAAGTAGCTAAAATAGACCAGTCTAGCGGTATCTACATCCGTATATTGACGGATTTTTCTAATAGCATATGCTGCTGAACTTAGCCGCCCCACTAGAGATGTTAAATGAGAACCCCATTGTAGCCTTGAGTCAAGCGTAATCCCCAGGAAAACTGTTTTATCTACAAATTCAAGCTTCTCTTTATTCAATACTATATCACAATCGCTACTTTTAACATTCGGTAAAGCAAATCTTATGCATTTCGTTTTTTTTTCATTTAATACTAAATTGTTTGCTGTGAACCAGTTATGGACCTGAAGTAGGGCATTATTCACGTCATCTAGATTTTGGGCCCGTCTATTTATCTTAAAAATTAGGGAAGTGTCATCAGCGAATAACACCATATTTTGAGGTTGGTGTTTCAATAAATAGGGTAGATCATTAATATATACTAAGAAGAGGAAAGGACCCAAAATTGAGCCTTGTGGAACCCCCATTTTTACTTTTAAACCCTTTGAATTAACACCATTTATTTGAACTTGTTGTTGTCTATCATTCAAATAAGATTTTATCAAACCAAGTGCAAGTTTACCTAGTCCGTAATGCTCAAGTTTCAAAAGTAATGTGTCGTGATTTACGCAATCAAATGCTTTGGAGAGGTCACAAAATATTCCTATGGCGTCTTGAGACTCTTCCCACGCAGTAAAAATGTGCTTTAATAAGGTTACACCGGCGTCAGTTGTACAACGTCCCTTGGTGAAACCATACTGTTGATCGTGTAAGATTCTGTTGGTGTTAAAATGATTGAGCATTTGATTCAACATTACCTTTTCAAACACCTTGCTAAAAACTGGCAACACGGATACAGGTCTATAATTATTTGTATCTTTACTATCTCCGGATTTGAACAGAGGTATGACTTTACTGTATTTCATTAAATCAGGGAAAACTCCTTGGTCTACACACAAATTAAAAATTAAAGCTAGGTATGGTGCTATAGTCTCAACTATGGATGTACAAACTCTGATAGACATTCCCCAAAGATCTTCGGTCAGTTTGACTTTTATTTGCCGGAAAGCTTTAATAACTATCATTGGGCTTATGTGTTTAAATTTAAATTCAGCCGGGCAGCCAGATACATTCGCCTTTAATAAACCAATTGAGACTTCAGGAGAGGAATTTAGAGCCTCCGTAGTTTTTAACGGTATATCGGTAAAGAAATTTACAAATTCATGAGCTACTTCCTGATTAGAGCTTTTAGGACCACATGCTGTATCTAATGTGTAGCTAGTGTTACGTATTTTCTTCCTGTTAGTCTCGTTATTATACATAATCATTAAAATCTTCAACACAACCCTCTCAGTTCATTTAATCCCATTCAATAACTATTTGATGTAAAAGTCATCCAATGGGATTAAATGAAATTTCGCGGGTAACCCTGGCGCTTCCACTTTAAGGTTGATCTAGTTCTACTTTTGAACCTATTGCGAAACGTTTAGTTTCCTCTTATTGGATAGGTATGAGTGATCATTTTTCAACGTCTGACTGAAAGTTGCGATCAATTGTGGTAACTGTTTATTTGTCTAATTACCACCTCATTGCACGGAAACATATTTTCCATCATGCATGATAATGATTTGCTTGCCTACCTGTTATAGACTCGTGACCAAGATGAGGCTTCGGGGGATTAACTAACTTTAATATCCGTTAAGTACACTTTAAAGTACATACAATAGTTAGTGACAGTTACAACTTGTTGAACTACCTAGTTCATTTTTAAATCACTGTTAATTGAGGAAGGACGCTTAGAAATTAGCAATAAATCGTAAATGTTATTGCTGATTGTTGTGGTGGCGCCAACAATTAAAATAGATTTATATTAATGTTTTAGTGTCAGGCCAAGTGCCCACTATCAAACGGAAAGTTACCAAAACACTACAAAATTACATAATTTTCGAAATGTCTAAAATGTAGTTGATTTGATTGCGTGGAATCTTATTAGCTTCATGTAACATTGGCTTCATAATCCAATTTGGACGGATATACCAGACTAAAGGCAGTCACACATAATTGTAGGAATGTTCAAAATAAATAAAACAAAAGGTAAGCACCCACCTCTGGTAGAAAGCGGCACATTGGAAGGTTTCTTCAACAGAGGTGTCCATTCGGATGCAGATACGCCCTGCTTACTCAATGACACTGAATCTAATGAACATCTTTTCAACAGAACTTTAGAAAACAAAGTGTTTAACATTTTACTTTTCTAATAATTAAAGGCACTGGCTGGAATTCGGGACCCTCTTTTTTTTAAAGTCGAGATGTCACATTTAAAATGTACACTACTCCAGACCAAGTCGCGTGGAGTACTGGCCATGCACACTTGTACAGTAACTCTATGCAATTAATAAATTTTAATTAATGTGTATACTGATAACATGAAAGTACCTACTTAACTGTAGATATGGGATATTCTCACGACACCATTTACTAATTGTTATTTTGTGGTATTTGTTTTCAATTGTCAATAATGAGACCAAAAAAATGGTGATGGAGGCAACGATACAAATTAGACAAACGTATTTAAAAATCCTTTAAGTTTATTTTTTTCCGTCATACTTTAAATGCAAAAAAGTCGATAATTAGTAATGTAGGCATCTAGGCCAAGGCCTTAAATTGAATGTTACGGAATATTAAGTAAGGACCTCTAATAAAACCCTGAATTGTGGCTCATCTTCTCAAGTTCGATACAAAACTAAAATATACCGATATCTGTTATTTGACCTTCCTCTATAAAAAACACGTACATGGGTACCAAAACTAAAAAGTGGAGAATAACCCTTAAATGCATTGCCAACTTATGTTTACTATTGTTGTTACGGAAAAATACTATTCACTATCGCTTGTAAACAAACAATCGGGATAAACTTGGCATAGATAATATTTAGATATCGCTATGATTAGCGTTATCTACATCAAACACCTTCGGCTTCGGCGTAATGACTGGGATCAAGTTGCAGTTCTACAATAAGTTCATAGGTTCAAACAATGAACTCTGCGTTGTGGAATATTTCCGATCTCTACTCTTTGAATAAATTAGTGTCTTTGCCTTATCTACATTCCTCAGACTTCAACGGCAACCTAGTATTTAAGCATGTACAATTGCACATACCTTTCTACTCCAGAGTGAGATGGATATATGCAATTTATTTAATTGAATTGAATAAGTATTAAAAAAAAAATTCTAGGTGTCTCAATTGCATTTGCGGGTACAGCGGGTGCACCACAGAGACCTTTCTTAGGACCTACAAAAGTGGCAAATAAAATAATCCGGTCGCCTACATATTAAGTAACCTACATAATTCGCTTTAAAATAAAAACCCTTTGAAGTTCTATCTATACTCATTTTAAATGTAAACGGATTAATTCAAGGGCAACCCGATCCGCAAACATAGTTTGCAAAAATTACGGTGACTCCTACTGCAAACTATTTTAAAGAATCATTCTATAGAAAATTGCCATTGCAAATAGAGACCGATTTGCAAATCAAACATGGCGAGTAGATACCTAGATCCTACAGACAAAGGTAGGACATTATTGTATTTTAGTATTCAGTCGTAAGATGCACAAATGCTTGTAGCTATGAACAGAATATTTTTTCTTTTAATCCCTATTTCTTTAAGCTATGGACAAGATAGGCAAGCAGCCGTGATTCTTGACGTCATTCAGTCTGCCGGTAGACCATCTTCGGTGATAGCTAAACTCTGTTGGAGCCCTAGTAAGTTATTCTAACATTACCTTATATTTTTTGTTTAATCATCTTAGAATCTATGTTTCAAAATAAATTCTACTAGCTTATGCCCGCGGCTTCGCCCGCGTTTAGATAATTGTCCCACGGAATCATACTATCGGGATAAAAAGTGTCCTATGTGTTAATACAAGTTATAAACTATCTTTGTGCTGAATTTCATCCAAATCCGTTCAGTAGTTTTGGCGTGAAAGAGTAACACACATACATCCATCCTCACAAACTTTCGCATCTATATATTATAAACATATATGTATGATATAAAGTAGGATTGCAAGCAATAATTAATTCAATGTTCCAGCCAAAATAATTCAACTGCATCATATTCTTACAAAAGAAAACATTCAATTCAGCGCTGGAGATGTTATCAACGGTGATAACGATCAGTTTTATGATGAGGAACAACATATTGTTTTCTTAGCTGATCTGAACTGTAATGATATTGATGCTTATTTTTTAAAGGTAAGCCATTTTCTTTATTTCATAATAGTGATGGTTTTAGAAAATGCAGTCGTGCGATACTGAGGTCCAACTTTTATGCATATATCCTACAGTCTGCAAAGTTCCTAAATTTGTTTTGTACCTATGAACAGTGGCAGGCCGATTGATTGCCCTCATTTTCACTGTTTAATATTCCTAAGCAGATATCTGGCCTCCCCAACTACCCATGCTTGTTATATGATATAGTAGTATTCTTTTTGTTCTTCATTTCTTTTACACGTTATATTTAGACACGGATAGTCCTTTAACTACCAGCTCTTTCCACACTATTTCAATTCTTCGCATTTTTGTATTAAATAGAATAGCTTTAAAAACTTCTTCCGAGCACCGTTTCGATGGATACTTTTTGGAGACTCTGGCAACAACAACGAAGACATTGTACCGGAGGCTGTGGCTAACATAGACGTGCTAGTCGACTCTGAAGTATTGGTACTACGGAGCATCGACGATACCTACGAAATGCACTTCAGTAAGTGTCCTCATAACGAGTTAATTTAGTTTGTGCGGGTAACGCTAGACAGATTTCAAACGTTCTTGTTCCAATTTCAACTCTTTCGTTTGTCTTTATATGACTCCGTTACTAGCTTGTTAGTTTAAGGGCATTACATGGCTCAAATCCCAAAAACAGCGTATGTTCAAAGAAATTTGTTGATGAATCCCTTCGTGCGTTTTCCGTGTAAAAAAAGTATGTTATAGTTAAGTTCATCACAAATAAATTGTATTGTTTAAAAGTTTAAATAAACCTTTTCAATTTTTTTTGGTTAATCGTAGAAAATAGGTCCTTTTTCAACCTTAATTGTAAATTATCTCTGTAACGGCTGAATAGATCGGCATGAATTTTGTAACAACAAATACGTAATGATATACTTAACAATCTGTATTGTTTTTTTTCTGTTATTTCTTTTAATATTTTTAAATAATAAATAAAAACCGAAATTTTGCGAAATGTGCAGGGCAAGTCAACAAAAACCAGTACAGGGATCAAATCATCAAGGTCATCGAGCAATGTAATGCCCTTAATCGAACACGAACATTGTTAATGTTGCTTTCTTATGTTTATCTAAAGATGTTCAATTCAACCTAGGTGTATAAATGCTTCAGTAACGTCATCATCTTTGCCTGGTTCATAAACATAGCTACGATCACATTATTCACTTACTTTACCAATTTTGTTCCAGTTTACAAAATAGGTCCCAACGCCACTTGGAACACCGAATACTACGGGACTTGGAATACAAAAAACAGAATCCAGAAATCTCTCAGATTCATTGAACCGACATCTTTGAGACGTCTCGACATTGATGGATATGAAATCAGTATCTGTTACGTACTAACAAATAACAAGAGCGTCGATCATTTATCTGATGGCCTGTAAGTGTTACACCGTTAGATAGTTATGCAGACAATTTATTTAAAAAAATAATCTTATTAGATGATACCAGCAAAAAAAGTAGCGGTTTATAAAACAATCAGTATGACTTCTTCAAAGATTGTGAAGTATCACAGACCGCAGTAGTAAATGTAACAGTACATACACATCAACAAAATGTAGGTACATTTATTTTTCCTTAATAATAAAGTTACATAGACAATTCTGGGAATTTTGTTACAAAATTCTGCGCACAAAAAGCACAAGTTCATTAGCCAGCGAAACTGGTCGAGAGATATTTTTTTATAACTTTGTACTAACTATAGTTGCTCAACCATTGCAGAGACGATCACATTGATACGATTACAAAAGTGAGTTTCCCCACGACCAACCATTTGCTGGATTTCCTTAATGCTAAAAGGAAATATGTTTTTGCTGACACTTGGGGTTACCGGGTCAATGGCACTTGGAACGGAATGACTGGCTACTTAGTTAGGGGTGAAGTTGAGGTTGGAGGTAGGTTATCAATTAATGTTTACGTCAATGCACTATCTAAAAATAAGAAACCAGTTGTTACAACAGTTTGTCAAAGAAGTAGTCTCAACAATCACGTTACTAAAGACTGAGGTCGCGTAAATCTAGTTATGTCTAGTATCGTCTGTTTCGTCGACATACATGAAGGTCTTGTCACATCCCGTTTGTGACATAATGAGAAGATGAACAATCATCACAAACTAAGCAGATATAACATCATGCCAGTCACCAATTAACTTTGCATTGTAAGCAATTGATTGATTAGCTAATCATTGTAACGGTCTCCGAGCGATGTTTTTTGGCAGTGGGTATTTACGGATCGCACGAATTATGAATGACCTTCTATTTAGAGCAATAACGAGAATTCAATTCAGTGTAAACCTCGTTTTACGCAATCGGGGACAAGAAATCGATGACTCGATCAAAAATAGAGACTGGGTGCAGCAATGATGAGAAAGTAAGTAAATAACAGTCGACACAAAAAGAATAAAGAAGGAGCCAGACAAATGGCAATCACTTTCAAAGCGATTCGTTTTTGAGTTTTCCATCATCGCTATTGCAAATAGAATGACACTCTGTCTAGGGCTCCAGGCTTCCCACTTCCTCCGGCTTCTTCTTTCATTTTCTGCTTGATTGTTTTATTTATCTATCGTCTGAGCGTCAAAAAGAGTCGTAACTCATTTACAGTCACGTTCACGACCATTCATTGCCTTTTGTTAATTTTCCCCTTTTATATAACCCACAGGATCACCAATGTTCTTCACATTTGAACGCGTATCGTTAGTAGACTACATCGCAAGTCCAACGCCAACTCGCTCTAAATTCGTATTTCAACAGCCAAAACTGTCGTACGAAAACAATTTGTTCTTACTCCCATTTAATACTACAGTCTGGTACTGCACCATAGCATTGATATTCATTATATACCTGGTGCTCCTAATCGTTACGAGGTGGGAGTGGAAGAAGACTAAGCATATGATTGAAACGGTAAGTGTTTTGTAAATGCAGGTCATCCCGATGGAAGCTTCTCATTAACTGACATTCTACTAAGTTCTTCAAAAAGACCTTCAAGAAGACTGGGTTATTGTCTGTATTGGGAGCAATATGTATGGATAGATCACTCATGTTCACTAGAGCATTACAAAGAATACTGCATTGTCTCTAGAGAAAGGACGATGATGTTTGTTGTAGTTACTTTTTTAGACATTTACGAAATATATCGACGCCCAGACTAGCGGTATCAGAGGTGCTCAAGGCCGTCAATGTAGAGCAGCAGACAATATCTGTAGATTTTTTTGTATAACGGGCGACCACAACTCCACGTCCAACGTGACGCGCGTCATACAACACATTCGTCTTGCGTACAATGTCTTTAGATACACCTATACATTTAAATGTTTTCAGAGGGAAAAAGACTCGGGCGTACTAAGGGCCAATTTCGTTGATGTTATAATTTTAATATTTGGCGCTGCGTGTCAACAAGGAAGTCCTTCTGAGCTGAAAGGTAATTTAACTTTAAAAGTAATTTAATACTGCTCCGTTAAATCGTGATAATATCTAAAATGGTTTGGAATTAGTGAATATTTAGTGGAAATCTTGTTTCTTTCTCTTCCTCTTCCAGGGTCCTTAGGTCGAGTGGTTATGCTGGTCCTGTTCCTAGCGTTGATGTTCCTCTACACCTCCTATTCAGCCAACATCGTTGCTCTTCTCCAATCCAGTTCATCTCATATCAAGACTCTGGAAGACTTACTGCATTCTAGGATCAAGTTCGGCGTTCATGATACTGTTTTCAACAGATACTATTTTTCGGTAATTTGTGCAGCCTCTTGAACATAAACTTTAAGTCTTCCATATTATCCGTACTTGTCCCTGGTGTTATACTTGTTTTTTTTTTTCAGACTGCAACTGAACCAGTACGAAAAGCAATATATGAGAAGAAAGTAGCTCCACCAGGAACCACTCCTCGTTTTATGACTATGGATGAAGGTGTCATACAAATGCGGAAGGTTTATACTCAAAATTATTTGTATAAATCACTAGTAGCAGTCTTAACACCAAAAATAACTAAGTGAGGTTTCCCTTCCAGGGTCTATTTGCATTTCATATGGAAACTGGGGTCGGATACAAGTTCGTTGGGAAATATTTCAATGAAGGGGAAAAGTGTGGCCTTAGAGAGATACAGTATCTGCAAGTGATTGATCCATGGTTAGCAGTTAGGAAGGATACTCCGTTCCGGGAAATGTTCAAAATTGGGTAAACAGCTTTTAGTAATGAACTCACTATACAAATTCACATTTTACTGAGTATTCTGATCTTTACAGAACCAAACGTATTCAAGAACACGGACTGCAATATCGAGAAAATCGTCTCATGTACGAGAAACGGCCGAAATGCTCAGGAGGAGGATCCAACTTCGTATCAGTCAGCATGGTTGACTGTTATCCAGCTGTGCTCATATTAACCTACGGGGCTTTTGTTGCCTTATTCTTACTCGCTTTAGAAATATTAGTGTACAAAAGAGAAAAACTCTTGGGCTGTTTAAAACACCAAAATTACCAGTAAACAAGAACGCAGTAATTTCGTATTAATTCTGTCGAACTAAACGCACCTAAGGAAGAATGATTGTTGGTTGAATCAAAGCTAAACCTACAGTTAACACTGAATCATGAATAATAAGTTCTCGTAAACGGTTAAGTGGTGGGACAGCCCTTATGATTAACAAGCTACCTGTGTATTATACCCAATTAACGAGGGGCATCAACAATTACATGCTTGGAAGTAATAGGCACGAAAATTATAGTTGCACAGTCTGATTCTTAGACATTAGTTTTCTTTGTCGCTTCATTGAATACTGCTCTCTTCAATATGAAGATTTTGACGTTATTCATAAATATATTGTGTTTGAAATGTTGTGTTTCAATATCTAACCCAAATAATGAGCTGCAAATGATTGTTGACGTCGTCAAATCTTATGATAAACCTACTGCGGTTGCAGCTAAAGTATGCTGGAAATCTTGTAAGTATGGTATTTTTTTTCTAAAATTGCATAAACCTTACCTTTTTATAAAACAAAATTGTTTGCAAATACAGCGGCCGCAGAAATAAAACTGGCAAAAATGTTGGCAAATCTGGAAAAGCCAATTAGCGTTCATTATTTGAGGGAAAACAAAACATTTCAGCAGCCTTATCCAAATAACCATCTGCTTTTTATATTAGACAAACATTGTGAAGATGCCGAGTTTTACCTCAAACAGGTAACTAGATATATACCTAAATACTTCCCAAAATTTTAGTTACATAAATCACATGTTCGATTATTTCAAAAAAATTATGATTGTCAGGCTGGCGCGAACAAAATGTTTAGCAAGTCCTACAGGTGGCTAGTTCTTGATAATCCAATACAAAACAAAAGTACCGTTGCATCGGAATTTGAGGACCTAGGAATTTCCGTTGATTCTGAAGTTATAATAGCTCAAGAAAAAGAAAATAACGATATCTTATTACATACCAGTGAGTATACGATTAATCTGGTAGTCAGTGCTGGTTATGATTTCATAGGAATTTTGTATACCAGACGGTAATTTGTTACAGTATACAAATTAAGGTCCAACAATGAATGGAATACGGAATACTACGGGACTTGGTCCGCAGATTATGGTCTGAATAAATCAGAAGATAGAAAACACTCAAATATGCTAAGACGAAAAGACTTCAAAGGAGAACCTTTGACCATGTCTGTTGTTATTGGAGATAACAGAACCAAGACTGATTTACTTGGCCTGAGGTATTTTATAAATGTAACCTGTGTATGTCTGGAAACTAACATTCTTAATTACGGACTTTATAAACATTTTATATTTCCAGCAACATCTTTGTAGATACCCTTTCGAAGAGCAGTTTTCGTTGTATCGATCCCTTGTATGACTTTTTAAATGCATCCAGGGTAGTAGTCTTTGCTGATACTTGGGGCTACCCAACCAATGGTACTTGGAATGGGATGATTGGAGACATAAAAAATGGGAGAGCGGATTTGTGTGGTTAGTAAGAGATTAAAATAATATTTAAGATTATCATAATAGTTAAATCGCAGTCCTTTCCATGTATCTTTTTTTTTCATCCATGAGTCCAACAGTCATGATTTCAGGGTCCACTTCCTTCCTAGCCACGTAATTATTTACGCTATTTACATTACAGTACAGACATACATACTTCTCTAGGTATGGTCAAGAACATCTAACTGCTGCGTCTGGTGCTTTGATTACTTACGCAATGTTGAATTTCTTTGTAATCACATTTTTCTGTGCTCATCAGGAATCGTGACATACATAACAATAGAACGAATGCCCATTTTGGAATACTTGACCAACCCGACGCCATTTACAGCAAAGTTTGTATTTAGGCAGCCTCCTCTGTCGTATCAGAACAATCTGTTTATTTTACCGTTCACGAGTAATGTATGGGTGTGCCTTGGAGTATTCGTTCTTATACTGGGTGCTATATTGTACATTAATACGAAATGGGACAATAAGAAATATGAAAAACATTACAAGGTAAGGATGCAAAAAGAGAATCCATTATTCTAATTTACTTGGGGTCGGTGCTGCATGTCTTCTTCATATATTAGTCGTCATCTCATGAGCCACCTCCTTTCTAGCCCTGCAAAAAGAAAATATTTGATAGAAAACATTTTATTGTTTCACATTCATTAATATTTTAGCAAAAGCTGGACCAGACATGCTTGCCACCAACTTGGAGCGACATCACAATTTTTCTTCTCAGTGCCATATCTCAGCAAGGAAGCTCTAATGAGTTGAAAGGTTGGGTTAACAAAACTATTCACTCTCGATAATTTCATAAGTACTTATTTTAAAGATGTGTTTTCTCTTTCAGGGACCCTTGGACGTCTTGTAATGTTTATCGTGTCTTTGGCTTTCCTCTTTCTATACACGTCTTACTCAGCCAATATCGTTGCGTTACTGCAGTCGACCTCCAATCAAATCCGAACACTTCCTGATTTGCTGAATTCGAAACTAGAACTCGGTGTCGAAGATGTGGCATACAACAGATATTATTTTTCTGTAATTTTCTTTTAAACAGTTTCCTATTTATCTAAGGGCGTTCGCCCACCTCCGATGCGAAGCAAACGAGCGACTGTAGTGCAAGTAGCGATACAGGGCGAAGGTACACAGCCAGCGGCAGTATACATCGCGACTGAATCGCTGCAAAAAGTCGTAGTGGGAGAGGGCTCTACCCTCTTTTTAAAAATCTTCTTTTTAAAATGTTATAACCCGTTTCACAGGCCGCTTATACTTCTAAAGATCCGATCAAAAAAGCAATCTTCGAAACCAAAGTAGCACCGAGAGGTAAACCGAACTACATGAGCATTGAAGAAGGTGTTAAGACCATGCAAAAGGTTGGTAACATACATACAATAGTATTGTGATCCTCTCTACCCATTGCCTTACACACAGTCTGGTGTTTTACCTCTAACAGCAGTAACTCAATAGCAACCTTAAGATCAGTGTCGTGATTTAGACACTGGTGCTAAATCAGTGCTAAAATAACAGAAAAAAAAACTTAAATGTAATAATTGCAATTTTCCTTCGCAGAGACCGTTTGCCTTAAATATGAACATAGGCACTGGTTACAGAATCGTGTCAGCGTTCTTTCAGGAGCATGAAAAATGTGGACTCCAAGAAATCGATTATATTCAAAACAACAGGCCTTGGCTGTGTAGTCGGAAGAACTCTCCGTTCGGAGAAATGTTTAAAGTCGGGTAGGTGGCAACAGAGAAAACGGAGACAGCTCAGTTACCTTAATCCAAAATTAAGTAGTTTTTTTTTATTTCGTTGTCGACTTTTCGTTGAGGTGACTGCTGAGATGACGAGTAAAGAGAAGTATGTAAGACGAAGACGTGTTGAGCCAACCCCAAATAAATTGGGATAAGGGCAGGACAATGAAATCATGACTTTTTGTTTATGACTAACTGATTTTAGTTTTGTGTGTTCAAACTCATTGTAATTTTCAACAACTGTAAACATAGTAAGCTAACCACACTATGAACAGAATACCTTAAAATGACATCAAACATACAAACATAAGATAGATACACGTATCGCAAAGAAAAGCAAATGCTCAGGGGTGGTCACCATGGCAAATAAATTAGCCTAAACCAGGTTACCCTTTTTTTATTACAGGTATATCAGGCTCCAAGAGCACGGATTAACTGACAGGGAAAACCGATTAATTTATGCGAAGAAACCGGTATGCTCCGTGATGGGTGGGAGCTTCGACTCAGTCAATATGGTGGACTTCTACCCAGTGTGTCTTATGCTGCTGTATGGAATGATCCTGGCTTTCGTCCTGCTTGGAGTCGAAATTTTGGCACATCGTCGGCAGAAGAAAGAAAACAATCAAAACGAGCTATAAATAATATCAAATAGAATGCACTAACTTCTTCAAATAGCTTTTAATGTTGGTTTGCTTTGAAACGTTTTATTATTTTTACACGTTCTACCTAAATATGATGAAAATAAGGTCTAGAAGGTTGTGAAAAAGTGGAACACTTATGCATGGGAATCACCTTAAAAGAGTATTATGAATTGGATGTCATTTATTAGACTATATACATATTTTACGCCTTGCCTTAATTTGTCACATAATAAAGCTTCTTTCCTCTCGATTTTTCCTTTAAAACAAAGTAAAACAAGTCTAGTCTATCCAATATTTCCGAGGCAGCCAGGCAGTCTGTTGCACCTACATAACTGCTCCGTTATCGACTGTGAAACCGGTAATTACATGGGAATCGATTACCCTCGACGGCTGGTTCTCGCGGCGACTTGTCTGATGTACGGCAGGTGAAATAGCAATTAAGATAAACACCGGCCACTGGCCTGCCATCTGCGGCGCGTAACTGGGTTCCTGGTCGAGTTAACATGAATGATTTACATGTCAATTACAGTTTGATAAACTGTTGGTAAGTAATATTCGTAAATGGCGTTTTTGTAACATCGATAAGCTAGGGAATCTTGATATTTTGACTAATTAAAATTTAAGTTTGAATCAGTGTGCAATATTTTTTTAAGAGTTTGTGAACGGACCTTTGAAGAAAAAAAGGAGTGAAGAAGAATTTAAAGACGACCCCTGACCCTAACTTTAATTCCAGTGCCTTGAGTAGCTGTGATGCCCCTAGGCCTTATGAAAAAGCTAAACCACATCTCCACAACACCTGGTTTTACTGTGTCCTATTGAAGTTTAAAATATTATTAAATCTAGAAGGTTAGCGTTTTATTTCTTTAAATAAATAAATATAATAGACAGTAGGTACAAGTAGGTACTGATATCCTGTGAAGTTATCGATTAACATGCAGTTATCAATATACATCAAACGAAAAAATATCCTAGATCTGAGATTTTATTCGAATTAAAGACAAATAGGAACTGATAAGATAAGCAATTTAAAGTGTTCATTACTGTGGTAATAAGTGATATCGAAAAATCACCGAAGTACGCCTGAGTCAGTCACAAAGGAATGTTTGTTTTTGAAAAATGGATTTCAAAATAGTGTTATTTGTACTTGCTTGTGTTGTTGGAAAAGCTATTGGTGAGTTTATATGAGTTATTTTATTTAAGAGCTTCTATGAACTATCTAACTGTAGAGCAAGAGTACCTAAGCGTCTAGGTAGGTAGGTAGTATTAAAAGCACATAAGCAATTAGGAATATTTCTGATTTGTCTTAATGAAGGACGTTACCTAAAAGAGGTGTACCAACTAAGTATAAATTTGATCAATGGATTCAAACAATCTACGTAAGACTTGAACCTAACTAGTGCATTTATTTTGTAGTTAACGATTGATTTAAGTAGGTGCCTATATGTACATATATATATTCCTACAACGCGATCCATGTACTCATGTGGACATGCTGAAGGCTTGGCTATTCTTATCTGAACTAGTGCATAACTAATCATTCATCAAGAAATGTGGTTAATTTTTAGGAGACGGATTACGATGCTACACTTGTGGCTTTTCGTCAGTGGACTCGGATCGAGACTGTCTCACAATAACCAATGATACACGAACCGTGGACTGCCCACACACTTATTGTACCATCTTGAGGCAAGAGTTCTTGGTAAGTATTACCAAATTATGATAGTGTTAAAGGGTTTAGCTTACTCACTGTTACATTGGAGAACAAAGGGCGAGTATGGGACCTCACGTACTACGCGGCAACGATCATTAGTTTTGGGCGAAGAACCTTCGTCGTCCGACCAGTTTTGTTCAAGAAAGCCGGCTGACTGCTCATGCGACAAGTGGTCGCAGCCGCGTAGTGCTTTAGTTTGCCCATTTAGATACTTAGTTCATTTGTCAATAGTCAGGTGCTAGACTCACTATCTCTACGACCTAACTAATTGAGTAGGTAGGTAGGTAGGCTGCGGGAATCGCGCATAAAACTGAATACGCATCCCTCGTACCTTCTGGACGGGACGCATTTCAAGCTACTTAACTACTACCCTTAGCTTCTGAATACTAGCTTTTCACACGCCTAATTACTTTTTCCAGGACCCAGTAGGCCAAGTGGCTAGTTTCACTCGTGGTTGCGAGGGCCAACCTGACTTCTTGAACCATGAAGTAACGGATTCTACATTTAGAACGTTTTACAGAGCCTGTACAACGGAACTTTGCAATATCGGTAGGTACCTATCAAAGTATTAATACCTGCCTACTGCAAAACCAAAAGGAAGGGTTATTACCTACGTAGTCGGGTCGGTAATAAAAATAGAAAAACTTAAGATTTCAAATAAGTAAATGCCAAATCAAAAGTCCAAGCCAAAGAGCATTGAATTTCCTTGCGTGATCAAATCAGAAATGAAGAGATCCACAGGAGATCTTCAAGGACACTGCAACAGCAAAAAAATTGAAGCCAGAATTTAAAGCAAGTGGAAGTGGTACCTAGTAAGTAGGCAGGGCATATTGCTCGCAGATAACGGATGGTCAATGAGGCCGAAAGGATCTGGAGTGCGACTGCGTAACGGAAAGGATAGCGAAGATGGAAAACTTTGTGTAGGCCGCGGGGATCTGTTGGATGCAGGAGGCACATAATCGACGATGGTCGACGATGTGGCGACGCTGTCGTCTTCTTTCGGCTGAAATGATGAAATAACATCTGAACATCATTGTAACTATAAAGTTTAAATTAGTGACTTTATTTTACAGGTAACGGCATACAATCGGTAACCGGTGGCAACTTATCTCCTACGCCTGAGTACAATGGAATTAATTTACTCGTACCGGGCACAGGCGATGCAGCTAGTCTTAAAATAAGCCTAATTCTGTTCCTTCTGAGTATTTTTGTTATAAACATTATATAACTTTTATTCTACACTTGCCAACTTGTCTTTCATTGAATTCCAATATCAATCTGCCTACTCCACTAATGTATGTTTAATATTGGCCTTTCATACTCATATCCGCAGATTACGTCGCCTGGTTCAATACATTTATTCATGCATAAAATAATGCATTTTTATTGCCAAGTTGTGCCCTACGGGCCGGGACCATAGAGGCCAATATACCAATAAGTCTTATCTGTAGGCAATCGTGTTATTGTAACCGTTGCCACGGCAACTGCGAAGCGTAAATAGTATATGAATTTAAATATTATTATTTTCGCAGTTAATGATTAGTTCTATCAATATTTTTTGTGTATTCTTTACAAAATGTGTTTTCAATCTAATGATCACTGTTTTGAACGTGTCTCTATCATTTTGACAGTTTCCTGAGCGCAAAATGTCAGTCTTAAAACGTAATAGGTTATGTTGTCTAATATTTAGTAAAAATGTAATTAGTAACATAAATTAATAGTATTGTTGGTTTAAAACCAAATATGACCACTTCACCTACAAAAACGAAACAAAAATTGTCACTGCGGAAACGTCTGTTTGTTAAGAAATCCCCAAAAGTTGGATGCGTCGTCGATACAGATTCCAACGACGAATTTGCACAGTCTTCATCTCGGCCGATCTCTCCCGCTGATCCCTTCTTAGCCGCGAGTGCTCATAGTGCGGACCATAGCATAGAAAGCTCAAACCAACAAAACTCTCCAGCAGAACCATTTTGTAACAACGTAAGTCATAAGGCGACCAATTCCCACAATGAAGACGACAGTAATCAGAAGTGCTGCAGGACTTTCTTCAGACGGTCCCGTCCTAAAAGCCTGGTGGATAACCAAAATTCTAAAGATGAGGCACATTCTGTGACCGGTAGTCCAGAGAACAATTCCAACAGCATAAGTGACCAAACAATATGTTCTCAAACTAAATCTGAAGAAATACCCAAAGCTACAATAAAATTTCCTAGAAGTGAAGATATCAAGAAATGTTTTGAACATTCAGGATCATTTGAAGGGATCAAACAGACAAAGAATAAATTATTTGTTAAGAGATTATCAGCTGATCATTTGATATCAACTGAGTCTAAGCCTCTGTTTCGCGCGTCATCGCCTGAGAGTGACCGGAGTAGCTCTTTAGATCGGAAAAGAAGGTAAGGTATAATTGTGTAACAATAAACATTTTATTTTACTCTATATTTCTTCTTAATGGTGCTGGAAACTTTTCTGTGGTATTTTTGTAATTGTCTATACTAGGACCAAGTCATCCATCGCACGGTCATCTTCGCGTGCTGGGAGCACTGACAGCTTAGCTCGTAACTCGCTGCTTGCAGCACAGGTGCTGCGTCTCATACCCACTGAGGAGGCTCGAGAAAGGTTATTTGTTGTCTTTGTTGTTATGTTGTATTAGAAATAGAAATTCATACCTACATTTACATTTTCTTAGAAAACTTATAGAGAGTACTTAAAATCTCAAATGCTTAATGTGAATAACTAGTTTAACTTGGCTTTTAGTAACATGAAGAAATATTGCCCATTGTCAAGTGAATTTAACATTTAATTTCAGGAACTATCTTTATGGGCGTCTAGCGTCTCATTCCCTTCTAGGAGCTGCAGAATTAGAACATGTCTTCCCAGATAGAGAGGTGAAAATATTTGTAGGATCATGGAACATGAATGGACAACCACCACCGAAGTAATATTGTTATGCTAAATTTTATTTTTTATGTATTTTTTCCATAATTATGAGCATAGTTCTGCCAAAAACTACCAACCCACATCAAAATTTCCCCCATTTTCTAAAAAAATTGTAATGATTTTAAATCTGTTCTTAACAATTTTTTTTTATGTTTATGAGACTAATTTTACTAGACGAAAAAATACCACATCACATCACATTTAAAATGCATGAATTTATAAGACATTGTGGGTTGACTTATATTGGCAGAACTAAGTCCTTTCTACTAATTTATTTATACAATTTCACAGGGAACTGGCCGATTTTATATTCCCAAATCAAGTGACACATGTCCCAGATATTTTTGCTATTGGGACACAAGAGTCATACTCTGAGCGTACTGAATGGGAAATAACTATCCAAGAAGTATTGGGACCATCGCATCTGTTGTTGCATTCTTATTATTTAGGTTAGTAACCATTTGTTAACTCATTAGTAAACTGTGAATGATAAGGAGTAATTTTTCCATAATGTATCAATTAGGTATGGTTGTAAACAGAACAAGTACCTATCTAACTATTTGGTTGTTTACATAACTTTTTAAGCACAAAAAGGATTTATTTATTTATTATTGTGGAATTTTCCACTTCGCAACATTTTCTAATATCTACATAATTTATTGTTCTATGAGAAAATTCAAGATTTTTTTGCGTATTTTGTCCTTATATTACTTGGTTTCTTGTCTGCTTGTAATAAATTATCAATATTTATTTTAAAAAACACAACATGATGAATAAAACCCTGTTCTGCTTTTCCAGGTACAATACACTTAATGATATTTATAAGAAGAGATCTCATTTGGTTCTGTTCTCTCCCTGAAGACGCCAGTTTATCTGTCAGACCAGGTACTGCGTTTCGTACCAAAGGCGCCGTCGCTATATCATTCGCATTATTTGGGTCTACATTCTTATTCGTGACGGCCCATTTGACCGCGCATCAGGAAAAGGTCAAAGAACGAGTGTCTGATATCAAGAGGATAATTAGGGCTATCGATTTGCCAAAGAATTTGCCTTGCAGGCATAAAAGTAAAGGTATGTTATTGATTTTTTATCTTAATATTATGCACTGTAGGCGTTTTCATTCACAAACTTAAGTCTAGATGCAGATATGTTTCATTCTGGCACACTTCCAAATGGAGCTTGAGAACACTGAATAGTAAGTAAATGGAGCAAAATAGTGAATGATGCAATCTACTACTATATGCTCTCATCATGGTCACTGATAATCTTAAATATCTTGTTTAGTGGAGATGGACCATCAACCATATGGCACTTGTTTAACCCACAAGAAACAGCTACACTTCAATATTTCAGCGAAAGAAAAGTAATATAATGAATGCTCCATGTGCTCATTGCTCCATGGTTGAATCTTTCAATTTTGCTCAGGCTATTTTAGAAGTTTTTTCTAGAACTATTTTAAATTTTATAGAAAAGCTTTCTTGATTGGCTGGCATCTTAAGAGGCCCCTTCCCGGTTTGTCTATCGTTAACGCGAGCAAGGTCGAAAAGCTTGTTTTTTCATCCAGAGCTAGAGCGGCGATCTTCTTTCAACTCCCCCGACTCACCCCGCCCCGACCCCGCATGACTCGTCTCCGGCGTACCTCATACCGCCTAACACGATAACATTGAACGACTAAATAGCAGTGGCGAAGGTTCCATACAACTGGATTCCTACTGGCTTCCCTTTGAAAAAAGGCAGTCAGTATTCTATAGACAAAAAATATAATCACATTAAAGTTACGTACTCCGACTTACCTCTTACAAAAAATGACCCTTCGCTACTGCTAAATAGTGTCCGAAATTTTATAAAACTTTTTCCAGGAAATACGTGTTTTTGAATAAGCCTTACAAGTTTGTGAAATAAATATTTGTCATTTAGAATCTCCATTAAATGTGCAAGGTTTCAATCACGATGTTTTCTTTATTTTTACAATTTATGAGTACATTATGAACTGGCAAAGTTCAGGTCAAATTTGTGCAAAACATCAGATTTTTGGAGGCTTCTACAGAATTTGTTTCTCCAAATTTTTATTTTTTGCTTTGATAGAAACCTAAATATAGGACACAAGATACCTATTACAACACCTGTTACAACGCCATAATCACATACGCACGACGGCCAATCAAGCCATACAGAACCAGTTTATGCGGATTTCTCATTGTATAGGAAATCTATACAAAGCGAGGCCAAGTTATATTGGAAATGTACAGCTTCATGTGCCGCCGTGTGTACAAGCTTTTGTATGAAAAATATGACGAGTTGGCCGCTCTTATATACATATAATAGTGTAAATATATCAATCACTTTCCTTCCGCGAAACGTAAGTAAATATGACTTGTACTGATATGCTATCAATTTCCTTTCTGATACCTTGTTGTCAGGTAGATGACGCGTCATATAGATTTTACTTAGGTATTACAACCATTGTTTGACATAAGGAAAGTTTATAGACGAAATTACAAAGCCGATTGTTTAAAAAAACAGCCAGTTTCACCCGAAATAGACGGCTCCTAGAAAGATTAGATAAGATTATGTACGAGTTAAATTGCTCTAAAATAGATCACGGTCGATATAACTACACCATATATTACAAGACTTCCAGCTTCTTATAACCGTTTTCACGAACACTACGCAATAACTAAATGAATGCTTAAATAAAAGTTCACTATTGGATTTTCAACGCTAGGCCCAGAGCCTAAAGGTGAAAATCCACGCGCCACCAGGCATTTGCAATTATTTGAACCCCACATAGCATCCGCGTTTTCGATCACAAAACTTATATAATAATATCTACGGTTTTTCTTCAATAAATGAATAAATATCGTATGCTGTATTAATTCCAGATGTCACCAACAATTTCGACTACGTGTTCTGGTGCGGTGATCTAAACTTCAGATTGGGTGAACCAAGAGCTGCCGTGTTGCGGTGGATCGAGCAAACAAAAGTACGTATTTCTCTTATTTTTGGAAGCGCGAAGGTCAGTGCTTACCAATGTAAACACTACTCGATCACAGCCCACTAGTATCTGTAACCGAGTATTTGTCTAAAAATAAACCCAACCACATACAAAACTATTTTTCTAACTCCGAAGAGTCGAGTTTTGCTTTAAAAATATCTAATGTAAACGTAGTCGGAGAAATTAAATAATCAGACGAATCTAAAGACATGTAATGGGCATCATATCGAATCTTAATAAAATAAAAACTACCCATGGTGTGAAGTTCCTCCAGTTAACTTATTTAGACCTTGTATTGGTAACTAAAATGCGATGTTCACGCCAAAATGAACAAGTTTAACATACTCTGGTGGTCTACCATGAAGACTAAAAGCAGTATTGTTTTAATCTTATTCCAGAGTGGGAAAGAGATGGAGCTAGACGTCTTGTATAACTCTATCCCTTTCCCACCTAAGAATATAACAATACAGCTATAAGACGCCATGGTAACCCCTCCGGTCTTGCATTCACAGTTCCCGTTACCTCATCACCTGCCCCACGGATTACTGCATGCGGATCAGTTGACCGCCGTGCTAGAAGATGGCGCCGCCTTTCGGGATTTTAGGGAAGCTCCCATCACCTTCCCGCCTACTTACAAGGTATATATCTATATTTTCTACTTAGTGTTAATCTTAAACTCCTTTATTTACTTATTCATTGATAATAGACAACGTATGGATAAACTGCTGGGTCTAGCTAGAAGCATGAAATTTCGTATAAGAGTTCCTTTTTTAATGAAAGAACACTAAGGCAGGATTTTTGAAAATTCGTCCCCTAAAGTTGTTGAATGGAAGTTGTTAGCTGCTATTACTTGGCCCACTATCACTCTGCCTGACCAGAGAATCATCACAGGAGCTCACGATTAGAAGTCACGCTTGCACTGCCAAGATTGTGCGCCGGTTCGCATTATTACGATAATTTGAATTCTATTTTAATCAAGTACAATAGAATGGAACCCCTAGCTCCCCGCAATTAAATGAAGCAAATACCTATAACAGCACGCACGTCTTGGGTAACACTAACCTTGAACTGACCTAGCGGAGTAAGAAGTTTCATAGCATAAGGGGCCCCTACGTTCAAAGAGATGTCAGCAAAATGGAAGGGGGTCGGCAAGGTGTTCGAAAGAGATACCGCGGCCCTGGAACACAAAGGGCTAAGAAGGAACATGAATGGGTTTTAGTCAGTACAAGTCTGACATTCCCTTCCGCTCCGCCCAGAGCGGGACTCCGTCGTTTGATGATTTACCACCCGAAAAAAAGGGGGCCCTACGTGACAGAAATAAAGTTGTATTATTGATTTTTCCAGTACGATCCAGGCAGTCAACAGTTCGACACGTCTAGCAAGCAAAGAGCTCCAGCCTATACCGACAGAATACTGTACAAAGCGAAGTCAATGTCCTCTAACTCGTCATCTGCGTTTTCGGGTGAGCTTTCGTCTTAAATATTATGGCCTGACGTCACTAATCTGAAGATTTCCATTATTTGTTTTCCTCGTAAGTTAATAATCAGTTTTCTAAATTCCCATCTCTGTTTAGTATGATCTTCTATGTTTTGACCTCCGGTACGGTATGGTCTTGAATACAAAAGGAACAACAGTTTCGCAAAGGCTTTGGTATATCGTATTATCTCTTCAGGGAAAGACCCTGAAGAGGTAATCTAATGTCAATCAGATCCTGTGTGTGCTGTTGTGATTGGGTCGCAGAAAATAGAACTTATTTGAACAGCCAATCAGAAAGCAGTATTCAGAGTTTGGATCCATGTATGTGTTTAACAAAATGTAGTTAATATAGACTTTACAGGAATTCATCACGTGTCAAGTGTTCGTGCAGAAAGGTACAGTACTGGTACAGCCACAATTTAACTGTAAAGTTCTTATGACAATAGTAATACGGGCCTATTTTGAATAACAGGGGTATGCCTATGCCCTAAACTGCTTTTTAATGTTTTAATAATTGTGTTGAACTTGGCAAATGGCATTCGAACTAAGAAGAGAGAACCCGTAAGTGGAACATGCAAGAGTAAAAAACAAAACTCTTACAGTACGCGGCTGTAAATATAGCTATTGTTTTCCAGAAGAAAGTCGGCTTTATAGAGCGTCGTCTTCGCATTCTTTGTAATAAAAGCGGCAGGTATAACAAAAAGCAGTAGGTACTACCGAGTTCACTAACGGTCGGCCAATTTTCACCCTTATGCGCCAAGTAATAAGGTTGAAAAGTGGTCGACCATCAGTGCCCCCGTATACATAAAAAAAAAACATTTTCATACTTAATTCTAAGCTTCTCCCCAAACATTTTAAACACATCACTCTCTGATTTTCACACCTAAGTTGTTGCAGGGCTACGTCGCATCAGCTCGGTGCCGGTTGCCTCAGGAATCAAGTGCTTGGCATACAACTCGGTGCAATCTGTCTGCACTAGCGACCACAAGCCAGTGTGGGGACTGTTCTCGACCATGCTGCGACCAGGAACGGACGTGTAAGCATACCTGAATGTTTCGCATCACTACTGCGTTCCTTCATGCGACGATGATGATGACTGTCGAATTTGGCACAAGATTTGCATTTATTGAATGCCAGTTAAGAGAGTTATTTGTGTTGTATCCAATGATGGTGATAACCATTTCACGTATTTAATTTAGTTATAGTACAGCATGATTCTTTTGGCGCTTGTATGACATTCTCAGATAAGCGAGTATATAAGAGGAAGTCTGAAAGTGGCGCCGGTGACTGAAAAGTTGTGTGGGAATCGGTAGGCTTGAAAATGTCGTGAGGAAAGTTTTGAGTATGAAAGACCAAAGAAACGATGGATGGACTGTGTGAAGAATTATATGTCAAGAAAGGAGGTGTCTGATGAGATGATGAGTAATAGAGAGGTATGGAAGAAGAAGACATGCTGCGCCGATCTCAAAAAAATAGGAATAAGGGCAGGAGAACGATGATGAGAAGGGCGCTACTGGTAAACATTTGTTAAATAATCTGTGGAAATTGTATTAAAAAAACAAGATGGCGACTTTAGTTCCAGTTATTTGATCGACATTACACATACTGCATTCAATAGCTTTGAATCCCTATCAACATTACAATTTTAAAACTACATGATGTTTTGTTGCAGTGTGCCCCTAGCTGCGGGCTTGTTCAATCGTGAAGTCTACCTCGAAGGTATCAAGCGTCGGAGAGCGCTGCTCGACCACGCGCCCGGCACCTCTGCGGTATGTAACGTTCAGTAACAATCACCCAAGTAACTCCACAGTTACCGCAACTTTTTTTTTCTCATCTTGATACAAAATGTCCAATATCAGGCTTATATACTGTATACCCAATGTATCACAAAATGTACGTAGAACGTATACTGAAAGAAAAACGTAAATATATCACGCAAAAGTTTATTTTCGATTGTCTTTATCTTGACCAAGTGGCCGTTTATGCCATTGTAACAAAAAGTATTGCGTTTACCAAAGAGGTTTATATTTTTGTTGTTATATTTATTGATTTACACTTTACAAAATGTTTTTTTTTTTATTGTTTATTTATTTCTTACGTCCTAAGTTAGCGTAAGTGGACAGATGTGCAATGTTACGAAAGACGACTTACATAATTATTATTAGTTTTTAAGTTATGCTTAATTTAGTTTATTTTTGTGATGTGCTCATTCTGAAAACGTAAAAGACAAATCTAGTCAGTATAATGAACTTCAGCAGTATTCCTAACAATAATAGTTATTTATAACCAAATAACAAACTAATATAATTTTAATATTTGTATTAATTAATATTTCCACGTAGCTCTAAATTGTTTAGCATATATTCTATTCTTCAGATAATTATTGTGCTGTAAACAAATTAATATTCTTGGCTATAGCTTAGCAATTGAATCTATGTAAAATATGATTTCGAAAGTGTGTAGTATATTTCCAAAACCTGTTCAGAAAAGTGAGCTTTTATGATTATCATAAACGTAGGTACGTATCGTGGAGTTTCTAAAACAGTACTTAATTAAAATATTTCCTGCCTTATATCACTGTGTTATACCGTCGAATGAAATGTTAAGAACATTTCAAAGAGTTGATCAAACTATGTTAATTAGGTGCTGTGATTAGTATTCGTCTAGTCTGATGTCCATTCCAGTGAACCGGTGTAGTGTCGACAATCTAGAACATGTTGCATGTCTATAGTTATACAGTGATCCGAGATCAAACAACAGACATAAAGGGTCTCGCCTTCAAGGAATATTATCGCACAAATGAGGCGCAATGTTACGTCCAACATTTCGTCCTTCGATTTGTAGTTATCTGAAATATATCGCGAATCATGACAGGTTATGAATTCAGAATTGTCATGAATGATCGGCCAACATAGAAAATAGCAACTCCTAAGAATGTACGTATCTTACATTCGTTTTAAAGCCGAGAATCGGTAATTAAAATAATTTTTAATGAATATTCGATAATCATTTGTTAAGTAAATTATTTGTCGTAATCGTGTAATTAAGGTTTGTGTATGTAAATTATGACTATTCGGAAATTGTAGGTCTCTTTGGGTGCCAGTCTAAGATACTGCCAAACCTAGTGTCGTATATTTCGTATTATTACTAAATTCTTACCGACCAATAATAATATTCGTGTTTGTAAAGAAAACTAAAATAAAACGTCCTGATCTTAGATCGGTGTGACAAGCAAAAAAAGGACTTAGAATGTTGTAGCAGATTTGATGTTATTTAAGTGGGATTTAATAATAAAATAAAATGTTGGGTGTTTAAAAGTATTTTTTCATAACTTTTCGACAGTTAGTCGGAGATAGATATGATTAAAATTCGACTGTGTAGTAGGCCTAGACCTAGAATTTGTACTGTCAATTGTCTAACTGTCTAGGTGAATCAAACTCCAAAAAAAAATTCAAAATCCAAATTATGATCACGAGGACGTCAAGTATCACGTTGGCAAAAGCTATCCCCATGAAGTGCACAGATTAAGTCCATTTTAAATTGATGAAAATTATTGCAACTTGTCACCCCAGTGCGTCAAATTAAACTATTTAAATAAATCATTAGACTTGAGAAAATTCCATAAAATCATTCTAAGTAAATCAGTCTGTCTTCCATAACGTGTACTTATCATATTGATATATAATTTAAATCAGGATCGTTACCTGAAGTCTAGGCATCAATATACTTTACCATTATAGGAATTGTAACTCCTGTACAGTCACAAACGTAATGCCAATAAATATCACGCAAACTGTTTCAGTTCCTTCCATGAAGGGATTCAAATGACGATATTTAGATTATGATTGTGACTGTACGTTTCGTATTCTTGTGTATCATTCATAATGTAAACTTTTTAATCATTATTACAATATTTTATTAATTTAATATTAGTACCAGCTTTTTGCAACATATAACACTTATTTTAGCTTCTATGCTGTAGTGAATTAAATTTAATGTCGCACAAAGAAAAAATATCACATTATCTTCCGTTCCCATTTCTTCATTCAATATATTTACACAAATGTAGTTATAGTACGAGGCTGGTTAATACTTGATGTTCGATAAATAAAAGTACAATGTTTTATAAGGATTTTATATCGACATACATAATATTATTTTTCTGATATACACGTTTGGTCTACAAAAAATGTGGGTACGTGAAATCGTGATAAAAATCTCATATCGTAGAAACTGTTGTATACGAGCGTACCTACTTGTAGTGTTTGTATATCAAATGTGTATAAGAGACAAACAAAGATGGTATATTGCTAACAATTTTTATTTTGTACAAGGATTTTTTCTGTAATAGTAAATAGCTGAACAAATTAGTCATAATGTTGTATTACTTTGGATAGGTCCTGAGTGGGGAGGTGACTGCGACAGAATATTTACAAGAAAGAATTCTCAATCATTCTGTTATATGCGACCTCTTAAATATAAGGTGAACATTATATGGGCTTAATGCCTACAAATACCAAATATATTTTTTTATTTAGAAATCTTGCTTATGATTGCTGACTGGTTAACATAGTTAAGTATACAGTATTATGCCTATTCGCTAACGCAATAGTCCGTAGATTTTTGTCGCAGTTATCTAGTCTTTAGTAATAATTGGTTATGATTTTCATTCAATGAAATAATTGTATTGTCATTATTGTGAATTATATTGCTAGTCCATATTTTATAGATATACTAAGTTATAACTTACTTAAGTCGACAAATGTTATGCTAAATATAGTTAACTTTCCTCGCTTATTCTAGTTTAATTTACCTCGACGAAGTCCTTAAATAACACAAAATATAAACAAAGAAGCTAAGTAACTTTTAATTAATTTTTCTGCCTTATAGCAATAAGGTTCCTTATTAATTAGCCGTTTACACAGCGATTTGCGTAAGCTACGCATTTACATATACAACATTATTTTTAGTATATGCGAAACCTGAATATAGTTTGTTCAGAATAAGTAACTAAATCGATTCCAATAATTTTTAAACCATGTTATATATTTTCCCAAAAATATTTAAAAAAGTTAAAAGTTGGATACCGAGCGACTTTGGGTACCTATCGCAATAATGTAGGTACCTACTGCCAAATTATTATTATCAATGAGCTCAAGACGAAGCTGGAGGCGCGCGCTGCGTGGTGACCGCGTTTTTGTGCGGACAACTAGGTAACAGAACAAGCTTATAACTTTGTGATTTTTCATGATACAGTTTTGAAATTTTGTACATAGATTCTTTACATAAAAATACTAGACACGTATTTCAGGTTTCGCATATACTAAAACTAATGTTGTATATAGTGGGTACCTATCCTATCTATTTATTCACACTATTACATAACGCATAGTAAACCAATAGAAAGATAATAGCCAAAATGAAATTTTGAAACGCGAAGCACTCAGAATTTTAAGGACCATAGCGAATAGCACCATAAATCGCTAAACACATTTAACGTTAGGTGCTAACGGGCCGAAATGTAAATTCAATAAAAACTAGAATATTAAATTTAGGTGGCCTACCATGACGTCTCAAAACAGGAATAATTCCAGTGTGGGAAAGAGATGACGTTAGACGACCTGTATAGCGCTATCTCTTTCCCAAACTGGAATTACTCCTGCTTTAAGACGTCATGGTAACCCCCCAGAAAGGCTCTTTTATACTTTTTTGACAACACTATGAAGGTAAGTTACTCATGCCCCTACTTACTATTACCCGCTTGAACATTATTATAATGCCACTCGACACAGGCGGAACCCTTGACTCCATTCACATCGACACTGCACCATCGTTCGTAAAACTTGGCTTCTCGTTCCTTTCCGATGTAGAATGTATCTTCACTGTCCACCTGCACTCGAACTGTGTAGGATTTGTCTCCTGAACATACAAATAAGTTTTGTAAGTAGGATTGTCATTTTACAATCTACAAAAGGTTTAAAATCTCACTATACAAGTTCATTAAGTTAGCTAGCGAAACTTTAAAAGCGTGATGGATGTTATTTTTCGTTCGATTTGATCAATACTAATCATTACTTCAAGCCTGTCTTTGTAAATATGAGCTACTAGCTTCCTCCCGCGTTGTTTTTTTTACACAATTTCTTTATAAATTATAGCCTCTCCAACATTCGTTCAAAAGTTTTTACGTGTAAGTCTAACAAATATCCATCCATTCACAAACTTTCGCATTTATAAGTATGTAAGATTATATATGAAAGAATCGGAATCGCAGCGTAGGATACACTTGACGGTCTCTTAATCGCCACACAATTACGGCAAAACAATTCCGAAGTCCACTTTACCTTCCCGAGGATACTTCAATATTGTGACCGGATATTTCAAGGCTAAAATAAGACGAAATGACAATGTGACAGGTCTTACCAGCTTCGAAAATGAACGCATAGTCTCTGGGTAAGATTTGATGTTCTCCATGTTGGTACAGTTGGAAGTCGCTGGACTTAACTGGAAGCACAGCTTGATCTGATTGGCGGCAGAGGTAGCCGATGGTCAGGCTGAAACAAAAAGATATAGATAGATAGATGGCTAGAGACTCACTTTTCCAGCAAGTAGCTGCCATTGGGAGAAGCGAAATTTTATAACGTTCGACTTTTTGCCGCCGTTCCTTTGGTCTACGCTGACAAGACGCGAACCATGGCCATAACTGCGTTAGCATTGGAGAAACATTCACATAAAACATGTTGAATAAAATTTTTGTCTTCTCTTTTCCCTTAGTCAGATCAGCCAACATGTTATGAATTTTCGCTAGTCCGAAACTCCGAACGCCAGTTACAAGCGTCGGTGCAGTGCGCAACTCAATGTCAACTAGCGCAAGGGTGGTATTTGTTTGTCAGTGAAACCGAGCTTCGCGAGTTCTGCGCTATCTCAAAGACAATTAATAATATTATCTCAAAAGGATGGATACTTACTGCGACAAAATTGCAGGCTGACATACTGTGCCAATGGCCATGCAGTCTCCGTTTTCCAAGAAGATAAAATGATAGACATAACGGTGGAAAGTACGCCAGTCTCGGAACGGTCCTGTAAGAATGGTGCAAATAAGGAAGGGGCGTCGCAAAAGAGGTTGAGTACAATTTAGCTAAGTGTAGATATAATATATTAAACAGGTAACAGGGTGGTCTAATGCGATGGGTCAGTTTATGTGCGAAAATAAGCTCATACTCTCATATTTAACGCGCACTGTTGAATTCTTAACGCTCAGCGCGCATTCATGCGAAAGTGACCAAATAGTGGTATTCAGATCAATATAAATCTTAGACTACTGACTACCCCGTAGTTATAGTGTTCGCAAGCGCAACTGCTGAGCAAGAGGTCCTGGGTTCGATTCCTAGGTCGGGCAGTGTTATTGGGTTTTTCCTTCAGAAATGTCTCAGTAGCAACCACGGAGTCTGGAGTTGTGCCCGGTTGATGGCAATAGGCTCACTCCCAATACATGGGACTAAAACATAACTGGCGAAATGTGAGTGTGCTATTAGGTACACCTATGCCTAAGCCTTCGGTGATAACAGGGGTGATGTTATGCTTATGTTATCACTGTTTTAAGCTTTCACGGTTTACAACTAAACTTGTACTGTCACTTACGGGATCAAAAAAATCAAAGAAAATGAGGAGGAAGAAAAAGGGAGAGGGGGAGGGGGGGGGGTGTCAATCACGGAAGATATCCCGTAAGTGACAGTACAAGTTTTGCTTATGTTATGTATGTTATAAATCTAGGACTTACCGTAACTGTGATCTCTGACGCATGGTATGTCGATCATGTGTTGTTTGCCGTCGATAGTGATGGTGCCCTCCAGAACACCCATTTGCTCATAATGCGTTTGATGTAATCTGGAAATTAAGAGGAGGTACTAATCTGGTTCTTATCGCATCGACAATCGTAGATTTAAGTATGCTTTCTTATAGAAGCATCGTCGGTTAAAAGAATCTTTATGTAAAATGTGTGAATAAGATACACGTGTTTCACAATACTAGGCTGACGCCAAAATCGCGTTATTTCACTAGTACAACATGAACTTTGTTCGAATAATCATAGATCGTATTTTTGATTAGCCAAATACACGAAAAAATGGGCAAATACCAAATTTATAGTTATGTCAGGCCGTATTTAAAACATGTAGCCTCATGTTTTGGTTTTTAATGAGGAGTTATACAAGTTATTAACTACTCATGATTGAAATTCTTACTTTTTGAGTAACTTGAAGTAGCCTTTCGACCACTTCTCCCTGGCTAAGTCTCTGGCCAAACATTTGGGCGACATCTGCGTGTCGTAGTTGAAATGTGAGAACACTGCGCTCCATGTCAGTTCTGCTTCCACCTGCACTGTCTTCTCCTTGTCATTTTTGGGTCTGTAATAATAATAATAGGTACTTAATGACATAATTTCAAACTGATGAAACTTAACAGACGTAATGCGTATCGAATTATTTTTTTTAACTCGCATAATTACTATTAACGGCCGCCGACAGTGTCAATGAAAAACTAAAGTCGTTTTCATAACACAACACTATCAGCGGCCATTGACCTCATAGTCAGCTGTAGATGAATAATATATTCACCTATAGATAGATATGTAGTTTATAGCCATAAAAGAGGTTAATAGAGATGTATACATACTGCGCTGGTTCCACAGAAATTGGGATAAAGGCAGGAAGATTATGGTATAAGGTAGTTTTTTCCTCAACGGAAAATGAAATATTTCATTTAGATTACCAAACTTAAAATATTGTTCAACGCTAAAAAATGTACTTAAACATTTTTGTGGATTTATGCTAATCAAAAAAGACAGTTCCACACCTGTGTACTTTATCTACCTACTTAATGATGGCTTAATCAATAAATTATTGTTTTCAGCAATTTTTACACGATAGCCGTCGTGATACTTACTTCATGTCACCTTTGTAAGTTAGTTTCCAAGTGCGCATAGGTATGAAGTTTTCGGCTTGAAGACCTTTTATTCTGTACAAGCCCTCTTCGATCGCCACTTGTTCTTGGTATGTGTCTGGCAGCTCAGGAGATAGAAGGAGATCTTCTCCTTTGACCTGAAAAAGTAGTTCAAGATTACCTTCCATATGCCATGTTTTCAAGCTAGGCTAGGGCTAGGCAGCCGTTAATTTTGAATATGAATGGCTATAAGAGTAGAGGAAGACCAAAGAAATAATGAATAGGCTTTGTGAAGGATGATATGGCAAGAAAAGAGGTGCGTGCTATGATGACGAGTAATAGAAAAGTATGGAAGAAGAAGACATGCTGCACCGACCACATATAAATGGGATAAGGGCAGGAGAATGATGATGATGCCCAGCCCTTACTCAACTACGTTGGAATCGGCTTCCAATCTACGTGGATGCAGCTGAATTACTCATATTTTACACTAGATGTGCCCCGCGGTTTCACCCGCCGCTTCTGGCTTGTTTCCTTTTTGCTCGGCTCCTGTAGGTCGTAGCGTGATGTTATATAGCCTATAGCCTTCCTCGATAATTGGACTATCCAACACTAAAATATTTTTTCAATTCGAACCAGTAGTTCCTGATATTAGCGCGTTCAACCAAACTAGACTAGACTAATATAAATGGCGCCACCGCCACCGCCCCAACATTGCACTACTTTATCCGGCTGTAGATACTTACTGACTGCGTCATTAATACAGTGGTCTGAAGCTGGATTTTTGGGTTCGAACTTCGGGTCAAGCAAAGTAGTATAGGGTATTCTATAAGTAAATTTCTTGGATGGCTTCCTGACCAATTGGCCAGAAGCCAAACACCGAAAGAAATGCAAGGAATGGGGTGAGGCCTTTGTCCAGGAGTGGCACAGTACAGGCTAATAAAAAAAAGTGTCCATAGTCTTGAATTGTGATTGCATGGTTGGCTTAGCAATGGCAATAGTTTCAAGGGCCTTAAAACGGTAACCTTTGCCTACCTCTACGGTGAAAACAGACGTTATGTTCTATATTTTTATTTTATCTGTGTAAAAAATAAATAAACAAGTATTTCATACCAACCTTCAAGTACAAGAAAGCACTAACAACGTTCTTAGGTCTTCTTGCGATCCCGCAGATAACGGCGTCGCCTTCTTTATTGTTTCCATTGAAATATACAGCATCGATGGCCTAAAATATAATTTTATTACTGAAGTTTGCTTCAGGATTGTGTTAAATATCAACGTAGATTAAAGCGCTTAGCTTTACAGCCGCGTTGGACCTCAGCGCATCGCATTTCAATACAAAAAAAAGTTACGATCAGTTTGGGAGTAATAAGGAAACCAGGAACAGATAAACATACGTAGCCTGTTAAAACCATAACCCCCTTTTGGGTTTGCCGTAGTCGAGTAAATATCAGTGCGGCGGTTAATGAGCGATTGTTCATACAAAATATACGAAAGTGTGTAAGTTGGAGGATTTTTGCATTGCGATGCGGCCTTACGAACCTCTCTAATGTAGGTAGTAATTCATAATGGTAACTCACGTCTGCATTATCGTTGAGGTAATACTTGTTTTCCAATGCCTCATCCTGCTTGATAACGTGTTGTGTTCCGTCATGGCTTTTGCCCGATTCAACGGTATATAAGCGATATAGGTGATTAGAAAGCTGAAGAAAAAAAAAACCATCAAATTATTTTTTTGTGTCATAGAATCGGTAAGCTATATACGGCTTTCGTCGATTGTAACCAGCTATGGCTCCACGAGGGCGAGGGCCAATGCTTAACTTTCAGTCTGTAATTTTTCGGAAAATCACCTTTTCATGGTTTTCAAAATAAGGATCAAGTTAGCATGTTCTCGAAAATTCAAGTTTTTTTTACTCTGGAAATCGCTGCCTTCGGCATTTAGAAGTCGTCGCTCCGCCGTCGATATGTCATGACCTCATCATTAGTTTAAGGTGGAAACGTCAGAGTCGCGCAAGTAACACGTATGTAGTTACCTACAGAATTACAATCATTAAAATCATCAATGTAACTACATACGTGTTACTTGCGCGACTCATTTTTCATCAATATAGAACCTGACACTGACCTGCAAATTTAAAAAACGAAAGAAAATTTGAATTTCGCGGGCTACACTGGCACTTCCACCTTAATAAACCAAATCAGTCATTTATTACGTTAAGTGTTAACGAAAAGTTATACCTACACCAGCCAGGTGTTGCTTACTCTATTCCTTACTAATTCAATCAAAATGTACATACCTGTTTAATTCTTAAAGTCGTGTACATGAAAATAAACTTCAACCAGTAGAACTTATTCTTCTGCTGATAAACACCAAATATCGCCGGCTTGCTTGGCTTATTTAGTATCCTAAAAAATACCACCAGCCCCACAGGAATAAAAAGTGGTAATAAAAGGGAACACAACATTTTTCCTGCTTTGCTTTAACTTCTAAATTAACCGGTCACGATTACTAGAAGTGACTAAATGATTAACTTCATTTAATCAAACTACCGTCTGGTTCCCTATCTTATCTAATACCGATAATTGTGTGATTCGGAACCAAATATAGGATTTTAATATTTATTACTCATCCTCACAGATTAAGCGGATCTGTGATAAAAACTAGTACCTACCTACTACAGTTGAAACTTTGACCCTGAATAGTTGATTAGCTGGCGGCCATTTAGTTGCTATGTGTGTTCTATTTAGAACCTTGAAGTTGCCGCCTTGAAGAAGAGATTTTTGAAGATGCCGCTTTCGGGTTTGACCACTGAGAGACCATTTTCGCATGAACGCTCGATTAAATACGACAGAAACTGAAATAAATTAAAAACCCCTTGTTATTAACTAGGCCTTAATAAGCAAATTAGGCATAGGTACCTACACAAGGTTGCAAAAATTCGAGCATGTAGGTAGATTATATGTTTTGATCATAAATTACTATCTAAACGCCAATGACCAGAATTTACATAATTATGGAGCAATACAAACATAAGAAATTTTGTATTTTTTGTTATGTTATTTTCTTCTACATAACATAAGGTTTCGTTAGCAGGTGCAGAAAAATATAAAAGCATCAATTTAGGTCATTGGCTGTCGAGGCAAGGTATTCAATTTTTTTTGGCTCGCTCTGCTTGCTCTTTTATTTTGAGCAACTGGCAAACAGGGTCGCAACTACTTATTCTAACTTGACTTGTAGCTTAGATTATCTAAGTTATTTTTTTTGCACCTATAAGTCAACAAAGTAATTTCTATTTCTGAATGTTGGGGCACAAGAAAATCCAACCATTCCGATGCGGCTTGGAGCTCTTCTTCTCGCTTCGCTCGCGCTTGCAGCTATATTTCTTTTTGTTTTTAAAATTTTCTAATTTTCTGGTTTAAGTCGACCTAGTAACATCTATTTCTGAATCAAAGGTCAAAAGAAGAGCTAACTTATAGCTTTTTTGTTAGCTTTTCTTTTGTTTAAATTTTCGAGCCCGCTTCGCTCGCTCGTGCAACTCAGGTTAGGTTCTTTTCATTCTTGGACTTTTTAACCGACGAAAATAAAAGCAGGTGATTCTTAATTCAATATTATGAACAAAAAAGTCATCAATTGAGTTATTAGAGCACCCATAAATAGAACAGACTCTAGGAATCACAAAAACAAAAAATCTGGAGTTAAGTATTTATAATTATTTATTCCAAACTTATTTTTAAATAAACAGTTTTAAAATAAAATGCACAAGTCAAAGTAAATTAAATTGCTTTCAGGTTTCCGTTCAGGAAGTGACCGTCGACATTTCAATGCAACTAGGTCTTATATTATTATGAGGCTTTACTACTATATTAATTTCACACAGTGAAATATACTCAAGACATTTAGTAGTATTTACGATAACTTGGAATACGTTAACAGATTGAAAAAAAAGATATAAATATATATTATTATTATTTATTCAGCCGTTGCAAGGAGATGTTTGTGCACACACTCCTCCTTGTTGATAAGATGTGTCGTCTTGTTAACGAGTTGCATCAGTGAGTTGAGGTTGTTTGACCACTCGTTCAGGCGGTCTGACGCGTCCATATTCAAACTGAAATAACAAAGTAATGGTATAACATAACATCACGCCTGTAATCCTCGAAGAGTTAGGCAGAGGTGTACCTAATACACTACACCCACATTTCGCCAGTTATGTTTAAGTCCCATGTAATAGGGGGCGAGCGTATTGCCATCAACTGGACATAAATCTAGGCTCCATGGCTACAATTGAGAAATTCCTAATGGAAAAACCCAATAACACTTTGCCCGACCCGGGAATCAAACCCAGGACCTCTTGCTCAGCAGTCGCGCTTGCGAGCACTAGACCATCGAGGCAGTCTTGGTAATAGTATAAGTACAAATAAGCATTTTTTTTATGTATGAGAACAAGAACAATAGTCGCATATTATGTACACTATATAACATACTGTTATAAATATAGAAAGGGGTTTGAATATTTTGTAAGGCTAGGTTTGACCTGTCTAACTATTCTAAAGCGTCACGTTTTTTTTTATTTTTGAGTTCTTATATTAAATTTCGGATGACATGACGAGCTAGAAGACTTAGTCTCATACAATACTGGTTTGTATTGATGCCAGCTATTGATTAAAGCAATTTCGAAAATAAAATGAAAAGGTGGCAAAATAGGCAGCCGGCCAAAATATTCAAATCCTTTTAATATTTACTGAATAAACACATACTACACATTTTTTTCTAATTATTAAAATGCATGCCGTGTGGTTTTCGACAAAGAATTAGATGGCTGCAAATCATAAAGTGATAAAAGATACCTGATCCGTATATTAAGTTATGCATTTCACAAACAGGCATACATTGTAATTTATACCTTATTGTCATGTTTATAAAAGTTCCAAGACAATCTTTACTTGCAAGGACTATTATGGCAATTTTCTAGCTAACCATTTGGTGTAAATGTAGCGGTCTAGTTGAAATGAAAGTAAGTAACAGGCGAATCATCCCAGATTCATAGTTATAATACTTAGATTCCGACCGTTTCTATTTCATTCACAGCGACATTTTAATATATCCTAAAGATTGTATCTATCATTCTAAGGTGTAGGCTGACTCTTCTCCATGTTCTCACTTTTCGCGCGGCTCAAGTTTTTATTTAATTACTAGCTGAGCCCCGCGACCTTCGTCCGCGTGAAATTATTATAAAAATATTACTTCGTTAATTAAATCGGATTTTGTTAACAATTTCAAGGGTTTTAATTTTTTTTATACTGCACCCTAATCCTTTTTTTTCTCCTTAAAACAACCAGTAAAAGTCGCGTCAAAATTGGTCCAGCCGTTTCGGAGATTAGCCGGACCAACAGACAGAAAGATTCAAAACAATGGTTTTTTGTTATAAGACACTTCAATTTTATTATTATTTATATAGTTAGCCCGTATTGTCCCACTCCTGAGCAAAGGCCTCCCCCCATTCATTCCACTTCTCACGATGGTGTACTTCTTCTCGCCAATTCGCGAGGAAGCCATCCAAGACGTTGCCCCATCTTCTCTGCGGTCTACCGCGACCCCGTCTAGTTGTTTTAGGGCTCCTTGCGATATTCGGGCCCACAGCTGAGCCGGCATCCGGCAGACATGGCCTGCCCAGTCCCATTTTTGTCTGGCAGCTTTATAAATCACGTCGGCAATTTGCGTTCTGGAGCGCAGTGTGGTTTTCCTTATCCGGTCAGTTATTTTTACATTCAGTATGCTGCGCTCCATCGCTCGTTGGCAAACCTTCAGTTTGGACCTCTAGTTAGCCAAAGACCAAGTCTGTGCACCATATGTCAGAATGGGGAGAATACACATGTCCATTAGCTTGCGTTTTAAGGGGATAGGTAAATAGCCCTTGAATAGCTCTTTCATGGATCAGTAGCTCTTCCAGGCGTTTTCCGTGCGTCTTGCCAGTTCTTTATCTTGTCTCGCCTGGAAGGAGACTACTTGGCCCAGGTAGATGTATTCTTGGACCTAGTGTATTTTCTCCCCGTTTAAGTGCAGTTTTATTTACCTTATAGTTTTAAATCTTAGCAAACAATAAAACAAAACACAATTTTGTCTTTACCTGAAATGGACTACGCCTGCAGGACGGTCAATTTTGGCGCGAACTACGCCGCTGACGACGAGCTGACTGAGCGCCTCTTCTGTCTCGGTCTCACTCAGTCCAAGCAGTTCACTCATTCGCTTCACAGTAATGCGAGTATAGTACATCGACATTATACGTATATTCTGTAATAGAAGGTAAACCAGTTAAATGTGTTCTTCTAATTTAACTGACAGATGTGTTGTTTGGGACTTTGTTATGCAACTTCCTTACCCCAGCTAAAACAAGTGTTTGTAAAGTGTAGAAGGGCGGGCGTTTTGGCAAACTGTCATAATTATGTAATTTTTGACGTTCAATAACTTATTCGATTTATTGACTTGATTCTAATTTTGATGAGTGTTTAAGAACGAAATGGGAAAATGAAAATGTAGTCACAAAAGTGTTTTCTTTTTTGAAGAAAAATAAACCTTTTAGTTTTTGGCTTAAAAAAATTCACAATTAACAGGTAAGGCCCCACTGGCGTTATACGAGCGTTGGCGTTTCTCCAACGTCTACGCAGCGACGACGCGATGTTGACATCACGAGTCTCTAGTGGCAAGCGTTCGCGCTGCGTTATTTGGCAACAGGTACAATCACACCGTCAATCATAACAAGCCTCTTCTGGTAACACTGAAACTCTGAGATTAGTGTCTTAATATTGTATGTCATTTTGGATCACTTCTAAAACTTCGCCAAATGTAGTCTCCAGCATTCGCAAATATTTGTAAAATTCCGATTCATTATTTTTAATATTATTAGAGTACAGTGCGAAATATTCACTTTCTTGTAGTCGATTCTGCCATAAAGGATTATCCCAAAATTAACTATGAGACTTTCTTTTTCTTTTACATAATTTTCGTCGAAGTAGCAAAGCCAACAGTAGTGTTTCCTCATCGGAATCCATTTTGTCTCTGATTGTACCACGCCTCAAATCGCAGCATGTGCGCAACGTTAACGCTTGTGACTAAAGACTCGCGACGTCAACGTCACGTCAGCGCAGCGTTGTCGCTGCGCAGTCGTTGGGTAAACGCCAACGCTCGCAAAACGCCATAGGGATAGCATCCTAAGTGTGTGTTTACACTGGTGACACATTCACATAAAAAAAATGTTACAGAAATTATTACAACTAAGAGCTGGGCCCTGAAAAACACCATCTATCTTAGATGGTGTTTTTCAAAGCCCAACTCAGTTCTATGCGATTATTGGACGATTGTATAGGTACTTTCCCAGGTTAGCAACAATAGTCAAATTAGAAAACTCCATAAAATGAACAGATATATGTTCAAGTTGATGAATGGCACATTGGTACTTACATGTTCAACAACCCTGTTCTTGAGGTCATTCCAACGTTCCTGACCTTTTTCATCGGATGACTCGAAGTAGCCCGTACCTCGGAGAATCGTCTCATAATTTTTGCACAGACAGTTCCATCTGATGATCTCTGGAGTCATGAACAGATCTAGCAACTGTCTGAAAATGGAAGAAGAATCGTAAAGAAATTATTGAAGGTTTAATCAAGTACAAAAGTTGTAGTAAAGTTTACTGCATCAAAGCAAACTTGACTGAGTAAAGGAATTGACTGCCTAGTGTTAGGCCCGGACTACACGAAAACGGAGACGAGCGAAGCGGTGCGGGAACTCGCAACATTCAATCAATCATAGTAAAGACGAGAGCACGATTTGGATTTCGACGAATGTGATTGGTTGATTTCCGCGCGTCTCCTCCCCGCTCGTCTTCGCTTTGGTGAAGTCCGGGAATTAAACTAAGAATAAGCGACAGCAGTGTCTTCGTTGGTTTAAAATCAAAGAGGTAGAGGGGCAGGTTTTTCACAGTATTATACTCGTAAGTTGTTTTGTTTTGTCAGTATACTATTCCATTTCTAAATTCAATGTAGACTTAAAAAGATAACAGAAGAACATACTTGTAGTCCTGCAGTTTTTCCAGTTCCTTATCCTCATAGACTCTGTGCGTTAGATCGGCCTGTTCATTATCATATGGAGCGAGGATCAGAAACACCACACTACCAATTAGTGCCTCAGAGCCAGCAGGCTGGCCCAAAGCCCGGAAGTGACGACATACTGACAGGTATGCGCCGTTGTGTTGGTCGACCGCTATCATGAGCCGGTAGAACTTCTCTTTCAATACCTGGAAGCAGTTTAAATTTTAATGGACGAGTATGAGATGTGAAACAGTTTGTTAACTATCAACAGTTTTAACAAATCAATGAAACACTTTTTTTGATAGTTATTTTTGCTGCCTGTTGGTGTCCATAAAAAGTTACAATAAAATAAGGTTTTTATGTGATAAGACTGACTGTTTTAATTCATTTCTGTCAACCAATAACATCACAGCAAGACAGCAGATTTACTGATCAGCCTAGAACCTTTGTGCTGCTGTTAATAACACCTATTTTGTATAATACAAACCAGAGTATCCTCCTCTTCAAAGAATCTGGTGTTGATCTTCTTAGAGATGATTTGTGTGCGGACATAATCCTTGATGTTAAGGCACAGCCTCATTTGCTCTAGGATGAGCTCAACCTTTTCCCTTTTATCCATTGAACCATATGTCTCAACTTGGAGCTCCTGAATGATCTTTGCTGCTTCATTGGCATCTCCTTCTTCCTCCCTAATCTTCGCTAAGATATGAGTAAGCCTGGCTCTTTCCACTTCAACATAGATTTTGCCCTCAGTTATAGATCTTAATGTTTCAATTAGTTTTATTTTTGTTTCTTTGTCTGGAGTTTTGTCTACGTAAGTGCAACATTCTTGTACCATTTTCACTACAGCTTGTTTGAGTTGGGACCTAAAGATTACAGTAGATATTAGTTTGAAATATGAGTTGTTTATAAGAATTATTATTATATATTTTCATAATTATATTTATGGTTTATTTGTGAGTAAAATCAAAAGCAATCCTAGACAAAACCAACAAAATTTTTGGTGTAAGATTTAAGACCTGATTTGTGTCTATTATAGTGATCTTAAAACAAAGGTTATTTTTTCTGGGTCACCTCTTGTGAGAAAATTGCCTATGGGCAGCCCATCTCCCTTGGTACTTATTGCCCACTGTTTTATGTCCTGTTGGAAGGGCTCTCCTTGCTCTTCGCTAAGTCTCCCAGGTTATGTTGGAAATTATGGATATAGTTGTAAGGTAATTTCTATCTTAATGCTAATAAAATATAAAATGATTTTCACCGGAATGTTTGTCAAAGTTAACTCAAAATTTATGGTGTCTTTAATGAATATAAGTATAAGGAGTCCAATCAAATGCCTGCTTTTACTTTTTCAGCACTTGGTCTGTGATTTTTTTGCCAAATAAACTGAAAAAATTGACTATTTGTCAAAAGCTTACACAAATTGTTTTATTAAACCCGAACATTTTCGATGAGCCCTGAACACGTCGACTCGTTAAGGACAACACAAATTTCGAGTTACCTATCACCCAAGTAGAAACACTCGCATGGAAATATTTCCTGGAGGTTACTCAAAAAAATATCCTTGGGAACAAGAAGGCTGTGACTACGTGGACTTGGTGAATTACACACTTGAGTTACAACCACTATAAACCACCTAAAATCAGATCTTAAATATTTAACACCAATTATCATCCTGTGTTATCAAAAAACTTGTTATAAAATGTTTTTTCATATTCTATGATATTTACCTTCTTTTCGACAGAAGAATTACTTGGTCATTGAGTGCAGACCAATTTTTTGCTTCATAACAAATCTGTACAATAGCTACTAAGATCCTAGCAGTGGAAGCCATATCAGCCCCCTAAAACAAAAAAAAAACCTTTAATTACTTTCATAATAATGTAAATATCGCACATTAAAAGGTTACAAACATCACAATATTAACTGAAATCTAAAATAGGACACCGAATTTGACATTTTTATGTTGCAATTTTATGTTGTTGATCTACAAGTAGCACAGGCATCATAAATCATGTGATAATGACAACGATGAAATGGCTTTTTTTTCATGTACCAATTGCTGTGATTACTGGTCTGATTTTCATGATTCGTGAGTTGAATCGATCTCGAAAATCGGAAAGATGGGACCACGCGCGGGGATGCTCTACCTAGAGGAAGCCCACACGGTGGTCCCATATAAGGGTAGTTTTTGAGTTGGCTTCTATAAGTTTTTCTCCTTTGTCGAAGTTGAATTGAATTTGTCAGGAACGCTACAACTAAAAGGGGTAAAAGAAAAACATCTTTCCAAAAAAAAGTAACCAACTTCCAAAAAAACACTATAACAGTAAAAAAAAAGTTTAATTGAATTTTTTTTCCACCTTATTTTTTTTTTTGGAAGTCCATTTTTTTTTTGCAATCAACAATATTTAATTAGATAACTTGACCCAACTTTACTATTCTTGGTGGATTGTGTTGGATGAACAAAAAATTGACATTTAACAAATAACTTAATACACACGAATTATAACTGCATAGGTGTACCTACAGTACCCACAATTTACCAGTTACGTTGTATAGAGGGCGAGCCTATTGCCATCATCTAGGTATGAATCCAGATTCTACCTAACCTAACGAGAATACAGGTGCTTATGTTAGACAATAAGAGTAAACAATAACTTACAGTTCTAGTTTGTTTTTCTAGGGCCAAAAGTTGGTCAATGGCTTCTTGAAGTTTGCCTTTGGACCCCCATGACTTCCACAGTGGTATCTTTTCATCACAGGTTGTACTGTAGTCTACCTAAAACAAAAAAATACACATTTATAAGATTTTCTATAAAGATTAATGCCATAATATGCATAACATCTTGTTACCTAAGATTGTCTTGGTAATAAAATAAGCTAGACAACATAAAATTGCATGATTAGTGGAAACCCTTAATTAGTTTTGAAACACATCAGCAATTTGGATGGGTAGTTTCCTATCAACACTTTGATAGTTTTCTAGAAGAGCACCAACCATCTCGTCATGCTAGGTTATTACAGTTGTACTTACTTCCATTTTAACAATTTTGCCGCTGGCATCAAGACTTGTGATATCGCTGTTCGTCGACATTGTTACAAAGCTGAAACAGATGTACGATCGTAAATGCAAAGATAAAATTAGCAAATTAATAGATTCAATCAATTGATTAATGAATTACTTTATTAGTCTGGGCTAATAACTGAGAGTATATTCAGTAAACAATGAAAAGCTTTTCAGTTCCGACCAAAATGCTCGGTAATGCAAACTCACGATTATGACAATGACAGATAGATAGATCACGGACAATGACTTGACTTGTTGACTTGACAGTTTTTGATTTCTTTTACTTTTATTATGGCTTGAAAACTGGTCTTTTAGGCGCAGGAACAGTAGCTTTATAAAATGGGTGAACCACACTAACCCAGTGATCGCGCTGAAATGGTTTTCACCCCAAACAACGAGCTTGCGTTGCTAAGTTTACCCGGGTAAACCTAAACCATAACATATACACTGTGTTTTGCTACCGGTTACCGATACTTTAAGGGCATATTATATACTCATTTCTATCGAAAAATAGACGTTTATAAATACTAACCACACACCCACGAATGGCAGCCATTTTGTTTTTTTAATCGGCTGATCTAGGGCGTGAACAATTACTAATCCATAACCTTTAGCAGTAACTTTTGTTGGATGTGTCTACAAATGTTTCATCAGTAAAAACGATTGGGTGGCCTTGTGCTTGATATTCGGAAATTTTATTTTAAGAAAATTTATTCTAAGGAATCGTTTCTCATGTTTCTCCACAAGTATTCCGGAACGACCATCAAAATTTTTCCAATGAAATCCTATGAGCGACACTTGTTGACGTAGTGTCGTATTTGAACTTGTATATTTAATTTTTTCCTTCATTTGATCATGGAAAGTTTTCATAGTCGGAAAATCTTCTTCTTTGTTTTAATACTCATAATAGTCATCTACATATTATTGTTTTTCGGTCTACAGCTCTGTCCTCATCGTTAAGGGCAAGTCTTTTATTTTATTTTAAAGTTACTAATTAAGTTGATGGAGTTTCGAAGATACTTAAAATGTCTTTCTTTTAAGATCATATTTGTTTAAATTATACAAAGGAGATGTTTCATTGTCGGCCATAAGATGTACATTTATTGAAAAAGAGGAAAAAAATACCACGAACGTAGGAAAAATACTCTTTCGTGAATTTAAGCCTGATTTGCTATGTACAAAAAATAATAGCTTTTCAATTATTGCCATATTCTATTCAACATGGCGTCTTACAGTTTGCTTCGTCTGCTTTCGTTCTGAAATCATAATATCACGTCGACGTTAAATATGAAAAGTATGTTTTTTTGTTTTTAATTCTTATTATTATTCTTTTATACATCATTTTCAACATAAGCACGTGTGATGATTTCATCATTTAACAATATATTAGGTAAGTACTACTTTTCTGGAGTATACTTCTGAACGAAAACAAATGACATTTTGTTGTGACAAAACCCGTCAGTGTCATCATAAGTGTCATTCAGTCTCGTTCGTTTCGACTTTCGTGGCTTACCCTCGGTGTTATTTTACGTTCTTTCTCTCATTTATTTATTGTTCCAATCCTACGACTTCTGCTTGATTGACTTTGGCTTTGTTTAACGGTACCCGAAATCAGAATCTGCGGTTTGGATTTGTCTGCCTATTGGAAATCTTCTGTTTTTACTCACACTGAAGGTAAATTAATAAAAAAATAGTAACAAAAAAGTTTCATTAAGTTAGGAATACAAGTTTTAATACCCATTAACATTTAATATCTGTCTTTTACAGGATTTTGGCTTGTTACAAAATGGCTTGTGTGAAGTGTAATAGTGGTATACTCCAAGTCAGAAATCCAATATATTGCAACAGATTTGGGTCCAGAGCTTTTATTTATTATTGAACAAGACTTGGCTCATGAGGTAAGAATATATTTTCTGACAAACAATATTAAACACTTGCAAATTCAAACCGTAACTGAAAAGTATTTTTATTCAATACAAAGAAACTTGTTTTCACAGTATATTTAAATATAAAATCTGGTTTTCAGATTTCTGCTGATGCTGTACTATGCAATGCATGTTTTAATTCTGTTACAAATCTTCTTGAGAGCACTAACAGTACTGAAGTAATTGAGGATAATACAATAGAACCTGCCACTGAAACAAATGTATGTGTGTGGTGCCTTTTGCATTAAACAGGAAGGAGAACCCATTATTTACCAAGTGGGACTCGGAGAGAAGCAATATCCAATGACATTTCCCCAAGACAGGTAACTATTATTTTCAATTGATTTATACTTTGCATATATTATTTGACCTTAACAACAATTTTTAGTAACAACAACAACACCATAATAATAATTTCGGATACCAGATGGTGGCATTGTTTGTCACCGATGCTGATCGTGCCTGCAGGCTCGTGGATTTATCAGCATCTAATTCTGGACAATCACAACATGTTTGTGTTTGGTGTAAACATTCTCTCTCTCAGCGAAGAACACACATTATTCCACATGGTCCTGAAAGAGATGAAATCACAGTGCGGATAGCTCCACGACAGGTCTGTTATATACTATCTTTATGTGTGAGCATGTTCAGATTACACTTACGAAACAGTTGTCCTGCAATAGACTGATTGATGTGATAATAGGGTGACGGTCATCAATTACCATAAGGGAAAAAATACATAATAAGAACTATGAAAATGTACTATCAAGCTTGGTTTCATTGTTTAAGAGAAGTTCTTCAATCAACTGTTTTTAACGATTTGCCATGACTATAAACCTTAATAGTTGTATTATTTTTTAGATACTTCCTGGAGATCGAGATTTCTACGCATGCTGGGTATCTGCTAGAAGAAATGTGCAGCATGCTACCAACCCTCATCTAAATAGAAGAAATGTTTGTGTTGCATGTTCAATTTCTTTAGTAAGAAGGCGAACAATTGATGATGTTTTGGTAAGAGAAGAAGAAGAATAAAGTTTTGAAAGCCGATTTGTTGTTTCATTTATTTGTATGTAGGATACCTACTTGTTCTACCATAACGTTTTTTCTTTTCATCTAATCATAGGTACTTACCAATCCATCCAATCATTACAGTGTCATCATAGCGTATCCTTATGTAGTATATTAGACAAATGAGACCCATTTTCCGGGGGACATGTATTGAAATAGAATAGAATTTCTCTTTAATTGAGTATCCATGACTCAAAAACTGTTAGTAAAACTACTTACGACTATGCTAACAGCACAACAAATAACGGTGGATCACTGCTGCGACAACTCATGAGTAATTGCACAACAGAGACCCACATAAACAGTCCAGTAGGCGACTGGCAATCATGCTTAAGATACTGTTGGTGCTGCCCCCCAGGGAAGCGCACCTTTTACGCATTGTTGCGTAAAAACAATCCACATGCGCATCTGCGAACATCCCCGACCCCGACGCACTACAAAAGCGGGGCAGCCCCACCAGCATCCTAAACGCGTTTTTATACTGAACGCGGAGAGCACTGTACGATCTTTGCGAACATCTAGCCCACAGGCTGCACGTGTATAGTGAAGTACAGTAAGCTCGAAATAAACAACGTGTTTGCCTCTAACAGGGATTCAACACATTATTAACTTTTATAACCATAATAATCGAGATTAGCTGAAACACCACATAGAAATGGTTCAAAAGATTTGATCATGCCTTGGTGAGCCACATTTGTGGTGAGCCACGTTTTATCATGTTTTGATAAGAAAACAAAAACTTAAATAAGTAAGTAGGTATCGAAAATAAACAATTATTATCAAATAGCTTCTAGGTTATGTAAACGTCATTTCTACAACCTGTCATGACTGTCATAACTCTAACGACAAACGTCAAACATTTTTAATTTTTATTTTGTACATAAAAACGATGTAATATTAGGTATAAAATGTTTCTTTATTCTATTCAGGGGTTTGTTTCCCAGCTTTTCTGAAATGTACAGGTTATGGCCGGAGTCCCATACAAAAATGAAACATCTCCTTTCTTTACATTAGCTATCTAATGGTGTTGGTGTTTTTGGATTAACCATGCCCCTATCATCCATAAAATTTAAAGATACACCGTTTTGGACGCCACCGAGGTTTGCACCAAGATTCTTGCTGTGGTGTCTGAATCAGTACCCTAGTATTATGTATTATGCTATACTTATTATATTTACCCTAAGACTGCACTGCGATTGCAGTCGCTTGATTTTTATCTACAAGATTAATAAAGTAAAATAAATGAATCAATGCAAGCGTAAGCACTGATTTTTTGCTGTGACTGATATTTGTATGTCTCGTTGATATTGTACTATTTGATCCACTAGGCATAGGCATGATTACCTCATTGGTATAGGAAGCAAATAAACCCAGGGGCTGGAGGAATTTAAAAAATCCTATAAACAAAATAAAACATATCTTATTACCTACTACAGCTAACTCTATAAGCTGTTAAAAAAATATCTTTAATTTTACGAGGATGTTCAATATCGAATAATAAATATAATTTAAAAAAAAAATTTAGTGATTTTAATTTTTCACAAAAATAAAGTAATTTCTAAAACTATTACAAACTATGCACACTGCACGCGGGGATGCGCCTGCGGCTCGTCGGACGGCGAGTCGACACGCGTCTCACCCCCGCGCCACTCTCTCCCGATCGTCAATCGTTTGATATCTGTCGCGCGGGAAGGGTTTGTCGCTCAGTGTTGTCTCGAAAATTCACGACCTCGCATTTTCAATAATGCCATTTACGAACACTAACCGCGAGAACTTGGACACAATAGTGTGTTACGTCAAGAGTGATGAAAATTTATCGGCAGCACGTAACTTGTACCGGGAAGTGTATACCTACGACAAGTGCCAGCTTGCAAACCATCCTGGGGGCTTACCAGCGTCTATTAGATTATGGCCTGTTTCGCCCTCCTGAAGCTGATGCCGGCAGGCCGCAGCTCTCCGGTGACGTTGAAGAGCAAGTTTTGGATTACTTCCACGACAATCCACACGCGAGCACACGTGACGCAGGTCGGGACTTACGAATAAGTCCCGTTACCGCCTGAAAAACGCTACGTGAAGAAGGCACACGAACCACGGCGTCGATTCTGTGAGTGATTGGTGAAAAACCCTGCTCGTAAGATTTTATGGACAATATTCATTATTTGCTTATTCAATATCCACAACGCTCACTGGTGGGCGTATGAAAACCCGAAAGCCGTGATTCCTGACCACTTTCAGCACCGGTGCTCAGTCAACGTGTGGGCTGGAATCATGGGGCACACGGTTCTCGGTCTTGTCTTCTTATATCTGCAGTTGCTCCACTCTGTCGAAGAGATGCTGGAAGATGTTCCTCTTGATGAAATAGCGAGCCATTACTTTCAGCAAGATGGAGCGCCCGCACAGAGAGAAGTCCGTGCGTACTTGGACGTTACCTATCCGAATCTCTGGATAGGCTGTGGTGGGCCGATTGCCTAGCCTCCCCGATCGCCAAACCTTACTCCCCTAGATTTTTATCTCTGGGGTCGTGATAAGGACACCCGTATCATAAGTGCATTCGACATTATTAAAAGTGACAGAGATATTATATTAATGATAGTGAAAAACAATGTGATAGGTACGTCGTGCAAACTATATATTGAGCAAGGTGAAAGACATTTTAAGCACCTAAATAAGGTAAAGACTTTTTGTAAATACTTGTGAAAATAAAATCATTGTCATTGTTGTTTGTCATTGTTGACTGATTCAAACTTTTTAAACATACCAATTTATTTAATTTACTTTATTTAGAACTAGTCGTAAATATTATGTTCAATAAAATGAGACATTTTTAAGATTGCCAGTCCAAAATCTGAGAAATGTGATGGGAAAATTAGAATCGGCACTAGCAGTTTGTTTACAGTAAGCTACACATCATTCATACCATAGAGTAAAGTAATATAACGGGTATAGAGAGCCCTCTCGCAGAAATTTTTGAAGACCGCTAATGTCAATTGATCGTATAAACAGCGCCATCTACAAACTTGTGATATATAGAGCTATAAATACTCTGCCTATGGATTAGTACCTACTGCTTGCACTTTAAGGTGGAAGCGCCAGGGTAGCCCGCGAAATTCAAATTTTCTTACGTTTTTTGCAGTTTGCAGGTCAGTTTCAGGTTGCATGTTGATGAAAAATGAGTCGCATACAACCTGACTGACCTGCAAATTGCTAAAAATGTGAGAAAATTTGTATTTTGCGGCCTACCCTGGCGCTTCCACCCTTATTAGTCTACTTGTTTTCAAGTTGACAAAGTTTTACCTACTTCATTTTGTTTTTTTCTTTATTAACAAAATCATAGTAAAACTTTATCAAATTAAAAACAAGCAAATTAGTAAGGAAGCATCAATTTTAAAAGGTACACAGTGGATACATAAAAAAAAACTTTCCTTTTACAAAATTACTTATTTATTTGACTTATGTTTATTTTTATAAGCTTGCGCTCCTGTTTTAATTTCATCCTCACCATGGTATGTGATTTTTCCAGACAAAATCCGGTTAATTGAACGACACCAACAATATATAAGCATGTGTCTATTGTATTGTATTGTGTCTTCAAAATATTTTATTAATATTTTTTTATGTGTTTCACAACTGAATGGAAAATCAACAAATATGTCAGTAAAAAAATTTATTCTATTTTTTAATTTTTTTTATTGGAGCATCTTTTTTTAGAATGTCTGTCACTAAATTTTGAATTTGGACAAAACATTTTTCCATATCTTTTGATGGGTATATTAAAGATTTTTTACCTTTTTGATATTCCTTGGCCCCTATATATTCATTTCATTTGCTTTTAGGATCGCCATACATATCTTTTTTACAAATTTTGCAGCTTTTTGATACATTTTTAATGCATTTTCCCAGAACCCACCCACACACGTAATTGCCCTGACCAGCATCATTAACATTTGTATTTAAATTGATGAAAGGCACCACAATTTCGTCTTCTATGCTTTCAGAAAATTGTGGTGTCTCCTCATCAATGGGACTGGGAATATCAGAAGTTGAAGAAATATTTTCTCTTACAAAAAAATCGAGATTCTGCAAGCAGCCATCATCATCTTTTTCGCAGTTTTCATGCAGAGAATGGGGGCGAGTTAAAATTATTAATTAAGAGGGACTTAAAGGCCCCTTCAAATGCAACCGTGTCTGGTGCCGTATTCCTCGCCCCATAACTTCTGATATTCCCAAAGAAATTCTCTAGTGGGTCCTGGTTGAAATTACATGTTAGCATAGCATCAAATGAATATGATTGGGACAACAATATCCATAATTGTTGCATTCCTTCAATTGTACGTATGAAGTTTTTTATAGATGGTATAGCTTTCGATTCAATTATACGGATTTTGTTATTTTTGTCTTTAATTTTCTTAATAAATGTTAACAGTTTTTAAAACTTTTATAGCATTCCTCCACAAATCATGGTGTGAACTACTTCGTCGTACACAACCTTTATATATTTTGCCATCAGGCACATGAAAAGTATAGGAATTTAATTAATCAAAAAGATTGTCCATTAGTTTAGTAAATTTTACCAAATTTTGGCATTCTCTCGGAATGTCTTCTCTTGCCACGAGATGTCCTGCAGTTGCTGCTACGGTGTGACTGAAAATTTGGGCTGCTGATTTCACTTTAATTTTTCTTATTTTGTTGACATAGATGTGCTCATCTGTGAGTCTCAGCAGGCATTTCACCTCTCCATACAATTTATCAGCTTCATAAGTTTGCTTATAGTATTCCCATTTAACAGTCTTTTCGCACTTCTCTTCAAAATCATAATATTTTATAATATTTTAAATCTTTTGTAAGTAAATTGTTGCGAACTCCTTTTAATAAATGTGGAACATCAAATAGAGGAATTACTTTTGTTTTCCCTATTTCAATTATTTCAGTCTTCCATTCCTTTCCCTCTCTTAAATATTTTGTTTTTGTATCTTCTACCAACTCATTTATCACACTCACATTGACTGTGCTTTGATCACAGACAGTACATATGACCTTTAATCCCGTACTACGTACATACTTTATGACTTTTTGCAGCATTTCTTTCAATTGAGCCTTATTCATGAAGTTGGTGAAATAATATGCGACGGGTTGCTTGAATTTCTTTCTTAATCCCATGAACACCAACACATGGTCTGCAATTTTTTTGCCATCCAGTGTGAACCCCCGAAGCTGGTCTTTTGCAGCGTTATAGTGGATTTGAGGGGAAATCGACATTTCGTCGAAAATTAGCTGCATAACCGGTCTTCTGGACATAACTCCTTGACGGTATTTTTAATTTTTATATGAAGACATTTATTCAGCCCTGACAATTAGACAATCATTACCAAATCAATAATTCACTGTGTTGCTATTGTAATTATTACGCAACTTGTAATTTACACAAATATTTGAAAATAATTATAGTACGAGTTAAATAAATTGATTAGGTAATAAAAATATATTTAACAAATAATATTTTCTTTCACAAATTATATTTGAATCAATAGTGTCGCCATCTATGGTATCCTAAAGTAACTAATTGTTTTGGATGGCGATAACAGATGTCGCATTTCGAAAAAAAATACCTCAAATCTATCAATGTATGGAACTGTCCTACCCCTGATTCATACGTTATCTATCAGTTAACAAAAGGCTCCGGCATTGTCTTTGAGTACCGAAATTTCAAAAAACAGGTCTTAAACAACCGCCTTGCATTTGTTATTGTTAATTGCTTAGAACACATATGCCATTACTATTATATTGCATTGTCTTTAGGAAATGTTGGTCACTGTTATTTGCCTTTCGTATTTAGAATAAAGTAATAAAGAGCCTATTAAAATTAAACATTAGTATTGTTGGTATTGTTACGTGAAATCGCTCAAGATAACGAAAAAACTGCGGAAAAAAATGCTTGCGAGTTTCGTTATTGATTCGTCATGATTATTTTATGAATTAGAAATTTAAATGTAAGCCAATTATCGACCGCCATTATTTTTGCATCGAACTGTAGGTACGTATGATACATATCTAAGTACCTAGCATGTACTACTCAGGCGCCGGCCGCGCCCCGCGCTTGCGGCAAAGCGGGACGTCGACAACCTAGTACGGTGCGTATATTAAATCTTTTACGCGTAATGAAAATAATTGCAGATATTTTGAACGGTAGCTTTTTTTAAAAATATTTCTTCGTGATTATTTATTGAATATAATTTTAAACAACTCCTTAAATTTATTAAAATTATTTTTTTAACACCTTATCACTACATAGTATAAAACATAGTCGCTTCCCGCTGTCTGTCCCTATGTAAGCTTAGTAAAACTACGCAACGGATTTTGATGCGGTTTTCGGTAATAGATAGTGATTTATGAGGAAGGTTAATATATATATTGCACCCGTGCGAAGCCGGGGCGGGTCGCTAGTATAATGATTTACTAGATTTTTTTTATTATAAATGTCCGCCTTGTTTTACAGACAACAAACAGTATAAACAGCCTTACAGGTGTAGTTTGCTTTTATATGAACATTAACTGGTCAATGGCTTCTTTAACTTTGCCACAGTGGTAACTTTTCACTACAGATACTTCTGAAATCAATCTGGAAAATTAAATCAATGTAAGTGCACAGCACCAACAGCACCTAGCGCCACATAGGAATTGGGGGTGTGAGGATTGAATATTTCCATGAGTACATTTACCTCGGCCAAATAATCTCCTTCCAGGCAAGACAAGATCCTGCCAGGGTTGCGGGACTGTTCGAAAGAGATACCGCGGCCCTGGAACACAAAGGGCAAAGAAGGAACATGGATGGGTTTTAGTCAGTACAAGTCTGACACTCCCTTCCGCTCCGCCCAGAGCAGGGGGGGGGGAAGGCAAGATAAGATAAAGAAGTTGCACGACGCACCGAGAACGCCTGGAAGAGCTATTGGCCGATGAAGCAAATCATGAAGGGACCTCTCCCTCTCTCACTGAAGAGAAAACTAATGGATAATTGCATTCTTCCTACAAGGGTAGGAAGAATGCAATTATCCATTAGTGGACCTATGGAGCGCAGACATGGTCACTAACCAAACGTCAAAAGTCCGCACTCGGGGTCTGTCAGTGAGCAATGGAGCGAGTATCCTTGTAGTTAAACTTACTGATCGTATGAGGAACTCGATACTGCTTTCCAAAACTCAAATTGCCGATGTAGGTCATACGGCTGCCAAGCTTAAATGGAACTGGCCTGGCCACATCTGTCGCATGCCGGAGGAGCTATGTGCTAAAGTAATCTCAAAATGGGTCCCAAACAGCAGCAAACGGCAAACGGCAACGCGGCAGGCCTAGAAGGAGATGGCGGGACGAACTAGACTCTTTTCAAAAATATTGGCAAACAACAGCACTGGATACGGATAAGTGGAAAGAGGGAAGGGCGACCTTTGCCCTGCAGTGGAACACAAATGGCTGATAATAATAATAATAAAAGGTCTAAAAGTGTTTCGAAGGAAATCTTACACAGGTACCAAACAAATCAGAAAGCTCAAGGATGACAATAAGAACCTGGTGACGGACTCAGATTGTAACTACCGTTGAGGAGTTCTACGAGAAACTGTATGCAACGAAATCTGCAGAACCATATCCCGATGACGATGCTAGAGCACCGCCTATTGAACATCAAAGTTCGGAAGTCTTGCCACCTATTTTACCATGCGATGTCATAAAAGCACTATCCGGCAGAAACAGAAAAGAAGACAGAAAAGTCTCCCGGCGATGATGGAATTACAGTCGAACTGCTATAAGCCGGTGGTGAACCAGTGCAAAAGATCCTAGTGGAACTCCTTAATAAGGTCTTGTATGATGTCCGTACTCCAGAACCATGGAAGAATGCCATTGTAACCATAATTCACAAAAAAGGCGATATTTCGAAACTAGCTAACTATCGCCCCATTAGTCTTCTCTCTCAAATTTACAAGCTCTTCTCTAAAATCCTGACAAATCGTCTTACCCGAGAATTTGATCGATCATATCCATACGGTAAAGCAGTTGATGAAGAAGTGCCAAGAGTATAACCGACCTATAAGCATGGCTTTCGTTGATTACGAAAAGGCTTTCGACAGTATCGAGCATTGGGCCGTGTTCCATGCTATCCATCGCTGCCATATCGACTCCCGTTACGTGGATGTGCTGTGGGAATTATACACCTCGGCCACTCTGCAGGTTCGCATGCATACCCTGTCTAAACCCGTACAGATCAAGCGGGGAGTGCGACAGGGCGACACCATTTCACCAAAACTTTTCACAGCAGTCCTCGAAGACATCGTGAAATGTTTAAATTGGGACTGTTGCGGTATTAACATTAATGGTGCTTACCTGTCGCATTTAAGATTTACAGACTACCTCATCGTCTTTGGTGTGAACTTCGAGGATCTTCAGAATATGCTTCAAGACCTATACGATGCTTCTTTTAAAGTAGGTTTAACTTTCCCATTTACGAGTCAATCTGGTCAGACATTACATTTAGGTCGAAATTGTCATTAGAAAGAAGTACTAAAAAGCCTAGTATCCAAGTTAGAAGATCTATACTCTCTGGCTAGTTTCTGGTTTTCTTTTTCATCTTGCTTCATTTCATTCGTTCGTTCTATTGATAATGATAAGGTGGTAGCTACATACGGCGTTGTAGGAGTCGATTGATTTATTTTTACATTTTACATGTAATAGTTTAACTTCATGACGCCAATCTCATATGAGATTTCAGCATTTAATTTACTTTTATCTTTAGGGATCGTGTAATGCGCGTTGTGACTCTTCGGTGATAGCGAATATTTCTTTGTTTTTTTGCCCAACATATGTTGGACTACTTTTGTTCGTTGCAAATTACGCGGAACGAATTTGTGTATACGCGCACAATGATTTCATCAACAAATTGTGATAACTTTAGTCCAAGTCGGTGCATGGGAACCAGAAGTCATTCGGCTCAAGGTCTGGCGAGTTCCGTGTGTAATCCAACGATGAAGATACCGTTACCGCCCCGACCATGGATCACAGGTAAAATGTTGTATAATATTAGCACGACGTGTTGTATTATTTCTTTTACGTACACACGGTTCACGATAGCATTAAATTCGTTAAAGAAAGCTGTATCTACGCGGAAGATGTTTGTTGTGTTCATGCAAATCTACTTTGATTCGATTATGAATGTGAAAGTTATCGTGCAGTTGCATTATTTAGGTCTTCCGAGTTGACGGATATATTTCCGTTTCAGCCAGATTGAGTAACCGTTGTTTTGAAGTTATGTTTATTTTGGTAAATCACATGAAATACCTAGATAAATAAAGCAACCTCGTATGTTTGTTATTGTAATAGTCTGTTATAGTAGTATTTATACGTATCTTCATCTGTCACGTTTGCTGTGCGCGTATGCATAATTTATGGTTCTATCATGAATTTATCTGTATCTCTTAGTTCATTGTGACAATTTATGTGATTTGTAGACTTCTGGCCTTGCACAAAAGGACATGGTATTTATCTGTCAAAATGCTTATTATGTAAATACCTAATTAATTACCAGTAGGTACCTATCTCTTATCCTGAGTGGATGTTTTAGAAGAAAGGAAATATTATTGAAATAGGCCATTGAATTCATAACATAAAAAGCATCAATGAAAATGGAACACCTTGCTTTAACTTAATTGATTATCAACTTTAACATCAAAGCTGTAAAGTTCATATTTGTATGATGAAAACCACCATGGTCTGGCACTGGTCTTTCAATATTGATAAAAATAATGTCTTGCCACAAGTCATCATCATCATCATTTCAGCCGAAAGACGTCCACTGCTGGACATAGGCCTCCCCCAAGTGTCGCCACATTGACCGGTCCCGTGTGACTCGCATCCAGCGGATCCCTGCAACCTTCACCAGGTCATCGGTCCACCTAGTGGGAGGCCTTCCAACGCAGCGTCTTCCGGTTCGCGGTCGCCACTCCAGAACTTTTCGGCCCCATCGGCCATCCGTTCTGCGAGCAATGTGCCCTGCCCACTGCCACTTAAGTTTGGCTATTCTTCGGGCTACGTCGGTTACCTTGGTTCTCTTGCGGATGTCCTCATTTCTGATTTGATCACGCAAGGAAACTCCGAGCATAGCCCTCTCCATTGCCCTTTGGGTGACTTTAAGCCTTCTGATAAGGCCCATTGTGAGCGACCACGTTTCGGTCCCGTATGTAATCACTGGCAACACACACTGGTCATAGACTTTCGTCTTGAGACACTGCGGTAAGTTGGACGAGAAGATACCACGCAACTTCCCGAACGCTGCCCAGCCGAGTCGGATTCGACGATTGACCTCTTTCTCGAAGTTAGATCTACCTAACTGGATCGTTTGTCCCAGGTAGACATAATCGTCTACAACTTCGAGTGTAAAGTCTCCGATCTTGATAGGAGTGGGTGTTACATGGGCATTCAACATGATTTTGGTTTTGTCCATGTTCATTTTAAGACCCACTCTTTCGGAAGCTCTACTAAGGTCATCGAGCATTGTACTGAGGTCCTCCATGGTCTCAGCCATGACCACTATATCGTCGGCAAATCGAAGGTGAGAGATGTACTCGCCATTGACGTTGATGCCTAGCCCTCTCCAGTCCAGAACCTTGAAGATATCCTCCAGTGCAGCGGTGAACAGTTTCGGAGATATGACGTCACCCTGTCTCACGCCTCGCTGTAGAAGGATAGGTTCCGAGGTCTGGTCCTGAAGTCGGACTGACATGGTGGCGTTTTTGTACAAACACTTTAGCACCTCGATGTACCGATAGTCGATTTGGCACCGTTGGAGAGACTGCAGTACAGCCCAAGTCTCGATCGAATCGAAGGCTTTCTCGTAGTCCACAAACGCTAAGCAGAGAGGCAGGTTATACTCTTCGGTCTTCTGTATAACCTGCCGCAGCGTATGTATGTGGTCTACGGTGCTAAAGCCTTTTCGGAATCCGGCTTGTTCGGGAGGCTGAAAATCGTCAAACCTGCGCGCGAGACGATTCGTGATGACTCTTGAGAACAACTTGTAGACATGGCTTAGAAGTGAGATGGGCCTATAGTTCTTCAGCCGGGCATTGTCGCCCTTTTTGAAGAAGAGTACCACCACACCCCTGCACCATGCCTGCGGCGTCTTCCCCTCGAGTATGACGGAATTAAACAGCTTCTGAAGGGCCTTAAGCACCGGTTTTCCACCCGCCTTCAGGAGTTCGGCCGTAATTCCGTCATCACCCGGTGCCTTGTTGTTTTTAAGCTGTTTAAGAGCCATCCTAATCTCGTACAGGCTGACATCCGGAATGTCTTCGGTATAGTGTCGGGTCAGTGCCACAAGTCATGTAGTTATAATTCTAAAGTCCCTCTAAGTTATAAACTTAGAGAGACTATTTATCAATTTATGGTTAATGGCCCAAAAAAGTTGAATAGAAGCAGAATTAATACCATTAGGAAGGAAAATGTTATTTATTTAGTTGTTATGCGCAATTGAATTAGCTATTCCTTATTAATTTACTGCAATATGCTGTATAATATATTTAACTACATAAGTAGTGAGGTATAGTTGTTGTTTGTTGTTGTTACATTATCACTGAATAAGAACTTAGTTTGTCTGTAGTGTAAATAAATGAAATCTCATTCAGCCGCAATTATTGCAAGTTGACATGATTTCAAATTAATATTATTATAAGGAAAAGCTGTCTCCTTGAATTAAAATAATGATATGGGTCATAATGTTCTAATAAAATATTATTATGTGAAATGCCTTGTGCAGATTTTTTGATGATAGTTTTGGTATTGTTGCAATTTTAATTTCAAGTTAGTTTTTTTATTCATTTATTTATCAACTATTGACAATATTTTAGTAAGTGGGTTGTCTTAGGGCAGATTGTTGTTATTATACAATCTTAAACAAACAATTAAGTACTCATATATGAACATACAAGTTAGATTCCCTGCCTAAACATTAAACAGTGTTGTCTCAGTCTACAAGTCTCTTTCTAGGTTTCATTTCATATTTCTACTGAATTTTGTGCCATAAAGTGCAACTTAGGTAGTCAGCCTTGTCAGTATGCTGATTGGCTATAATATAAAAATAGTTAAAGATCAATTTATATGTGAAATCCAAGATAGGTATTGACTTACTGGACAGTTCCACTCAAATCTATGTGGCTCTTTCAGCAAAAGACTATTGCAAACACTAATCTGACCAAAATAATGTAGTGATAATAAACCCTAACCTAGCTAACATTATTTTTATGTATAGTATTTCATGTATAAACAAAATTAAGTAACAAGGTCACCAACTCCTGCACTAACTGCTAAGGCAAGTTTATCACTTGTCCTTGCAGATTGCTTCAGGGTTAAGTGAATTTACTAAATGTAATATTCACTAAATCACTATTTTTGTTTTGTCTTAAAATAATTTTCTTATCATTCAGAATTGGTTTTATTTGTAAATTTCAATAACAGTTCTGCCCCACATGCATTGGACAGTTATCCAATTTAAGGCAGTAACCGATCGCAAATAGGATGTGCAAATTATTTTGTTATCACATTGGCATTGCATGACTGTCCCCTCAGCAGTGCAGCCACAGAATAAGCAAGTTCTCTGTTCACATTTATATAATTCGAAAGTTAAAATTGTGTAACAATTTCGTAATATGTTGCTATGCAGATGCTGAAGATGATTCATCAGATGACATTGATGGTGTTATAAGGGAAGAGGGTATGATACCCATGGAAAGAACCAGAATGAGGTCGCGGTACCGCCACCACAAACAAAGACAGACAAGCACACCAATCGGAATATTTTGGGATATTGAAAATTGCCAGGTATTTTTTTCTGCTAACAAAAAGATTTATGCTTTCAATTGGTGAATACATTAATCAAATTTTCATCTCAATGCACCTCTATCTACTATCCTACTCCGTCTTTAGTCTACATACATTTATGTAAGTGAGATCAAATAGCCTAGTCAATTGACTGCCCATTTAACTTAATTCACAAGCAATTAAATAAATATTACAATTTCAGATACCGCGAGGTTGTTCCGCCATAGAGCTGGTGGCTGCTATTCGAGCTAAGTTCGTAAGAGACGGAAGAAGAGAAGCAGACTTTGTAGTTGTTTGTGATGTCAGGAAGGAGACAACCTCAAGACTTTTAGAACTTAATGATGCTCAAGTAAGTTATGTCTTCGTCCACACAGAATTTGGAAATTACGCCACGGGAATGTAATACCTGGATAAACATTTGTCCTGACAGAGGTCATGTTCTATGTGTGTCCCTAGTTCACCCAAATCAGTTCAGCCAAGGGGAGAAACTGTGACAAACACACTCACTTTCACATTTATAATATTAGTGGGATACTAACAGTAAGAGTACCTAGACAACACTATCAAACAGATTTAGAACGGGACTATCACACAGTTATGACAGACAACACTCTCCCAACACAGTTTTTTTTCTAATACTTTACTAGCTTAATTAACAGGTACTGTTAGTGAATTTCACTCAGATTCTTGTTAATTGGCTCATCACATTAAAATGCACTCATAAATCATGCAGTATTCTTAGAACTGACTCCATAATTATTTACTTGGTAAACATTTACTTATAGACTATCAAACATTTTTTAGTACTTAGTCCATGTGGACTTTAACACCACAATTTTGATACCAGGAAAAAGTACACGAAAAATCCATACAGTAGCCACCAGAAACTAAAATTTTATGTTAAATAGAATGATAAATACTCAATTATTGTTTCCTTCAATTTTGAGACTTGTGTTACATAGACTTATGTATTATTTTTCTTCAACAGGTGAGCTTAATACATGTGTGTAGAACACAAAAGAACGCGTCGGATGACAAACTAAGGCAATGCATGAGAAGGTTTGGTGACCTCCACTCATCACCTGCCGCCATACTATTGATCTCAGGAGATATTGACTTTGCTGCTGATTTGACTGACTTCAGATATAGGTATGTTTTCTTTTATTTTAAACTAGTATAATCATACTGAAATTTATTCAAAGCTAAAACTGTGAATATTGTATTTTATTCATTGTGTTTTTGTGGTTTTTCCATTTAAATATTTACTCAGAAATTCCCATATTTACTCATCAGGAAAAACATGGAAGTAATATTGGTGCACAAAAAGAACACATCTGCAGCTTTAATTGCGTGCGCCTCGGCTCACTATTGCTTTGACGAGATTGCCTCTACTCTCCCCAGAAAGGTAACCAAAAACCACTAAATACGATTATCACTTAAAAACATCGTTCTGTTTCTTTAACTGTTTGAAAATGATAGAGACAGAATCATGTGTACTGTAATGTGTGTGTGTGTGTTTTTGTTATGTCTGAAGTGTGTGCGTGTGTGTTATACGTGGCTGTGTAGTAATTGTATTAAATGCGTTTAACACTACACTGTACACACACACACACAAGTGGGCCTTAGTTAACATACACTGGTCTTATTGTTTATACACATTGTGTAGTTCGAGAGTACTGAGTTCTGATAAGCTATCGAAAACTTACGTGATTCTACTTCAATACCATTCCTTTGGTTGATTTTTATTTGGTACCAATGAAGTGAACGATAGTTAATATCGATCCGAGTTAGTTATTTGGAGAATTAGACCCAACTCACGTAGGAAAACCTGAATTAGAGCAATGCTTTCAATATAAGGTTGTTTGTGTATGGAATCTATTGTTCGCTCTAGGACTCCCATTCAGTCCAAAGTGCGTAGTTATAGGCTTTGTTTAAGTATGAATTAATTTCAGCAGCTGTTAGGTAATCAAGTAATCGATTTTTACAGAATTTTCAAATTATATCGTCAGCAATATTTTATAAGCAGCTGTCATTGTCTGATATTGATGATAAAGCATTATCCAGTTATAAATAATGCGAATATAAATGTAATGCGGACTTGATACGGTTTGGTCGTGAATAATAAATGCTAATCGGTCGCTTTTATAAAAATACAGCTTAGTAAATATCTATTTCTATTCACTTGAAGGAAAGTCTCTGAATTAGAATAGTTTTGTAGTGACAACACATTTTCCTGTGATGTTTGTTGAAAATGAAATTAAAATTTTGCTCTAATTGAACTTATAAAAATAGAGTGCAAAATGGCTGTGAATTGCTTATTTTTGTTTGTTTGGCAACAAAACAAAAGCGATTTAAATAAATCACTGTGGTTAGCCACTTTTGTGTGCCAACCACTTTATTTACAAACAACATTGTAACATTACATTTGAAAAGGAAAATTTTCATGAATTATATCAATCAGCCTTTAGGTAATAACAGTAATAAAACATTGTCTTTATATCCAGTTTGAAGTAGGAAGATCCTTATTGATTTGGATTTGGGTAGGTACTAAATAAAAGACTTTGTTTAAAAACAAACTTTATTCGCCTAAAAGCGATGAAATTTCAAAAATCCTTCCGTTACTTAAAAAGTGATTCTAAAAGGAACTCTTGCGCGATTTTAGGCTTCTAGACCCATCTGTTTATATGCTGTGTGTTATCTGATTTTTATGAAGTGTATTCTTTAGCACCTCACTACAAATAATTCCATTTATATAATTCAGATATCGAAAAGCGAAGAAGATACGCCAACATGTGAGGTGGAAGTGTTGAACTTACCCATCGAACAACCGCCCGAGCTCGTGTCGATTCGGCTCCGCCATCTTGCCAAGAAGTGCGGCGGTCGGGTCGTCTCGGTGACGGCGCCTACGGCAGTAATGAAGTTCTCTACGCCAGACCATGCTTCAAGGTAAGAAATACACGTTATTTTCATATTGATGCTGACCAGTTGGTATAGCTTGTGTGTATGTCATAGAACGAACGAGATATTGTAATATTTCAAATATGGGAACGGTTTGTAAGTTTCCTAGTTTCGAATTCCTGACCTGCCAGTGTTTTTTAGCAGTAAGTCCATGGAAAAGATAGGTTTGATTCAAGAATTAAAAAAAAAATGTGTTCACTTATCAACATCTCCTTAGCATAAAAACCAAATATAAGATATTGATGAGATAAACTACAACATCAACATTCATTTAATTTCAGCAGCATCAACTTTGGCCCATAGATATACCTTACAAGCTAACATACATATTATGATAAAATAAAAATTGTGTTAGTAAAAAGAACCTTAAACCTATGTTAGTAACACTAAAAAAAAAACGTAATAAACCATGCGTTTCAAACCCCGCTTTTATCATATAAACCACACTGGGCGTGCACTGTAATGCTTGATGTCCCCCTCTTTAAATTGCGTCTCAGACTTCGCGAATACACATGTAATGTAGCGAAATTGAGCCACGACCGATACTTACGTAATTACGCGTCCCCTTCGCATGATGGACGGTAAACACGGGTCAATGTCTCTATGGCTGTTTCCATTGCTTCATGCGTTTATGATCTAGTTTAAAGTTTCCTATCCATGCGGCAATGAACGATATGTGCATAAACAAAGCATTGGGTAATTTATGGGTAACAGGGCCCTCCTATACCCGTACGTATATGCAGGTTTACAGGGTGTAAACAGACCCTTCACATAACCGTCAACCAAGCATTCTGTACATCAAACTAAGTAACTTTACGCAAAAATTATTGCTGGAACTCGACTTTTTTTTTGGGGTGAAAAATCACGTTTTACAAGTAGGACTCGATGGAAAGCATTCAAAGCATTGTGCTGGTGGATGGATTGAATTCCTATTCAATCCATCCGGGGTCGTGGAGGTGTGTAAACTAAAAATGTTACATTAAAAACATGTATTTAAAAAAAAACTTGTAAAAAAGTTGAAACTTTGACCCCCAATATCTCCGTAACTAGAAGGTTCCCAGGTATGGTCTAGAACAAAAAAAAATATCGCAAAGACGGGGAGAACAAGTGCCTTTCGGATATGTTAAGGGTCTATTTACACCCTTTAATATGAATTGTGGAAACGACAGCAGGCAAGACCAGCTGTTAGTGAATTCATCGCAATATAATATGTCGAATTGTCGACGCGTATACCATACTTAAATGTGTAATTTTAAACCATGCAGAAAAACAATGAATAGAATGAAACCAACTGTGCATGCAATGCACAGTTGGTTTAATTGTATACTTTTGGATTGGATCGCAACGGGAATACAACAACAAAACCTAAAAATAGAACTTGTTACCCGACTGCGGTGAAGCCCAAAAGGACGGTTATTAATTGTGACGTAATTAATTTCCGAAAATGGTATGCGAAATATCTCGCTAGTATTTCCCCCTTTGTATTCGCACCTTAATAGCCAGGAGGACATCGATATTCTTTTAAGTTTGCCAGCTGTTACGACGTCATGTTTTACCTTGTGGTTTTTATTTAACGACCCAATTATGATTTCTCTGTAATTATCTTGCTTTGTGTCAGTCTGAGGCATGTGTATTGTTTTGAATACAAATATAAGAACGTAAATGTTTTTGTGTAGATAACAATATCACGGATACCGCGGTTTAAATGTTGGTTGTGGTTTACAAAGATGGTATAAAATATAGCAATGGTAACTCCACACTTTCCGTCCACATTTTCAATGTTTACCAACCTTTGTATCACTATCACTGACAAGGCATTCAACCGTGTTTTGTTTCATGTGATGGGGAACACAGTCTTTTGCCTTCATCTACTGGAAGTATCAAACACGGTCACGGTATCACAAAGTCATTGTAAACATGAACCAACTGATAATATCTTCAAACAATGGACAAAACTAAACGATTTGATATTTCTCCTGCATTGCTTTAAAGCATATTTTTGTAACTGAGCCAGAGGAGTTTTGACATGAATTTGACATTTGAAGACTATTTCGTAAATTGCTAAAAGTTTTTTTGTAATACCCACTTTGTGTGCATGATCTTCGATTCCAGACAGTTACAATTTGAATGTGTCAGTGTGTCATTGCATCGTCAGTCACGAACCGAAACACAGTGATTTTTCAAAACCTTAAAATTTAAAGTGTAACGATTTTTTTAAAGTAGGTTTTTTAAATTTATTTTATATTACAATCAATGTTCACTTGGCGCGAACTCTAGACACACAATGTTATTATCAGGGTAAGAATAATTCAATTTATTTTTCATTTATCGCTAATGTGAAATAAACCCTAGGTTGGTTGATAAGTTTTGCTTCAAGGATATTATACTCAATCATTAACGCAAACAAACTTAATCCTATCATTAAAATGCAAATGAAACAAAAAACGAAGTCGTCATTATAGTCATGAAATTCCATCAAGATTTTCAGTTCTACCATTTCGTGAACTTTCGTGCACTACAAAGAGTGTGACAATGTACCATGAAAGTTTTAAAATGAACCAACCGAATTTACCTAATATGTCATCATAGGCCTAGCCTTTTTCCAACTATGTTGGGTCGGCTTCCACTCTAACCGGGTGCAACTGAATACCAGTATTTCACATGGAGCGACTGCTTATCTGACCTCCACAACCCAGTTAGTACTGGGTAATACGATACCCATTGGGAAGACTACCATTACCACCACACCATTAAATACCGTTTCGTTGGTGAAAAATAATTTCTCATTAGCCTAATTTCTTGCGCGTATTTTTCTTTTGTTTTGTCACGACCAGCTGATTATGGCCGTCATGCGACAGTTTCTTTCTATTTTCGTATCCTTCGCTTTTATCGCAATTGGTTGATTTCAATGGTAGTTAGTAACGTCACACTTGATTGCCATCTCGACCTCAACGGTGCGGAACACTGTACAGAGTTTAATCGTGTCCATTCCTATAAATATTTGTTTTATAACGTGCGCAATTGATTTGGCAAATATTTTCACGTACTGTGTATAAATAAGCGTATAAATTCTCATCTGGGGAAGCGATGAAACGTAATATGCGATTTGTGTTGCAACCTGTTTAAATAATTCGTCGACGGAGCATTAATCTCCCGCCATTCAATATTATTATCATTATATTAATTAGTCATGAAAATCATCATCATTTCAGATATTTTTACAATAGAGAAAATGTGAGGGTATGTTGATAATAATTTCGTTACAACGTCGTCTTTGATCAGCTGTCTCAAAAAAAAAAAAAAACAATACAAAATATCACATAACTCAGTACAATAGTATTGTGAACGAAACCAGTAATTCTAGTTTGTTTTATTGCGATTTCTGCAGGTCACAGACAAATTATAATTGTTTTAACTAAATTATATACTTTATATGCTTCATGCCACATGTTTTACATGTTTTGTATGCTACCGTGACTTGCAAACGATTTATTTTGTATATTACACTACCGAATGACATTAATTATTATTCAAATAGGCCTTGTGAGAGATACCGCTTGACCGTGATGCGCTCTGATTAATTTTGATGACGGTTAATTGGTATAACTTCGACTTATGTTTTCCAGACTACGAGAATATATATCTTGAATATTCTAGATTGTAGTAGCAAAAATGTGTAACTCAATAACATTTGAATACATAATTTAGCAATAAAAATTTCTCTGGTGTGGCATAACCGTGTTTTGTGGCGATATTCATAAAAAAAAACATCTTTCATCTTTTCGGCCGAGTGGGAGTGCAGTTTTGTATAAATCAACAGTTTTTTTTAAAATAATTCTGATCTAGGATCATGTACTGAAGTCATTGTAACAGGTTGCGCGTCGATGACGTTGCGCGTATTGTTACTGTAATTTACCTTCTTTGCTATGAATTATGTAAACCATCGCTGTTATTTTAGCTGGTAGTTTAACGCTATATATGACGTAAATGTGCAACGTCATGGCTGTGTTATATGATATGAACACAATTCCTCCGAAATTATGAGGAAATATCGACAGAATTTGGTAAAATATTGTCTAAAGGAAAGTTAATCCTGTTGATAATTTTGTTTATTATATGGTACAGAACCTACTCATCCCTGTTTCATTTGAAAATAAGGTTGTTTTTAATCTATTTCACAAAGCAGATAGCGCCATTTTTATTGTTAGGAACTGGGTAAATATACGCAATTCTAAGTTTTTTAATCCAGTCTATGTTGATATCTTTACATAGTAAATACTGGCACAGAGATTTATAAAAACTTTTACCATAATGGACCTTGCCTTGTTGGTCATCAACGTGTTTGGTTCATACTGGAACACAGGAACTCTCCACGATCTTTAAGTCGTAGCCACTAAGTGGTGTGTAGGTAGTTTTATACCTGCTTTTGTCGTAATGTAGTAATATCCTTTCAGAGCTCTGATGCGTATGGATGGAGAGGATGTGTACGGGCGCAAGATCAGCACACGGTATGCCCGCAGCGCTGTTCCGCCGACGTATTCCAGTGACGAAGGGTACAGCACTGCCCCGGCCTCATATCAACAACCTGCCTTCGTACCTCCACCGCCTCAGGTTTGTAAAACACATACATAAACTCAGGTCTTTTTCTCATGAGTGTAGGTAGAAACTACAGAAAACCAACTGCTACATTAGAAATTGTTTTCAGTTAGTCTGTAACTTGGGGCTCTGAACTCTGAAGGATTCCTATACTTCTTTTGCTTCGTCCTCTTTCGTACTTCATACTGCAGTTGACTATGTAACTTTTAAGGACTACTTACCCAAAATAATATATTTATGCTCAGGAGCAAATGTTTTGTCTAAGCAAGATAAACTATTTATGACATTTATGATTTAGGTATCACGTTTATCTAGAAATCGCAAACACGACTGCTGAGCATGCTTCCTGGGTTCAATTTCCATAGCAAGGAGATGTCTGGTATTATTTGGTTTTTGCTAGGAATTTCACAAAAAAAAACTGTCCTGCTATCAACACCTCTCTTACTGCATGAGTTTGAAACATAACTGGCGAGATGTGGGTGTACATATCCGCTTCAAAATTCTGCGTTGATTACAGTCGTGATAATGTGTTATAATGTTATGTCAGGTATGTTCATCACCTCACGAGGTGAGCACATTCAGTACTCCGTGCATATCCAAGGAGTGGGCCCTGGCGCTTCAACAGTTGCCCGCGCCTACCCCGCCGCCGCACGACTTCTGCCCGCCGCCCGCACCCAAACCTAGGAAGATTAGGGGCACGCATGGTGAGTCACGAATATTATAGCTGTGTGACTGAAGAGATTATGAGTAGGTTCAAGTAGCAACTAAATGTGGTCGTTGGAGAGGGCGCACTTCAACGCTTATTGTATTGCGTTAGAGCGAGATCGCAACTGTGGGTGGCACTTACGGTTAGTGTAAGTTTGGCGTCGTCGCGCTGATGAATGAAACAGCTAGGTAATGTAAAAAAAATGTTAAGACTGGCATATGCAATCTGTGGCCCTATACGCTACATTATTAATTTAAGCATCAGTGAAGGGATATTTCCGAATGCGCTAAAAAAATCTATTGTAAAACCACTATTTAAAAAACAGGACAGGGAGCTAATGGAATTTCACAGGCCAATATCATTAATACCAATAATTTCAAAAAATATTATTTACAGGGAACTTAATACCTATTTAGAAAAAAAAACAAATACTCTGTGATGAATAGAAAGGATTTAGGGAAAAAAAAAATCAATTAACTTGGCTATATACGACTTTTGCATACTGTTATGACAAACATGAATAAAAATACACCAGTCTGTGCCATTTTCTGCGACATGACACAGGCATTTGATTATGTTCAACATAATATATTATTAAATAAACTTGATGCATATGGCATAAGAGGAAACATATTGAATCTAATACAATCATACCTACATGACAGAAAACAAGTAACGCAAATTAGTCAAATAAATATGAGCTCCAAATGTGATTTTCACGTCATTCGAGCGTACCGTCCCTCATGGAGTTCCGCAAGGCAGTGTACTCGGACCACCCCTGTTTACACTATATTAATGATTTCTCTAAATCCATTAAACATCCCATGACATTGTTTGCGGATGACAGTACGATAACTATACCATGCCATAATAAGAATACATATGAAACGGACATAAAAAATACGTTGATTGAAGCGGTAACGTGGCTGAATAATTAAAAAATGAATATAAATAAAACTTTGATTATGGATTTTTAGCCAACGATCATTATTATTCTCTAGTCTTGACATCGAATATAATAATAATAAAATACACACACAGACAGACACTACTACTACAAAACAGACAGCTAATACTACAAAATTTTTAGGCCTAACTATCGACAGAAACTTAAATTGGAAAGCGCATATTGAGGTTCTAGCCAAAAGAATAAGCAGTGGAGCATATGCGTTATATAAATTAACATGCACTCTAAATATAGAAGCGCTATTAACGTAGGCCGTTAATAGCGCTTCTATATTTAGAGTTTAGGTACTATGGTTTAGTTGAATCCGTCATTGTGATTATATGGTGTTATCTTCTGGGGTAACTCAACCGATAGGGATATCATCTTTAAAAGACAAAAGCGTTGCTTGAGATCTATGTTTAATCTCAAAACGACCGATAGCTGTAAAAATTATATCACTAAATATCATATATTAACATTACCTTCACTTTATATATTAGAAATAGCAATGTTCGTAAAAACAAATCCACATTTATTTTCTCGTATGGCAGACAAATATCCAAGAAACAGACATGATGATAGCAAACTATGTGTACATACATACATCAAAAACTTCTCTTATGCTCAAGTGTTTTTTGCATGCCACAAATTATCTACAACAAATTGCCCAAAAGTTGGAAAGAGAAAACTATACCTAAATTTAAACAAACATTGAAACTGTTTTTGGCACAAAAAGCATATTATAGTATTACAGAATTTTTAAACGACTCATGGCGATTATTGTAAATAAATAAATATAACCAATAATGTAGTAATTATGGTCATGTAGTGGTGGAGAACTTAAATATGCCTATATTATAAATGTTATTATTATAATTGTTTTCATTATAACACAATCAAAAACCTCTGCCACAGGAAATCAATTCAGCTCGGTTGTCAAATTTATTTCCGCACAAAAATAACTAATAAATCCACGTGGGTAATGTGTGAACCTAATCGTAGTGCGATTAGAACCAGTTATCGAAAAAGTGTATTGAAATATTTCATTATTACTTTTGATTGTGTTATTGTTATTATTATTTTTGTTAGTTTTATTAATTACCCCTATGAAATTATAATTAGAATATTTGTACGCCATTGACGGCAAGATATAGCGCTCATTTTATTAATATTGACATCTGTACTTTTGTTTACCTATGTTCTGATAATAAAAATATTTGAATTTACGAAAACTTTTAAAAGTGCGCAACGGAAGACGTTGCGTTGGGCGCTCGGCGCGCGGAATTTATTTTTGTGCTGTTTTCTTGTTTTTGTGCTGATTGTAAGGCAAGCCGGGCTGGCTTGTAAGGTAGGCGTTCCACTGCACTCGTGAACTGTTACTATTATTTGAAATCTAGCATTTTATATACCAATAATAAAGTAAACATGATGGCCCTACCCTACAGCTTCAAAATTATTTTCCACCAGGTTCTGTAAACCTGGACCGGTCAGGCTGCTCATCAAGCAATAGCGGTGAAGGTCGTCACCGGGAGCATAGTGCCAGCCGGGCCGTGTCTCCGTGGAACTCTTCGGCAAGCTTCAGCGAACATAGTGAGGCTGAGGAGTCTACCGCTGAACTTACCGTGTCTAATTTACCGCCTTATGAGTCTACGGTTCTGCAGGTAAGATTGCACTTTGATGGTGCTGGTGGTTAAGGCCGCACTGTCTCTCTGTCTTGGGGGCCTACCACTACTTCATATAGCAGTATTATTTGGATCGTCACTTCAGTGTCGGAAAGTGATGGAGATATAAAAGACTGAAGACGTGTAGCTCCAATTCTTTCCCGTACTAAAATAAAATATACTGCTATAAGAGTTTGTGTTACAGTCCCTGATGACTAGCGACTTTCATTTGCTGGCTTTAAATAATGAAGGCACCGAGCATTATTTTTTTATAAGAATGACAATATTCTTATCTTAAGATCTATGCCCCACAAAGACGTTTTCACGGTTTGTCTGTGTGAACTATGCAGATGCTCCTTTATATTTTCGCAAGTTTCTCTTTCATAGGTGTCTCGCAATACTCTAAGCGCTTAAGGTTTGGTTTTATTAGACACAACACACACGAGACGTCATGAAACTGACGTTTTTAAAAAAACCTCAATGTGGTCGGCCGTTCTGACGTCAACACTCTTTGGAAACCTAAGCTTAAGCAAACCACCCAGTATTCACGATGCTTACGAAAATAATTTACACTCGCTATTATGCATTGGTCCTGATATCTTTTATGTTTGCATTCGAAGTTGGACGAGGTGATTGTATGGCAAGGGACTTAAAACCTATAGATCTTGACCAACTGACACATATTTCCTATTAAAACTGATTTGTGGCTTTTGTAGACACTTATTCAATTAAAAGCTTAATAAATATATACAATCGCCTTGACGAAGCCTTCTTGTAAATTCTTGTCCTTGTCTGTGTTGAGCTTTGGTTGGGTTTATATACAGGTTGAGTTTTGAGGTTGTGGTCAACAAAAATAAATTTAAAAAAAAAACAAATGAATATTTGTAATATTCCTTTTTGCCCTTAAAATTTAAAAAAGAACTTTTTGTTTTGAACTTTGAACACTCATCTTAGTTTTAATTATAAACGCCGCTTCAAAACTCACTCCTGTTTATTACAATATGTCAATGTTACCATCTTTAGTAATTCATCATCAACCAAAAGTCAAATTATCACAAAATTATAAACAAGTTTAATTGGGATTAAAGAACTTATTAAATTGGCATTTAAGAACTTATTTAATGGCTTGGCTTATGTTGTGAATACACAATAAAAATAAATCTATAACATTTCTCAAAATGCAAGCGAGAGGTCCCAACTGACAGACAGTGCTTTGCTTTGATAATTCATCACAGGCACACCATCAAACATATAAATGGGTAGATTTTGCGCAAGTCATTAATTGGTTACTTTGAACAAGTACTGAAGCAAAGCTCTAATTGACGGTCTTTAATGATCGAATCGGTATCAGATAATATTAGAATAGCGAAATCTACCTTTCTGAATGATGGGCATCAAATGAAAAACTTTCATATGCCCCAACATTTCTTAATTATTTACACAGAAAATACCAATTGTCACTAGGTCTTTCAATCGGTACACGTATGTATTATTAAGTCATTTAATGTTAGTTCTGTATGCCTGCTTTTCTCTTATTTTATTTGTAACCCGTTTCTTTCCATAGCTTAATGTTAGTTAGCTAGTACATTTTTTTTATAATATCATACTTGGTTTAATTTGTAAAATTTTAGCTTTTATAATATTGTCCTCATATCTTGTTTAGGAGATGCTGACTCAACTATTCAGCCAGTACGTACAGACGGTCCGCGTCTCAGTATGGGCAGCTGGGGAGGGTCCGTTAGCTACTGTAGTGCTACGCTCAGAGTGGGATGCGAGGCTCGCTATCGCACGCATCCACAAGCGCCGCTTAGACAACCAGTGGACGGGGCGTCGCCTAGAACTGTCTCTAGGGAAACCCTCGCCCGCACCGAATCTAGACGTACTTAGAGCACGTCTTAGAGCCATCCTTCTGGATCAAAAGAATCACACGCTTCCCCTACTAAGACTGAGGGATGCGTATGCAAGTCGCCATTGCTGCGCGCTGACGACATCAGATATAGCAAAGCTCAAAGACACAGTCATCATACACGAAGGATTCGGCAGAATGGTTCAGTTGGTAGATCTAACACCAGTGTCGAACTCTGAGATGGAGGAGGCACCCTGGAAGTGCCACATCCACGCGTCCATGAACACCGGACAGGAAGACGGCAGCCGCATCTTGCAGCCTGTTTATATGGAGATCTCGACTTTGGCTAAGAATGTACACATTCTGTTGGAAAATCATGGAGGAATTTTACCATTGTTAAGGTAAACTTTATTTAATCTTCCGCAGTGGTTTCATTTTGTAAGCTAGTCCTAGATTATGCCCACGGCTTCGCCCGCGTGGAGTTCGGGAATCGCCCTCGGGATCTTACTTCTGGGATGATAAGTAATCTATGTATGTAGAGTACATACATAGATTTATGTATCACTGATACACATGTCTCATAATTTTAATTGAAGAATGTGTACACCAATTTTCGAGTCAATCGACCCAGAAAATAATAAGTTTCACAGAAAATTCAACCCCATCTCACCCTCTTAGGGGTTGAATTTCGATAAACTCTTTCATAGTGGATACCCACTCCTCACAAAGAATACACCCATCAAATTTCATGTCTTTAAGAACATCAGTTTAGGCTGTGTGTTGATATATCAGTCAGTCAGGCCTTTGAATTTTATATTGGGGAATGATTTTAGAAAAACTGTGATAAACGTTTCCCATAATTTTATCTGAAGAGTATGCACACTAATATTCAAGTCAATCGACCCCGAGAATAAAAAGATTGACAGAAAATTCACCACCCCATTTTACCCTTTTAGGGGTGGAATTTCGAAAAACCATTTCTTAGCGGATACCTACTCTTCACAAAAAAAGCACCCTCCAAATTTCATGTCTCTAGGACCAGCGGTTTGGGCTGTGCGTTGATATATCAGTCAGCCAGTCAAGACATTGAATTTTAAATTGGGGGATGAGTTTGGAAAAACTGTGAAACACGTATCTCATAATTTTAACTGAAGAGTATATACACAAATTTTCAAGTCAATCGACTCCGAGAATAAAAAGTTTCACAGAAAATTCATCGCCTCATTTCACCCACTTAGGGGTTGAATTTCGAAAAATTCTCCTCTTCCTTATTCCTTGTCTACATTATAAAAGGAACCTTTGTGCACAATTTCAGCTTTCTAGGTTAAAGGGTTTGGGCTGGGCGTTGATGAGTCAGTCAGTCAGTCAGGACTTTTATTTTATTTATATATTTTATTGACTTTGAAGTAGATTCATGAAAGTTTTTTAGCTAAGTCCACTTTTATGAACCGTTACTTTCGAATAACGTTATTTCTAATATTTTAATGCAGGGCATGGGACATGGGTTCGATTCCCATGTCGGGCAAAGCGTTATATGGTTTTGTATCAGGATTTTCTTAATAACAGCCGCGGAGTCTGGATTTGTGCCCGGAAGATGGCAATAGACTCGCCCCCTATTACATAGGACAGAAACATAACTGGAGATAAGTGAGTGTACTAATAAGTACAACTCTACCTACTTAACCCTTTTGAGAATGCAGGCGTGATTCGAAAAATTATTTACAATAGAAAATTGAATTGAAAATTATTGTAAATAATTTTGACATTTTAAAGCAACTTATCTATCTTCCATAGCTTCGTGGAGTGCTATGAGGCTCGTTTCGACGCGCTTATGTGCGACCCACGTCACGGCGTGGCACTAGAGCTGCTCCTGCGTAGCGTGGAGGGACTAGAGGTGCGCGACGCTCCCTCGCGCCACCTGGCGTGGAAGAACGCGCCTCTAGCCGTCACGCCGCCGCTTGCTCACACTGCTAACAGTCAGTATAATACTACAGATATTCGATTTTCGCTTTCCATCGCGTTCTATGTCTGGCGACCTTTCTCCAGTAAAGGCCTGCTGAAGTTTCAACTCTTCTTCAATAACAGGAGAGGGGCAGGTGGGGCATTGCCCTACGGCAACGTACTACTGACATTAAAAGTATTCTATGTCCTAACCCAAGATATGATGTACCTGTGTGCGATATTTCACCGAAGTCCGTTCTGTCGTAAAGGCGTGAAAAGGTTGTAGGCGATCAGAAATAGCTATTTACAAATTTATGTTCACGGGGGATACTTTGAAACATCATCTCTGGATATTTTTTTGTCTAAGTGTCTTGTACATATATTATACTCTGGGTGATTTTATAAACGAGGGCAATACTTTAGGGGCGTGTAGTAGTCACGGTAGTCTTAGCAACTTATAGTATGGGACTCGCTCAAAAATATGTAACAGCTGTTCCCTACATTTTTTTGCAGTTAGTTAAGCGACCATAAATGTATGGATCAACTGATTTTTTTTCGCTTTTTCAAGGTTGTTCCGATAGTAAAAGTTGTTCATTATTTATGAGTACATCACTACCTTAAAGTTTTGCCTACATTTAACCAATCACACTGTATACCAGTAAAATAGTACATAGACAACAAGAAAAAACTAAAATGACGATGGGGTGGCTATGCCATTTCCGTCCTGTTAATTTCGCTTGCAACCTTCCCCTTTAAAAACTTATTATGTTTCCATGTGACATTGTTCTCACATTGGTTTCGTTTGCAGGCGAGAGCTCTCGCTCAAGCAGCGAGCGCGAGCGGCCCCGCACCGCGCCAGCTCTAGAGCCGATGCTAGCTCTGTTCGAGAGGGAACTTATCGATCTCCTGCGTACGGCTCCTAGATGCTCCATACCATTCAGCAAGTTAGTATTACACCATCACCATCATCTTTTTGCCGTTGTACCATTTTACGTAATGTCGGCGCAACACGTTTTCTAATTTACCTTGTCTTGCTATCACTAACTAAAAATTGTATATTTAGTTAATTGACTTAAGGTCAATTAACTAAATATACAATTTTTCAATTTAACTGTTAGTTTTGTGTTTTAGTATGACAATAGCGGCCATTGATCCACCTACATCAATTGACGTTCTTTATTTTAAAAACGACATCGACAATCAACATCGTGATCCTCAAATTTGTTTACCAATGAAACCGATACATAGCTTGATTCGTGCAAAGCGATGTTAGGTTAGTCTTTCGGGTAATGACCGCTATTACAATACTAAAACCCAACATCTATAGAATATGGATTACTTGCTGTATAAAAATGGGTTATTTTGAAGATATTGTATGAAATCTTAATGATGAAGACACTGCGATAGTTGCCTTCCCTTCTGAACATCGGTTAAATTGAAATGCATCAATTTCCTCGAACTAAGTTAAAAAATCGCTAAACTTACCACCTTTTTTTTTTTTTTTTATTCTTTATGGGCTTACTCTTCACCTCAATCTAGTCCTGAGGACAGAGATGAGGTCGACGATGGAACGAGCTAACCCAAAAGAAGCCTATTAACTCGCGATTTAAATAGATTGGGGTCATATGAACTTGGAAACACCGACGCAGGCAGGAAATTCCACCCCACCTGCCATCCACCTGCTTCTGAAAGGTCGATCAAGTCGGATCAATGTATCTAATGTCGTCAAAACTATTGTCTAGCGTTAACTGTTCGTATTGTTAAAAAATAAATAAAAACAGCCAATCAGATTACTTCAGTTGAATAGGGTTTTAGAAATCAAGGTTTAACATGATAGTATGTTTACAGACTTATACCCGCCTTCCATCATCATTTCGGCCGGCAATGCCGGGTGGCTGACTATGGCTTTACCAAACTGCCGGATCTGCTCGCTGCTCTCGGAAACGCCATTGTGGTAAGTACTCGCTATTTATAGTATTTAACTTCATATTTAGCTTATATTTCGGTGGCTAAGTTACAACAACCGTGCTGATTGATGAATCTTCGAAGGTAAGCTACTGTTGCCGAGGTCAGTCCATGGATAAGTTAACCTATACACTAATAAAATTTGATGGTTAAATAACGACTATTAGAGAATTTGTACAAAAAGAAAAACAATAAAAAAAAACAAGAAACAAAAAAAAACAACAAAAAGAAAGAAAACAAAAAAAAAGAATGTAAAATTAAAAAAAAACAACAAAAAGAAAGAAAGAAAACAAAACCAAAAAAAAAGATAACAAAAAAAAGAAGAACAAAAAAAACAAAAAATAAACAACTAAATGAAAAAAGGGACTAATGGGACTGGGCAGGACATGTCTGTCGCATGCCGTACGAACTGTGGGCCCGTAAAGCTCAGGATTGTTGCCCTGAAACTGACACGGGGTCGCGGCAAACGACGAAGGAGATGGCGGGACGAACTGGATGTCTTCCTTGAGAATTGGAAAGAAGTAGCACAGAAGCGTGAGCTTTGGAAAGAGGCCTCTTTGCCCAGTAGTGGGACAATATGGGCTAGCTATAATAATAAAAGAAAAACAATAAAAGAATCAAAAAAAAAGAAAAGAAAGAGAAAAAAAAACAAAAGAAAACAAACAAACGACACCAAAAAGACAAAGGAACAAAAAAAAAAACCAACAAAACAAAAGAAAAAAACAGAAGATAACATATTACTTTAGTTAGGAGCACATAAATATTAACGACTATGTGACGCGCGCTCGCTACGCTTGCATTTCATATCACACACCCACTTTCTGTCACAAATATCGTCGTCGCTCCACCGGCCTTCGGCCTACGCTCGTCACACCAGCTACCAAGACTTTTAGGATATTTTTTTTTGGAAAATTGCTGATTACCCATGCGTTGCGGTAATAATACACATTATAATATTATACAATACTTAGGATGTATGTCTTTGATGTCAGCAACCACGTAGGGGTCCGCACGGGCCGATGCCTGCCAGGGCTGCGGGACTGTTCGAAAGAGATACCGCGGCCCTGGAACACAAAGGGCAAGGAAGGAACATGGATGGGTTTTAGTCAGTACAAGTCTGACACTCCCTTCCGCTCCGCCCAGAGCGGGGGGGGAACAAAAAAAAGGATGTATGTCTTTATTTCATGCAAAATTACGGGATTCAATAATTGTAGTACTCGATATTATGACAAAATAGTTTTAGAAGGAAAGATAATTCTGTAAAACAATATTTCGAATTTTTGAACATTATGGTTACTGAAGTTTATATCAAAAGTGTTATGGATAATGATTTACGGAGAAACAATTTTAGGAGAAGGGAGTATCGTGTAAAAACATATTACTACACCCTCCCAAAAAGTGTAGGTAACTTAGATGCACTGGAAATGATGTACATAGACAACGTTTGCTAAAAAAATTGTAAGGGCAAAATAAAAACAGTAATATTCTATCTGCGTTCTTATATTAGCCATTACTTATACATATATTCATAATGTATTATATCCCGCGATTCATGAGGTAATGGTCTTCACACTGAGATATATCACTTAACCAGTCTGCGTTCGTCATTGAATCAAGCCGCACGTGTAGTTCACTAACAAAATCGTCCCAGGGACAGGAACTTGAAGACGTAGCGGGACAGCACACAGGAAAGGGGTCAGGCGTTGAAATATAATCAATCAATTTTCAAAGCGTCAATCAGTTACTGCTGGTGGTAGACCTCTTTCTTGCTCACTCTCTTTATGTTCGTCAGATCGTCTACTTCTGCTTGTTATCTAGATCTTCAAACGGCTTTCGAGATCTTGTTGTCATCGTTGAAGTCGATGTCCTCGTTGACGTTGATGGTACAAACTCAGCACAAATATTTTCACTTATTGGTTCTAGAATGAGCAAATCGGTTTGCACGCAGCTTGGCCAATTAGTATTTGCCTGAAGCCAACTTCTGTTATCACGTTTAAAAATTTCACTTTTGCGGTGGGATCGTAACCATCTCTTTTGAACTGCACGTGTGAACCTTCGACAAAATTTCTTCAGGGTAACACTGTCTTCATCAGAAAGACTAGAACCCAGTCGAATAACAACAGAATTGAATAATATTTCATGATCGAAGGAAGAAGTATCTTGGTTCCTCAGAATAACAAACAAATCCAAGTTTGTAATTATGCTTTCCATTATTCACAATCACTAAGACGCACGGTGCTATCAGATGTTAGCAGTAGAAATGCTCTAAGTAAACTAAAATTAAGAACCTGATTTTTGACTATTTATTGTTATTGACTAATGAGAGTATTACATTTACCTAATTTTCCTCATTAAGTGATAATGCACTATTTGCTAAATTAACGTATGCCCTAATTATCTTTTGTGTGTATCCTTTTAACTAGTTAATTCATTAGGAACTTAAGTATTTAGACATATGAGGTGATTATCTCAATGAGGTCACTAGTTAATGAGAACTTGATCACTTGCCCATTATAGAGGAGATTACAATTTAGTACAACGAACTTTTGTGATTTCTTAGACTGTTTTGGCCTATAGTGTAAATAAAATATTGTAAACTAGGCTTAGTATACTCATATAAGCATAAAAAAACAAGCATTTAAGCATTAAAATGAATCATCAACATAAAAAAGATTAGGTTAAATTTTGAGGATTAAATAAAAAAAAACACAAATTGTGCCGCAGTACGAAGGATGTCAATAATTTAATTACAAATAAATAGTACTATATCTGTGTGTAAATATATAATGGCCAACTTTATGATTCCACAGATAGCCTCATTTTTCATGTCAGTGCCATACAAATTTTACTTAAAAACATAACTCCTTCATTTCTACACGCAATTGCTTCATACGAAATTTTATAGTATAGTAATGATTAGCAGAATCCATTGCTAGCCATAAAAAGGACCATTATTACTACAGGAAACGGGATATTTACCATGTTTACTATTTTTGTCGAGTTCCCGATATTTCGGCGCTGTTGCAAGCACCATGATCACGGATAAACTGAAGTTAAAAACGAACAAGAAAGAGGGTAGACCGATTTGTCTGCTCATAAACACCCACCCGCAATAACTTCAGTTTATCCGTGATCATGGTGCTTGCAACAGCGCCGAAATATCGGGAACTCGACAAAAATAGTAAACATGGTAAATATCCCGTTTCCTGTAGTAATAATGTTAGTGACCATGATAGTTTAAAATCTTATAAAAAGGACCCTTCAAAATTCAAGTCTCTGTCTATGAAAGGCGTTTTTCAGCCCACCTTGCGTTGTCTCCACACCCTAATGCGCCAATCGTCATTAAAAAAAATACTTTGCGCCCGTCGGTGAAAACCACCGTGCCCCACTGATTCATGCCCCAGTTCAAGTATTGAAGGGTGAAACTTAAACGATTGGCACTTTGAGCCCTGGACAAAGGAATTCGAACAACTCGTCGTTTTGTGAAATCATCCTTAAAAAGTTGCATTCAGCCTAATCGATACTCGCAATGAAAAAAAAAAGAGTTGAGACTGAATTAAAACTCCTTGGTGTACTTTCAAATAATTATTTAGTTTTCAAATGGGTAGTATTTAAACGAGCGAAAATAAATTCAAATTAAAGGTGTCAAAAATATTGAAAATGGGCTACTGAAATACTAAGTGAGCGACAAACAGTGGGCGAATACAAATGTTTTAAACAACGACTTGAAAATACAAATTTGAGTTACTAGTTGTTCAATACGATCGGTGTGATAATTCAAGGACTGAAAAAAACCTAAAACATGGTTATTAATCACTAGATTGTAGTTATGGCGTAGTCGACGTAGCCTCGCTGCGCGGGGCTCCGAACCTGACCTGTCTGGGTCGGGGTGCCACAAGTCTCTCTCAGCCTTCGCTCACTCTTGCTTCCTTTGCTCATTCTACTTGCCGCAATGACCGGATAAATCGTTACTTACTTGGTACAATAGTCGGCCATTCAGTATATTGGTCGCCAATTAAATTTTTATTCGCCCGATTAATAATTTCCCTTTTGAAATAAATAATTTTACACTATCTTTTTTTAATAATTTCATTAAGTAATTATTAGATGCTTTTAGTAGACTTCAAGAGAAGGAGATTTATTCATAACTAGCGACCCGCCCTGGCTTCGCACGGGTGCAATGTAGATACACATATACATATAAACCTTCCTCTTGAAACACTGTATCTTTTGCTGAAAACTGCATTGAAATCCGTTGCGTAGTTTAAAAGATCTAAGCGTACAGACCGCGGGAGCAAGTTTGTTTTATTCTATTAAAAGATAAGCAGTACTGAAATACCTGGTCTCAAAATCAAAAGAAAATTCTAGCTTCGAACACCCGTATCTATAAACAAGTCAAAGTGATTAGGTACTTGAGTAAAAGTCATTACTTGTTATTGCTTGAAGTTAGAACTGTCAAAAAATTGAATTCTTAGCTTTGCTTTTTTTAAGGGTACTTGGTTGCAATTTTTGTCTATTGCATAAAAATGTTTGTATGTCAAACCATAGGCCGTAACGTTAAAAAATGTTAGGTTAGTAATCTATTTAAGTATTTTTGGGTTTTTAGCTTGTTTTCAGGACTCCTAATATACGTTTTAATAAATTACGATTTGGTCAATCATTAGCGTATGAATGTGTTCTGCACAGCACAACGATAGCGATAAATGTTTTAGTAAGTTAGACGGTGCATGGTAAATGCACGCTGTACTCTTAAGGATAAGGTTTATTTTCGATTAATAGATTTATGAAATACGAGTATGGCCGACTTCGGATCGATTGCTTTTACTGACCTGCGTGTGGCAAACTGGCGACATGACACCGGGTTCCGACACATTTTCAACTACATGCTCTAACTCCTTATTTCCTATTTCCAAGGGATTCACTATAGCTAAGTAAGCTGAATAAATATTAAGAAATACGATAAATGCGAATTTTGATTACGAAATTATCTCGAACTAAGACCGTGTTATTGATTGTTATTAAAAATAAGATATTTCTTTCGTTACAGTGGTTGATTTCGTTAACTAACACAGTACACAAAGAGAAAGGGGTTATTATGTAGGGGGAATGGGTTGCAACTTGCAACCCACTAATATACCAGTACCAAGGTATGATCTTCGATATGTTACTCTGAAGTAACTGAGTTTTGTAAGTGAAAGAAAAATAAAAGCACAATTATTGTTTATATTTCACATTTTAATATATTGTTTTACTACTAAGGTGACAAAACAAACTGTTTTAACCTTGAGATTCATTCGATTTTAACATAATATTCATTGCCATGTTCATGCCATAAATCTATAAATGAAACCGACTTTCGACTAGTGAATAATGAAGAAACAAATTGAACCTTCACACACAAACAGTGGTCCCTAGAACACGTAAAGTTTCTTCATTGGTTTCATCGTCGATCTCTCCAGTCTCGTGTTGCATTATCAAACTGTACAGGAAAATATTCAACCAGTTGGCAAGGTGATTAAAGCAAAAATGATGAAAGTGGCCGTAACTACACTCGGTGTTTGAAGGCCTCGCACGAATCACATTGGCTAGAGTGTCTGTGCCTATACGGTGGCAAAAGCAGGAAGCGTGTTGACGTTTCGAACACTCATCGATATGCACGTGACATTTGATAAAGTTAAGCACCATCGCAAAACTTACGAATCTGTCGCAATATGTAGGAGGTCCTAGATCTCCGAATATGGGTAAAAATGAGTCCCAATTGAGGAGAACGCGATCATCTTTTGACCTCGACCGATCGTAGTTGTATTCTATATTCAGATCTTTCTGGTTCAAGAATTTTGTTCTGATCCTGCGAGTAGAAAGCTCCCAGACTTTTCGTCGAACAGTTTCAGCTTCGTCGTTATTAGGCCAAAGTGCTCGGACGAAATTTTTGTAGTCATCAAAACCGAGAAAATTGGCCATGAAGAGTATCATTTCCAACGGTAAATCAGTTATCTCCATTGTTGACACAAACGGTGACATCAGCGGGAGTCGCAATGTTTCGTATTCATTCATTTTATTGATCGCGCTTGAAACGCGTGCGTTATCGCGGACGAGAACGACGAGACTACTGGAACTATTGATCGGTACACGCCTACACGGCTCTCGGTGAACTCAAATAATACGCTTGTGTTTATTCTCGAATGATATTATGCTTTAACGCATTGTAATAGATTTGGTTTTCAGTTGAAGATATGATTCAAGGTTAGACGGAGTGTTTAGTCAACAGGTCGTAAAAAAAGGTGGAGGAATCTGCTTGAATGCTAAACAATAACAAAAATGTATTTAATGTTGGCTTACCTGACAAGATAATAAAAGTATAAATGTTAACATAACAGTATCAGTTTTTGTATTGGGTAGGTTTATGAACTTTGTATTCGCAGTTATCACATAAATAATACGTCCTTTAATATGAAATTATAGTGTAACAATAAGTTGAGGTACACATCGCATTTATAATGCACCGAACTACAAATATAAGCTTATTTACATAAGATAAAGGCTCGATGACATAACCACAAGTTTTATTGTTTCTTAATATAGGGTGACTGGTAATTAGTGACCGATACTTAAATACGTGATTGTACTCATGAAAACAAACGAATTTTCCCAAAGAATTTTTTTTCATAAGGCCCGCTGTCGTGTTATTGTAATAAAAGTGAATGAATATCAAAAAAAAATGTTTCTTTGGGAAAGTTTTTTATTATCATGAGTACAATCACGTGTTTAAGTATCGGTCACTAATTACCAGTAACCCATATAAGTACATTGGTTAATACGGCCACATAATATGCAATTTTTGTAATGACAGATGAAAATGTGGATAGATACGTTTTTCAGAGTAAAATGCTTTTTATTCTCAACTAGCTGCTGCCCGCGACCTTCGTCCGTGAAATTATTATAAAGATATTACTTACATCCCTATTTGAATCGGATTTTGTTAACAATTTCAAGGGTTTTAATGTTTTTGCACGAAACCCTTATCCTTTTTCTAAATCAAATCAAATGATTTATTTTTGCGGAAACACTTACAATGGTGGAATAATATTTACATTTTTCAAGTGATTCTACCGTAAGGCATGCAAAATGTATACAATCACGGTTTAGCACAACCAAGATTGACATTGAAGTACATACATATTATATACAATTAGATCAAATATTTTAAGATATTAAATTAATGCAATGTCTTAATACAGAAAAATAATTTATTCAATAATAATAATATTTAACTTATTTCAATGTCATGCTTAGAATTATTACAATATTTAAAGATACATGCAAAATTATTGTTATTACTTGATGTCACTGTGAGGTCTTAAGTTTGGAAAAGTTATCGTTTAAGATGTCGTTCAAGTTATAGTAACATTTATTAACTAAAAGGCTCTTTAGAGTTTTCTTAAATAAGGCAGTATTTATTGCCCTTATTTCTTTGGGTAATTTATTGAAAATTACTGGAGCTATGTGAAATACACTTTTGTGCATTAAAGCGGTGTATGTTCGACGGACATACGAAGTGCGTCACCTTGTTGCCTATTATTCACTTCTGAGGCTAATGTAAACAATGTTTTATTGATATTTACAAATACTGAGACTTCATAGATATATAGGCTTGGGAGAGTTAAAATTTTATACTTCTGGAAAAACGGTTTACAGGTTTCGATCATTTGAAGCCCAAACATAGCCCATAAGCACCGTTTTTGTGCTTTAAAAATTAGGTCAATATCAGTCGAGTTCCCCCAAAAAATCACATCACACTTCAGGACTGAAGCAACTAAACCATGATATGCAGTTAACAAGATATTGATATTTTAAACCTGCTTTAATTCATGTAGCGCATATATATATATGTATGTGTAATATATGTATAGTGCTTCAATTTGTCATTTCCATTTTAATTTGTTATCCACAGTAAGACCAAGAAATTTTGTTGCTTGCACTTCTGATACAGGTTCACCCTTATTAAATCTTAGGCATAATTGAATTCATATGTTGGCTAAATGTATTATTTTTGTTTTTCCAATGTTTGCCTTCAGATTATTACTGCCTAGTCATTGAATGATTGCATTTAGACTACTGCTTATATCATGTTCATAAGACATTCTGTCATTACACTTAATTGCAACGGTACTGTCGTCGGCAAAGAGTGTCATTGGGTTTGAGTTCGCATTTGGAAGGTCATTAATGTAAATTATAAAGAGTAGTGAACTCAATATACCTCCTTGTGGGACACCATTTTGTATTTTACGGCCCTTTGATAAGTATGTCTCCTCCTTCTTAGTTCTAATATCAACTCTATTAATTTGTGTATACTGAGTGCAGTTTTGAGGTAATTTTTAATTAATTCTAAGATGTTACCTCTTATGCCATATGGCTCTAGTTTATATTATAAGATGTCATGTACCACGTGATCAAAAGAAGAAAATAATTCTAAAAGAATATAGCTTAAGTTACTTCCTATAACATCAGTTATCTGCGAGTAAAAGTCCTGTCAAAATCGGTCCAGCTGTTTCGGACATTAGCCGGAATAAACAGACATACCGACAAAAAAATTAAAAAAATGTGAATATCCGTTCTGTAAAAAGCTGTTACGTTGAAATTACAAACATTTCGATTTTATTTATTTATATAGATTATGGCTAGACAATGTTATGTTATGTAGTTAAATCAATGATGTACCATTTTACTTGCAAATTACCTACGGATGAATAGAGCACTTTAAGTAATCTTAAACATTTAAATCAGATGGAAAAAAACTTCTTAAACAATAATTAAATCGTTGGCAGTAAAAATTATCTATACTTATAAAATTCAAAGTTCTGACTGACTGACTGACATATCAACACAGCCCAAACCGATGGTCTTAGAGACATGAAAAGACCCGGCGAAACTGTTTTATTTGACCATAATTCGCTTATAGATCATAGTCGTAACACGTTTTAATAGTGATTGAACTAATTACTAGGTTAGTAATCAGGATAGTCTCTAGCCGCAGTCTGGCAGTTTTATGATTTATCAATTAGGTACAATGCAATGCACAGGTAACGAAGTAAAAATTCGGTTTTAGCTTAAGACGAGAAGCAACACACGTACCGTCAAAACTAAAACTGCGGGGGAAATACAGTAGTCTTAGAGACCAGAAGCGAATTAGAAAGTTATGTTTCTTACAATTTGTCTTTCAACAACTTGCACATAAGTAAATAATAAGTACATCAGAATTATATAACACGACCCGAACGAAAATTATTATCTTCCCTGGCCCCTGTCAGTTGCCTACTACCAAAACCCAAAGAGAACCAAAAAGCACAGAGGATCATCCAAAGAGGCCGTTTACAACACGCGATGCCTTTTTATACCCTCTTACTCGAACCGGGTAGGTTGGAAAGAGAATTATCTAAGAATAGTTTATTCGAATCTTCCTTTATGATCCATCGTAAATATTATTATTGTTTGATTCATTTTAAATAAATGTGCAGAGATCCCACAGTTAAAAACCTTTATCGGAAGATTTTTAGGTTATCTTGTAAATAGACCTACATCTCTTCTCTCCCAACTTTTTCGTCTTAGTTTCCATTTATTTTTCTGTTAGTCTTTAGTCGTTTTACAACTATGTATAAGTTGCCATAATGCCTCTAAGAGTGGGTCCCAAAATACATGTAACCTCGCCAGCCTTCTTTGGACAGTGTACTCTTTGTGAAGAGTAGGTATCCACTAAGAAAGGGTTTTTGGAAATTCCACCCCTTAGAGGGTGAAATGGGGTGTTGAATTTTCTGTGAAACTTTTTATTCTCTGAGTCGATTGACTTGAAAATTTGTGTACATGCTCTTCAGTTAAAATTATGAGATACGTGTATCACAGTTTTTCCAAAATCATCCCCCAATTTAAAATTCAATGTTCAGACTGACTGACTAATATATCAAGGCACAGCCTAAAACGCTGGTCCTAGAGACATAAAATTTGGAGAGTGTATACTTTGTGAAGAGTAGGTCCACTAAGAAAGGGTTTCAACGTACAGCCAAAACCGCTGGTACTAGTTATCCGCAAAAAAAGGGTTTTTCATAATTCCACCCCTAAGAGGGTAAAATGGGGTGCCGAATTTTCAGTGAAACTTTTTATTCTGTGAGTTGATTGACTTGAAAATTAGTGTACATACTCTGCAGATAAAATCATGAGACACGTGTATCACAGTTTTTCCAAAATCATCCGCCAATATAAAATTCAAAGTCCTGTCTGACTGACTGATATATGAACTCACAGCCTAAACTGCAGTTCTTAAAGACATGAAAATTGATGGGTATGTTCTTTGTGAAGAGTACTATGAAAGAGTTTTTCGAAATTTCACCCCTAAGAGGAAAAGGTGAAATTGGGGGTCGAATTTTATGTGAAACTTAATATTTTCTGGGTCGATTGACTCGAAAATGTGTACACACTCTTCATTTAAAGTTATAAGACGTGTATCAGTTTTTCCAAAATCCAACAGAGACCAATAGAGTCAAATATGGCTTCGGGCGCGGGGTGTGCGGGGCGCGGGAGTATTTACCTATTCCTAAGGCGTTAGCTCGTGATACGCGACATTGATATCAAATATTATGTAAAAGTATTGTTTATAAATAGATTCCTAATAAATCATTTGATTGTTGACATCGGTGTCCAATCTCAAACCAAGATATTTTACATTTGCAAGTTATAAGCAAGTACATGTAAATCTGTGTAATTATGTACGATACATACATAGATTACTTATTATCCCAGAAGTAAGATTCCGTGGGCAATTCCCGAACTCCACGCGGGCGAAGCCGCGGGCAGAAGCGAGTAATATTATAAATAGATAATTCAGTTTATTGAAACTGAATTATCTATTTATAATATTACTCGCTCGAACCTAATCGTAGTGCGATAATAACCAGTTTTCGAGAAAGTGTACTGACACTTTCTCGAAAACTGGTTCTTATCGCATTACGATTAGGTTCGACATGCAATGTATTTCTCACGCGTGGATTTTTAATATTTTTCCGCACGCGTGTGGAAATAAAAATTTTCACAGATACCTAACTAAACTAATACTAAGTCCAAATGAGTTCAATGACTATAGTCGGCAGTGATTGTTTTTTTTTTAATCTCTGCAAAGAGATATATACGTCTTTATGGCGTAAATATTTTTTGAGTATTTAAATTGTGTTTATAAATAGAACATCATAGATAAACAGATTATTTAAAAGAAATATTATAAATTAATATACTTTTATGAACAAATTAATATTTATTAGTGTTCTAAGTTCAAAAATATAAAAAAAATCTATTTTTTCATATTAGACTATAGCGGCATCATACCTTTGCTTCTTCTTCAACCTGGCGAAACAAAAGCGCGGAAAAAAAGCAAATTAAATCATAGTTTCCTAATAATTCCTGACAAAAATACTTTCCATTCTAATATTTTATTTCTTCGAAAGTGAAATGAAAAACATAGTTTGATACACGTGGGGATTTGTTACTGCAGTTCTCGGTTCCATAACACCCTCGCCTGTCGGCTCGGTCGTGAATTCCACGCAATAACAAAGTTTCCCTACTTATATCAAAATGTACTATTCTATTTTGTAATTGGCGTTTTCAAACACAAACTTCGTAGCTTTTAGTAGTTTTTTTTTAATATTTAAATATTTTTAATTCAGGTTCTTGGTTCCGGATCATCACGTATCATAACAATATCTGCGTCAGCGCAAAGCCGTCGTTTTACGTCGGATCTCGTGAAGTTGTTGAAAGCGCAACCAGGACGTACAGTGCAGTTGCACGATATCGCTCAACTGTACCAGGCAACGACAGGTCGTTCGTTCTCTCCCGTCGACTACGGCGTGTGTTCACTTGGGGAGCTGATGCAGCGAGTCAACCCTCAGGCTGTGACCGTTAACCCTGATGGCACTATATCGCTGCCTCGCCGCACACCCACCCCTGAAGAGAGGTCTCGCACTCGACAGTTTGCTATGCAGGTACGAATTGATCATTACTCACTTTCATCATTTTCATATTCGATTTTCACCTGGATATTATTAAGGGATTGCCAAATACGTCATGGTTAGTTAATTGGTGTTTGCACTACTAATGAATATAGGCCAGTAATGTTATAACTTTTGACATTGATTGGAGTATCTCTCAGTAGTCTCTTCATTCACGGATAGCGCAGTCGCTTTTTAGACTAAACTTGATTGCATAACGGTACTGAAAGTGTCATAAAATGTTTAGGACCATATTTATTTCGGTCGAAAATTCACCGAAACAAACATGTTTTTAAATAATTTTACTTTAGCTCCGTGGCTACATTAATAGATTTTTGACGAATATTGGTGTTGTCGTGGTAAGTGCGTCTAACAATAATACTTCAAGAAGCGTAACATTTATTGGGATTACACGAATATTCGCCAAACATCTGTGAATATGGGTACTGGAGTTAGCGTAACTTGCTATTAGGCCGTGGAACTGCTCTGCCACACACCCAACCTCCGCATGGAGTTCTCTCGCTTCGTGCCGGCGTACCACGCGCACTTTGGGCGTCAACTGCGCGTAGCTCACTACGGCTGTGTGAAGCTGGCCGAGCTGTTCGAGCTGGTGCCGGCGGTCGTGGCCGTGTGCGGCGACGCAGGTGGCGAGCGCAGCGTCCGCCTAAGCCTGCGCGCCGCACGCGCTGAGGTAGCGCGGCGTTTGCGCGCACTGCCGCGCGTGGCACTTCAAGACTTGCCCGCGCACTACGCGCATCACTACGGGGCGCCGCCGCAGGTATGTCGCGACCTACAGGAAATGGCACTATACACGATACTCGTTTCCGACGTTACGAATCTGACAACTATTTTTATCTTAAAAGTGGCAGGATAGACAGTCCCAACAATCGGTATCTAACGACCTCTGGTCTCTGCTCTACATAGACAGGGGAGTCTATGTATAGCAATGAAGTCGTCAAGGCAAGGTGAAAACGTGCTTCTATATACAGGTACATTAATCACACAGGGAGTGTTTGGCAAGCTCGTAGGTAACCGCATTAGGACATATTTCTTTTTCATATTTCAGTATTTCTATGCAGACAAATCTTTATCATACTTCCTCAATGGATGCCTGAAATTTCACATTATTAATATTTGCAGCCCGATATGCTGGACGCGGAATCATTGGAGGGGTTAGTGTACGCTGCGGGCGGCTGCGTAGAGAATAAGTCGGTGGTAGCTCCAGGCGGTTCGCCTACTTGGGCCGCGTCGTTGCTATGCGCATGCGCCGTGTTGTGCGGCGACCGGAGCGTGGCGCGCGGCTCTACGCTGGAGTACTTCACGGCTGCGTACCGGCGCGTGCGCGGCGCGGCGCCCGAGCTGGCGCGGCTGGCGGCGGCCGGCGTGCTGCTGGCGGCCGACGCGTGCGTGGCGCTGGCGCCGGCCTGGCGCGCCGTGTGGCGCTTGGCGCAGCTACTGGCCGACTGCGCCGCGCCCGCCAGCGCCGACGAACTGTACCTGGAGTACGCTAGGAGATATGAACCTGTGTTCCCCGGAGTTGATCCTGGTAAGCACAGCTTTTGTTTCCAACACGTCTAATTATAACTTTTTTAATTAAATTTCACAAATTTTAAATCAAGAAGTGTACAGCTCTCTTAGATGTGATCTGTTATCGTTCGAGACATAACCACGAGTATGCTCAACAGGTGCAGAAGGCGTGGTAGACTTCCTCCGTCAGTACATGGAGATATTCACGGAGATGGAGGGCGGCCACTGGACGTTGTGTCCCGGCGTCGTCTTGCCGCGCTGTCGCGAGCTCGCGTCCGGCTCTGCTCACGAGGACTACTCGGTACATGATACACCGCCCGGCCAGAAGGTACTGTCACAACGTATAATCACATCATGTTATAACATTGTTTTTTTTACTTTGTTTGTGCTGCTAGCGCCTCTAGTAGCGAAAGCTTCGCTACTAGAGGCGCTAGCTAGATTAAACTGCTAAGCTAGCAGTTTACTCTCCCCTATTTCATAAATGATATTTATTTTCAAAATGGTTGTTTTAAAGTCAAAATAATTATGTTTTAAAACTAGATGGGGTCGGTGTTTTCTATCCGACTACTCTGAGAAGAAGTTTACAAGTCCTGATATATAACTAAATAATAAATAAATAACTTAGTTCAGGTTTTATGACGATCATGCAGATTACTGTCTGAGACGATTTGTCAGCACTTTTGTAGATCAACTTTCCGAGTTGAGCTACATAAGTAATAACTTAAGGAGCTCATTATATTGGGTTCCTTTCTATGGAGACCGACGTGTAATATATTGAAAGTCATCAGTGAAATCATAAATAAAAAATACCTATCAAACATTTACTTTTTCCAAATAAATCATTAATAAGCAATATTTGTTTCAGGGCTCTCGTGTATTCGATTCACCAAAGACCAATATATGGTGTTCCCCACCGGCTAGCGCATTGCCGACACCAACGGCATTGCTCAACCATGAGAACCGACGTAAGAATAATCATTTATTTATCATAAACAGCTAATGAATTTATAGTATTTTCTGGAATGATATTGTAAATGTTCCACTGTTTGTATTGCAGGTCGTATCCGCTTGGCGGCTCACTTCGACGGTTCCTAGTCCCACCGCGTCGTAAATGAAGATGCATTCCTTTATATTTTTGATGTAGGTTAGTATTACTCGTGTTCCAAACGCGGCACCTGAACCTTTGGAGTGATGTGAATCAGGGTCGCTACGAATTTTAACTACTAGACTTATGTAAGTGTCCAATAAATTGTGATGTCTGTAACAATAATATTTTAGATGTTTATATTTTTATGTGTTTATTTAGTATAAGAAATCTTATGGTGCATTCGTGAAATGTTTAAAGTGCCGATATAAAACTAATGTCCCACGTCTTGTACAATGTAAATGTAAGTCTTAAGAATCATCTTGACCGATAACTTCTTTTATTATTTGTTAGTGTATGAATTGTAACAATGTTTTATTTTAATTGACTAATGCTACTTTTATATGATTCCATCTGAGTCAGTTTCGTGGTGTGTTGTTTAGTCTTTCCAAGTTACTTGATGAACTAATTATAAGATTGTTTAGAACTTATCAACAGTTCAACTGAGTAACTCTAATCAATTTTATATTTTATTTTACTTTTTGACATTTTATTTTTTCTTAGTTTTATATTTCCGTGGCTCTTCATGTAACAAAGGACTGAACAAGCTTCAAATGATACTTTAAGGTACTTATAAGTTTACGAAAGATCTACAGTATATTATCTACGTAATAATTTGTAAGTAGATGATGTTACTGCCAATTGATACGAATAAAACAAACACTAAATGTACATATCATTGATTTGAGGCTCAAAATATGTTAAGAATAGTTGCTAAGTTTTATTAAATAAACATCTCGAGCACTTGTAACATTTTTCGGATGCCCACACAAAGTACAATGATCATACAATATGTTGATTGTCCTAGAGTTTTATCTTCTATAATATATTTCGGCCACAAATCTATTTGCATGTATCTTGCTTGTGTATTGTTCCAAAATATTGTCTTCTAGTTATTGTACAGACGAATTTTAATTTCTTGTTCTTAGGTAAATCACATTCGAATTTATGTAATTTTAGATAACATTTACATTCATGGTAAGGTCCTACGATGAATTACGTAATTAATTACGCCAGTTAATTGTTGAATCTCACTTTTGCGAACTGGCCTTAATGACGTGTCAATTAATAACGTGCAAAGGTTTTATAAAAGTATTCGATGAATGTAGATGTAGGTGATATTATTGCTTTGATAGAATATGCCCGTGCCTCGAGTGCGCTGATGCTTTAATTTATGACAGTCGCTTGTGTTATTCTAATATTAAATTTCTTAGTTCCACATTGTATTTTCTGTGGAAAGACGCAGATTTATGTTCCATTTACGGTAGTGCAATAATACTGATAAGTTATTTATTGCTGGGAACAGCCTTAAAACATTTGGTGGCTAAGCATCTATTGGCATGTTTGAACATGAAAAAGTTGTAAATAACCGAAGCTTCTAACCTCTAACGAAAACGGCCGAGTTAAAATTGATTGATGCCAAAGCACTAGTTAAACTCTATTATGCCAAATTGCCTTGTACTGAATACTAGAATAATGTGCTCCAGTGATCAAAAATATGCCATTAGTTAGTGTAAATCATTTTGTAAATTGGAACTTATTCCTTTTGTCTTTTTATCATCCCTAACAGATGTTTCATGGTTTTTATTGTACCTTTATTTTATTTTTATAGATCTAAACGAAATCTAATGAGGTTGGTCTGTCTGACATATGTTTTAAATGACAGCTAACCTACACTAGGAAGTAGATATATTTAATTTTAGTCAATATGATTTGAATTAATGAATAAATAGTATTATCAGATTTATTTGAATACATATTGGAAGGATAAGCTAATAATTAAAAATTGTAAATACACAATTTGTTATTTAAGTCTGTATTCTAAGGCATTACTACTGTGATACTTCTGTACCATTGAATGCCATACATTTGGTTTCAACTCAATTATATAATATGTTATCACAAATATTTTCTAGTGCGTACAGATGGTTTGTAATCATAAGTCGACTACATATTTTCGTAGGTATGTATATAGTGTACATAATATTAAATTGGTACAAAGTATGAACATTGAGTAATAAAATATACACTTGATAATGTGGAACTACGATATTTAATTATGAAATTTAATTATTTACAGATAATTTGTTTTATATATTTTATGTAAGCAGGATCTTGCATATTTGAAGTGTATTTTTTCAATGCAATTAATTTAACATTTGTTACAATGCCAGTCCGCATTTACATCAGTATTGGCCATCAGATCTATGTATCAAAAAGCGATATTTTAAGTAATTTATCATACATTTAATGACCATTATGGTTGTCATGAAAGTTCTGAATGTGATAGCGTTCACATAAGGCCAGAGTACTGTCCATCGTTTAATAAATGTTACTTAAGGTTGATAATTAATTACCAAGTTCTGTAAGACTGTAGTGAAGATACATTTAAGTACTTTATAAGCTGTTGTTTTATTTTCTGACCAATAACTATGTATTTTGTAACAGTAAGATAGAATTAAGTACGCATCCGAAGTTCATTACGGGAAGATGTAACATTTAATATTATTTTTCCTACATCTTTGTAATTCTGTGATTATTTGTTATAGTTTTAACTAGTGAATCGATGTATTTGAATTAGAGTCGTTTCAGTATTGCATGTTTGATGAATGTGTCGGAAAATAAATGTTATTTTTTCAATAATAAATGCTAGATTTTATTTTAACACATTCCGTTTATGAAGTTAAAATATATCTATCTGCTTTTAGAAAAGTCAGTACTTAGATGAAAATGAATTACCCTTTTTAAGTTTTTTTACCTCTTTTTTTATTCTCAATACATTATAGTATCTGTTGGGTTGCTGCCATAAGCCTGCCAAAATCAGTGTTTATTCGAGTTTCAATAAGAAATATATAAAAAGACTAACACACAAGATCAAACTTCACCGCTGAACTGACTGCAACAAACTTTTACTAAACTTTATGTTGCAATCAGTCAGTTGTTTTTAACTTTTTGGTGCCTACCTTAAAGATATGTGACCAGACAGAATAGATGTGTGAGATTGATGCAGTTGTTTAGTTTGTCTATACAATGCGTTGTTGTGCCGCAACAGACAAAATATTCATAGTATGCCGCATGTTCACCAAACTTTTATCCAATTAGATGAGGTGGGCAGGGTTGCCTTACAACTACGACGCGACCGAGAGACGCGGAACACCCGAGAGGCCTCATATGGAGCATTACGAAAAAAAATGAGCAGTTCAGAACTTAAAACAAAATTAGTATTGGTCAGCTGTTTTATGTTTTTGTTATTTCATGGTCCCATAGTAAAAGTTGTTCATAACGTTAAGTACAATGATCGTATGAAGTGAAGTGTAAATAAAAACCAAAATTGTATATTCAAATACACCAAATAATGAAACAATCACACTATGATTTACACACTTTATTGCAAATACCCTACTATAACATTAAAACATTATATTGCAGCACTTAGGTTTCGTTTAACTGGTCAAATCAGAGAGTTTTCCATGGCGTCTCTCCCAGATCATGCGGTGCTTTTGCTTCATGTAAGCTTTGCGAGCATCGGCATATGCTCCAAGATCACCATCTGAAATATAGCAAATTGCAAGGTTAATAAAATTATGATCTAGATTGTGTTGACAGTGCTATTATTTTAACAGTCCTATGTCAAGCAAGTTTTGTTTATATTCTTTTACAATTATTATTGACATTATGGCTCAATTTACACGAATGGAAGCGAATTTATGCAACAAAATTGTACAGTGAGTGATAGCAATTAGCTGACCCACCTTTGCATAAATGGTTGAGATTTTTTAAAAAACGAATCAATAGAAATTTAAAATTCTTTTATATTTTATTTACTTTGCTCAAATAAATGAGGCGAAATTGACGCTTCGCTTCCATTCCATTCCGCAGCGGTGTAAAATGAGCCTAAGAGAAGCTATTTATAAAACATTAAATAGTAGTAAATCTAGAAGCAGCATAATACCCAGCAGTGGATGCGAACGTGGTACAAGCAAGTACAAAATACTTTTCGTCGTTTCTAGAAACTACTTATAGTATTTTGTACTTGCTTGTACCAATGTATGGGGAAATTGAATTATTTAATATTTTTTTAATTACACACCGACTGAATCTGTAACTTGGCGACGCATTGCGAATAATTAGCGATTTAATTTGGATCGTTAGGCAGGCACGGTCCCAGCAGTCTTTGGGGGTGGTCACAAGGGGCCATAGCCAGGAATTTGGTTGGGAACCGTTTGAAGGTGGTGGGGGGAGTGTTACTAACTATTAAACATATTTTTTTATATTTTTTTTTCGTCCGACCCGGGAATCGATCCCTACGCTTAGTAGTCGCGCTTGCGACCACTAGACCAACGAGGCAGTCTCACACATGCACACCAAAATTTCCATTTCAACAGCTAGTGTATGAAATACCTAACATGTGACGAAATTTTTTTTAATAATTTTATTTCAATTATTAAACTATATAATAACTAAAACTCATTCGAAAGAGCACTCCTTCGATTAATAAATATTCGATGAATCGTTCAGTCGAAGTAGCGTTTGGCGATAAAAGGTTATTTCGCAATAAATTCCATTCGAACAATCGTTCAGTCGACTTTCCATTAATCGAACATATGACTCTCGAAGTTAAGTTACGGACCCCCCCTGCCTAGGGCCCTGCCCCTGAGATAGTTTGATTTTTCAAGTTTTAAGATGAACAGAACGCAAGAGCCTAGCAAAGCGAGCCGGACCTCTATTTTTTTATTTAAATTAGTGAATCCAGAAACACGATCATGGTCGACCTAGGCCCAAAACCCAGTCAGGGTGGTCATGACCCCGCCCTCCCGGATCCACTCTTGATACTAATAGAATGCAAGAGCGAGACAAGAGAGCTCAAAATTGAAGCAGCCCCGTGTATTAGGTTCTATTTGTTAATTTATACAGAGATGAGAATAAAAGTAACTCCGGTGTATTAGCGAGCAAAGCAAGCTCGAAAATTTTAGGCTCTTTTCAGATCGGCCACCTAAAAACCCTTATATCTTTTGAACCAGTGACTGACAAATTCTGATATTAGGCAACAAATTTCAACTAATTAGTTTTGTTATCAAAATTAAAATCCCTGATGGTGGGCAAACCAGTGTCAGTCACACGAATAAATTAATTATAAATAAGTAGGGCCCTAGTAATGCCATGAAGACCGGTATAACAAAATAAACAATTTAAAAATAAAAATACAATTAGACCACCACAATTAAAACAATACTTACATTTGATAAACCAGGCCTCTTCAGCGTCCTTGTAAGCTGCCCAAAGAGGTTTGCAGCGGTTTGCATGGTCAGGGTTTTCATAAAGCATGCAGTCCTCAAAACGTGCACGCATGATACTAAGGATCTCAGAATCCACAGCTCTGAAAAGTGGATATTGGCCATTATGAGCAGTATGAACTACATCTGATTCGAATAGAAGGCTTCTCACATACCTTGTTAGAGGCCTTAAATTGTTGATAATGACAATAATTGACTATATCAATATTTCAGTCTTAGGGATCATCTTAGAGCACAATAATATTCTAGTATAAGTTCTAAGTTATGCATCAAGAACGAGATAAATAACGACGAAACAAGAGCTAACCTATCACGTTTGAACTGTGCGTTCGCTTCGAAATCGCAAATGGGATCATCTTCGTAGCACTGGTCGATGGTAGGCACGCGGCGAAACTTCTGGTGATACCACGGGTACTTCTGCTGATTCGGCACCACAACCTTCTCTGTAGAACAATAACAAACAACTTCAGTATTCGCATACGGACTTACATAACAATAAACCAAAGTAAACTTGAAGGATTTTTACCTCGGAACGTAGTTACTGGCAGATCGATTGTCGAGTAAATGGCACTCATAAATGCTCTAAATATATTTTGGTCATTATATGGTTTAACATCATCGTCTCCCATTGTTTGATCTTTCTTAGAATTTGCCTTTCAAATGAAGCAACGTAAGTTGCGAATAGATGGTCAAAAATTTTCGTAGTTTGCTATCAATTTGACAAATGACTTTGACAGATCTTATGCGGTGTGGACAGATCACAAATTTTAGTATATTATGTAATTAATTTTTCCTCTTTGTGTGTCAAATCCCATTTTGTGTGCACTTACATTTGACGAATAAATGCATATTCTTGCTTCTTCCCTTCTATTATTATTTTCATATAAGTTGCTTTAATGGAAAGTGTGGCTATATCTAAATGATATCGTGTGAAATATTTAGTTATAGCAACACTTTCAACATTTTTTTTTAATTCCTACACAGCCACGGAACAAAAAATACCCGTTCCGTGGGTCCCACCAACAGACCAAGAATAAATTACATAATATACCAAAAGCAAACAACAAACCCCCCACCAACGATCAACACCATTCTCACTTAAAATTAATGTTGGTTATGAGCATAATACAAAAGCTGTAAAAATTTAAATGAAACGAAACGACGAAACGAACGAAACGAATGAATTAAATTGAAATTACAAACAGAAACTTCAATTTTATTTATTTGTATTTATAAATATTCAAATAAAGGTTCACCAACAATATCTGTGAACACTATTATATCCTTAAGTATAGGTTTTTACATTCGTTCTTGGACTTACACAGTCGCCAATTACTGGTCAACCAGCATTCACAAAAAAAGTGATAACTTAGGAAATTAAAATTAAAACATGCTTTAGACATAATTATGAGTGTACCTATTTAACTGAACAGTTTACACACGTCACTTTAAATAACTGAAATCATATTAAAACAGTCGAAAGTAATTCAATAAGAAATTATAACTATCATTAACACTAGAAGCGGGATATTTACCATGTTTACTGTTTGTTTTGAGTTCCCGATATTTCGGAGCTGCAGCTGCAAGCACCATGATCACGGATAAACAAGTTATTGCGGGTGGATGTTTATGAGCAGACAAATCGGTCTACCCTCATTCTTGTTCGTAAATTATAACTTACAAGAATTTCTATAGTCTACTTTTAATCTTTTGGGCTTCGAGGCAGTCGGTAATAACAACACGCCTGTTATTCTCGACGGGTAAGGTATAAAAAATAGTTCAAACACAATTGGTCACTTATGTTTAGGTCCCATGTAGGTATTATGAGGTGAGCCTATTGTCACCAACAAGGCACAATCTCCGTGGCTGCGACTAAAACAACGAGGCACCAGTTGTAACAAAATGTAAGAATAAAAAAAGATCGACGGTTGGCGTCGTGTAGCGGTACCTAATCACTGTTTCTGATCCAGATGTTGATTATTCTTTGGAAACCGCCCATAGGTAAGTACATATTTATACGAGTATTTGTGTGCACGGTATGAACATCACATCGCATCGTAGTGAAAGTCAAACTGTGTGCGCGTCAGACTTTCCAAAAGATAAAACACATAGTTGCAACTGATTCGAATATGATATGCAGCATGAATGCTAGTCTTTAGTAGGTACTAAAGATGAGGAGGGATCGAATCACTTTCTTAATAAATAATGTTATTGTTCATGCGAAGACTTCGGCTGCCCACAAAAATATAAATAATAAACACGACTTAGTAGAAGCCACACACGCGACCGGTGTCATAAGACTGTGGATATCATTCAAATTGTTGACTGAACCACCTACACATTTTATTTGTCTGCTCTTATAACGATATCTAAAACATTTTACTACGAAAGTCATTCCAACAAAGGATTGTTCCATAGCTGAAAACAAAGAGCTTGGTCTTCCTGTTTTTAAATCGTAGAATGAGGACGATGTAGCCTAAAAATTACTTTCCGATACTATTTCGTCATTTTGTGTACCGGAAATTCCTCCACGCTTCGCATCTGATGTGAGGGTGCATTCGACAGCTGATAGGCCTAATAAAATCTCCTTGTATAGCTAGACTCTTTACATTGAGCTTCAAGTCATTGAACGAAGGGCGGGGGCGCGCATGCGTAGCTGATACCTACCAATTTGGGTTGCTATTTACCACACCGAATGCATTCGTGGTGGAAAATATTTCAAAATCCTGTGTTTGTCTTGTATCGCATGTTACATTTTTGTGATGTCGCGCGGCAGCGTCGCGTCTTTCTAGACTGTGAAATTGCCTGTTAGAGAAACAGACACAAATTTTCAGTAAACTGAAAGCTTCGTTTGCCATTTCATTATTGTTATTGGATTTAGATCAAAACAACGTTCCCGTTGTTGTGAAAATGAGTTTCAATAAGAGTGAATTATTGCGATGAACTTTTCAAGGGTACAGAAAGCTCTTCCGGAGCTTGCAACCCGTTTGAGAGGAGTCCTGTCATTCCACCATTGCGTATTGTACGTTAGTGTGGGAAGGCATCGTGTTGTGTTTTGACGCGACACGCGGTAGCGGAGCGCGGCGCGGCGGTTTGATATAAGGAGTATTTTACTCTTTGGGTATGGCGCTGCGGCGCTGGTGATTCAGTCGTGTGGCGCGCGCGTTAGCGGCCACTGTTCTCTCAGTGCTCATGCGAGTACAGTGTCGACGCGATGAAGTGGCGCGCGGCCCCTTCCCGCGCCAAAGAACGCGCCAATATCAGTTTCTTCATCTTCATCATGTTCTTTGCAGTGTTTGGTGTAATAATCCTCACTGAACTGCTGCCGTTGGAACGGCCGAATGAGCCAACAAGATCGCGAAATGAACATCTGCAGGTCAGGAACCCTTAATTTATTTCTCTCTTATGATTCTGATTTGTGACACAATGACATCCAAAAAATTTGATAGAACTGCTTGACCATGGACTGAGAACATGCATGCTAATTATTTTTATAAGAGATAATGTGGACAATACAGCAATTGTAGACAAAACAGTTGTGTACAACAATAAAACGGGTGCAGAAGTTATAAATAAACTGTTAGTATTGTGTTTTAATCTTAGAAGAAATCAGTGAATCTGACGAAATATATAATTGCCTAGAACTCAAAAAAATAAGATAGAAACACAGAAAACGGCATAGTAAAATGGTTTTAGCAGACCAATAAATATCATCGGGTAAAATGCTCAAATAGCGATGACTGATTAGATCAACATTCTGAGGTCAACATCCATATGGTTGAAGGACATTTGTTTGGATGCAAACCCGTCTGTTTTGTGAATGGAGAAGTTTGTTAATGGTCCAATTATTAGCAACAGTGTGAAAACGGTAGATTCGAGCTTTGTTTGATAACACATTCCTTACGCAAGCTTTGTTTTGATTGGAAATGAAGCAAATATTTACGTCATCGAATTTATTGTCAGTTTTCGATTCTCGGGAAGTCAGAATTGGAGTTGAAGGTCTTTGCTTGTGTTCACATCACTGTATAAGTAATAAGCTCCACAGGTATTAGCCGAATTTGTTGCAGTGTTTATAAATCTATTGTTGGCATGACGTTTCCTTTCAAGTCTGGCTGTTTTCATAAATTGAGCTACATAGGTTGTTGCAGTCTGAAATCTGATCAGCTTTTTCCGACAAGCTGAATTTATGAGCTTTCACTAATTTTAGTAAGATGTAGGTACTAATACCCCGAAAGATTCTCCCTATTCTACTTCATCGAAGTTTGATAACAGCTTAGATTATTGAACATTTGGGAATATAGGTACCAAAGTATCAATTGGATATTCTGAATATTGATACTGTGCATGTAAAATTTGTGACTGCATCTGAAATAAAATAACCTGCCCCCCCAGAAAGCTGATGCATTTTTAACTACCAATACTTTTTGCAACAAATTAACGAACATATTCTATTTTGTTGAAGAACGGAACGGAACATACCTTGAAATATATTTGTGACATAGCAGGACATTGTTGCAGTGTCGAGACAGGGACAGCGCATGTCCATAAAAGTGCCTTCTTGAAGAGCATGTTGATGACCGTAGAACCAGTTTTTACGAACCAGTGACCTTGACTTTGTCCACGTGTAGTAAAGGCATTTAAGTCGAATCAACCATCATTGGATTTCTATCTATCAGATTACTATTTCTGTCAAATCCAATCAATCATTGAACTGTCATCGAATCTGATTACTGCTATTTTACAGATCTTCTTCATTATAGGTTTTTTTGTATGAAGCATTTCATGCGGTGCGGGAGTAACTGGGTCGTCATATTCTCCTATTATTCAAATTGTTGTTGACAAAATTAGAATTCAGGTACAACCGTAAATATAAACCCAATTAAAAATAACCCAAGAAGTTCACGCAATACAAGAACCGGTTTTTGGTTCACCTTTGATGGTGTTTTATTTGAGTAAATTTTGACTGAATTAATATTACACCGGTCGATAGCGGCACTCACATTGTTCTAAGCGAACTGCTGCTTGTTATATTATGCTGTTATTCTTAGTTCATACAGTAAGTGCTCGGTTTATAGAATCTGGAGTTTTCGCAATGAATATTACTTTAGTAGACAGTTCCTGATATGGTTCACCGCCTTCCTATGCTCCAATTATTGCAACCTGAGCAACCACCTTCTTACCTGTTGTCATTTGAAGTTCTTTAACAGTCGACAGAAGCTCGAAGGCCCGAAATTCCGACAGTCAGTCTTACTTAGAAGGGCTATCGGACGATTCGTGTTGACATCGGATCGGGAACGATTCGAACGGGTACGGCGATAGTCGCTTGCGAACGTATCCGTTTCTGCGCCTAGTCAAATAGTTTCATTCCTAGCGTGTCGGATAAGATGACAGGCGAACGGAGCCGATCGCGCGTCGCAGCATACTTTCAGCTACGATCGCGTGTCGCGGGAGACGGCCGCGGTCAAGCTGCTGTGCGCGGCGTGGTAATATAGATTTTAAATAGTAGTAGTATTGGTAATATAGACTTTAATAGTACACGATTTAATATAGTTTCATTATTGTAATATCCATTCCGTTCCGATCCGATGCGATGCGAATGCGAGCCGTTTGGTAAATCATCCTTAACTAGGTTGTGGTGGTGAGATAGGAAGTAGCTCCGTATAAAATACTGGCAATTAGATGCGTCCGGTTAAATTGCAAACCTTGATCTTCTGATATTAACTTAGATAAAAGTTTTAATTTCCGAGCACTATATACTGGACTATGTCCAGTAGACGTCGTATATCGTTGACTGTTGTTGGTCTCACATTGTCCTTATAGAATAGCGTCAAGTAGCCATGTAAATAGTTTTGTCAAGTTCAGGCAAGATTAACTGCCGAGGTTACAAGAAAAGGATCCACACTATCTTATAATTTGTAGAGTCGGGATAACTTCTTGTTTCTACAGAAAAGCTTGGAAGACACAAAGATACTAAAACTACTATCTTCCAAGTCTGCTGCTTCAGGTTAGTTAGGTTAATGTGTTTCTATCCCTGTATCTACAAAAAAGCTTTTTCCATTCACGCTACATGTTTCTGCTGAAGGAGCGTGCGAAACAAAAGTTTAGCTACTTCTATCTCAGTACACATTAGTTAGTGGAATTCATTAAGACGGTTTTAATCTTTTTCTAGCGTTTCAATTTGTTTAAAAGCATCCTTTCTAATATATATAGTTTACGCTACTATGCTTTTGTTCGGTTGTGTCGTTAATCCATTCTGTTGTCAGGGTCTTTTATGCTTTGTTTGTTCTTGCCACATTGATTTATAATCAGCTTAGAGTAGATTGCAGCTATAATTTTCCATGTTTGTAAAGGCAGTCATTCATATCAACGTGAAATCTTACAGTAGTGAAGTTTTTTTTCTCTAAATGCAAGGTCTGAAATTTATCATCTACTAAACCCTGGTGACTAATTTATGTAACGATAATATGAAGCTTATTAGACAATAAACGCTCTCTGACTTCTCCGTCGTTTATCATCAAGTAACTGGTAACAAGAGACAACATTAAGTATCAAGAATTTGTGACTGACTGGCATTACATTATTTCTATGCTTTTCTCAAAAGAATAAAAGTTTTTGATGTAAAGTCTGTTAGTTACTTCTAGTTCCTAGGTAGGGTAGGTACTTGGGTCTATCATACTAATATTGTCTTGAGCAGTTTTCCGTTTTAGGGAGCGACATATGTATATGGGCATAAAGCTCTGTCTGGCCGGCTCAAGACGATTCTGTGTCAGACGATGCTAATAAGTTGTGCCTAGTGGCCTCTATTTGTACTGCGTAGCTCTAAAATTGCATTCCCTCAGTCTGTTATCAGGCAATCGTTGCTGTAAGGTTATATTATAAGTCAGACATGGTAGTTTTTTTAAACACCTGTTGCCAGGCATATGCTAATCAGAATGTGTAGTGCGTACCTAAGTGAATGTCCCTACGTTGATCGAATTTTCAATGTCCGCGTCGCGCGTGAAAATGGAGCAGACCGCTCCATTTTCGACAGGACAGCAAATGCAATTTGGGACTTATAAATTGCGTTGAGTGTATTTTATGGTATCAGATCATTTAGGTACGCAATTTATACTTTTTAACTATTTTAGTAATGGGAAAAAACTTAGTCTTTAGGTATAGGTAAAAGTTTATCCTTATTTAGAAATAGGAAATATTAATCAAAATATAGTTTACGAAATAATTAGGTACCTAAAGATATTAATGTTTCCTAATGTTCTTCTTTTCCTTTTATTGCATTCTAGGGCAAGCAAACCTGTTTTGCAATTAATTAATATTGCGAACGGTTGCATATCAGCGAGTCCACGTTGAAATTGAAATCACGATGCTGGACCCGTTGCTGGACCCGTTGCTCAACGATATGTATTGCCTGTATTAAATTTACCGTGTAGGATAATAGTAAAATTGTGTTAAAAATAAGTATAACATTTAATAATACATATGTAATATTGCAGTACCTTTCCTCTCAATAGTGAATATTTAAATATTATATTTACATATTTGTTCATATATATTTTAGGTCGAGGAGCTCGTGGCTAAATAATAATAGCCGCTCAGGTCGATCTTCAGGTTAAGCCGCGCTTGCCTAGGTTGGTCTGTGAATGGGTGACCACTCATTACATACAGAGTTTCCTCCGTGCCTCGGAAAGCACGTTAAGCTTTTGATCCCGGCTGTCAATTGTAGATCTTTGACAGGCGTTAAGTACTCAATGGCCCGAAAGTCTGACAACCAGTCTTACCAAGCGGTATCGTATTACCCAGCGCTAACTGGGTTGTGGAGATCAGATAGGCAGTCGCTCCATGTATTTAAAATACTAGTAGGTATTCAGCTGCATTCGGTTAGACAGGAAGCCGACCCCAACATAGTTGGGAAAAGGCTAGGCAGATGATGATGTTTACATATTTTAGCGTTATGTATTCATACAGGTATATATTATTATACTGGGTGTAACAGAAAGGGTTTAGTCATGGTTTAGTATGAAAGGATATGCTGCAGACCATCAAACTGAACAACTTTCTCCTTGGGTCCAATATCGTAAATGCGAAAAAAATATCAGCTGTTCCATACAAAATTTCAATACATAATCGACCCAAATGTATCGGACAGCTGATAATTGTCATGGTCTGTTCTTTTATGTTTTTTCCGTGTTTCGGAAAGCACACATCAGGTAGTCCCCGCTGTCTTTCGTAGTTGTTAAAATAATAATTAAAAAAAAAAAAAAAAATGTTCGGCAGCAAAGTGCGACTAATAAATGACTTCATTTTTTTGCCAACCACGCAGAAAGTCAATATTAGGCGACAAGTGAATTCTTATTTCAACTGCTGTTTATTATCAGCGCCTATTGCGGTTGCGGCAGCCTGAAACTCACGACGCAGGGAATCCTAGTGTGAGTTTCAGGAATCAATGCATTGAATGTAATCTCTTAAACAATAAATTATTCTTATTCTTTCCTTTATTCATTTTATATACTTATTTTACATCTTTTTAAATATTTCTTAATAACAACCATATAAAAAAACATTAAATAGTGGTCCGCCGGTACCGGGAGCAGGGTCCAAGCTACCGGTGGTTAGGGCTCCAGAGACAGGAACCTCCTCACAATACGATCCGTATCGAGGAGTACTGCCTTCTGAATCAGGCCCATGATCCAACCGCCTAAGGAGAGCCTCGAATGATGGTTGTCGAGGCTCTTGGCTATAAGGCGTTACGACGATCGGCACAATGATAGCCGAGTTCACATTCCACATGTCGACAACCTCGTGCGCCAAGTCGAGATATTTTATTTGTTTCTTTTTCTCGGCTTTCACGAGGTTCTCGTCATGCGGGATGGTAACATCGACTATCACTACGCGGCGTGCTGATCGGTCTATCACTATTATGTCAGGCTTATTGGCGACAATAGTCCTGTCAGTAATGATAGACCGATCCCAGTACAGCGTGACATGATCTTTCTTTTTCTTAGAACTTGGTCGGGCACATACTTGTAGTACGGTACCTCAGATTCCACAAGTTTATATTTCAAGGCAAGTTGCTGGTGAATAATCTATAATTCATTATTCTTATTCCTATTATTTAAGTTTTCAGTTCCTCGACTTTACTAGAGGGTCAGTAACAAAATTATAGCTCCTTCTGCAAGTAAACAAAATACCAGTCGAAAAATCTAATAAACTTGTTAATGTTCCCTGGATGACACTAATTAGTTGGCCTATTACTTACTGAACACAATATGGCGGAAGTTTGTGAGTTCAGCAGATTTATGTCCCACTTTAACAGTTACCAGCAGGGTAAGTTTATATAACAAGCCTGCGACTCGCGTTTTTTTTTACGATATGTACCTAAAAGTTAGGGGTCTGTATCCTGTATGGTGTCAACAGACAGGCAGACAACCCGTCTTAGATAAATTTACAATTCACATATTGATGCTTGCCGTGGTTTAGATAATCTAAACTGGGCACATGAAAAACCCAAGAAAATGCACTGCAAGCGCTTTTGTTCTGAACTTCTCTTATGTTACGAAAACAAAGCAACTCCTAATATTTGTACCTATAAAGGCGGTACACTTATCGGTAGCGGTAAATATGCAAGGCTAGGAAAACAAACATTGATATTTGTCGATATGAGTTCAAGATCTGGTGGGTTTTTCGCTGATGGGTAATGCTTGGAGAATATTGTGTATAGTGGTGGCCTTTATGTATGTTTAGTGGACGAGCGTGACCTACTGTACTGTACTGTTCGCCGATGACCTCACTACGGAAGGGACAACTCCCTCCCCATCACCTCAACAATTTTCATGATGATTGTTTAGTTTTCTATAGGGATGGTTGAACTCGCTCTCGTGAATTAACGAGTTCGTATGTTTTGTATGACCTGCGTCTGCCGCGTCAGGTCATTATTCAATTTCACACTAATTAGGTACGTAACTAAATAAATTGGTCTCGGATGAAATAATACGCATTACAGTTTTATCACAAAATATAGGTACCTACACGTTGGCCTTGTGTTTCGTGTATAATAGATAATATTCTTACATTTAATTGTGGTCGATGTGGCTTAGGAAGGAAAGTGTTAATTAATTATAATTATTAGGGAAGCAAAAGTATTCTCTTTTGTACTAATAATATAGGTACCACACGTTGAGTTTCAGTCCAGTGTCCAAACTTTATATAGAAACGTTTCAGCTTTAAACACGTACAATCTGAACGATAATATCGCAATGCCTTCCTCCACTACTTATGTGGCAACTTCATTTCCTATGCTATCGGATTATGTATGACCAAGTTATTCGCTGGCAAATGCAGAATTTATTAAAATTAAGGAAAAAATTTCTCGTGAGCAAAATGTGAACTTAAATATAAATTTCCCCGAAGTGAACTTTTTCGTGGCTAGTTTTTTTCGAAATTTCGCATCGGGTGTACAAAATGAAACTAGAATAAAATTCGTTTCGTGTTCTTTCGTTTTTGCGAGTTTAACTTTATTCGGAATCCCATAGAAATCGGTCAGTAAACTTTGAAACATTTTAAATTCAAAGAATGGGAAGCTGTACTTACGAAAAAGTGAGTAGGTACAAGTCGTTTTCAAACTTTTGCCTTTTATTGTTGTGGTGATAAACTTTACTGCCACCATTCTTTTTTTTTTCAAGATTATTGCCTCGCCGTTTTACCCGACTGCCAAGGAAGAATTATGTTTTCGCGCGTATCTTGTGTGTTTGCTTGTTTTTGTAAATTTCTTTATTACCTCGTATGTTCCAAATGGCTGGATGGATTTCGATGATTAAGGTATCATTAGGTTCGTCTCTTGTAAACGTCCCTTTGTGCCTATTGGCCTTGTTTCGTTCTGTCTCCTGGTGATATGGAGGGAAGTGGAAATTATGGTTTTCCTATTCTGCTATACTTTTCTGTTTAATTTCGTTGCGGGATCCAAGACAGACAATTAAATTGTTTTTCTGGGACTTCGTCGAGCTTCATTGTCACGGTGCTTTTCTGGTGGTCGCCACTGTTGATTCTGGGTTTCAGGCGTGACGGTGGTTTTTGAATAGGGTGGCGGGCTTGCCACCGTTCTTTGAATTGATCCTTACTATCATCTTAGTGCATCAACGGATTCGTATCTGATGAAAAGCCATAGATAGGTTTGCGATGATATACATGTAGGTACAAAGGATTTTTTCCCAATTTCTCGACAGTTTACAATCTTGCGAGATTTGTCGTAAACTAACTGGGCTTACAATTAAACAAACAGAAGAAAATTTGAACTGCTGAACACTATTTTAAATACGGATTTATTTAGATTATTAGTTGCAATAAGCCAGACCACATACAAACTAGATTAAGAAATGTGAGACGGCCTGCGGTAACATAGACCTGCGTACTGCGTCTCTCTCTAACTCAGTACGTAGATACAGTTTGTCCTTCGAGTCTTTGTAATGTCGAGATATTTCTTTAATTTATTTTTTATTTAAGTTTTTAACCTAACTATTTAATTATTTATCAATATTCCCACAGTAATAAGTGTTACTGAAAGCCAATACAAATTCATACATAAAAACCTTTTTCCACAGCCTGTTTCTCGTGGCTAAATAATAACAGCCGCTCGGATAAATTTTCAGGTTAAGCCGCGCTAGCCTAGGTTGGTCTGTGGATGGATGACAGCCCATTACATACCGAGTTTCCTCTGTGCCTCGGAAAGCACGTTAAGCCGTTGGTCCCGGCCGTCAATTGTAGATCTTTGACAGTCCTTACAGGTAGTCAGTGGCCCGAATGTCTGACAACCAGTCTTATCAAGGGGTATCGTATTACCCAGTACTAACTGGGTTGTGGAGGTCATTGTAGATCTTTGACAGTCGTTACGGGTACTTAAAGGTCCGATATTCTTACAACCAGTCTTACAAAGTGATATCGTGTCGTCCAGTACTAAATGGGTTGTGGAGGTCACATTGAGATAGTCAGTCGCTCCATGTAAAATATTTTTAGGTTGATGATATTTTTAGGTTAGACTGAAGCTGCCTCCAACATAGTTGGGAAAAGGCTAGGCAGATGATGATTTCCCATGGGGGTAAGCGGAAACTACAGAACACCTGCTACGATCCTTACACACTCCTTACGCCTCGTCCACGTTCATACATCTGGTCATACACGCACGCCGGCTGCCAGTACAAACACATACACACATAGTATTTTTTCTAAGTAGTTGGTAACATTTTAAGAACAACAGTGTATAATTTAATGGAAATTACTCGTCACGCATGCTTGAAACTGCTGACAAATTGAATGATTATTTTTTTATTCAGAATAAACTGCATAGTTCATGTATTTTGTTTACGCGGATTAAGTGAAATAGTGCGAACGATTTGAAAATTGGCACATTGCACTTTGGAAAAGAACAATGCGCTGGAAAGGAAGGGTGCACAATACCCTAATCTCCTCGTCACAGTCTCCTTGAGCGTTGATCATCACGAAAAACGACGAAATACACCAATTTTCTCTTAATTTCAAATGATTGGTACGCCAGACCCACGATAGCTCGCGCTGGCATTGCACATTCCTTCTCGCTCGTACGAAGGCGATGTGCATGTGCGGGAGAACGACGAGGATAGGAAATGCAACGAGAAAATTAAAAAAATAGCCAATACGAAAACAACTCCCCATCTGTGGATGAATCCGCGCAACCAGCGGTGTGTTCATTAATTAATTTGAATTAATATTAAATTTTTGTTGCTATTGCTATTTTGAAGGATATTAAAACAGTATTTATTGATGAGGAATAAGGAATATAGTGCTATAATCTTATGTAGAACTAATGAAATCTCTATCAGTGACAAGCAAAGTCAGTCTGTCATTTTTGTCCATCGCCACTGCAGCTGTTACTGGGTCACATGGGCCAGTGAGACTCCAGTAAAGCGGGTGATATTGCCTTACAAGCTGTGGCCCGTGTATTATTAATATGTAAATAATATGAAACAATTAATTTCCGAATAAATTGGGTCAGTGGGCGGACTGTCCTTCTATTTCCAGCCGCGGACTATCCTTGATTTACGATCTTGGTCAAACTTTTCGTCGCTTGGTTGAACTTCATTTTTTCAGTGTCAGGTTTGTTTGCATAATTAGATTCCACCAAACAATGGAACCGTAATATCTAAATCATAATATCCTTTCACATAAAAACCAACGGCCTAAAAAGAAAAGCTATGTTATTAAATCTTATCATAAAAAAAGAAATAAACATAAATGACAGCATTCAAATGTTTTCAAAGCGTTCAAACGTTTTCGTTTGTACGTTTATATCTTTTTTCGGCTAGTAAATATGTGAGACTTAATAAATACTGTGGTGTTTTGTAAATACGAGATCTGAAGGCAATAGGTAATTGGGTGACCTATTGCGGTGAACTCAAGGCCATCGTGCTTAATGTGTTCTAAATGGATTTACCTACTCTTTGTTTACAATCGTTGCATTAATCTGTTTAAACCTTTACACGTGCCATTGACTGATTTATAAAATATCTAACTGGTCGGTTAAAGCGGTCACCTCACCTCACCCTGTCCCGAGGGAGTCATAAGACGATACGAGAGGCTGGTATTTTAATGGGTATCATTTTGTAATGTGTCCTGTTTGGCTCACAAATCGTGGAATCTGCCGTGACTTCTAATGACAACGTGCAAATCTTATGGAGTTATTAAATTCGACATAATAAAAAAAATGCTCCTTTAAATCATTGTAATGACGACTGTACTGTACCTAATTACTATTTGACTGCATCCTCGAAACTTTACCAAAGCCCATAAAAAAAGAAAACGAAATCTTGTTCAAAATAAAGTATTTTCTCCTTGATGAAAATTCCGAGAGCTCGAGCTACAGTCCGTGTGGCGGTCGACGGTCGGGACTTCGGGAGTGAGCTTCTCCGTTCATTAATTTTATTAGTGAGGTAAGGTGTACTAAGCTCGCTCGTAAAACAACAATCTCGAGTGCAATCAATTTTAAATATGTCCTACCTATCTTGTTCTAGTTGCTTCATCGGTTTGCGGTAAATGAGCTTTGAAACTACTTTATTTTTCTTATTTAATATACATGAGGCTTCTCTATTTTATAGCCTAGTTTCCAAGAAGTTTTATTGCATCGCCTGGTCGCGGAAAAAAACTGAAGCGTCCTCTTATGTTGGACGCCCCTGAGAATTACTTCAACCAAGATCATGAATAATTTGCAGCAATACCTTAAGAGATAAATTCTCTGCGATCCCATGCACCCAAATAAAAGACAGAATTAGAAAACTCGTTTATCCTGCTCTAACCTCTGAAACTTTGTGCTGGCCGGTGAATAAACAACAGACTTCTACATCCAACTTCGCTAATGATGTTAAGGTGGAGAGGTGTCACGTTACTCGGGGAGAAAAGGAGTAGGTTGGTAAGTAGGAGTAAGCTTTAAGGTAGCGGCGATTAAAGAGAAAACTTTTGTAGAACTAACTAGGAGGAACATATATTTATTTGTTGAAATTGTTAAGGAGGTAGGATGCTGGAAGTGGTACGTAGGTATGTCTGTCAGATAAGGACATAAGGTTGACAGTACCTACTAAAAGATGAGAAATCATTATACTAATCTGAGGATAGACAGACAAACACAAGCAAACGTTACATAGTTTAGAGGCTAGACTAAAGCCCATTAGTTAGGTTTTATATGGCAACATGATTGGATACGAGGCAAATACGATCTGAAGCAAAATCTGACCACATTACTCCAAAAAAATTTGCTCGATGCAGGCTTGTACAAGCCTGTAGATAAACTTAAGCCTTTAATAGCTTTTCCCTTTCCACCGTTGCTTTGGTAACAAGATTTATCAATTTCCTTTGACAAGGGTTTAAAAAGTCCTTGAGATTAATAAATTGTTCATCTTTCGAGACGGGCATTTTTCTGAGAGAATACTTTTAATGGTGTAACTACTTTTGCATACTTAATACAAAAAAGTGATAACAAAGCGACCAGCATCTTTCATCCTCAGCCTCGGCAAGTCGGTAACATCTTGCAAGGACGCTAATGAAATTCTTCCGGATAAAAAATGACGTCATAATAAAAAATGCGGAATCCAAAAAGGATTGTATTTATCATACAAATGGGCACCATAAGAGGCTATTTTTACGAGTGAGGATATTCGAGAAGATTTTACGAGCCGAATGGACTTTTTCAAATAGCCAAATTGGTTGCTATTTACGATACGGTCTGTCTGTATCAACTATGATTTCAAATATAACAGTAAAAACCCCGTACGCTATTAGGTATTAAAAAATGGAACGAACAATTATATCTAATATCATAATCAGTAATTGACCACTAGGTACTAACAGCTACTTTATCGGAAAGGAAATACTGGTACTGACAGGATATAGTCCTCGCACCAAATGCGCTGATAAACGCATATCACCGAATATTCATAGGAAACAGACTACACATTTTTAAACGGTTTTACGAGTGAGGTTCTACCGCAATTATAATTTTAATGGCAGAGAAATAAATGGAGCACTTTATAGTTACTGCATTCAGAATGAGGGTCAGCCCTTAGTTTTCCTTTATGTGAAAACCGAAAAAGAATTGAGGCACGAATAAAAAGTTTTTCAGACTACTGTATAGTGCAGTCTATTTCAGACACGGTTTTAAATGGCTGAGACGCTTTTATGGAGAAGATGAATGTATGTCAATGGCGCTACAGAAGCGAGATTGTGAAACAGTACTAGTTTGTACAGACGCCACATCAAGCTACGCGAAACTGTCAAATTTTCCCAATCAACCTTAAACTTAATGCTTCAGTAATAAAGTTGACAATCTATTAAAGAAATTTGACAGATTGTAGTAGCTGATATGCTGGCATCTGTACCTAAGATGATTTAACGTCACTTATATTTTTATGACTGCTCTGCTAAAGACAAAATGCCTAATATAGAATGGGTAGCCAAGAGCTAGTGTTCGATCAATGGATTTATTTAATTGAAGTCAATAAAATAAATAATGGTACTTTGGTAAGAGTTGGGTTTAAAAATGCGTATAAACTTTTCCACTACTTATTTTAATAACATAAAATAACTTAATCTCAGAATTCAGTATAAAATTCCATAATCAAATGATTCAATGAGGAGCTTGTGGCTAAATAATAACAGCCGCTCGGGTCGATGTTTAGGTTAAGCCGTGCTTGCCTAGGTTGGTCTGTGGATGGGTGACAACCCATTACATACCGAGTTTCCTCCGTGCCTCGGAAAGCACGTTAAGCCGTTGGTTCCGGGTGTCATTTGTAGATCTTTGACAGTCGTTACAGGTAGTCAGTGGCCTGAATGTCTGACAACCAGTCTTACCAAGGGGATCGTATTACCCAGTACTAACTGGGTTGTGGAGGTCAATTAGCCAGTCGCTCCATGAAAAATACTGTTATTTAGCTGCATCCGGTTAGACTGGAAGCCGACCCCAACATAGTTGGGAAAAGGCTAGGCAGATGAATCAAAGGATTCAATGATTTTTTTTCATAGTTTTTAATGAATGGCATGTATGAACTACACATTAATTATCGTGTTAGGAAAAGCCAACACGAACCGAATGATAGGTGATTATTGAATTCCGGGTTGGACACCGGACCGGACCGTATTCTGTCCATGTCCGGTGTACGCAGGCAGTCCGCAGTTCGGTCCACTCGGATTGACCTTTAATTAGATCTCCCGTGTATTAGTTTGTATGCTGTGTGTGAATGCGTGCGTATCTTTAAACACACAAGCCAGCAAGATGGGAGCTAATATTTATCTGATCTTCAAATGTTTGTAATGCTAATGAATCGAACCGGCTTCGAACTCAAAATACGAATAGCCACTTTGTTTTATCTATATCTATCTATACATATAATAAAATCGTAGACTTTCCGTGTCTGTACATTACAGATTTTTGCAAAAAAGTCACTGGAAGGTGCGAGAAATAAGTAATAGAAAGTAAAAATATATTTTTTTAAATTTTTGTCTGTTTGTCGGTTTGTCGGTTTGTCTGTTCGTTTGTGCGCGCATCAAGTAAAAACCCCTCATTGTATTCAAAATCTAAATATTACAAAATAAGAAGCATTGTTGTGGGTATTATTTAGCGTTTATTTTATCAAAATCGACCAACAGACGCAAAAGATATTAATTTTTAAAATTTATTAGTAACCTCATAAGCGATTTCTATGATAAAAATAATTTACGTAAGTAGGTTTTAGTCGTAGTGTAGTCACTCGGAATGGCTGAAAACTAATTTTGTTTTATTTTTCCTTTTGTCTTTACTCTTTGCACGGAAGTAATAAGTACTACGTACGCACGCGACGGCCAGTCAAGCTTTACAAAACCAGTTTATGCGGATCTCTCATTGTGTAGGAAATGTATACAAAGCGAGGTCAATTTATACTGGAAAATTACAGCTTCATGTGCCGCCGTGTGTACAACTGCAATTCTTGCTTGCATTAAAAAATTGCCACCAAAAGAGAGGTTAACGCTATTTTAGTCTCTTTCTAATAAGGTGACCATTCATTTTATGTAAAAAGTAGGACATGATGGAAAGGCTGAGAATATAACATTATTAAATTAAATTAAAAAAATATTAATACGAGAAAGCTATTCTTATATATTAGGCGTCGGTATATAGGTATTAAAAAATTAATCATAATCATAAATCTTTATTTAATTCAACATCAGAAGTAACAGGCACTGGTATATGCACAATCTTAAATAGAGAAAGGTGTCTGAAGTAGGAAGGTCCTGAGGTACAGATCACCTCTCCGGCTTAGATATACCATTTTATTTACAGCAATTTACAGCAACTCAACCTGAAGTTTATTTAAATAATAAAATTACTATTATTTGCATTTTACTATATTTAATGGTGACCAGTGAAATAATGTATTAAATAAGATTAGTTCTTAGATAATAGGTAGACAAACAATATCCCACAAAATAAAAACTTTATAGGGACAATACCAAAATAAGACAATGACGTCAAATTCAACCAGACCACCTTTTTCCAATGTTGCCCGCACACAAACTAAATAGAATAGTTTCGTTTGAATATTAAAACAGGACTTTCAGGATTTCGTATTTTTATATGTGCCTACCGAAATGACTTCGAATACTAATAATTTAGTAGATTAATGATCATGTCCACATTGTGCGAGTGGGAAAAGGCTAAAAGCAAGCCTCAGAACGGCTATTTAAAACTTACGTTAACGGAGTAAAATACTTATATGAACAAACTAACATTGCGAATGGGTTGCCTGATAAAGTTAAGTCAAGGCTACCCTTTATTAAAACTAACGGAACTAATCTGCTTCAAACCAAACGCAATCAAAACGGAATTAGAGTAAATATCTACAAAGCAATCAAGCCAAGAATCTGTTAGGTTGTCATCTTTTTGTCCCTACTACAGAGTTGTAAGGTATAAATAGATAAATTGATACTATATGTCCACTCATCTATTTTCTTATTAAAATATGTATTAAAAGAACAGATAGGTAATTTTATTACAAACACGATGGCATAACGTTTGGTTGTCTAAGTAAAATCGGTCAAGCCCCACGGTTGTCGCAATTTTAAATAGTCTTCACTTAATGATATCAGGCAACCCATTTGTTATGCTTTTTTTCATGTATATTAAACATATTTTTGACTCAGTAAACATAGGATTTGTTTTGATACTAGACAGGCTTATTTATAATGGTAGGTACCCCAGAGTGAAGAGGAGTTATATCCGTAAGAGCAATTGTTTCACTCGCGGCATATCTTTAACGTTTAAATGCCCATGATTGCACTTGCATTTGAACTTCGGAGCAAAATATTAATAATAGTCAGTAGTTTATATTTATATATAGTGAATAGTCAAATGGCTTGCTTTCAACACTATTTGTTACAATGATCTGCGTAATACTTGCGTCTACGCTTCAACTTTTTTTTTGCCCGTTCATCAGAGTCCTTGGAAAAGTCTCCGCTTCGGCAATCATGGTCTATCTTTGGAAATATGAGATCAAATATAATTTCCATGTTCTTCTTCTTCTTTTGTATCGATGATTTATCACATTATTAGCACCCCATTTTTCAATTGCATGGTTTTTGCAAATTCTCAATTTTGTTTCCATCGTTTGTGTCCATCACATTTTTTCCATCGGTTGATTGAGCTCTCAGAGCTGAAAGATTATTTTTTAAATTGTTAAGGATATTAACCGTTGGGGCCTAGGATAGATCATGAGTTGCATCTATATTTTGCTTACGTTCATAAACTTTGAGAATGACAAATGAATGTGCGCTCACGTGAGCGAAGCCGCGGGCACAGCTAGTAAAGAATAAAACACACAGCATACACATTATTAATTAATAATTCGTTACTCGTAGCTCGTGCGTGTAATGTTAATTTGACGGACTCATGACTGAAAAACGTATGAAAAAAAAACGGTGATTTATGTCATGATGAATAAATAAATCACCGTTTTTCTTAATAACGTAGTTGACGTACGTTATATTTGCATTTGTGTGTAATATCTTCGTACCATGTTCCTCACTCTTGTAAATTTTATAACTGTATAATTATCAGTAACACCCACTGTGCGCCTACACTGGAACTGCGTTTTTTTGGCAAAGTTTTGAAGAATATTTAGATTTTGTAATTGCGTAAAAAATATCGTATCTATGTTCTTTTTCACGTGCATGTATGTATGTATGTCCCTTCCATTTTGACCTCGTAACCATATGTTTAAAAGTAATTCGTAACGATAAATCGTATAAAAAGTGAAAAAATTGTATATTCAGAAAAGTTATATATATAACTTAGATATAACATAGTAATCTCTATGTTTTATTTATGTCACCAAATCGGGAGATAACCCAGATTAGATTCAGATTAGAGGAGATTATCAGGAAATCAGGATAGCATCCAATCGTTTATCTTTTAAAATTAAAAATTCGCGAGTACATTCGGAAAAAGCTGGCAGTTTCGTCACAGCGGGAATGTTTTCCCCATTGTTTGCCTTTTTATATTAGTAGATCCGTGTAAATGTCTATTTACATGTAGGTAGGTATTATGATATATATTTATAGTATTTGATATATGTATAGTATTTTACATATCCTTGTAGTTTATCTTACTACTTAATTAATAATATTTTTAGATATACATCTACCACTGCTTGTCTCTGCATCACCCAAAGGTTGACTGGTAAGTAAGTCCGCCTCTGTGCTTGAAGTGTTAAATAAATAAATAATACCCGTGTAAAGCATGGCCAGGTCCCTAGGTAACAAAAATAATGGTCAACTAAAGTGATTACCTACGTCTTTCGATAAAGTCTTAATAAGCATAAGTTATAATTGTACTTCAATGTTAAATCATATTTGAAGCGACTCTGATGAGATTCGTCGTGGTTTTAGATTCTGATATAGAAATTAAAGAATGAATATTGCAAGTTATATTACGTAAAACTGTACATTATAATAATGTTGGGAATTAAATTCAGACACGTCTAGGTACAGGTTTAGGTTAAATTTAATTTTACATTTTCCTCATTGAGAAGTATCTGTAACACGAACAACTGAATTAGTTATTTATGGCTCGCTAGCTTTAATCCGTGTCTTCGCTTGCTTCCATAGGAACGTACTACCAGGGAAAGAAGTAATATAACATCACGCAAGTAATCCCCGATGGTTTAGGCATAGGTAATAGTACACCCACATTTCACTAGTTATGTTGGAAGTCCCATGTAATATGGGGCGAGCCTATTGCTCTCATCCGGGCACAAATCCAGACTTCGTGGGTGCTACTGAGAAATTCCTGATGGAAAAACTCAAGAACATTTTGCCCGACCCGGGAATCGCACTCAGGACACGCTCAGCAGTCGCGCTTGCAACCAATGAGGCAATAAGAAGTATACTTCCTATTTGGGTCAATGATTAAAATGTATGAAGCCATGGTGCCTTTTTTATTTTTCGGCGGCCAGTAACGAAACTTTATATATGTAGGAGAAAATGTATAAAGTTTCGTTAGTGGCCGCGGAATATAAAAACTTACCAATTTTGTTCATTGGCTTTTCAACGGAATCGGCTGAGCCGTTGAGGCGTAAACAGGTGACATTTTTATGGAGTGGCATGTATTAGTAGGGATAGTTTTGTTACCAATTTTTTTAAATGAAATTTATTTGTGTACTTTTCTTATCTTTGTGCAATCATCGATAAAACATAAAATGCATTCCACGCACAGATTTACAACACAGATTTCATAAATCGTTTTTTAATAGTTTTTAATTATTTTGTCGCTTGTTAACATGGCATTTGCAAGGTCAGTTTTATGGTTTTATTAATGTGCAGGTGATTCATAGTTTACATTTAGTTATGTATAGATCGTTTTAAATGCTGTTTTGTAGTTAGGTGCCTACCTAATGCACCTCCATTTTGAAACAAAGTTGTTTTTTCCTTAAGTAACGGGATAAGGTAAGGTGTATTTGTTAATTATTAAAACGAACAATATTTTGTACAGTTTATTAAAAGTTTTTTTTTTTCATTTCAATAAAACCGTATAGAGGCATTTTTGAATAGCCATGGAGTCAGTTAGTTATTCAACAAAGAGATTTAAAAGACTTATAAAAAGGACAATGGGAATATTGTCATACAAAAATTTTGACCCCGAACGTTTTTGATTTTGACACACGAATGCTATCTGACAATCGAGCATATGACACTAGAAAGACCGATGTGTTACTGAATAGTTAACAAGTACTGGATTACGATTTACATCGCTAGTAAATATTCGAATGACTTTGTTATTCAAAAACTTAAACTGTATTATAATTTAAACAAAAATGTAGATATTCCAAAAATATAATATACCCAGTTAAACCCTTTTCTAAGCCGAGAAATCTTAAAATTGAAATGTTTATGGAACGAGAATCGCCAGCAGGGTAAGGCATAGATAAAATTTGGCTATGGTCTGTAAGCCGGGACGCGTGGTGAAAAACCGCCGAGATGCCCACGTCATGGCCAATAAGCTTTAGCGACGAATAAAAATTCTTGGCGCCCAACCTTTCTATCAAAAGGGATGAAACTACACTCAGTTTTTATTAGACAAAATGTTCGGACGCCCATGTTCACGTTTGAAATATGATTACAGAATGGAATTATTATAAAAATTGAATTTTATAAATGACCTTTGCGGTAAGGAAAGGTATGAAGTAAAAATTGTATAATGTTTGATTAAAAATCAAGTCTAAATTGATTAACATAAAATTCGACTGACTCTGTATTCTGTACCCTTATAAATATTGTGTATAAGTAAGTATCATCATCTGTCTAGCCTTTTCCCAACTATATTGGGGTCGACTTCCAGTCTAACCGGATGCAGCTGAATACCAGTATTTTACATGGAGCGACTGCCTATCTGACCTCCACAACCCAGTTAGTACTGGGTAATACGATACCCCTTGGTAAGACTGGTTGTCGGACTTTTTGGGCCACTGATTACTTAACGACTGTCAAAGATCTACAAATGATAGCCGGGACCAACGGCTTAACGTGCTTTCCGAGGCACGGAGGGAACTCGGCATGCAATGGGCGGTCACCCATCCACAGACCAACCTAGGCATGCACGGCTTAACCTAAAGATCGACCCGAACGGCTGTTATTATTTAGCCACGAGCTCCTCTGTGTATAAGTAAGTAGGTATAATAAAGTGTACACTATTTCAATCAAAAGTCTAAACGCCTGGAAAGCTGATGGCCTCATATTATGTCAAAAACGATCTGTTATATATTTAACTATTTGATTAAAAAAACATCATTCGATATAACGTGGTACCTTACGTCCGTCAAATAGGGCGCAATAACATTTACTTAGGCCGACGGACATCAATTGCGATTGATTAATAATATACAGGACAAGTTTGTTTTACTATAACTAAGCCATACATTTGCATATTACAGTGCAGCTCTTTGTAAACATGAGAGGTAAATAATAATGTTTATGTGCTTCGTCATTTAGCTTTGCACTTTTGATCGGAATGTTATAACTAAAAAAGTTTAATAAACATAAGTGTGGGTATGGTATACCATAGGTATGGACGTCTACCCAACCCTTCGGAGATTACAGGCTCGATGTTACGTTATGCTGAAATCTATCCATACTAAAAATTATGAATGCAAAAGTAACTGTCTCGTTCTGTTACCAGTTTTCGCCTGAACGGCTGAACGAATTTTGATGAAATGGTGGGTGTTTTTTGTCCCAATATTACTCTCTTGGGATAATTCGCGACTTCCACGAGACAAAAGCCTCAGGCAGAAGCTAGTAACTCATTACATACGCTATTCGATTCCTCATGTAAATAAACATACTAAGGTACCATAATTATTACTTAACACATGACTGTTTTAATCATAAATGCTTTTACGTTCAGTTTACTACGAGGTGGGAAGCACGGTATTGATTAGCTAATTACTCTAATTAGTTGCTATGTTCAAAATTACACATAATAGTATGGGGGACAGTGGGGCCTGTCATTTGGCCTGGCGGTCATTCACCCGCGATTACCTTTGAAATGTGGTTATTACTTCACAAAGGCGCCAAACATTATATGGGGGAAGTATTTCAACTAGAAGGGGCTGACTGGTCAAGAGGGGAATTCTATGCGGGTACAATCACGAGCGCAAATTATGTTTTCTTCTTTGAAACTTTAAAGTTTTGATCAATACCTATATTGTTACGAATATAGGTAAACCATCGAAACCACTCTTTTCCCTAGTTGTAACGCTGCATAGTGCTTAGATAAGTGTTTCTTGTACAATTATTTAAGGTAATAAAATACTATTTTTTTTTTTTTTTTTAATATAACAGGTCAAACCTATAGTAGAGTAACATTATTAAAAAAAAAATGTCGTATCTCAGTTGCAATCGTAACTTCATCTCATAATAATAACTTACGAATTTTGCTTAAATATTGATTCTCGTGGTTGTTCCTCATCCCCGATTGTAAAGAGAGGATCCTTCAAACAGACTGGTGTTGGGTCTTGTGGGCTACTGCCCAATGGTTACAATAGGGTTTTTCTAAATTTACGCAAAAGGGGCAAACAAGCTATAAAAAACCAGTTTATGCGTAACTTTCATTGTATCTGAAATATATACAAAGCGAGGCCAAGTTATACTGGATATGTACGCACGACGGCCAATCAAGCTATGCAAAACCAGTTTATGCGGATCGCTCATTGTATAGAAAATCTATACAAAGCGAGACCAAGTTATACTGGAAATGTACAGCTTCATGTGCCGCCGTGTGTACAGCTTCATGTGCCGCCGGGTGTATGTAACGTGGGATGACTAATATAGATGGCGCTACAGTACTTTTTGACATTTATTTATGCAGCTACAGTGGTAAAGCTGGGAAACAATTTTGGTTAACAATAATCTATCTACTTTGTAACACCTACACCTCTATCCACCCTTTCAAATAAAGGCATCACTTGATACTCGATGAGCTCGATTAGTTCTGATGACTTGTGATAAACTTGGTATTTTGGAGTTAATAATTTAAAAATGTGGCATAATTATGGGTCACGATTATGGCGTAGGTGATAAGAAATAATAATCTGGCTTACTTGCTAAATCTTTAGGTTTTAAATTGCATTGAACTCTTTTTTTGTTGAACCTATGTTTATCCATAAATTAAAGTCACTTTTTTAAGTTCGTTATCGCGATGTTTTTGTAAACAACGTTTCGGAATTTAATACGGTCTAAATCATTCAGTAATTTCTTCCGGGAGGTTTATCTGTGTCAATATTAATTGTACACTTTTAAAAACCGGCCAACTGCGTGTCAGATGATAATTAAAAAAAAAAAAAAACTAAAAATAAACTAATCCGATCTGACCTGGGGATGAAAGTTTGTCATTTTCGGCTATGAGAAATTCAATCGGGCACGCAACTTGTACAATACATAATCATCCTATAACGGTCCAATTGTTGGGACAAAGGCGTCCTCGCTAAGAGACAGAGAGACCCGATATTATCATTATCTTATCGCCCAAGTTGCTGTTATCGCTTTTGTGACCAAACTTCTCTTAATAATCATTACAGAATTATACAATAACCAGTATTATGTTAATTTCTTGAGCATATTGTGCTTAGATTTATCCTTTGAGATTAAAACTGAATAATTTGGCTTCATTGAGAGGTTGAGTATGGGCTTAAATATAGTCTGTATATATGGACGTGTATTTCAAAGGTTTTACGACTACTAGCAGGCTTAATCACAGAGCCTCCATCAAGTTCTAAGGCAGGATTGCCTGAGCTGCCTCTTTTGTAGTTAGTTATTTATGAGACTGACTACAGAATATTGTGTGCTTATAACGTTGGTAAGGAACTTTAATTTCGTTCAGGTTCTAGTATTTTTGTGTATGCTCAAGTAACATACTAAGTCGACGGGTACACATTTTTAATCTTTTGGCTGTAATTTGGAATGTATTGAAAACATAAGATGGCGGGTTCCGGCTTTGGTCTCGCGTAACGTGAACATTGTACAGCTATAAGTTTTTATAAAGTATTTTTTTTCGTCCACAGGGATGGGACGGTAAAACGAATTCAGCGAACGACGAAGACGTAAGTGCGCCGCCTGCGCACGCCCCACTCGATGCAGTCTGGCAACCTGTTGACGGAACTCGGTGAGTTATAGAGACTATTGCTTGAAAAGAAAGTTCTAATGTGAGAGAATAGCTTTAAAATAAAGCTAATCGGCACCGTTTGTAAAATTTGGAAACAATACGGTTAATCGAACGTCAGCAACAGTCACACTTGCGTTATGACTACCGTGCCTAGTGTCCGTCCCTGTATTGCTAGGACATACCCATACTGGTCGTCATTGATAATGATGCTGTCAATATGATATTGTTGCCATGGACGTGCGATTGCCTGTTCCTATATGACATAATATAAACATATGCGTCTTGTAGGTATTCACAACAGGGAACTATAATGATTAATTTACCAAATCTTTATAATAGTCAAAGTTAAACTGTCACTTACGGGGTATCTTCTGTGATTATTATTCATAATTTTGACCTCCCGGTATTTTTTTTTTAAATTTTTAGTTTTTTGAAGATATCCCGTAACTAAGTGACAGTATAAGTTTAGTTGTAAACCGTGACAGCTTAAAACAGTGATAGACAAAGTTTCGGTGATTAATACAATGACGCCATACGGTGAGGGGAAGCACAACATTTTAGCATAATAATCTCTGCCGTCGCGTGAGGTAGACAGTAAAACTAACCTGTGCTTAATATCCTAAAGGTACGAATATTTATATTTGCTAATATTAGGAGCTTGTGGCGTAATAATAACTGCCACTAGGGTCGATCTTCAGGTTAAGCCGCGCTTCCCTAGGTTGATTCGTGGATGGGACCCATTACATACCGAGTCTCCTCCGTGCCTCGGAAAGCACGTTAAGTTGTTGGTCCCGCCTGTCATTTGTAGATCTTTGACAGTCGTTACGGGTACTTAAAGGCCCGAAATTCTTACAACCAGTCTTACGAAGTGATATCGTGTCATCCAGTACTAAATGGGTTGTGGAGGTCAGATTGAGATAGGCAGTCGCTCCATGTAAAATACTGGTATGCAGCTGCATGCGGTTAGACTGGAAGCTGACCCGAACATAGTTGGGAAAAGGCTAGGCAGGTGATGGTGCTTACATGTATTTGTAAAGCGGTTTTTTAGCTAGATGGTCTACGGTGGCTGGATCAGATTGGAAACGGGGGGACAGGCACCTTCGGAGACAAGACTGCGAGACACTGACCTGATTAATTGATTGTCAAGTAGGTATTTGTAGCCAACGCAAAGTGTCTACAGCGCTGAATCAGTGCTTAATATTTCCAAACAGTTTAGTGAATAATTTATGATTTCTATGTCACTGCGTGTAGGTACTAGACTAGATTAAATCCATGGACACGTAACGATCGATGTTAAATGTCACTGAGGTAAATAATCAATGATGATGTTCCTTTCGATTATTTACTTTAGCCCATACCTAGGTACCTAAAGTAGAGGTTGCGTCTGGATGGCTTTGCCAACCGACTTCCATGTATATTAAGTTAATGGCATATTTTAGAGACAGAGTAGGAATAGAAAGTTACCTCGGATAGTTAGCAGGACTCATCTACATACATAAATTCAAGCCTTTTTCGCATCGGGGTAGGCAGAAACCATAGTATGTAATCTATACGTTAAAATAAACTATTGTTTTTCAAATCTCGTACCTATTGCCCCCACTGTCTCGGGGAGTACATTATCTACTATGCAAAATCAATCGGTCACGCACGATTCTATGCTACTTCCCGATTTTTTTAAAAATAATTAAATAAAAAAACATTTTATCTATTTATCACAATACAATCAGACTATAATCACACTACAAACACAAAAAACATTACAATTTAGTTAAAAATAATATAAATTACAATATAAATAGAATTGATTCAAATACAATTAAAAGTTTAAAATTCAACTCAACTCAACTTAATTAAAATCCAATCAAAATTAAAATGCAATACACAATTAAATTAAACTTATCCATTAAAAATACATAATGGGTCATAAAAATACATACACACACACACACATACACACACACACATTACATTACATTACATCACACACATCAACATCATCACATTACATCACTTAAACACTACTACTCCTCTCCCTCTTTCGTCTCTCTATCTTCTTATTTTTTATTACATTATTTTTGATTAACGTAAAGCTGGTAACTCAAATTGCACCAAACTGTTTTTAAAACAGTATTTATGGCTATGATGATGCAAAATTCGCTTAAGGGGTTATCAATTGTTGGAAAATATTTCCTTCAACTTTGGAAGAACGTACCTAATATACACGGAACGGTTCAGAATGAATTAATTTTGCACGACTGCCCCCGTTCTTTACGTACAATAGCACGTCGCTTCGTCGGCGTCGTCACATAGGTACTCTACCTAATGTTAAATGTTTCACAATTCATAGACCGCTCACTTTATGTCTATGTTACCATGCCAAGCTTTTCACCATTGATAACATTGCATGTCGGTTGTTGAACTGACCATTAAACTATGATTATTATACCTGCAATGACGTAAAAATGCTGATATAGGTACATGTGTTCATTATAATTACAACCGATAAAAATACAAAAAAAAAATACACGTACCTAAATGTATTTATGTAAATGTGTATTTTTTTTTTGTATTTTAATCGGTTGTAGTTATTTCGATAACATTTTTCGATATCTCAAAATAACGTCGGAGCAAATAAATATAAATATGAACATGAATGTCACCCGCGACAGTTATTACCAATATAAAAATTACAGATACATTCACCGAGCAATACAAATTCTCGAATAACAACAAAACGTGTTCAAGGCCTAAACAATTTGATCGGTTGTAACACATAACCACAAATAACCAATATAAATCAGAAACGTTTATATTTTGTAATGTGTATGACCCCTGTATTCTGTGTTTTATGTCATATTACTTAAATATGTTTTATTTACTTTTATGGCTATTAAAATACTATTAGGATAGTAAAAAGCACTTACAGGCTGGTGTTGCTAACGACTTCGGCGATTTAACGCTTTATTTGTACTCTTTGGTGAGAAAACTTGAGTCTTAACTACGCACGTATTAAGGTTTTATAGAGATTTACTGTGATGTGTTTCAACTGGGTTTAAGGGCAGTTTTAGAATAGGGTATTTTTTTGCGTATATAACCTTGTTTTTGGACGCTAGAATAGGCGCATATACGCGCACCTTTTGCTACACGCCGAACTCGTACGAGCGAGCGTTGACGCGCGTATAAGCTCGTACAAGAGTGAGTCGCGAGAAGGTCACTTTTGTGATAGCTGACATTTTAATCAAGTGAACACGCCAATACGCGCGTTCGATTTTCTGAAGCGCGTAATGTGGCCGCGCATGCAGGTATGAGCTTATACGCGCTACAAAATACGCTAGTCTGAAATGGCTTTTAGCTGTGGTAGCAGAGGTTGTTGTGTTCTACATAGGTTCGATTAAAATTAGAGTCCAGGTGTTAGTCATTACCTGCTGTGTCATCAATCATCATATAATACTACCACATCGCCCGCTACTTCGTCCTTAGAATTGAATTATTAGTTCCGGAGATTACCCCCTACATACAAACTTACCTCTTTATAATATTATCTTTATTTATTATCTTTAAGTAATATTTATTAATGTTATCGGGATAATTTATGCAGTGAAAATCAAACAAAGTACCTACTCACATTTTATTACATTTTTGTAATTTCCATTTATTTGCTCGCTTTCAAACCACTAACCAACCAAACCACCGTCTTGTGTGCTTAGGCTTTTCACAGAAAATGAAAAGAAAACACTTCCATTGATTGTTTATTTACATAGTCAAAAGCCTCATTATTTCAGTTTTTTAATTAATAATAAAAAAAAACAAGAGCTACCGAGCAAATAATTAGCGAACTTTTCGAAATGGAAAATCTAGAGAGGAGAATTGGCATATTATAATAACGTGTTACCTAGCCAAACGATAATATTATGCAATAGCAATATACTTTCATGAATCTTAAATTTTATTTAGTCAGCGTTTCCACAATACGCCATATTTGTTTCCTTCCTTCTAAGAGATACGTTTAAGTCCCACAGGAATCAAAACTTGTGAATAGGTAATGTAAAAGACACTCACTCGGACTGAAAACTATTCTGTAAACAAACTAAAAGTGACCAATGGGACTATGGATATGTTGGTCCGACGAATTTTGGCAGATTTGTGTTTATTTAAAAGTCGGTATGTGAGTGGAGATAGTATGCAATCTACAATCAGCTTAGTGCTGATTGAAACACAGTTTACCGTAGAACATGAAGGTTATAACAAGGCCCTTAACGAAGCCTAATGGCACTTTTTTTCCCTTTCATTGCTATTGTATTATTTGTTCTAGACAATACCTGGGAACCTTCTAGTTACGGAGATTTTCTGGGTCTAAGTTCCAACTTTTTCACAAGTTTTTTTTTTAAATAGGTACTTGTTTTTAATGTAAGATTTTTTTAAATCCACCACCCCCGTACTACTCAATCCATCCATCAGCACAATGTTTTGAGTGCGTTACATTGAACCCTAACGTAAAACGTGATTTTTCACCCCAAAAAAAAGTAGTTTTTACTTTTGCGTATAATTACTTAGTTTGATGTACATAATGCTTGGTTGACGGCTTCGTGAAGGGTCCTTTTACATCCTGTATTTATTTCGTAACACAAGTTCACAACCTACCTTCTATAATACGATACGCCTAATGCGTGAAGCATGGGTATTATCGAGGAGAAGTGTTTGTTACTTCCTGACCCATTAACTAATTAACAAACTTCACACACGCTGAAGGGCCTTGATAACGCAGGTAAGGGAAATAAGGGAAATTAAAGCAGCCAATTAATTAGTATGCATGCTTGGAAAAAGTGTTGAATATTAAAATAAAATATACTGGTGCAGACTTTAAATTAAATGGAAATGTATGTACATACAAATTATAAAGGAGTTTGTATTACCGGTTTATTAGTTTAGTGCCACTTTATCATTGTCGAGCGTTATGTTTGAATACTTTTAATGGAAGATTAATAATGTTTTAGCTTCAGATGTGGGTTTAGTTGTTAGAACACAGGATAGGATAATATAAAGTTCACAAACGAGTAGAGGTCTTACTCAAAGATTAAGAAGGTGGTATTATTCATTTGTGGCTACTAGCTACGTGGCTCGTAGGCTTTCGTAGGGGCTCGTAGGCTTCCGTAGCTTCGACTCAGTTTATTGTTATTAGATTGTTTGATTGTTCCCAGACTTGTAACTAAGGTAGGAATCGATTTAGTGCTGACCTGAACTGGGATTTAGTACCATATAGTAGGAATTCAAACGGAACATTGCTCTATACTGAGTTACGTACATGTATTCAAGCCTTTATTGATGAGCTAAGGCAAACAAAGCAAGCGGCAATCACGCAACTAGGGTGCAAATATAATCTCTATGATCATAAAATAAAGTCTTATCGAGGGGTTTCGTATTACCCAGTACTAACAGGGTTGTGGAGATCACATAGGCAGTCGCTCCATGTATACAGGTATTCAGCTGCATCCGGTTAGACTGGAAGCCGACCCTAACGGAAAAAGAGAAAAGGGGAAAGGGAAAAGGCTAGGTAGATGATGATAAAATAAAGCCGTATATTTGTGATAATTTAAGGACCTGTAAATGTCCGGTAGATTGTCAGATTTTGGGTCTTTTTTTACACATGGTTGTGGTTTGAAGTTTGTGGGACAATACTTTAATCATTTTTACCCGACTACGGGGAAGCCAAAAGGAAGGGCTAAGATTTTAGCAGTCTATGTATGTCTCTGTGTGTCTACGTATGTTCCTCCGTAGCGTCTAAACAATTCATCCGATTTGGATGAATAAGGTGTCAATCGATTCGTTATTATGGCCCGGGTAACATAACATAGGCTACATTTTAACCGACTTCAACAGTAGGAGAAGTCGATTTTACCTTGTAAACCCCGAATTTAATTAGAGCGTGATTTTTCAGTAGTCGGGTTTTTTAGTTGTAGTATACCACACAAATATATGGAAGAAATTGGGGGAGGCCTTTGCCTTGCAGTGGGACAGCAATAACTACTAAAAAAAAATACCACACAAATACTTGTTCAATAAAAAACTTTAGGCTAGAAGTTTACTGAGTTTAGATATATTATACGGACAATTCTTTAAGTTGGTAGTAAATTTTCTACACAAGCGATTTCCCTGACTTTACATACATAAAGATATCTTCAAAAAAAATGTCCTTTTAGTATTTATTTAAGGGTACACAATATTATTCAACTAGAAAGAAGATCTAGTACAAAGAGTACACGCTACAGTTTTACGATCTGCACGAGATCCGATGTTATTATTTTACTGCGAGGTCATCGCGAACGAGCAACTTTAAAGTGGCGAGCTTTGAATAAAATATCTTGTTCTTTATAGTTTACCATTTTGAATTCTTCTCAATGCCGTCGAAAATAAATGAAAAAATTGATCAGTATTAGAATTTTAAGTGTATTTATGAATGCGAACGCAACAAATGGAGTCTTTAGACATTGGCTCTCTCCATTTTCTTTCACATCGTCCGATTTATCAACATGAAAAATTGCTCATAGATTTCCTTATTTTCAAAATCTTGCTTATAGAATATTGATACGCACAGATTCATTTTCATATGATTTTTAACACTTTTTCTGTTATAAGTAGATACAAATACCTATGGAAGGCAACAATAAGCCGTTATAATATTGTATGTTATTCATTGATAAGATCCTAAGCAGGCACTCAAGAACACGAGTACCAAAGTTTTTCCTTCATCCCCTTATGTAGGTACTGAATATTGTTTACAAAAATGAAGTAGCTAAAACAACTCTAGTCGAAACAAAGCGAAAGGGCTTAAAATATCACGAATAAAACCTCTCTCCCCATATGGGGCGGCTCTGGCCTGCCGCCAACAGCCAGGCTGTACGAACATTAGCTGCTTTATTTATAAACATTATTTACCTAAATAATGGGCTAAAAACTTGTTTCGAAGTTAGTCGAATGCTGTTGGTGATGTTTTTTGAGCTTACGGATTGAAGAGTAGGGTTTTACGGAATTATAAGCACCCGATGCCCGATGCGATGGCCTGATGAACTTTCACATTGCCAAAAATTACATCCCCTATACAGGGTGTAACAAGACCCTTAACGAAGCCGTCAACCAAGCATTCTGTATATCAAACTAAGTAACTTTGCGCAAAAATTATTATTGGGAAACTACTTTTTTAACGACTTTTTTTTTGGGGTAAAAAATCACGTTTTACGGTAGGACTCAATGTAACGCACTCAAAACATTGTGCTGATGGATGGATTAAATAGTACGGGGGTCGTGGAGGTGTTTAAAGTAAAAATCTCACATTAACTTTGGCCCCCAATATCTCCGTAACTAGAAGGTTCCTAGGTATGGTATAGAAAAAAAAAAATCGCAATGACGAGGAGATCAAGTGCCTTTCGGCTTCGTTAAGGGTTTACACCCTTTATGTATACTGTTCGATGCAATAATTGCAATCGACCACGTTCTGCTTACCTAGCGATACGATACGGCCTCACTAAGAGTCTAAGATTGCTGCGAGCTCAGTGCATAACGGACAGCAACATGGTGCATTCATTTCCATAATTTTAGCGATAGCTTAGCTAAAACGTTACCTTAATAAACCATTTAAAGTTGTTTGAGTGTTTAACTTAGTAGCGTAGCGAACCCCACCAGGTACCAGTTAGTCGCGTCCCTTACATTTTGGTCCTTCGAATCTGTAAAAAGGAATTCGCGGTCGGACTTTAGTTTTTAGGGACTGAAGGCTCGTGAACTGAACCACTGACACTTTGGATTGCAGTGGTTCTTAGCTTAGCAGTGACTGTGGTGGTAGCCTTAGCATCGAGACTTTAGTGGGAGTGCCCAATATGTTCTCTCAACGGTAGCAGCAAAAGCGGTGCTCGGGGAGTGCCCTTCTAGCAGCAGTGAGTGCACAGCTTACACTAGCCAGGTTAGGGTATTCGTCAGGTTAGCAGCGGCAGAGGATTTTTCTAACTAAGATCGTAAAATTTTTCTTCCACCAACAGCGAGATGGAGAGCCTTTATTTTATTGGATTGATATTCCTGTATTTACAGGTCATTACTAGCAATGGTTGCTTTTTAAGGAACTATTTAGCGAGGCAATACACAAGAACAACGCATTGCCAAACGCTCAAAAAATACAATACTTTAAAGGCAAGTTAAAACGTGAAACGGAGCGTTTGATTCAGCACTATCTCTCATCAATCAGTGCCGATAACTATTACGTTTGTTGGGAGATTCTAAATCATCAATTTGATAACAAGAGGATTATATTTACAGCAGACGCTAAAGTGTTTCTTATTCTTCCCAATATACAGCAGAAATCATTTTTAACCTTTAAAAAAAATGCATGACGTCACGTTAGAGAGTCTTCACGCCATCAAAAACCAAAAACCCTCTAATTGTACATATCTAATCGCAAAAGCTGGATAGTGAATCTCATTCCGAGTACATAGAGTCGTTAAAGAACCCTAGGGAGCTCCTACAAGACTTATTCGATTTTTTAGAAATTAAATACAGTGGTCTAGAAACAACTCTTCGACGACAAGACACCAAGCAAATGTCGCAACAATCTCAGCAGCAAGCGGGTTCCTCAAAATCATTTCCAGACAGTCGAAAGTTTAACAATAATTATAAATCGATCGATAATAATTCGAAGAACTCAAAAGCAATGAACGTGCAGGTAATCAAATGCCCTCATTGTTTTGCTGAGCATAAATAATTACAAAATTGCAAAAGTTTTCTGCAAATGCCGAAGGAAATGGAACTTAAAACCGTCAAAAAACTAAAATGTTACATTAATTGCGTTTTTAATCACAATGACAATAAATGCCATTACAAGAAACGCTGCTTCACATGTTCTGCCATGCATCATAATTTACTACATGATTGTTTTGCTGAGGGCAAACAAAATAATACCAATGACTAAGATCTCAAGCAAGGAGAGATTTCATGATGATAATTTACCCCCGGGAAGATGGCCTGTTGGTCGGGTGGTAAACGTCTATCCAGGAAAAGATGGACTGGTGACCTTAAAACAACAAACTGTTTCATAAAGCGGCCCATTATCAAGCTTTCCATTCTACCTATAGCAGAAAACGAAGCAAAAAAGCAGCATCAGCAAAGTAATGAAGCATAAGCGGAAGAGAAAGCGAGCAAGTAGTCCAACAGTGGTTCTAAAATCTATACTATAGTATTATCATTGCTATTTTTTACGGCCCTTATACTTTCCACTGAATCATCTTACAAACTAACAGCATTCGATAGCAATCAAACATTGTATTGTGTATTACCCTTTAGGACAAATGCATCTTATTCGTGATCAGTGGAAAATCGTAACATTATAATATATCTCCTTACTGGCAAGGAGACAAAGCGGTCAAACAATTTTCGCAATATCTCGAGCAAATATGCGAGAAAATTCAAAAGCAGAGACATTGTAACACATGACGCAGGCCTATCGACACTCTGTCGGCTCCATAGCTAATTCATGGATCGGAGTACTGGATCGCATGATGATTCGCAAAAAAATACAAGCGTGACATTGAACTTGTGCTCACAAATATAAACCACCTTAGTCAGCTGTACAGGAATCAGACATCGGCCATAGAAGCGGAGTATAATATCTTAAAGAGAACAGAAGAGACTATTGAAAAGCAGCATAAGATATTAATAAACATTTGAATCATTAAGTCAGCGTCACTAACACATTGCAGGAGATCGATGTAATGTCTATTCAGCAAGATTTCTCTTTAGTAGCGTTAGTGACCATAAATATGATTCAGATTTAAAGCGGATTCAAGACACTTTTCTTGACACTGTGACAGATCAATCATAGTCAGCTCAATCTGCATCTCTTTACTCCACAACAACTCCGTGATTACAGATTGTATCTAGTCAAATAGCGAAAGAGCTAGCATTACCCATAGATGACATTCAGTTCAACCTGTATGAGATCTACAAATTGTTACAAGTAAAAGCAAGGATGATGGACGAATACTTCATATTTGAAATTAACTTACCGTTAATTAGCAGAGATACGTTCCAGCTATACAATTTGATACCAGTGCCGGTTCAAATGAATAAAAGTATGATCAGCATCAAGCCAGCGTTTGAATACGTAGCTATCAACTTGAGAAGAGATTCATGCTTAGCAGCCAGTGTCAGCAATCAAATTATGAATATCAAGCGGAAACTTACCTTTTTCGTCTTCGAGGGCCAATTCTGAGTTTAAGTCCCGATGAAAAATTCTGCGAAAAAGAGAAGCAATCCACTTGCAGGATCATCAAATCTAGGTGTGAAAACAATGGGTTCCATTACACGACTTTCCTACCTATTTGTATTTCTGTTGTGACTCATACTCTTTTAAAGTCACGCGAGCGAAGCCCGCAAGACTGGACTCATTCAACTAACTAAGCAATGCATTTTCGTGAGTCATTGTGGTAAGCCAAATATACTCGAGATAAAATTAACTCCCTTAAATCGTATCATTAGTAACTTTACGCTACCTATCCAAAATTTCCAAGACTAACGAAGATACCACATCGTTACACATTTCTTTAAAGCATCTCGCTGAACAAATTGAATCGAGGAAAAAATCAGCCGAGCAGACAGAGGTTTTAACGACGCATCACATACTATACATCAGTATGCGTTGTCGTATGGCCAGCAGCAGCTATCGCAGCAGTCCTGTGGTCCCTGAGGAGGAGGTGTCAGCGAAACGGTGGCCCGTCCACCCAAGGGCAGATCGAGAGCGTACTAGCGAGTGTGAGTTTGTGTATAAACCAATCTGACCAAGGCTCTAGTGTAAGTACGCGAAATCAACCGCTGTCCGAGCAGGGGCCAAGTGTCAGTGATAGTACGCGCGTATCTAATTTTTCTTAACGTTGGTCTAGTTTGCGGTCAAAGAGGCGAGACATGTCGACGTCTCCCTTAGCTAAAAGGCAATCAGTATTCTCGATTAATGATGTCACCATTTGAGCATCATAACTAGCTATAAGATCATGATATGATTGTTCTATCACCTTGCCAATCATTTCTTATCTAATATTGTCTTAACTCCTTAGCGCTTTATTTTAGTATAAGCTTATATCATTATCCCATCTCTCCCCCTCGGGAGCATGTTCGATGCAATAATTGCAATCGACCACGTTCTGCTTACCTAGCGATATGATACGGCCGCACTAAGTGTGCCGCGAGCTCAGTGCATAACGGACAGCAACCGGGTGCATTCGTTACCATCATTTTAGCGATAGTTTAGCTTAAACGTTACCTTAATAAACCATTTAAAGTTGTTTGAGTGTTTAACTTATTAGCGGATCCCACCACGTACCACTTGGTCGCGTCCCCTACATATACAAATTATCATCCGCTATTATAAAGTTTCATAAATGCTTCCTCATTGCTCACTTTCGTTGAATTAAGAAGAAACTCTTTTGCAAAACTTAGCTCGTCGAAGAATTTTGAATCCGGTTTGAGGAGCTCGTGGCTAAATAAGAACGGGTGCACGGCTACAAGGTTAAGCCGTGCTTGCCGAGGCTGGTCCGTGGATGGGTGACCATCATTACATACCGAGTGTAATACCTCCGTGCCTCGGAAAGCACGTTGTTAAGCTTTTGATCCCGGCTGTCATTTGTAGATCTTTGACAGTTGTTACTTGTAGTCAGAAGCCGAAAGTCTGACAACCAGTCTTACCAAGGGTATCGTAGTACCCAGTTACTGGGTTGTGGAGGTCCGATAGGGAGTCGCTGTAAGATACTGGTATTCAGCTGTATCCGGTTAGACTGGAAGCCGACCCCAACATAGTTGTGAAAAGGTTAGGCATTTGATGATGAGGGTACCAGTTCAATAGTTGCTCCATGTAGTATGTGCTCCACGATGAATTAGGCACATCGTTTCAATAAATACTTGAGGAGAAAATCGTTATTGGATTTAACTAAGTGTAGGTCAACAAAATTTTGCCCTTGACGACACATTCGCTGGACAAACATATGTATACTACACATAATATTCAGCTGTCATGAAAGTAATCAATAAAATCTATTACGTGATTTATTAAGAAATCAATTACGCTGCCTGAATTATTCATGGCGATAAATGACTTGTAATGTAATGGTCATCAAAACGATGCCGTTATCAAAATCGATAGTGGAATCGAATCAGTGTGACTGAAAAGAATTATGGTAGGTATTGCATAAGATGTGATTTATTGCCCCGCTGGATATTATTAAATTAATTTAATTAAGGAAATCGTCGTGAAGAAGCCTGGAGTTCTGAAATTGTGGAACTGAACACGCAATGACCAAAAAATCTAAAAATTTTCACGTTGCGGTTTCGTTGTTTGAATAATACTGAAATCATATCCACCGGTCTATGTATGTGTGAGCTCACTCTTCTTAGGCCCGTATTACAGAATTTCACTCAAGGCTCAAGCATTATTTAAAATTACTTTCAACCAATGAAATTAATAAAGTTTTGGAGTGGCGACCGCGAACCGAAAGACGTTGCGTTGGAAGGCCTCGCACTAGGTGGACCGATGACCTGGTGAAGGTTGCGGGGATCTACTGGATGCGAGTCGCATGGGACCGATCAATGTGGCGACACTTGGGGGAGGCCTATGTCCACCAGTGGACGTCTTTCGGCTGAAATGATGATGATGATGAATGAAATGAAGTGAATCTAGTTTTAAGTAATAGTTCTGTCTTAAGTGACGTTCTGCAATACGTACCATACCAAGTTCACTGACCGCTTTTGAGTCTTAATATTTGGGGTGAAACTATAAGGTTGGAAAGTGACGGACCATTAGTGGTAGTAGAGTCGGTAGTACCTTGGTGTGAACACTCTCTGATTTGGATCTTTGCGATGAACAATCTTGGTGATCAACTCTTGTTCCTTCCTTGCATGAGTTCACGCTTTTACCATTCACTAGGATTTCATGCCTTCATAATAAAATAAAATTGAAACTGAAAAACTAGCAGTTTCACAAAACTAATATGTGTTTATTTGTATGCAGTAATAAACATGTTGGTTTAAATTAAAATCGGAAAACGTGATAAACGGTGCGTAATGAGGTAATTCGACAATTTTAGAAAACACGGTCCGTGCTTTGCATATAATCGACGCAACGATGCCGATGGCTATTCTTGTAACGTGACGTATTTTTCACACCAACATTTAATTTACTAAGAAATGCTGTAACTTTCAAACCTTTTTCAAAGAAGAAATCAATTTGAATACCTGGATAACATATCATAACATCACGCCTGTAATCCCCGAAGGGTTAGGCAGGTGTACAGTGACGGGACTAGGTACACCCACATTTCGCCGGTTATGTTTAAGTCCGATGTAATAAGGGTCGAGCCTATTGCCATCAACCGGGTACAAATCCAGACTTCGTGGCTGCTACTACTACTGAGAAATTCTTAAAGGAAAAAACCCAGTAACAATTTGCCCGACCCAGGAATCGAACTTAGGTAAAGTAAGTAAACAAACAGACAGGCTGTCAATCTGTAAGTGTTTGTGTAACTAACAAAACATTGGAGAATTTCTGGTGGTAGTTTACCAGTAATAGTCTATATATGTTAGTTTATGACTGAAAGGCTTGGCGCAAATTGTACCGTTTTGATGAAATCGTAAAGCTGAGACGTCTTCTAATCACTGAACAATAACGTGACGTCATGACGGTCACGTAATGTTTGAATGACCTCAATACCCAGCATAAAAGTGTTAATTTAGTTTGGTTGATGTGGTTACAAAAATAACCATCCGATATTGAATGAAAGATCCCTGCACAAAATATTTTAGACTATGCAACAAATGTCAGACTTCAAACTGGAAAAATATTTTTAGATTGGACGAAAACTTTGCATGAAAACGTTTCAACACATTTCTCAAAAGATAAGATCGTGCTATTTCAAAAACATTTCTGCTCAAGAAAATTCGTACGCTACAGAAATTTGCCGTCTTATGTCATAACTAAGGCTCTGAATAAGAGAAGAGAGTAATAACAAAGTTTTATTCATCGAAGTCATATTTCACCGAATTTCAAAGCCAGGCAGAGGAGGCCTCACCCGTCAAGCAATATGGAGTCACGTAATAAAATGTTGAACAGAATAAAGACTTGCTGTGACACATTAAATACCGCGACGGAAATACGAATTCCTGCTCTTAGAGGCTTTCATTTAAGATGCCTTGAAGTATGAATAAGAAAAGGTACTCAAGAAGGGATAGACGCAAACAGTGTTTGATATCATTTATTAAATGATTTGTTCATGAGGAGAGGATGAGTGAAAAGCGACTAATAAAAGGTAAATATACAAAGCAGATGTTAGTGGCAACGATGCGGAGACGCTCTAGCTAGAACACTGATCTTATTGGTGTGGTTCAGAAAGGTGAGGTGTGTAGTACTTGCAACCGGCGAGCAAAAAGAGGCAAAAAGAGTATGTAACTATCGTAGGAGGTGGCGTTCCGTGGCTTCTGCCTACCACCATGGGAAAAAGGCGTGAGTTTATGTATGTATGTATTCATTCAGCAAAACTGTCAAGAGTTACTTTATTTTTCTAATTTTGAACTGTTCATGAAAATTTCTAAAGTGTTTAGTGTCATACGCGAAAAAAACGTATCCAGAAAAATTAAAAGTTTACAACATATATGTATAGACATAAAAGCAACTGATCATACTTTGTGCCGACAACTGGGACTGGATCAGCTTTTTATCATTTCATTCATATTATATCATCCCCTGCTGAGATATATTAAGTTTTACCGCTACTTTCAATGATTGAGAAGGAACCGTTGCCATAGTAACCCTGCCTGGCGTCCTAGACGATTTTAGTAGGTAGTACAAGTTGAAGTAGGATCTTTTGGTGTGTGGCCAAAAACACCGCCATCTTGATTTTTTAATACAATTTCCCGAAAACAAAATTCATTAATGTTTACCAACAACGCTTTCTGTCAATGTCGTTCAATGCCACTAGCGTTACTCTTGTCTCATTCATACTCAGAAGTTGAATTTTATACTTTAAAGCCTGTAACAGCCGCCTGCTAACCCGTCGGTATGTAGGCCGGTATTGTGTAGCCCCGTATTATGAACACGTTGGCGAAAATGTTTTTCAGAACACGTTTCCCACTCAACCTACTAGAAAATGGAAATGGGTTGAGCCGTGAGCGTTGCCAAGGAAAGAAAATAAATTTGTTTTATTTAAATGTAGTTCGGGTCCGGGAAGGTAGGCCTATCGGATTGTGGTGAGGCTTTCGTTCGTGTTGTGGTGCGCCTTCCATTTTGTGGTGACAGGAATAGCTCCCGCTTACGATAATGACTTGGAGTTTATTTTAATGAGCTTTGTCTCGTAATATTTTGAGTTACGTTCTTATTTGAAAATGTTATTCAAGTTATTACCCGACTGCCAAGGAAGGGTTATGTTTGGCGCCCGTATCTTGTATGTTTCATTATAACTAGTAAATTTATTTATTACCTTGTATGTTCCAAACGGCTGGATGGATTTCGACGATTAAGATATCATTATATTATATTTTATAGATTCGCCTCAAAAATCCAAGTGTCGTTAGATAGGTGTTTTTTAAAAAAAATGGCGGATTTTTGGAGCTAATTGTAAGTCGCTTTTTTTTTTCAACTAAACCTATCGTACGGTATCAAATTGATGGAAATTAAAAGGAGATTACAAATATATATATCGTCGGTTTTTAATACTTTTAATTAAATGTTACTTGTTTTAGAAAGATATTTACACTGATACTTTCAGGTACGTACCTACCTGAAAATACCAATGTCGTCAAAATAGTGTGAAAATATTTTGTACCGACTAAACTGACCGATTTGAATTAAACCTATAAAATATCTCATTAAATCTCACTCTTATCCGCCTAGTTTTCATAACGCAAAGTTTCTATTTAAAGAATCAAAACCTACCTCGAGAAAGTTCGCTAGCCACCCCTGTTTTTGAAAGAATAAGATATTTTAGTCCGTAGTCGACCCAAAACTCTTTTGAAGTATTTCTTGAAACTTCTAGAATCTTTGCGGTACCTGTGAAGAATTTAATTACTTAGTTGTTTTTAGTTTCTTTCCAGTAATATCTTCTTGGATTCTGTGGATTCTGTGTTTAGGTAAATATACCAACTACTAGCTACCTTTCCTTTTAAGGTTCCTATGCATGTGCTTTTTTAATAAGTGTCAATGTCGCGTTCTATGACTTGCTTAACTTTACTTAAAGAAACAAGACTACATGCGTTTGTGGCGCGTTTTTGCTGCGTTATCTGTACGTCGACGAGGTGTAAGAAACCGAATGTTCATTAACCCTAAAAGTTAATTATTTATGCAAGCGGTACCTCTTAAAGAAAGTAGAAAATAAGACGGAAAAACTTGAAGTGTTTGTCTAGATGAGTTCAACGGAAGCAATTGCACCACAAGTCGAGTCGAGAGGCGTCGATGAGTGTCATCGGTCGCCGACGAGCACTCTCGTCGTGCAGAGGGCACGCCCCTCTCCAAAACTTTTTGCTTTACTATTAATGCAAAATTTAAAGCTGCTTTTAATATTTTTGGACGAAACTTTGGCTGAACGAAAGTTACTGCACGTTTTATGTACCTAACTTTGAAATATTTTAACGGCAGCCTGGTTTTGGTGTTTTTCTTAAATATCGGTTTTTATATTTTGTCCTATTGAAAATTGTAGCAGAAACAAAAACAATACTATTTTTTTTCAGTCCATGGGTAATTTAGAACAGGCAGGATTTTAAATTAATCATGCGAAAAGATAAAAATATATTATTTGTGTGCAGTCTCATTTAATCAGTAATGAAGTCGTAAAGCAAGCAAAGAAATAAAAATGTACAGTAACCATTGATTAGAAAAGCTGGACCAAGTGTAAAAAATTACATCCATAGCAATTGGTACTGACCACTTCGTACTGAAAACTTCTCAATAGGTAAGTAATGTAGTTGATTTTTATTAAGAAAACGCATACAAATGAAAAAAAAAAAACTTTTATAGTGGTCTGATTTTCATGAGGTTTTTTTATTGAGTTCCTAGAGTTGTGGAGTAGAAAATTAAAATTAAAAATTCGCCTCTTGCGACTTTTTTTTTAATTTCCTTTTGAATATTTTTTTTTCGTTTATGAATAACTTAATATTCGCCGAATTTATGTTGTGACGTAATAGTGGGACCTGTGCGCATCCATTAAACGCCAATTTGGTCTGTTTCCTTGTTCATTGTTATCGATGAAATGCATATTTACGGTTTTTGTATAAAAAAATCCTATTTTTATTTTTAACACAAAGATTTCTTTTGTCATTGGTAACTTTAACCTTTTCACAGATAACTGGACGTAAAAATGTTCAAGAAATCCATATTTACGAGTGAAGTGACTAAAAATTCATTCTCAAATATCAGGAAATCGTCCATGTAAAAGTTAAAGAAGGCCATTTTTCTCAAAATATTTCTATGGCGGTCAACGTAAATATTATCCTGATAATATCCTTATTATATCAGCTATTCACAGAGAACACAAAATAAAAAAAAAATATCGGAGGCACTCGATAAATGTTGATTATTGCTGACGAAGGTGGAATGGGGCCGCTGGTAAACTCACAAAAAATATCGTATTTGTAACGTAACCATTTCTCATAATTTCTATTTAGAATTAGTTACAAGCTTGGGTCTTTGTGACCTATTTAATATCAATACCGATACCGATACCGCTCCCAATTCTTAGCGCTAGATCCCTTTTGTCATGTTTTACTTTCTCAGCAGTAACTGATATTTAACAAGTACCCTTGAATATTTTTCTAGTTGTTATACCTTATTAGATAGCTGCTAAAATGAGGTTTAGGAGAATAATTTGCATATTGGGTTACATAGAAAAAAATCGAAAAAAGATGCCTTCAGTAACATAGAGGATTTTCTGATTTTTGCGAATTAATTTTAAGTCACTAAACTCATGAATATGGTTTTCTTGAACATTTTCTTGTCCAGTTATCTGTAATAATGTATCTGTTACTAATTTCAAAAGAAATCTAAGTCTTAAATTCGGTAACTTAGAAATATAATTGAAGAAAATAGGATATTTTCAAAAAAAACCTTTAAATATGAACATTGAACAAATAAACAGACCAAATTGGCGTTTAATGGATACACACAGGTATTTCTATTATACATCAATATAAATTTGAATTTCAAGTTATTCATGAAAGACTTTTTTTTGTTTTATGTGCCTGTTCCACAAAAATTTTGTAAATCGTATTATTTTATTTCATCCCTCAAATTGCCCATTTTATGAAAACCTATTTAGTTTATTATTTAATAGGATATTTTTGGGTTTTATCAGCTTTAATTTTATTCTCAAACATTATAGTTATCATTAAATAACCTATAATGCGAAAATGATAAGCGTAAACCGCTTGTTCAGTGAGATATTACATTATCTTAATTGCGTAAAGCATTGATGTAACGCTTGAATTTAGCCTTTTCGGTCTGCTAACTATTTAAAAGCATGAACAATGCTTAAAAATGTTACTTTACCTAAGATTACATAGCAGTAAGTAATGTATTAGGATGTGCTAAAGCAGATGAGCTTAGATATTCCTTCACTTTCCATCATACGTGCTCTGATAACGGTAAACAAAAGATCATGAGAACCCAGAATTCGAAGATGATGTGACATCTACCAACCTAGACGGAGCCTGCGTGGTGGAATGTGACCTCGGCCCACTGCCTATCACCAAGCTTGAGTCCTGCCAAGGGAAACATTATACGGGGTGATTATGCATGTGTGTTATGTAAAGCAGATAAGCATGGTAATATCGGTTTGTATGCAGAGTCATGTCCCGGGACAAGGTAAAACGTTACTGAAAAAATGTGTCAAGTGTTTTTTTGATAAAGCGAGCCATTTTTGTTGCCAAAGAACTTTGTGGTGTGGAAATTTTGTGATGGTTGATGGGAATATGTGAAGGGTTAGCAATTTAAATGCGTAAGTTAATTTGATTTTCCTCCAAATAACTGATTGGGACTTTAATTGAATATTCAACAAATTAAAAAAATAATGAACTTGAAGGTGTGGGGGGAGGCCTTTGATCAGGAGTGGGACAATACGGGCTAATAAAAAAAAAATGAACTTGAATCCAAATGATTTCAGGTAATATTTAATAATAAGTTTTTTAGGAAATCTTACATAACAGTTGGTTCATCCAAATGTAAGTTATGAAAAATATTAGATCAGTTTGGTTCACAACAACAATCTATACAGAACAAAGACAAGTATCGTAGAAAACAAGCCTGATAACAACTTGTGTATTACACGGGAGAATGTCGTACTTCCAAACTAGGACGACGTGCATAGACGATCACAAAGAACGTCCAAGCAAGACTACAAGGAGTACAAGGCAATATGACCGCAAAGAATCTTGTGGTAGCAGGAGAGAGGAATCCGATCGACGTGAAAAGACGTACGGCGGGACTACGTGACTCCTCCCTCTGGAATAGCTTATTGAGTTTAAAGATAAGGACTGATATTTAAGCCTAACAGTGTCATAAGTTTTAATGTCAATTTTTAAACCGACGGAGAAGCCAATATGGGTTGCTGATCTTATAAAAGCCTACACGCCATACTTATTATCTTTACATAGTATAAAACAAAGTCGCTCACGCTATCTGTATGCTTAGATCTTTTAAACTTCGCAACGGATTTAAATGCAGTTTTCAGCAATAGATAGAGTGATTCAAGTGGAAGGTTAATTTATATATTGCACCCGTGCGAAGCCGGGGCGGGTCGCTAGTTTATTATAATTATTGTCTTGTCTTGTGAAATAACTTGTTGCCTTGTAGTTGTAGAGCATGAATAAAAGAACTGAATCTAAATGATTTCCTTGAACACATTTTGATTCAGAATATTTCTTCAGCTTGACTGCTGATTATACTTTTATATTTGTGTCCAATTCTATCATACATGTTTGATGAAGATAGAAGGTATCCTGGCTTCTCGAATAAGCTCGGGTTTTTGTGGAGGGAATAGTGAACGAAAAACTTTTTCCGAAGTATTTCGTGAGTGACATTCACGTTTATCAGTGTTGACAACTTTTGCTGTAGCTTTTGACGTCACGACCTTTTTTTTTAGCTGCAGTGCTACTGAAATTCGGGCAAAGTTTCAGTGAGTCGGAACGGAATCTTTTTAAATTGGTACACACGCAATATTTCAAAAGTAAATAAATAAAAGGCAATGTTACACTAAATTTTCGAAAGCCCGCGAACACATGAGAAATAATGAGCCTGGAGACCTAGTTGTTTTTAGGCACACAATATCCATTAAGCCCTATAATATCGCACAATATCGCGATCTAAGTTCACACTATACGTACACAAGTTAGTAATCTTTGTCTTTGTTCAGTTCTAAAGCGGGTTAATGTTCACTAACACATTAGCTACATGCCTAGGTCACTTCTGCTTACTCTTTTCATATTTCAAACGCTATTTGCAATGCAATAGGAAAACAGTTACGTTGCGTTTGTCTACTTTGATGATATTGTTGAATTTTATATGAAAGAATCCAATTTCTGGGCTTTCTGGGAAATGTTATAGAAAAATCTAAGTAAATAATGGCACAAGGAATGTTTTTCCGTAAAGCATAAATTGTTTTATGACTTTCTCCTCAGTGTTAAGAGCTGCTATTACCCTCTTGCGTTGAAACGATCCCAACTGTCATTATTCTATCCCGACTTTGTTCCATTTATTCAAACAATAAAAACTGTGAATTAGCAAAATGATAATAAAAAGTTATAGCATACTACGAGCGAGTTTCAACATTAAAACAGTTACTTAACACGCATCACACGCCGCCACTCCTAAGAACTTTGTCTACTAGTTTTAAATTGAAAAGATTCACTCGACAGTTTGAAGGAATTTAATTAGTGGCTCGGAATGTGGATTAAACTCCATGATGGAGGCGGCCTCGATTATGTTAGGGATGTCAAGATATTGCTTTAGGTGCCGTCTCCGCGGAATTAATGTTGCTCAGCCAACTTTCTCGCATGAGATATTTCATTTTGTAAATTCATCTCGTCACGTTTGCGGGATTGATGACCCTACAGATTCATATATGGCGTCATGAATTTTAATAAATACGCGGCAGGCGCGGTTATTGATTCCGCTCCTGGTATCACCTAGTTAGCGTATTATCTGGTACACATGCGGTTTCCGCTTGCGAATTACTTTATTTTTTGTGTCCTTAACAAAGTAGGTGGCACATCGGTCTGTTTTTCGGCTGTAATGAACTCGTGATTATGGAGATGAGCTTCAAAAGTTTCTCTTGGACTTCAGTGACTTTTGATTCGGTGACAACGAAGAAGGAAACCATATTGAGATGACCTATTTTTACCAAGACCAGAATATATATAATGTATGAGAAGACCTCTCCTTTGCAAAGAAAGGCCTGTTATTATTATAATGGTAAGCAGGCTCGTATTCACTGTACGTTTGACACTAATACGACACAATGAACAGCTAATGAATTGCTGTTAGCGTAATAAGTGGGGACTAACAATATAGTGTAATGTAACATAATCACAGTACGTAACGCATCGCTGGCTTGCGACAACTCATTAACTTGTAGCGCTCGGTTATTCCGTGTATAGCAGTAATTGTTTTTTTTATTTTTTTTACTAGCCTTCATGCTGTCCCACTGCTGGACAAAGGCCTCCCCTTTCTCCTTCCATACCTCCCTATCCTTTGTGATCTCTGGCCATGATAACCCCGTTAACATGATCAGGTCGTCACGCCACCTACGCCGCGGTCGACATGGACGGCGCTGTCCTTCCTCAGGCGTCCAGTGTGTGACGATCTTTGCCCATCTCTCCGGGTGCATCCGCGATACGTGGCTTGCCCACTCCCAATTCACGTATATTTTTTTATTATAAATTATATAATTTTAGTGTTTGGTTACATTTTGCAGAAGTTCTATGGAACTGCTGTAGAGTGCTCTGAGATGAAGACTACATCATGGATCTTCTTTCCCCCTTTCCTCCCCCCTCCCCCCCCTACCTTCCCTCCTTTTTGGTCCCTTTTCTTCTTATTTTCGTGACCGTAGTAGCTTTTGGATCAGCTGGGTCCAGTAAGAGGCCACGCGAATGGCGTCAGCGTCAGTGGCGTTCCTTAGGTCCTCTAAAGTGCAATTGTATGGACATTTAAGACATCGTAAGTGGGTCATATTTTGGACTGATCTACAACACTAGTTTTAGTATATGCAAAACCTGAAACATGTGTCTACTATTTTTATGTAAAGAATCTATGTACAAAATTTCAAAACTGTGTCACAAAAAAACCCAAAGCTTGTTCTGTTACCTAGTTGTCCTCACATAAACGTGGTTACCGCGCAGCGCGCGCCTCCAGTGTCGTTTTGAGCTCATTAATAATAATAATTTGGCAGTAGGTACCTAAATTATTGCGATAGGTACTTAAAGTCGCTCGGTGTTCAACTTTTAACTTTTTTAAATATTTTTGGAAAAAAATGTAACATGGTTTAAAAAATATTGGAAACGATTCAGAACAAACCATACTGAACAAACCATATTCAGGTTTCGCATATACTAAAAATAATGTTGTATACAGCTATGTTATTATTTAAATCCCTTCTTAGCTAAATTTTCCCCAGTATCCTATTATTTACCGCAATTATCCCTTTGGCTATTTTTGAAGGTATCACTGGAAATTTAAAGCAGTGGAAATATTAATAGACTTTTATAAAGACAGAACCTTTTTGTTAGCAAGTACACACAACAAAAATATTTCGCTAGATTTCAATTGGATGCTAATCTGCCGTTCTGCATCCGCCAGAGCAATGAACGAACGATTTACATACAGTTATTCTGTTATCAACTTGTCAGTTATCACTTATCCTCGTCATTGTATTAACCGGAAGAAGCTCATTGCGAATTTGTACGGCTATTTGTATCACAATGAAATATTCCCACAATGAATGTGACTAGGAGCGTGGCACATCGGGTTTGGTAAGCGCGTCGTAATCTATATAGGTACTTTTCAGGGTTTCGTATCCGAAGCGTAACCAACAAGACCCTATTACTAAGCCTCCGCTGTCCGTCCATCTGTCTGTCAGCGGGCTGTATCTCATGATCCGTAATATAAGAATAATAATTTATTTAAAAAGTATTACAAAAAGTGTACTTTTAGGCGCAGTAGTATTATTTCTCATACAATAATAATTAGTACTTTTAAGTAAACTTATAACTAAAATATATTTAACAGTTGCAAGTTATAATAGTCCAATTCAGATGTCAGCGACCTAGGACCAGCGAATAGGTAGACAGTTGAAATTTTCACAGAATGTATGTTATAATAAAAATAAATTAAAGGGTGCTCCCCTACTACGATGGTACGGAACCCTTCATACGCGACTCCGACTCGCACTTGACCGGTTTTTTGCATTGCTTTGACATGTAACGTCTTTAAATTCACACAGAAACATATGTGCTTCTAATTGACTGCTTATTATGACGGCTGATTTTGAGCAAATGTTTGGTATGCACGCGGTATAATATTCAAAATTTTTATGACCTATCTTATAAACCTACTGCCATGTGGTAAACATTAAAACCTGCCGTATATCGAGGCATTCCCAACCGTTTTTTGCTCAATGTCGCATCACAAGGAAAAAACGTGTTTCACCGCACAGCATGTTCTTTTACTTGATGTGTAAAATTCCTAATGACAATCTGTCATTAGGAACTTTTGGAATTAGGAATGTATATATCTTACATTCCGATTACAGCCCCACTTTTCAAAAAATTGTATCCCGTATCAGACAATGTGTACAGTCAATAGGATCACACATCGGAAATGATAATTCGGCAGCGACTTTATTCTGTAGCAGTGAGAGCGGTTTTCGAAGTTCAAGTATTACAATTTAAGGGCATTACATGGCTCAAATCCCAAAAACAGCGTATGTTCAAAGAAATTTGTTGATGAATCCCTTCGTGCGTTTTCCTTGTAAAAAAAGTATGTTATAGTTAAGTTCATCACAAATAAATTGTATTGTTTAAAATTTTAATAAACCTTCTCAATTTTTTTTAGTTAATCGTAGAAAATAGGTCCTTTTTCAAACTTAATTGTAAATTATCTCTGTAACGGCTGAATAGATCGGCATGAATTTTGTAACAACAACAACAAATACGTAATGATATACTTAACAATCTGTATTGTTTTTTTTCTGTTATTTCTTTTAATATTTTTAAATAATAAATAAAAACCGAAATTTTGCGAAATGTGCGGGGCAAGTCAACAAAAACCTGTACAGGGATCAAATCATCAAGGTCATCGAGCAATGTAATGCCCTTAAGTACTGTTGAGTGTACCTATGTGTTGGAGATACTTGAAGCAAATAGTTAAAACTAATCATCTTCATCTTCTGTTTATGTGCACATAGTTAGGCCTAACTGACCAGTTTCACTTGTAAGATTGGAACCTTCATGTATGGCTTCCGATAGTTCGAATTTAACCGCTCTAGTGATGCATATAAGGCCGTAAATCTTACCAATATACATTAATCCTGGCTTTATATGCCATTTGACGAACGGCAGGTATTATCGAATCAACACGGTTAACGCCTGGTAAGCATCTTACTTCTTACTCATCATCTGCCTAGACTTTTCCCAACTACGTTGGGGTCGGCTTCCAGTCTAACCGTATTACCGGATGTAGCTGAATACCAGTTTTTTACATCGAGCGACTGCCTATCTGACCTCCACATCCCATTTAGTACTGGGTGATACGATACCCCTTGGTAAGACTGGTTGTCAGACTTTTTAGACCCCTGACTACTTAAAGACTGTCAAAGATCTACTAATGACAGCCGGGATCAACGGCTTACATCTTACTATATTATTATAAATGCGAAAGTTTGTGATGATGGATGGATGGATGGATGTTTGTTACTCTTTCACGCGAAAATTTCCGAATGGATTTGGATGAAATTTGGCACATAGATAATTTATAACCGGGATTAACGTATAGGATCCTTTTTATTCCGGTAGCACGATACCGTGGCACAATTAGCAAACCCCACGCGGGCAAAGTCTCGGGCATAAACTACTGTACAATAAAAAAACCCTGTACTTCCCACACAATTAGAATAAACCTTAAGCCGCCAAGTGCAAAATGATTTGTAGTCTTTACTCTTTTGCTTTTTATCCCGGTAGTACACTTACCGAACTTGGAGGGGCGCGGGCGAAACTTCGGGCAAAAGCTAGTCAAATTATAGTTTGATCCACATGGATTGATGACTGTGGTCTAGTGCTGAGTGTTAGTGTTAAGATGCACTTAGTTAACAGTACCTAAATATTAGTGGTTTAGGTTTTGATTTTTCTGTTACTTGATTTATTAACACAGTAAGCAATAATTTTACAATAGGTGAGTAGTTGGTTGGTTGGTTGGTGGGTTGTTTGTTGTTTTTGTTTGTTTTATCTATGCGGTTAGAGCAACCTCCAGGTTTCAATTCATCCAGCGCTTCTTCGTTTCTATCATCAACATACTCTTGCCCTTGTCAATTTATTTGGGGTCGGCGCAGCAAGTCTTCTTCTTCCATACTTCTCTATTACTCACCATCTCATCAGACACCTCCTTTCGAGCCATATCATTCTTCACATAGTCCATCCATCGTTTCTTTGGTATTCCTCTACTCTTGTACCCATCCACAGTTATATTCAAAACTTTCCTCACGACATTTTTCTTTTTTCATTATCTACTTTACATGATATGATTGTCCAACCGACTAACAACTCGGCCCAACACTGGAAGAACAAGAAGTAACCTAACATGTTCAACAGCATAATATTTATTAATTTTCTAAACACGTTTTCATTGAAACATTGTTTACTAACCTGCAACCAGTATTCTTTGTGCCGCAGATCGAGTTGATGGCGACCATGAACCAAGAATAATTTTAATGGTAACTAGCTGACATTTATAGGACCCTAGCTGTAGCCCGCGACATTTTTCGCGTGGAAATTTTTGATGTGTACTTAAGAGAAATGTAGCCTATGCTATAACCTATCTCCACACTATAATCTATATCTGGGCCAAAATTCATCCAGATCCGTTCAGCCGTTCGGGCCTGATTGAGTAATAAACATCCATCCATCCAAACTTTGGCATTTATAATCTGTATATTTTAAATGCGAAAGTTTAGATGGATGGATGTTTGTTAGTGTCCGGAATAGCAAATAGGATTTAAAAAAAAACTCACACTTACACATCAAAGTTTCCACGCGAACGAAGTCGCGGGCAACAGCTAGTAGTATAAATTAAAAATAAAGTAAGATGGTTTGATCTGAAGCACCCCATTCGCATTGGGTGTCGATAGGGTCTATAATCTTCCATTTTGTTAGTCTTTACTTGCAGTAGTTTTGCTGACTTTAGTTGCAGTGTTTTACTGTTTACCGAATGTGTTTTGTACTGTGTTTAATTCAAGAAACGTAATTAAACGTAACCAAACAATAAATTACGCATGTTCAAACAAATTGCAATTTGCAGTTAAAAACCAATGCCAATAAACGAGTATATAACACAATAATAATTCTAATCGAATGAATGTTGCTTTTAGCTATTTAGGTATTCTAGTGTGTCGTATTGATGAGGATTCGTGTTTTTGCCAATTATTATTATTCACGCAACGTACCAAGTCCTTGAAGTTTAGGTTGATGTCTACGTATGTACGAGTATTACCTGCTTTATTTATTTGTCGCGGGCAACAGCTAGCTGACCTTCGTCCGCGACAAATTTTTATACTAATATTGCTTCCCTATTTAAATCAGATTTTATTTCAAGAGTTTGATTTTTCTTGTATGAAACCCTAATCTTTTTTCTAAATTAAAACTACCCATAGTTCAGTAGCGAAGGGTCAATTTTTGTAAGAGGTAAGCCGGAGTACATAATCTTTAATGTGATTATATAAATAGTCTATTGAATACTGACTGTGCCATTTTTCAAAGGGAAGCCGGTAGGAATCGAGTTGTATGGAACCTTCGCCACTGCCTTAGTTACTCCTTATAACATCTGCCAGTAAGTCCCGTCAAAATCGGTGCAGCCGTTTCGGAGATTAGTCGGAAGTGGTACAAACAGACAGACAAAAAAAAAATTGTTTTGTTATAAGTACCTTAGACATACACTTTGATATGCATTCAGCTGTTATTTAGAAAATACAAACAGGAAGTGTTTGTTTGTTTATTTATTTGTATAGATGTACGCACGGCGGCTAATCAAGCTACGCAAAACCAAATTAAGCTGATCTCTCATCGTATGTGGAGCTCATACAAAGCGAAGTCAGGTTATACTGGTTATGTACAGCTTGATGTGCCGCCGTGTGTACACACAAAATACTTTACAGCACATTAAATTATGTTATTTATGTCATTATGTTATGCGTTTATGTTACTACTCAATAATTGCGAATTAGATATTAATAGCTTTGTGATAACACATAGCAATGCTTGTTTTAAAACCGTCACCCATGACTTCTAATTATGAACTCTATGTATATTAAATAAAATAAAACCCAAATCGAGTTGCGATTGGCTGTTGATAGTTCATTTAACCAATCACTGCAGTTAATTCGTGCTTGATTATTTGTTAGCTTCCTATTGTTGAATTTTGTTCCAGAAAACTACTTAAGTAGGTATTGTGAAATCATAATTGGTAATCCAACACTCATTTTCATACACTATCTGTACCGTGTTCTCAGAATAGAGATATACAGCGTGAGTTCAAGCTCGTTAAAAATTAATTTCAATTAGAGCTGGGCCACTCGTCTTTTGTGCTACAGGGTGCTTCATTGTTATCAGTCTAACACACGCCGCCAGCGCCAGTCAAAACAACGCACTCCCGACGTTGCTAACCACAATCCGGCATGGCTTTAACACCACACACTCTATAGCACAGACCCCCATAGCTTTAGCTCAGCGCTGCCACCTGGGTTACTTGCTTTTCTCATATAGCGATAACATGCTTTACTACTTAGCCGCTGACATCGCTGTAAAGCGGCACGGGAACCTACTATGTCCCCCTTCACAAAATGGTAATTTTGCATGGTTGAACGAACATGAGGGTTGAATGATGTAGTCTGTGTTAAACACAGGTTAACTAATATTTTTATATGCTTGATATTTACAAAAAATATGTTTTTTAATATAAACACCGGTTCCTATAGCCAGTATAGCCATATTTTGGAAGCATGTTTTTTGTTGAGTTTTAGACGTAGGTAGCGTATTTGTTGGTTGGTAATGATAACTATTTATTTATTTATTTATCTATTTACATCTACCATTACAGGATAACTCAATGCGATAAATGCGACTAAATCCTATCTAATGTAATGTAGTACATAAAGTTGGGAGAATCAATAGGTAAGGAACTTAAAGGCCGTACGAATGTCTAAGTATACAAATTACAACTTAAAATTGACCAAAGGTGTCAATTTGATTTGATTTTTTCGAAAGAGATACCGCGGCCCTGGAACACAAAGGGCAAAGAAGGAACATGGATGGGTTTTAGTCAGTACAAGTCTGACACTCCCTTCCGCTCCGCCCAGAGCAGGGGGGGGGGTCATTTGATGATTTCCGATCCGAAAAAAAACGTGTCAACTTAATATTAAAATAATTTCCCTGAGCGTGGGTCAGAGTGGGGCAAAAACTAATTGTGAAAACAAATAACAACTAACAATTAAATTGCCAAATTTAGTTGCAACTAACAACTAAAATAATTAATTGTAATTGTAACATATCGCAATTAACAATTAATTAATTGTGCTTGTAAAACTTTGCAATTACAATTAAATTAATTGTGCTTGTAAAAAAATGCAATTACAATTGATTAAATGTTAATTGTTTGATACACGTTTACAATTACAGTTAACAATTAATAAGTGTCAGTAACTGTAAAACAAAATGCAAACAATACAAGAGCATTCTCCTTAATATTCTCAAAGGTATGTAAAGCCTGGATTTAAGCCAGAACATTACGTAAAAGTGTAGACTATGGACTCCTGCCATATTTACATTCATCAAATACGTAGTTAAATTAAATATTAATTGTAATATTAATTGCAAATAACATTTTAATTGCAATTGAATTAATTGTAAACCACAATTAACAGATTTAATTGCAATTGATTTTAATTGCATTTCAGAATTAAAAAATAATTTAATTAATTTAATTGCAATTAATTTAGTTGAAATAAAAATTGTAATTGTTTGCCTCTACAATTAAAAAAATAATTCAATTGTGCCCAACACTGGCGTGGGTACGCACGGCGGCCAATCAAGCTATGCAAAACCAAATTAAGCTGATCTTTCATCGTACGGTAAGCTCATACAAAGCGAAGTCTGGTTATGTACAGCTGGATGTGCCGCCGTGTGTACCTGCGGGACCAGCAAAAATATTCGTTGCTAATTATTTATTCAGTCACGAAAATGTGAATAAATAAATGGCATTGAAAAGATTCAATGGAACGTGAAACAATACAATAGATGCATAATGTACTTCGAGCTTCAAAAGAAAATGACGAATATTTATTACAGCTCAGTGGAAGTGGAACCGAATATTAATTATCATTTTACTTTTGTTAAAATGAAAATGTATTTAACAGATATACCAGAACATTGTGGTTTTCCAAGGAGTCATTGATTTGGAGTTTGGTTTCGGAGTTTTTTTTTTTCAATTCACTACTTAATTTTTTACTGTCAAAAAATAATATCCGAGCTCATGGCAATAATTTACCTGTATATGAGTAGTCTTGAAATGAAAAGGTTAGGCACCTTTAGAGTTTTGATGAAATTTAAAGTTTTATTAATTTAAAATTTACTCGAACCGTGCCGTCTGACAAGTGATTCTTGTACAGTTAGTTATAGCAATTAACTGACCCACATTTGCATAAATGGTTGAGATTTTCTAGAATACTAATCGAAAGAATTTTATAAATCTTTTATATTTTATTTACTTTGCTCAAATAACGAAACTATAAAAGAATTATAAAATTCTATCGATTCGTACTTATTTAAAAAAATCTAAAGGTCGGTCAGCTAATTGCTATGCTTAAGTAACTCTACATACCGTGCGTGAGACTCAAAGAGACTATTTTTTTTTACTACGCGCTCGCAACAGTCAAATATACATTCACGCCTTTTTCCATCATTTCGGTGTGGGAAAGAGATAGAGGTATACAGAACGACTAGCTCCATCTCTCTCTGTAACTGACACAGTTCGCTGAATCCCGCCAATATGGCCCTAGGTTATAAGAAACGGTGAAAAATAATTGAGAAAAAGGAATCCGTTTAAAAATGTCTTTACTTTTTCAGTCACAGTAGCTACTTAGTTGCTCTTTTATTTGACGCCCAAAAATAACATAACATAACATCACGCCTGTTATTCCCAAAGCGTTAAGCAAAGGTGTACTAATAATCCACCCACATTTCGCCAGCTATGTTTAATTTCTATGTAATAGGGGGCGAGCCTATTGCCATCAACCGGGCGCAAATCCAAACTACGTGGCTGCTACTGAGAAATTCCTGATGGAAAAACCCAATAACACTTTGCCCGACATAGGAATCGAACCAAGTATCTTATGCTCAAGTCAAGCGCGCAAAAATCAAAGTCAAAAAAAATTCTGTGGCCCTGGCAGTCACAAATCACCTTAACATACATTTCGTAAGAAATGGTAGTGTTTGTGTTTGACATTTGTAAACAGTAGTGGCCTTTAACAATAATACGATGATAGTTTATGATTGCTAGGGAAAAGAACTGTAATGGAATATGGTACCGAACATAGATTCGTATAAAATTAATAGAATAAGCTACTTACGGTGTATGAAAACAATTCAACTGTAGACGATACTATATTTGTACCATTTCTATTTGTATATAACGCTAATACAACTCATTACTGGGATATAAAAAACCCCATTCGATTGCTTTCTTTAATAATATGAATTTTCTATTTACGCAGTACCTACACACGCACTCGTGACGTGTTTTCATTCACCTTTTGAATACTGAAAGCATTCACCTTTTTCTTTCATTCAATGATAATTACATATGAGTTCGATTAAATATTCAAATAATAGGATGGGCAGAATCCCCAGCGGTATATAAGGCATTAGTAATGCGTTACGCGCACCGTACCTACTTATGTATAGTATGTGGTATTATAGTGGTAATATTGAATAGGTATATTAATATTCGCTCTAATTATGAATCCTGATGGGGTTAATACTATATATCGTTTAGTTTAGGTGAGCTTAATTAGATTGGTGCATTGCAATAAGGTTAGAAGGTGTTCACAAGGTAAATCTGGTTTTGACAATCTATATTTTAATGTTTTTGATAGTATTATAATTTTTGATGAAGGTTACAAGCTATTTAACATTATGCTATGAACCATATGAGCCGAACAAAAAGAGTAACGGCGAGGCGCGGCTAGTTAAGGTGGAAGCGTCAATCTAGCCCGCGAAATTCAAATTTTCTTATGTTTTGTGCAATTTGCAGGCCAGTTTCAGGTTGTATGTTGTTGAAAAATGAGTCACGTAAGTAACACGTATGTACTTACAGAATTGTAATCATTAAAATCATTAATACAACCTTGTAAGTTCATGTAACCCCATTCAATAAATATTTCATGAAAAAGTCACTCAATGGGGTTAAATGAACTTAGACGGTTGTATTGATGATTGTAATTCTGTAACTACATATGTGTTACTTGCGCGACTCATTTTTCATCAACATACAACCTGACACTGACCTCCAAATTGCAAAAAACGCTAGAAAATTTTAATTTCCCGGGCCACCTAGAAGCGCCTCGCCGTTTCTTTTTTAGTTCGGCCCCAAGGTGCGTAGCATGATATACCCTGCCGCTTCCACCTTAAACAATAAAGCCTGCCTTTCGCAGTCCACAGTCTTATCATATCATAGTCTTTTCAGCAGCGTCACGCAATGACACGACATACCCGGTTCTTCACCTCTTGCAGCCAGTCTGCCCCGGTCGCCTTTTAAAATATTGCAAGTTGTAGACTAATTACTTTTAGATAGTTAAAAATATCAACAAAGTTAAAAAGCACTGGCTGTTACTAGTAGTTTTCAATCAATCAATCATATTATTGTCAGGCAACTGAGGCCCATAGATAAAACTACACAAAATAATAATATACATTAATAATCCAATACATATAAAAACCATATTTAACTATAACTAGACACGTATCGTTGACGGCGTCGTGTTTTACTGCGTGGTGTCGCGTAACCGTCCTCGGAATCGTCGATATACGACACGTTTCGGCCAAAAGTCCTCTTTCATGAAGGTCTGTAGATAGTAAGTTGAAACTCGTACCACTCGTACAACCATCGTTTTACTCGCATCCTCCTAGGAACGGCTACATTGTACAGACGCCAGCATATCAAGCTACCCGAAACTGTCAAAATTTCCCAATCAACCTTGAACCTAATGTGTTTTAGCGATACAGCGGAAAATCTATTAAATAAATCTGGCAGATTGTAATAGCTAGTTATGGAAGCACCACCAATCTAAATTGTGCGTATATCAGCATAAAAGCTAAGTACATGAGACGCTTCGTGTGTGGCTCAGCTGGGTGGCCATGCTTGTATAATTCTAAGAAAGGTTGAGAGATGTTTTGTCTAGGATAAGTAGATAAGGCAGTACGCAGTTGAATCTGTAACCACGTAACTCAATTAAAAAAGGAAAGGCGATTCCATTTTTTTTTCATTCGATTTTGATTTCTGTGCGATCTTTCTTGTGTTATGGTCCAAAATACGTACAGCCGTTTATGAGTGATTTAGTGTCAAACACCTTTACAAATACAAATACACCGTTAGCTGGGCTATTTTTGGCATTAGAACTCTAATTTAGTGTAAAATCCTGCCCGGCGGACTCGGCTAACTAATATGATTAGCCCATATTATAAACCGGTGGACTGTGAAGGTACGGGTATCGTGTACCTTAGAATTATGTTCCGTAAATAAACTACCAGGATGTTGTAAACAAAACTATACCTGTTAGATAGGTATAATACTTCTTTTTTTAAAGATTAGTTTTTTTTCTAACTAATTCATTAACAAATTAGAATAACCTAATGTAACTAACTAAACAATAAACTAAAAAATTGCGTCAAAAAACTTCTCAATGTCAACTTTCAACGGGTAATGTGCCCAAAAGACTGGCGGCGGCCTGGGCTGGCTTTTACCTTCATCATCATCATCATCCACATCCCGAACTCACCCACTGCTGGGTATAGGCCTCTCTTTTCTCGTGCCAATCCCCACGGTCCTGTGCCAGAATCATCCAGGTTTTTCCCCCGATGGCAACTATGTCGTCTGCCCATCTCGCCGCCAAACGACCCACGTTTTTACCTTAGCTTCTGGCAAAGGTAAAATCCAGCCCTTGGGTCACGGAGAGTGTCAACAAAGCGTTTTGAAAAAAACTTACAGGAATTGGAATCATATCAATTTTAGTGATTCCTTCATACCGTCTCCTACTAACTTTGTTGTTTAGCAAAACACAGCAATATTTTGTGGTTTATTATTAAGTAGATACCTAATCAGATAGGATAGGGATATGATATGCAAATAAAAAAAAATACATGAAGGAATTATAAATGTTAAAAATTAAAATCAGATTCAATTTCCTTGCCTGCTAAAGTTATTTAATTTATTCTAATCTTCAAACAAGTCTGAAGGATCGTAATGAAATCGAGATAAGTCGTTTCGGAGGATGCTGTCTGGGGCAACTCACGTAATGGTTAGTTTCTCTATTTTAATTTCTAGGCTTTTTGCCTGCCGTTTTTTGCCTGAAGTTTATAAGAGCATTTTTAGGGTTCTGTAGTCAACAAGGAATGGAACCCTTATAGTTTCGCCACGCTGCGGACAGACAGACGGACTGTCTGTCCGCAGCTTAGCTCAAAGACTTAGTACTTGAAAGCTATAATTTGGCATGAATATACAGATTAGTTACGCCGACAAAGTGGTAAAATAAAATCTCGAAAAGTATTTTTTTTAGGGTATCTGGCTGTACCTACACGTAAAATGGGGATTTGTTTTTCTTGCGTAACCCATAGTGTGGTATGTCGTTGGACAGGTCTTTAAAAAATATTGCGAGTTTGTTCAAATAATTTTTTCGAATAAGGGATTCATTTGTGAAATATTAAGCTTTAAAGTGCTAATTTTTGTTAGAGTCGAGTGTCCCCCCTCTACCAGCTAAACGGTTGTGTTTGAGTATGTGAAAAAATTCACGGTGATAGTATACATATATAACGAAATTAAAAGGAAAACTATCACAGCTAAGTAGGCTTTACAAGTTTACGAGTAATAGTCGACCAAGTTATAAAATGTACTTGGATATTTTCCTAAACGTATGGGAGTACAGGTTTTTCAACTGAAAATGTAAGTTTGTTTTTTATTACAATAAAAATCATCGTTCGGAGGCAATACCGCATATTTTGATGGGCAACTACGGAACCCTACACGCACTTGGCCGGGTTTATAATATGAATTCACATAATATTTTACCCACAATTCTTGAGTAAATTCACATTTCTGTGAAGTTGAAAACACAGGGGTACCACGATGAAAGAGCAGCCCTAAAAATGCTCTCACTTCAATCGATATAGAAGGTATGTACAAAATTAGGTCGACTACCCTATTTGTAGGCTTCGCTCAGGTACCACCGACTGGAGGTGTTGGCATTTGAGATAAGTGTTTTTTTACAGCAAGCAGAAGCAAGGAAGGGATTGGGGGAAGCAGTTAATCAAAAATATATAAATCTCTACCTAAATTAAAATATTCCTTTCATGTTTAGCCATTGTAATACTTTAATTACCTTCGTCCTTCATATTAGGGAATATACACAGATGTTTTATACCTTACTATTATTAATCATTTATTTCAGACATAGTCCCTCTAAAAATTAAAATCACATTAAACATACGTCACACTTTCACCAACAATTTATTTTTCATAAATTATATGAGCCGGAAATTAAGTTTTTATACAGTAATCATACAGGTCAAATAACAATAGAAAAGTTCGTAAAAGAGACGCATACAACATAGATTTTAATTGAAATTCCTCATAGGAAACTGGGTCATGTTTTATTTCTATTGTAAATCAAGAATCATGAATTATAGGCACGGCATTGAGACAGGGTATAAAACTGTATGAACGTACTTACACTCACAGGTGGTATGCACAAACGAAAATGACTAGACAGTTTTTGTAGATCTGTCACTGGATTGGGCAGCAGTTTTATATATTTTTTTTCCCAGAAATAGTATTAAATGATTGGTTCCTGGTGAAAGTTGCAGGGATCCGCTGGATGCGAGTCGCACGAGACCGGTCAATGTGGCGACACTTGGGGGAGGCCAGCAGTGGACGTCTTTCGGCTGAAATGCTGATGATGATGATGATTGGTGCCTGTTATTGATTTTAGGGGTTGTCTGTCAATCTCGTAGAGGTCAGAAAAAAATAACGACTAATCACGAAGGACGAAGGAGAAGGAGGAAGAAGGGTTAGTGCGATAGCGCCGTAACGAGGATTATAGTATAGATAACAAAGTCGAAAAATAATCGTGTGTTTTTTAAACGACTTTAAGCAGAACATTTGACGGCATCCTGTTAGCGCGAGCATGGTATGTGGTGTAAAACTCATTTAGAACTGCCACCTGCAGCGGTGGGACAAATGTGCCCAACTACACACAATGTGTGTGTGTATGTTGTGCCCACTTCGCGTTTAGGCGGTTTACACTGAAACGCGTGATGAATGTATTTGTTCAGCGGTTTGTGTTGCAAAGCTTTGTTGTACATAACGTTGTAACAACCCTACTTTATTTAAGTACCTTCAATTTTGTTGGGGTTACACTGATTACGTAATCATTAATCTTTGATGTTATTCGGTACATTGTTGCAAAAAGGTTGATGTTTTTGTCAAATAACGACGTATTGTTATAATTTCTTTAACTAGGAGATGAATCAAATATCCGTAAAATACGTTTTAAGAATTCCTTAGTATATTCATAATATATGAATCCAATTACATTATTTCCCCTAATTAGATTAAAAACGGAAACATGACCTCTTCAATAATAATACGCTTAGTACATAATACGTATCACAAAATAATACATAGTAAAACATGTGAACAATATCGCACATAGCGGATACATTTATATTCTCAAACAATGCACATCACTGCTATCGAACAATGTGTTTCAGAATACCGAATGCAGACCAAAAATAGGTCATTTAGCTTTTCAGCACTAGCAATCACTTTGACACATGTGTATTGTCTATGCAAATCATATGGATTTGAATCGTATAGTCGTATTTATAATTTACTAGCACTTCGCCCGCGAATCCGTCCGCATAAATTGTGATAGCTCAGCTAATTTCCATGATATGAATATAATTTATAGCCTATGTTACTTCCTGATAATTTAGCTTCCTAATAGTGAAAGAATTTTTGAAAGCAGTCCAGCAGTTTTTGAGTTTATTCGTTACGAATATACAAATCTTTCCTCTTTATAATATTATAGTGTTGACTGACGAAAAGGCTTTTATTTACTAGCCTCTGCCTCGCACGGGTGTAATGTGATGTGGCGATATGTTTTCATTTTGACATAGAGGTTTCTGTGCTGTTGAAGTTGTATATGTCGGATAAGTCAGGATTTATTCCGTCAGGCTCGTACATCTAGTGACAGACGATGGGATTCGTGCTATGAAAACACACTGGGTGGGATACACTGTTTCTAGCAAACTAACGAATTACTTGAGATTATAACTTAACACAATAACACGGGGGACAATGAATCGGATACAGTTCCAAGACGTCTCAACTCCGCCGCGATCAGACATTGACTGTCGCCCTCCCTCGAGTTGAACATCAGGGCTCTGTAGAAGCACGCTGTGTTGTTGGTAGACTGGTACGTATGCCGTGTGATGTCACCACTGCACACAGGCGCGCTTTCCAATTAATTTTATGTCCGTAATAACGACCGGATCCGACATATATTAATCTACACTATTTTGACAGTCGTTACAGGTAGTCTTTGGGCCGAAAGTCTGACAACCAGTCTTACCAAGGGGTATCGTATTTTCCAGTACTAAGGTCAGGTAGGCAGTCGCTTCATGTAAAATACTGGTATTCAGCTGCATCCGGTTAGACTGGAAGTCGACCCCAACATAGTTGAGAAAAGGCTAGCCAGATGATCTACACTAATATTATAAAAAGAAGTAAAGTATCGATGTAGGGGATAATCTTCGTAACTACTGTTCCCATTTCGAAAATTCTTTCATTAATGGGAAGCTCCATTATCTCCGAGTGTCATAGGCGTGTTTTTAAAATAACGACACGTTTCCGTTGGATAATATTCGACGATAACAGGCGACAAGCGAGCGAAGCAGCGGACAAAACCTAATTTATTAAACAAAGATGAATCCTTCTGGAATTAATTCTACAAAAACCGCAAACCGCATCAAAATCCATTGAAGATCTTCAGCGGTCAAACTGACAGACACGAAAAGCAACTTTGTTTTGTGCTATGCATGGATATAGAAGATTATGTACAAACGGCGGCACATAAAGCTGTAAATTCCCAGTATAACTTGGCCTCGCTTTTGTATAGATTACATATACAATGAGAGATCCGCATAAACTGGTTTTGTATAGCTTGATTTGCCGTCGTGCGTACGCCAGTCTCACTAATCCTTTTGCTGGTAGATATAATAACTATGTTAGCATACATCATAATACCATTATTTCCAGCATTGTCTGTGGGCGACATAAATGATTTATTATGCATTAGTAACATTGGAAATTGCATTATTGATTAGGAATCTAATGGTCTGTATTTATGTCGGCAATTATTTTGAAAGCTTACTGTGTTGACAAGTATATTTTGGTAACAGAGCTTTTGAATTGCATTGAGCTTTATATAATCTGGTTCATGTGCAGCATGTTATTAAATTTGTCAGCTGTTTTCGGCTGAAGGCATCTACGGATTTTGGCTACGAATAGTTTAGGGATATTACCGATCTCGCGGGCGACTGCAGCCCCCGTAGTCGTAGAATTGTGTCGACACAATGACAGATTTCTTTGCACTATCTGTCATTTTGTCGATTCTTCCGTCAAAGAAATCCTTGTCTACGGTGGCCATGCTACGGGGGCTGGTAGTAGTAGGAAAAGTAAGGTTTTAGTAGCCTGGAGCAGACTCCAGGAAGAATCGGGGGTTATGTCAGAACATAACCCTCCATTCAACCTTGATGGAAGGTATATCCATAAACATTTCCCCACGCCAAAAAAAAGGGAATATTATCTATGAATTCAATAATATTACAGAAAACGTGTGAAAAATCACTCTCGAGATTTGTTATAAAGTTAAATGGATGTGAACTGAAACTATATCTAGCGCCACCCTGCTGTCAAGACTGTTTAAAAAGCAGCTCTGTTCGTGACCAACGATGTGATGTTTGTTCTCGTCGAGGTCTTAACGATTTTCGTCCAGAAATAGAAAGCAGCAGCTGGAGGTTCTGTACAGCTAAGTATAGCGAGACTTTGGTACCTTACCCTTTGGGATACTTTTAGGTTATTTCGAGGGAATATACCTTGCTGTGTGTCGGTCCTTGAAAATTCTTGAAATGCTTATCCTAGATCTTATTTTCAGGAATCTAGCCCTTTGTACCGCTTATAAACCTATGTTCGTCATCCTGCTGAATATTCTCTGCCTCTCCAAAGGAATGTTTTCGGGGGTTGGCAATTATTAAAGCAGATAGTAGGTAAAATCACAAATAATACCCATGCAGTAAAAGGTGTTGGTATATACAGGATCGAAGGGGCTCCGACATTCTCAACAGTCACATAGAAATTTTTAATCCGTAATTAAAAAAAAAGAACAGCTATGTACTGCATACGTGGTAACCGTTTTAGCGTCGGTGTCCCTTCCACTTTGTATAAATCTATATATATAAAATCTATACAAAATGGTAAAACTGACTAACTGGGTGATATATCAACACACAACCCAAACCGCTGGTCCTAGATACATGAAACTTGGAGAGTGTGTTCTTTGTGAAGAGTAAGTATCCACTAAGAAAGGATTTTTGGGAATTCCACCCCTAAAGGGGTAAAATAAGGGATGGAAGTTTATATGAAAGTCCGTCAGTTTTGAAGTTTGGATCTTCAAATTTTGTGTTTAGGCTGACGATTGAAAATTAATTTATATGTGTCTCAGCGTTTTTGTTAATTCTATCCCCGAAGACCACATACACACCGGCGAAGTCGCAGGTAAAAGCTAGTCTTATATAATTTTATTGCTTCTTGTTTTACAAATCGGTATTCTGAAAGCTCATGATCAAAACACATAAAACCATGTACTGAAATTGTGCACCAAAAAGTTATTTTTATGAAAAACTTCATCACAACTGAATGACAATATTGTGCTTTTTTTTTTTTTTTTTTTTTTTTTTTTTTTTTTTTTTAGGATGGGAAATCATCAAATGACCCCCCCCGCTCTGGGCGGAGCGGAAGGGAGTGTCAGACTTGTACTGACTAAAACCCATCCATGTTCCTTCTTTGCCCTTTGTGTTCCAGGGCCGCGGTATCTCTTTCGAACAGTCCCGCAGCCCTGGCAGGCATCGGCCCGTGCGGACCCCCTACGTGGTTGCTGACATCTCTTTGAGGCGCGCGTGGAACACGAACGCGCCGTCGACACGGCCTGTCGTCATAAGACGGCCGGACGGCGAGCTAGCCCAAAACTCGCCGTCCACAGGCCCGCGCCTACGGTGGCCGGGGGCCACCACGTGACCCCCGACGCCCAGGGCGTCTCCCGCGGCGGCTGGGACGTGAGGCTCTTTCCCTCTCACGTTCCGCCACCTCCTTCACTAGCATGACTGCTTCGCAGAAGGAGGTGACGGCTTTCCATTCCCTCTCGCCCCGGACCATGGCTTGAACCAGGGCCGGGCGCGAGAGGTCGCCGCCGCCAATCGCCTCTACGAGGACACGGCGCTGCTCCGCCCAAGCAGGGCAGGCCTCCACAGTGTGCTGCACCGTGTCCTCCGGACGATCCTCACAATGGAAACACCCGGGCGTTTCCTCCCGCCCGATTCGGTGCAGGAACCTCCCGAAACAACCGTGTCCGGTGAGGACCTGCGTCAGGCGGAAGGTGAGGGCGCCGTGGCGCCTCCCTAGCCACTCCTCAAAGAGGGGACTTATCGCCACTATGGTGGCGTGCCCTGCACGGGGTTGCGACAGTCGCTCTCTCCATGTCACCATGAGATCGCGCCGGAGGTCTGTCCGCTGAGCGGCGATTTGCCGCGGCAGCGGAGTTTCCCCCCGACGTAGTGCCTCCGCGCGCCATTCGTGAAGGCGCGCGAGGACTATCGCCTCCAGATCCCATGGCGGCAATCCGGCAAGGAGGCTCGCCGCCTCACCGGAGATCGTGCGGTACCCCCGGACTAGCCTTAGGGCTATCCCCTTTTGGGGCGCGTTCAGGTAGCGGGCGGCTTGCCGCCTCAGAGAACGCGCCCACACCGGGGCCCCGTAAAGGGCCATGGACCGCACGACCCCCGCGTAGAGCCTCCGGCAGGAGGCGTTTGGACCTCCCAGGTTGGGCAGGAGCCGCTTGAAGGCAGCCCCGGTCCGTTCCAGTTTGGGGGCCAAACGTCGGAAATGCTCCACGAAGTTCCACCGGCTGTCGAGGACGAGTCCCAGGTACTTCAGCGTCGACCCGACGCCGATGGAAACCCCTCCCGCCGTCAGTAGGGATCCCGACGGTGGCGCATTCCGAGGCCCATGAAAACACATGGCCTCGGACTTGTGCAATGCCACCTCGAGACCCAATTGCCGGATCCTCTCCACGACTATCGCAACCCCGCGTGTCATGTTTTCGGCCGCCGCCTCGTGCGACCTCCCTTGTGCCAGTACCAGCGTGTCGTCAGCGTAGCAGACTACGCTGACGCCGCTAGGGAGGTCGGCGCGCAGCACCCAGTCGTAACCGATGTTCCACAAGGCCGGCCCCAGAACCGATCCCTGTGGAACACCGCACGACATCTCTCGCCGGTTCCATTCTCCGCTCTGACCGGGGTAGATGACGGCCCTATCCGTCAGGTAGTCCCCGACCACACGACGAAGGTAGGTCGGCACCCGGTGATACCGGAGTGCCTCCCCAATGCAGCTCCAGGGCATGGAGTTGAAGGCGTTGGCGATGTCAAGAGACACCGCCAATACGACCCCGCCCCGGGAAACCACATCCCCCGTCGTGAGGGCTCTCACGCGCATGATGGCGTCCACCGTCGAGCGCCCCTTGCGGAAACCAAACTGGTGTTCCGCAAGATCCGGCCCCATCCCCGCGAGGTGCCCGGCGAGGCGGTTAGCAATAACTCTTTCAAAGAGCTTGCCCACCTCGTCGAGCAACACGATGGGCCGGTATGCGGACGGAGAGTCCGCAGGGCGCCCTGGCTTCCGGATGAGGACCAGCTTCCCCGTCTTCCAACGAAGCGGGAACTGGCCTTTCTCCAAGCATGCGCTTAGGAGCCCTTCCAGTCGGGGCCCGAGAGCCTCAGAGGCCAGGACCCAGGCTTTGCCAGGCAAGCCATCGGGTCCCGGGGCGGTATTTCTGGCTTTCAGCCTGCGTACCGCCACTCTCAGGTCTACCCCAGTCACCTCCGGAACGTCGTCATCGGTGTGGTCCGCTTCCGGCACCGCAAGCGGCGGCGGAGCCATAGCCGGGGGAGGATGCCTCCCTCGCGAAGGGAACAGAGCGCTCACCACGTCCTCCACGAGCTCAGGCCGGAGACTCTGCGTCAGCGGGGGGGCCCGGGTGCGGAGTTTGTCCCGCACCATCTTGTAAGGGCGCCCCCACGGATCTCCGTTCAGAGACTCCAGCATCTCCTCGCGGGCCAGGTTCTTGGCCCGCCGGACAGCCTCTTGGAGGGCGGACTTCGCCGCTCTGTACCCCTCGTAAAGCTCCGCCTCAATGGCTGCCGCATCCGGAGGGCGGATGCGGAGCCTGCGATGCCTGGCGTACCGGTGCCGCGCAGCAACGCACGCCTCACGCAGAGACGTCAGATCTCGCGACCACCAGTACACCTGACGTCGGGCGCTTCCTGGCCGGACTCGGGGCATTGCCACGTCGCAAATCTCGGACATGGCCTCCTGGAACCAACCCGCCTCGTTGTTGATGTCGGCAGGCCTGGCCGGTGATGACACCCAGGCCTGCACGATCGAGGCTTCCAGGAGGAGCTCCCGGTCCAGCTGCTTCAGCGCCCATCGCGGACCACTCGGGGACTGTAGGACCGGCGCGCTTGAGGTCTGGGTGGAGACGTCGAACCGGATGTACCGGTGGTCGGAATAGGTCTCCACCCCCTCCATGACGCGCCAGTCAACGACACGCGGCGACAGAGCGGGGCTAGCGAACGATATGTCCACCACCGACTCACCCCGCATCCGCACGCACGTGGGGACAGAACCCCGATTTAGGACGACCAGGCCTGTCTCCAAAGCCCAGTCCTCCACCATCCTACCCCGCACATCCGTGTAACGAGAACAATATTGTGCTGAAGTTTTACTAACAGCTTTAGTTTGACCTGTTTTGGAATAGACAACTTTGACCCTTATTTTCGTTACTTAGCCGTGTGTCATTTTCCTGTTTCCTTTTCTTGGATAAACGATTATTGTGAAACTTTTATCTTGTTCATTTTGGCGACTTTTTTCGCAACCTCTTAATTTCGTTAATTCTTCTTAGATTTTCAAGAATCTTTCTGTGTGCTCCGATGCTTATCGAACTTCATAATTCTACACAATTAAGATTCATTACATTATCGTAATGAGTTGGTGTTTTTGGGATTTTATTCGTACAAATTAAGTAAAAGTGGGGCTAATTAATGGCTAAGGCGAGCCTGTGTTGCTTAGCCTAATTAGAAGCGGTCTTGTGTACTGAGTACTCAGTTTGTGCATGCAAGCAAAACGTGACACGATTAATTATAATGCTAATTAATTGGTTATAATAGGTAGGCTAGGTTTTCTGACGGGCCTCTTCTAACACTTTGATCGGATTGATGCTCTTCTCAGAGAATAAGTGTTTATAAAAAAAGGCATTCCATCGGAAATGGGGTTGTTTTTGAACGGTTTTGTGTGGTTTATTTTATTGAAATATAAAAAAAATAACTTTGCTAGACAGTCACTATTTCAATGAAAGAAAGGAAAAATTGCTACTGTTTTTTTACGGTATCTTTGCCGGTGTAGGTTACTAAAATGGTTTAGAGGAGAATTTCCTCGAACTCCGGATCAAATCTCGACTTAGCCCGCAAAATATTTATGTCCATTAGCGTCACGACGCTTACAGTGTTTGGAGGATATCACTGAGCGCTAACTACTACATACTTATGTGCTCCTGATACTTATCTCCTGTTTCTGCTATTAGTAGGACGTTTTCTATGGCAAAAATTGATGCGAAATGAAAATGCTGATCTACAATTTTCTTTAACAAGAGAAATCTTAATTCTGAATGAATTTATAATGGCAAACTGTTTTGCCATTATAAATTGTAATAATGGGAATGCAATCCACCCCATACCTGTTAGGAGAAAGGAGACATGACATAATTTTAGTTCAATATAGAAAAAGAATGAAAGAATACGTATTTATTTGACTCACACACAAAGGACAAATAACAAATAATAAAAAAAGTAAACATAAAAAAGAAAATAAAACTAATTAAAAAAATGCGACAGACAAAAATAATGTAAAACTAAAACATAAATTAAATTAATTAATAGGTCCTGTACGAGGACAAGGCAATATATATCAAATATCTCAGCATGGTGCTGCGACATTAAAAAATAGATATCGCAGCGCCGGTATTCTGATGAGGCGCCCTACGCGCCCACGGTTCCGACTGAACTGAGTCGGAAAATATAAAAAAAAATATACATATAATATAGGCGATATGATCCAAGTAGTACAGTCACGAGCACCAATATGTAAACACTTAACCAATTAAGTGTTTTTCTTCTATTGTTCCGATTAAAATATAATGTTCTAACGAACATAGTATTCTGGAATTCATATTATTATGAAAAATGTCCTATCTCCAAGTATTAATCATTATTTCTCGCGAAAATTGCTTTTAGATTGTTTTAAGAAAGTGTTTACATATTGGTGCTCGTGACTGTACCGGCAGGGAATTGGTGAATTTTGCGAAAGTACATAAACAAAAAGTTTGTATTCCGTAATTGACAAGCCATTAGTGTCTGTTTGTTTTGTCTACTTCGATGGATAGTGACACTCCTATTTTGGAAGTGTACCTACCTAATTGTTACTTAAAACCACATTTGTGTTCTCCGAAGGGTTGGGCATAAGTTTACATACACACACACGTATCAAGTTTTAGAATTAATTTTCTCCTATTGTATTGATGTTAATTTTATTCTGTTACGAACAAAGTATTTTGGCGGCTACACCTAGTTCTAGCCGGCTAAACCTAGGTGCGGCCTGTAACAGTTGTGTTTCCTTTTTATGGCTAGGACACACCGGCTAAATGGATTAGGTTAGGTTAGAACTGTGACCAACGCTACATCCAAATTGGTTGCATGTTCTAACCGAAGATAAGTATGATACATCTAAGTTTAACCGGCCGCACCTAGGTTTTGCCGGCTAAAACTAGGTGTAGCCGCACTTCGGCTATTAGCAGTAACATGTCTACAATATACGCACAATTACCGTAACTAGTTATATCAACTTATGTAGGTACACCGAGAAAGTGGTTGTAAATAATGCGGAAGGGACGAAATAGTCATAAAGAACCCTTTAAAGGGGTTTCAATCAGTTGTCACTTTCACCGTTGGAAATTAACAGCCGGGCTGTGTTTTGCGAATTGTGCCTATAGGTTAGCAGTCCATTTCTCTATAATCCATGCTCTCATCAGCAAATTAATATAGTTCATTATAACATAATCAAACAAATGTCTAATTTCTATTCATAGCATTTACTAATATGTATGTATGATCTTCATTGTAGAATATTTTCATCTCCATATTTAATTTATGTTTTTTTTTGTGTATGGTTATAATGTGATTAAGGGCAGACCTTTCATAATTTAAGTGATGTCTATCGTCGTAAAAAGTTTTGGGCAATGTATGCCTTGAGTGAAATTGTAGCTGCATATCCGACCCGAAGTATGACGTTAAGGAAAACTTGAATGATAATTATGTGTTTTTAATCCTCGACCCTCTAGGCTAGCCTAGTTTACCTTCTACCTAATGAAAGTTCTTAAAAAGCCTAATATTGCAAAAACCTGAAACGCTGCAGTCTGCAGTAACCGTTAGTTTGAAGATATGCATAATAAATGCCCCGCCGTTCGCCTCGTTCGCTGCATTGATCCATTTGCTTCAGTTACATTTTTATAACCGTCTTTCACTATCTCTTTTATAGTTATTAATAGTATAAAGATATACCAAAATATACCGTTCTTAACGGTAGGTAAGTTTATTGATAACCAGCTTGGAATGTCTCATACGCAAAAATGAACTGTCCACTTACAGGACTTTTTCAAAGTTCTTCCTAAGCAGGCTTCTTTATATAATTATAAAGCAGGCAGCTTTATAATTATATAAAGAAGTCTGAGGCAAAATTTCGTGCTTTTTTCACTAAAACTTATCTAGAATCTTGTTTTGAGATACTGATTACAAGTGATATATTTTTGCAATTGCAATTGATTTTCTTGCTACATAATTATGGTCACAACACATTGTAATTCTGCCTGTTTCAACATAGGCACCCACATACATTAGTCGTATCTCTGTTGCTAACTTGCTAAGCTCAACACACCATTTGTGGCGGCCTGCTGTGTAGCTCGCTGCACTGACGTTATCCCTAAATTCCTGACTTGGAACGGTAGCCCCTAATTGTGTTAGAACAATTAGTGGTTTGCACAGCCTGTCGCATACACGCATTTGCACATTATGTGCATCAATTTGCTGGGTGTTTGGCCGTTATACAACATTATTTTTAGTATATGCGAAACCTGAATATAGTTTGTTCAGAATAAGTAACTGAATCGATTCCAATAATTTTTAAACCATGTTATGTTTTTCCCAAAAATATTTAAAAAAGTTAAAAGTTGGATACCGAGCGAATTTGAGTACCTATCGCAATAATTTAGGTACCTACTGCCAAATTATTATTATCAATGAGCTCAAGACGACTCTGGAGACGCGCGCTGCATGGTGACCGCGTTTTTGTGCGGACAACAGAACAAGCTTATAACTTTGTGATTTTTCATGATACAGTTTTGAAATTTTGTACATAGATTCTTTACATAAAAATACTAGACATGTGTTTCAGGTTTCGCATATACTAAAACTAATGTTGTATAATAATCTACGTGCACGTATGTAATAATCTAAGAACATAGTATTGTAGAAATGCCTGAGTACATGGCTATTTTTGCTGCTTGTTCATCATTATCATTGGCAGCCTTCACCTACTCACTCTTAAGTATGGGCCGTTTGTACCATACTGCCGGTTGTCCCCCATTAAATGGTTTTTCAATAAGACTTTGTTGCTTCTGTCGTGAGTGAATAATAAAAACTGACCGTCTTATCACCGAAACTGATTAACAATGAGTGTAGTCAGTGTGTAATGTATCTTTTCAGCACGTATTTTGTCTATCTATGGTTGTCCATGTAAAATTGCTTTGAGACTGCCAATAGTAGCTAATCTGTCATGTGTGATTATTGTGATATGATCTCCGTGATCATGTTCCTAAGGACCTTTTTGGAGTCTGTTTGAAACTAAATCAGAATTTTGATGAATTGTACAGGCTATTGTATATCTATTCAAACGAAGGATATATGTAATGCTAGGTACATATTCGTGCCTAGATAATCTTGCAGTTAAAAAACAATTACATAGGTACCTTCTCTACGTACCTTACTAATTGCGGTATATATAGCAGTTTGTACAATGAACAATGCATGTGACATGAAAACATGCTTAAAACAAATTCTCTACGTCACTATTATTAAATAAACTGTTCTACAACCATGTCCGTTCTAGATATTGTTATCTATTAAACAGTGATATGCTGAAACTAATATGAGGACCGTGCAAAAGCCTTTGTTTCAATTATTACTGTATTTTTTACTGCCGGAAACGAACATTAGAATGCGTATTTAATCCTCTATTTACCGTTAGATGAGGATGTTAATTGTATGGCATGATACGCAAACAGTTAATTAGAACCGGTTGAGTTAAACCCATACAATTTGATGTCGTGTCGTGTCTGGCGGTTTTGAAATTTGGGTATCAATGAGAAGGGTATAATTCCGCAGTGGTAAGAGCAATGGTGGCCGAGTGCTAACGGCCCCGACTTAGGTTTAGTAGGTTATAGGTTCAAACCCAAGCAGGAAGACTTAAAACCGACATCATGCAATAAATAAGCTAGCTGGGTGAAGACAATGACACATTCTGTTTATTCGACCTTTGCCCTCTAGTAGGATGATTGGAAGTAATCTCAAAAACCAAAACCGTAGGGACTTCAAAACCGTGAAAGTTCTTAGAAATGTTTTCTGTTCGAAGACAAATTTTCATAAAATCGTCATTGAATATCATCGAAACGATCGGGAAGAAACGTGGAGCATATAAATGGACTTCATTTACGGGAAGCGGCACTGGAACGGATTTAAGAGTTTAGTTTTAAATTCCATTGCGGTTTCCAGCACACGTGTTGGTAATAAATAAGTCCAATAATAATGTTGTACGTACACTCTTCTTGTTCGATCTCCTTTAACTAAAGCAAAAACAGAAAATAGAAAAGTTATCAGAGTCTGTTATCAATCTCAGGCCGTTTACATTGATTCCATAGAGTTAGGCAGACACTATGGAACGCCACTTGCTACCATCCTCAATGTTAGGATGGTAGCAAGTGGCGTTACACTGTTTTTTTAAATAAAAGAAGAAAACTGTGTTAATTTGTGGTAAGTTGATATTTAAATGATAAATCTGCCATTCGTGGTATCTTCATATAAAATGTTTAAGGTTACGTTAATAAATGAAATCGAAGGGGTAATCAGAGGGCCAAGATAAATAGACATTCTATTAGGAAAAACGAAGATAGAAAAGTAAAACGTTTTGAATTGAAATACGCTACGGAAAAGCTTGCGTCCATCCTGCTGAAGTTTATTGGAACAAGTTGGTAGAAAAAAAAACATTTTTAAAGTTGTTTTTTAAATATAGGTGTGACGTCATTTTTTTTCGTATTCTTCTCAGCTAAGCCTTTCATTTGATGCCCATATCATGGGAAACCATAAAATAACTTGTTCGCTAATATTTGGAGACCGCCATATTGAATTTAGAATGACGTCACTTAGCGAACCATGCAATGTCATACAAACTAACCGTGTATGCAAAATTTCAGCTAAATCGGTTGGGGATAACTGCTTTAAAATTCAGTTGCAAGATTTGACCTAAACAAACATACAAACATAGCAAGTTAAATAAAAGCTTGTAGACATACGAAACGGTTTAAAAGCGATTTCCACTTACTCCTCAGGTTCTCCGTAGTTACTAATCGAACTTCAAAAACAAATAACCAGTCCCCCCCAAGCCAATAAAGACAGTTTAATGACAAAAATAAAAGCAACATTCACTAATAGCACTATGAATTGCAAAAAGAATCGTAAATAAGTGCAGTTAGACGTCGGACGGCGTCGCGTCTGTCGGATTTGTCGCTCGAACAATTTCCCCCCATTCTTCGACGTTGGAAAATGAAGTGCTTTTTCCATTTCCCGTCGTTCGTCGCGTTGCTCGAATGCTCGTGAAGGTGTGAGCCGTGTGAATACGAAGCGACACTACGGCTCCAGCCTTCATATCCTGTTTGTGCCTGAAAGTGCTCGACTCGTGAAATTACCTGATTTTTGAGTAAGATTAATGGTTGATGTACGCACTGATATTGTTGTTTGTAATTATATTCTTTCATTAAATTTCTTTGTGTTTGTTTTATGAAGTTGTAGATAATTGGGCTTGCGTGTCAGTTATGCCACAAATAATTATGGTATTGTGATATTTTTATCTGTTTTATCCCCTGTGAGTTTTTTTTACCGTTATAATTTTATGACAGCAGTTTTTTCGTTTAAATGCATTGATATATTAAAAAACCTAATATATCAATGTTTAAATGTAATTCGTTTTTATTTATACCTCGGTTCATTTGTATACGATTTTTTTAAATTTATCGCTGAGTAGGCACACAGTTCTATGTATAAAACGTACACAAGAGTTTTGTATCCGTTTAGATATCTTCACATGTACAGTTATTAAAGAATTTACCGTACTATCCATATATCAAAGGCATTCTTGATGAAATATACGAATTAAAATACCGTATTTTGTAGACACCCTTGTAAAACTTGAAGAGCGGCATAGTATGTGTATATTAATTATTGACGCGTCTTTAAAGTTTTAAAAGCTTCCTTTTCCTTTATAAAGATAAACGGATACCAGCATTAAAAGGTTTCTTAATTTCATTACTTTAATGCTTATTTTCAGAAACACTAAGCCACTTAAATCAATGCCCAAGTATTAGTGCACTGCTGGAAAACTCAACAATGCGCTTTCACATAGGCATTTATTATATATATATCGCCAACCCGCCTGCCAAGCGTGGCGATTATGGCAAAACCCCCCTTGGGGAGGCCTATGTCCAGCAGTGGACGTCTTTCGGCTGAAATGATGATGATGATGATGATATTTGTATAAAAAAGGTCATAAAAATATTTGATTTATTTATTTTGTGAACAGTTTTTAGGTTCCGTAGTCAACAAGAAAAGGAACCCTTATAGTTTCGCCATGTCTATCTGTCTGTTCGCAGCTTAGCTCAAAGACTCTTAGTACTAGAAAGCTGTAATTTGGAATGACTATACAAATTAGTTACGCCGACAAAGTGGTAAAATAAAATCTCGAAAAGTATTTTTTTCAGGCTCCTGTACCTACGCATAAAGTGGGTTTTTTTTTCTCGCGTACCCCATTGTGTGGTATGTCGTTGGATAGGTCTTTACAAAACATTTGAGTTTGTTCAAATTATTTTTCGATTAAGGGATTCGTTTGTGAAATATTAAGCTTTAAAGTGCTACTTTTTGTTAGACTCAAGTGTCCGCCCCCTCTATCAGCTAAAGAGTTGTGTTTGGGTGGGTAAAATAATTCACGGTAATAGTATATATAAGGAAATTAAAATGAAAACTATCACAGCTAAGTAGGCTTTATAAGTTTACGAGTAATAGTCGACCAACTTATGAAATGTGCTTGGATAACATATTTTCCCAAACATAATGTATGGGAGCACAGGTTTTTCAACTGCAAATGTAAGTTTGTTGTTTTATTATTACAATAAAAATCATCGTTCGGGGGCAATACCGCATATTTTGATGGGCAACTACGGAACCCTACATTGGCGTGGCCCGACACGCACTTGGCCGGTTTTTTAAGTATACTGCTGACGTTACTATATAAAGCCGCTAGGAATACCAATGTCTTTTTTTCTTTGTTCCAGAGACAGAGTAATATCGATTACAATATTCTACTTACTATGCAGCTTCTGCTTGTATGCCACATGATATGCGGGTTACTCATAACCTATCCTATTAACCTCATGAATTAGGCACGCAATATTCATGTTCACGTCATCGTTTACTACATCAATTAGTTTCAAAGCAAAACAGACTGAACCACAAAACATAGCTTACAAAGATATGTTAATTGCTCGCCGACGGTATCTATTAAATTCCTTGTTATAAACGGAATCACAAATTCACGATCGGAATCGGAATCGGAACGGATCCGACCTCTCCGCAATAAACAATGCCTATCCAAATGCAAATATTTGTCAACGACCTCCCACTGATACGAAATTTGCGGCTGCGACGATCAATTATTTATTTAGTACTAGTCATAGCAGCCGTTCTTAGATGGTATCGATCTGTCTGTCGCCAACTGAAATATTTTATGACCTACTCTCTGTTGCCTGAGAGTTCTGCCAGACTATAACTTCAGCCCCCAGTTCAGTTTGACCCGCACTGGGCTGAAATGCAGGACAAATGAGCTTTGTAAAATCACGGTTTAGTGCACATCTACGATTAGAACATAATCTAACTCTAAAATTACCGTTTTTTTCTCAATTTTTTTTCTTTTTGTGATTTTGAGGTATAGTTATATTTAAATTACGTACCGTTTAGAGTTTAAAAACCGTACTAGTAGTTGCTTATAATATCATAGGGAGGTGTGTCAAAACACCTGTTTCAATGTGCCGTCGGTTTCACTACTTCAAGTAGGTATTATTTTTTGTCATAGACTAGATAGATACGCATTGCAGCGCAGCTTTTTTCACTGTACACTTTGCAATTGCATCATACATAATCTGTTCAGACATTTCCAAGAAAAAAAAAATGTTAGTATGGAAATATCATTTTTCGAAATCGTCCATACAAATCGGCAATTTTATACTTTATCCCCTAATTATCTTTCTTTTTTTTTGTAGATGTATATTATCACTAATTTGGTACCCGTACATGTTCCTCTTGGTCTGTCGCATGCATGGTAGTTATTCTAAAAAGGTTCGATTGAGGCTATAGTTATTGAGAATTCGGCATAAAGAGTCAAATTAGTTATCGGTCTTTAATTTCAGGCGATCGCAAGTGGTAATGTCATTGACATTGAGCTGGTCTAGTGTAGTACGGAGTTTCAGTATAATAAGAGCCTATATTATACTGGTTTTGTTGTCTCTAACATGCGGCCTACTTATACATCTTCTCTCAATGAATTCGGCCTTTCGCAATGCTTCATCGTGATGGATGCAGCACATCTTTACAACTAAGGTTATTTCAATAATGTATTCATTACACAAATAGAACTTCGCCTGCCGATTGTATCTATTTTCTTTTATTCATAGATTTGCTTTTATTCCTGTTATATTTTTGTCTTGTTTCGACTATGTTTGCAAAAATGCATGACATGTATTTGATGGTGCTGCCGTATGAATTTTTCAGCCGTTTATTTTAATTCTAAATATCACTGTTGGATGTGGTGTGCGGGGATCGGTTGTTGTGACGCCAATCGGGAGAGACTTATGTCCAGCATTGGACTGCGGTAGTCTGAGTTGATCGGTTTCATAATTGAATAGTTAGCGAACATAAAAACAATGTTGTTGCGATAATAGCCCATTAGTTTAGGTGAAAAGAAATTGTTATGATAACAATATCATTAGCCTAAAAAGTAGTCGTTAGTTGGTAAAATGATCCTGCTTATTTTATTAGGCTAATAGAGAAAACAATGTTTGTAATGGTCGCACCTAGTCTCGTCCGGCAAGTTAATTTATTCCAGTACGATAACCAGGTGTAGGTACGTTATCTATCTTCGTAAATTTAAAGGTTTTAGAATAGAGACCTACCTACATATAATTTTACTTACTACTTTAATTAGCTACTATAGGCCAGGGCCGATAAATTTTAAGGTTAAATTTTTTTTCCTGTTTTTCACCCTTAATAGTTCACCCCCTTACCCTTCCCGACCTCAAATCACCCGTAAATTATTTATTCTCTTTTTTTGTATATTTTCTTCATTTTGCAATTTGTGTCATCCTGTTCTATGTTTTTTTTCACTTTTTACCATTTTCAAAGGCTTCGGCCCTGGCCTACTATGTCAAACCTGCGCGGCGATAACGGTTTGAACTATTTTTAGTCGGCATTTGCCACAAACTGCCTTGATATTCATACCGGCCTAACTTTCACTTAATATAGGAGTAAAACCAGCAGAATTAGCAGTCTGTCACAGATTCCATCAACTATAGTCAGCCCGTAAATGCCTACAACGTCCCAAACACCCAATTATATGTAAACTGAAGCCAGGCCATGATTTTGTCTTCGACAATAACCACGTTAGGTCATACGTATGCCCACGTAACATGGCAGTGCCAACAGCATTTCGCCATTAGTATAAGTGTATGGGAGCAGTGATAACCAAGGGGTAATAGCACCGATTTACGAGTTGTGGGCCGTGTATTCGAAACCAGGCAGACACTTTATTTCACCACCACTTCCACCCAGCACCATCCCACTTCCACTTTTTTTTTCTGAAATCGGTGCAGGAAAACTTTGTGGGAAGCGGCATCTCCTAGAACGAGTGAAACGGTTTCTTCTAGGCAAGCGAACTCCACACTAGGCCGCATCATCGCTTAAGAATCAGGTGACTTGCGGCCTAAAGCAAGCCTATTTAAAGAGTAAGATAAAAAAACGGGAACTTCTAAGTGTTGAATCACGGTCAGTACAGATAGGAAGTCTATGTCTCAGTTTGAATGTAATAGGTAAATTTTATGAATGTAGTTGCAAATGCACCCCACCAGAGAGATAAAATTGAATAAAATATTACGTCCCCAAAATTATCGTCTTTCGTTAAGTACTGCAGTCCACATAGATAGATGTATAAATATAGATGCAGTGATTATTGTGAGCGATCCTCTCTTCCATTGTTAATTACAAACAAAACTAGCGATCCCTTCCGGCCGGATATTCTCGTGATCGTACACAACATGATGCTAGTCACACCGTATGTTTGGGACGTGTAGGGGTGGCACTGAATTTTAATTTCAGTTGTTCAATTGAAAAAATCACTTTTGAAAATTCTAAATTCAAAATCTTATACATATGTATACGAATTTTTGACAATTCGTTGATCTTGTTTTCGACCAGCGTTTTTCGATCATCATCGTCGTATCCATACATACCCATACGCCACATGTGTACTAAAAAAAAAAAAAAACAAAATATTTTATTTTACATAGGCCTACATGGGCACTTATAAAACGTCGAAAAAAAGGTGCACGGTTCGGGTTGGTCGTTTCCTATGGAGAAGAACTGGCAAGAAACTCCATGGTTACTCTTTTCAAATCATTTGGTGTTACATTAAATTCAATTTAAAAAGCCCTTGATTCTGCGACTGATCTTTTTCCTGTCGTTTCGAATTGCCATTTCATTGGATTATGAGAGTGTACACGAGGAGCTATATTTGTTTTAAAGAGTAGTCTTTTAAATGTTCGTACCTTCGTCAGTAACATGTGACTGTTCCTAAAAATATCAGCCTAGGGTAACTAGGCTGATATTTTCGTTTTTCCTAAATCATGTAAATATTAGTATTAATGTCGGTTTTCCTCGAACGAAGGGGAAAAAAGGCCGTGCGGAATGCCACAGTTAAAAAGAACTCTAACCGAATTTTAGTTTTAGTTTCATACAAAATCAACACTCCACAAAAATTGGAAAAGTTAAAAACGAAACAAGTAAAAAGATACTCAGATTTTATAAATTCTTTATTTTTTCACTTTGGCACCCCTAAACTTCAGAGAGATTCTTTCCGTGAAAAGGCTGGCAGAGGCTTAGCGTAGTACTCTGTTCATGTACAAGCATTGTTTTGAAACATTATGCAGCGTATTAATCGGTCTGTCGCTTTCGAGACGTGTCTTCAGTGTACGTTCACTAATCTCAGGCTGGGGCCAGACGGGCGTTAACTGTCGTAATTTCGCCCTCCGAGTTATGTTGATAAATGTCGTATTTAATCTTATTAATAGAAAAGTCAGTTAATTCTCTAATTTTGCGCAATGTAAGGCACGAATGCAATATTTCAGCAACTCGCTTAAGACAACTAGGGTATGCTACTTTGAGCTTCTAAACTGTATAAGAGTAGACATAACTATAAAAATCTATCAGATTTGAATCAAGGTTCGTGCTTGAACATCGTTCTAGACTACGGTTCACAATCTGTAGGTGTTCTCTCAACGAGCTCTCGAGATGCATTGTGCACTTGAAGTTAAGAGGATCATAAAGCGTTATGGCTTCAAATCTTTCTAGAGCTTTCAAGGAAGGGCTTCAAGTACTACTTGAGATACCTCGTCGACAGATGGAAGTTATTCGCGCGTAAAATTCGCCAATGTTAAGCTGATGCGCTTACTTTTGAATAATGTTACTCATCATTAACCGATTTGGGGATTGAATCGAGTGGTATTGGCGGCAGAAGTAGCTCATATTTCCTTGTATATATTATGCCGCATTAACATAGCAATAATTCGTTTTAATCATTGTGATTTAGCAGTCTTCACGGTAGATTTTCCCGACTGCGTCAAACGACATTTTTGTTTAGTTGACAATGACATTTTGTGTAATATTTTCTCGTTCACTCATGGTAGAAATCGTATTTGCTGTTCCATATTCAGCAAGGTAAATGGTTAGATTTGTAAGACTAACATCTACAAAAGAATAACAAGTACAGCTATAACTTCAAGACAAAACATGAAATACGTCTACGGAAATAGATTTAACGTAGACAGAAATAACCAGTGTTTTGTCGGCGGAACAAATCACGATTGGAGCGTGTCTTCGTCAAATTACTTCTACAAATGTACTTAGAGACTAGAGACAAATAAAAATACACGCGATTTATACTAACTTAGTGAAACGACTTCCTACTTAACTACAAATACATTGTTTCGTATGTGTTACAACAGCTCATATGCTATATAGAGTGATTTTTTTAAGTGAGCGTGCGACACACAGATTAGCGACACTATCGAATGGTGTAACTACACAGTTTGTTTTTCTTTTTCAAAACCAACCGGATCGATACTTGGCTAGGAAAACTGATTTTTCAAAATACATCACATTGAGTACATAATAAAATGCACTCGCTCGTACCCGCCATACTGTCAAAGAAATTCAAAATTTATTTTTCTGTTGAAAGAAAAATTAATATTTTTCTTGATTTAAGGTCAATTATTTATTACTAAAGGATGAGTTTCGATTCCTAGATTTTATAATAAACTCTAAGGCTGATTATAAAGTTAAATAATATCATAAACGTCAGAATTTCATTCAATCTCCCCAGCCGATTATTCGGCGCTTTTTGCCGACTAGTCGCCGCGCCGATTATCCACCGACTATAAACATAGCTGGATAGGCGGCTGCCCCGACTAGTCGCCGACTATTCACCGACAACAAACATGGCCGGATAGTCGGCTGCCCCGACTATTCACCGACTACAAACATGGCCGGATAGTCGGCTGCCCCGATTATTCACCGACTACAAACATGGCCGGATAGTCGGCTGCCCCGACTATTCACCGACTGCAAACATGGCCGGATAGTCGGCTGCCCCGATTATTCACCGACTACAAACATTGCCAGATAGTCTGCCGTCCCGACTATTCACCGACTACAAACATGGCCGGATAGTCGGCTGCCCCGACTATTCACCGACTACTAACATTGCTAGATAGTCTGCCGTCCCGACTATTCACCGACTACAAACATGGCCGGATAGTCGGCTGCCCCGACTATTCACCGACTACTAACATTGCTAGATAGTCTGCCGTCCCGACTATTCACCGACTACAAACATGGCCGGATAGTCGGCTGCCCCGACTATTCACCGACTACAAACATGGCCGGATAGTCGGCTGCCCCGATTATTCACCGACTACAAACATTGCCAGATAGTCTGCCGTCCCGACTATTCGCCGACTGCAAACATGACCAGATAGTCGGCTGTTCTGACTAGTCGGTGACTAGTCGGTACATCTCTAATTTATTATCCAGTTGAAAGTTTTTATTGAGAATTGATTAGTTGATGACAATTATTTTAGGTCATAAGTCAATGTAAAAAAAAAACTTACTTGTCTAACTTATTTTTTATACAAGTTGTACCTGTTAGTAGTAGCTAGTTTCTGTTTCTCATGTACACATCCACTGTTCAACAGTGGCTTCAACAAGATTAGAGAAGATATTAGGGATCCCATTTGTATGTTGTCTTCATCCTCGTCCAAAATAAATCGTCAATCTTTCCCAACATTATCCAACATTTAACAAGTTCTTTATATCTTTCCAGGTTCCGTTTCTACGTGTACTCAGCGTACGTGGAGCGCCGGACGGTGGCTGCCGTGCGCGTCATCGCGGCGACCAAGACTCGCGGGGCTGACAGCGTGCTGTGCCGCTTGTGGCTGGCCGACAACCGCACGCTCACGCTCAAAGCTAAAGTCAAAGTAAGTTGATATCCCGGAAGTTCCTATTATACATGAAAGTCAACACACAGCAAAATGATTACCTACTCAAAACTTTCGATCACTTAAAAAGAACTACTTTTGTATTTTATAGAGATCGAAGATCAAAACATTATCTATTGCGTAAATTTACACATATAGGTAAACGGCAAGCAAAATCACGCAATTGTTAGCAATGTCTATACAATCTTATTATATTCTATAGATTTACTGTCAATTGCTCGGCGTTTGCCGTGATCTCGTAGATATTCACAATTGCCAAGAGTTTCTCTTGTAAGCGCAACATAATACACTCTTTGTTAATCATTGAGGCCCACATGCACCACACATCACTATATTATAAACGCGTTTAAAGCTCAACATGTCGAAATTCATTGTCTGTTATATTTTACCGATTGATAGAAAAAAAAAATGTTTTTAAATACATATTAAAGCATTAAACGCATTTAATCATTTGTCGTGTGTCATCTCCATATTCGATAATTCAATGACGTGGCTCTGAATCTAATCCTGTCTTGAAAAGTCCAATAATCCACACTCCACCAATCCAAGGTCAAGACGAAATTTCTAAATGATACCCAGTTTACACTGAGTAGCTCTGAATAGCCGAGATGGTTGCGGCTTAGAAAAGGTTTAGCGACAAGAATTCAAAAAGGTATGCTTTGACGGTTCGACCGCGCGGAACGGATAAATGAGAGTCGATTAGCCAAAAGGTTTCTGTCAAGGAAATGAGATTGTGTTATGTCGGCTATGGTATTTCCGCGGATTATTTAAATAGGTATGTATAAATTCCTTTTTCACACTTTAGGCAAGACAGCAAGTAGATCTTTCAATTTAAAGTTGATTTAAGTTAAAGGTTCGCTTGCACCGCAGATCACTAATTACGTTTAAGGCCTAACTATAGTTAAGTAATCATTCGGTCATCTGCAAATGATTGTCAGAAACACAACGATGTTTTAAGCATGTTTAGTGCTAAACGTATTTAGGTTTTATGTGCCAGTGGGCGTTATTACTTGCGTTGTTAATTTTTTACAGCAGTTGCATTTAATACCCGTCTAGATTGTATGAATGAAAATAATGAACTTTATGTGTCGTTCTGTATTTGGTAAATGTCCTTGTTTTTCTAAAGCTCTGTCATTTTTATGGTATTTTTTATGGCTCTGATGATGACGGCAGGGAAATAAAAACTTTAAAGCTCACGCAGTGAAAATGCTTTACGACAGATGATAGATACCTACCTATATTATTTTTATTTCAAAAGTTTCATCAATGTATTACTAAAATCAATGCAGTGTTCACTTTTATATAAGTAATCTTTAACATTTAAACATTTAACATTTAAAGCTGCACGTGTCGCATGATCACCGTAGAAACGGGTTTTGTCGACGAAAGAATCAATAAAATGATAGATTTCTTTTGTTGATCTGTCATTTTGTCAATTCTTCCGTCGACAAAAGCCGTTACTACGGTGGTTATACTACGCGTGCTGGAGGTAATATTGCCCCCGTAGTATGACCACCGTAGACAAGAATTTCTTTGACGGAAGAATCGACAAAATGACAGATTGTGTCGACACAATGACAAATTTCTTTGCACTATCTGTCATTTTGTCGATTCTTCCGTCAAAGAAATTCTTGTCCGCGGTGGTCATACTCCGGGGGCTGGACCTATTCTTTATTGGAGTACCAAATAAATAAAAAGTTAAAGTCATAAGTTGTCAGTTGCTAAACATAGGTGTAAAAGGTATAAATATGAAGTTAATAATTCTGTGTTTTGCTGTCAACGGCGTACAAATATAAAAAAAAAATAACATAATTAAGTTTTGTCTATCATAGATTATTTCTTAATAATATTTCTTATTTCTAGGTAGGTACAAAATGTTTAATTTTCATAAATTGTTTCTTAAAAACCATGTTAACTAAAAATAATTTCGGACAATTTTGTTTTTCTTTATTACTATCACTTACTTAATTGTGTTTTTTTTTTGTTCAAAAGTATAATTTTATAAAATACACTTTAGTAATGTTCTTTAGATAGTAATTGTCTAGTCATTTAATCAAGCGTTTACAACCCGCTTCTCTGAGTAATAATTGAGAGATTCGTTAGTGAACCAACCAATCATAAATTAATGTTTGAAACATTACTATAACTGGTCTTAACACATTAGATAGAAGTAGTAGGATGATAGTTTTCGAGAGCAAAGGTCCGCAGTTCCGAATGCCATCAAATCCAACTCGATTCCAACTAAAGTGCCGCTCGATAAAACATCAGGAATCTATTCCTACTGGGAAATACACATATGTGCACAATTGAACAAAAGCTGATAGGACTGTTCATCTAAAAAGAGGTTTTTTATCATTTTCGCCATTTATGGCGCTGGCTGATTCGAAGTCGCAAGTTACATTGTTATGAGTTCTCAACACCTTCGTGTCTTTATGGTCAATTATACTTTGAATCTGAAACAACTGAGGTGTGCCTCTGATTGAAGTCAATTTCACAGACTGATAATATTAAACACAGTAACATACTGGGATCGTTTTCGTCCTTATTTTCGGCTAGTACACTGTATTGAGCGACTTGGTAGGAGGCGTAACCTGTCACGAGTGGCTGAACTTACTTGTATGACAGTGTGGTACATCTGTGGGCAGTCGCTTGTATCAACTTCTTAACTAGCTAATATTTTTGCCGTGCTGATTCGAGAGAATATATTTTAATCTCTTGCAATATATATAACGTATTATATTCGCCTATTTTTTGAGCTAAAAGGCGGCGGCGCGTGTAAAAGTGTTTTAAAACCGTAGCTACTATCGTTATACATAGTAGCTACGGTTTTTAACACACGTTTATTAGCTTCACCTGTAACCGGTTTCCGATTGAGCTGAAATTTTGCGTACCTGTTTAGATTGCAATGCATAGTTAGGTAAGTGACGTCATTCTAATTCCAATATGGCGGACTCCCAAAGAAGGCGGACTAGTTATTTTGTAGGCATTCCCACGATATAGGTATCAAATACAAGAGTTTGCTGAGAAGAATGCCAGAAATAAAAATGACGACACTTTAAAGCGTGTTTTTTTAGCTATAATACTACTATTTAACTTTTGATTACAACAACTCTCAACATTTATTTAATTTAAATATTAATATAAAATATATAAATAAATAAATATAATATAATATATAATATTTTTCTCTAATTTACAGGCCATCCGTGAGAACTGGAATCTAAAATACAGCGCGACATACGTGCTGTGCCTCCTGCGTGGTTCGGGCGTGAAGCCTCAAGAGACTGTGGGGGCTTCAGTGGCTGTTGTATCTGTTAAAAAGCCCAACGATCCGCCCACCAACCTGCTGGTTGTCCTTGATACGGAAGCCACGACTGGCACTGAGGTAATTATGCGATAAGTTGATGTGAAAAGGTGAATTGTCAGGAGTAATGGGTAAAGGTGCTCTTTCGAAGATGACCAAGCAGCAGTGGCAACGGCTCCCAATTGCAATGGCAGACTGCAGCAACAGGACTGGTATCTATGTAATATAACACTATGAAAAGGCCCGCTGGCACGCCGTTGCACTTTGCGGTTCCGGTTGCACTCCGAAGTGAATCTTATAGTCAGCCACTCAGAGATCAATGTCACTGGATAGTTTGGTTCGGTGTTGTTCTCTAAATTATTCTCAAAATACTACAATGCAAACGAAATATAATACTCATCATTGTTCCAGTAACAATGATGATTTGAACACTTACCTGTTTTGCGGGCCTAGACAACTTGCAGTTGTTGTAGGGAATATTCAAGTAAAACAAAGCTTATTTATTTTAAAAATGCGTTGTGTTGGACCATAAAAACAATGTGATGTTTAATTGTCTAATATACATCGCTTAATTTACATTTTATTATTTTATGTAGCGTGTTTTTGGTGAAATGGAACGCAAACTCAAAACGAATGAGTTGATCTAACTTTGAATACTTTTCTAAGGTTGGTAGTACTGTAGTTCATTGATTTAAGTGAAGAAAATTACATGAATATTCCCTATTGCTTTCTAAGCTTGTCGTTGTAAAAATACGAAAAATATTTGACTTTCTACAGGACTGACGCTTATCAGTCTGCTAATGCCAAACTGATTTTCCATCATCCTTAACGCTGAGAGATGTCTGTAATTTTGTCTGGGTTAAGGATCGAGATTCGTTTGACCTGGGTCATTTTACTAGAAACTTAAAGAATTTACTACAATAATCTACCTCCAGTTTTCAATTTGAAAAACACAGTATTAAAGGGAATAAAAGACAAATGGATTTCGTCCCGCATAATTTTTACAGTGTTAACATTAAACCAGTCTAGAAAATAATGTAAGTTATTCGCTGCTGTCGATAACACCCGTATTAGAATATAGGTCTTTGACGGATCCGCACGATGTACAATTTCATATCTAAAATACTGTATGTGGGTGTTAGTTAGATATCCTTTAATCTCATTTTTGATAAATTGTATAGAGTGATTTAGGAAGTGCTACATTATTATCAAACACCAACATTTAAACGAGGCACTTTTAGGGTTCCATATGGCAAAAAAGAAGCTCTTATAGATTCCTTCTGTTCGTCTGTCTGTCTACAACTGGTCGGTCCGTTCGTATGTCACAGCCACTCTACTCTAAGACTGTTGGCACTTAACAGTTGAAAAGACCAGGGCAGAATTTGTACAAAAAAATAAAGATGTTTAGAGAAGTTGGAATTCGAATTCTTGTACAAACAATAAAAATAAAAATATAATGTTAAAAGTAAATAGTTTAACGAGGAGCTCTGAGATAGACGGCATATTTTACTATAGAAAGAATAGTTATACAAATATCTATATTATTTCGACACACACATGTGTAAAATAGTTTTGTTTCTTTTTAATAAAGCAGTAGTAGAGAGGGCTCATTAAAGCGGTCCGGCGGATATAAATACTGGTATGCAAATATTAGGCAAGTAAGATGTTCCACGCTGGTCATGTAAGGAGAAAAAAAACACATTGTAAAAAATATCACTTTTAATCATCATGATCAATTTAAAAAAGAACTGCAACTTTTTTTTGATGAAATACTGCTAATTCGTTTCGGTCTGGATCGACATTGCAGGTGGTGGTGCTCTTAATACTGAAGACCCTCATGAAATACAAATATTCCTATTCCTTCTTGTTGCTTGAGCAGTTTGAATACTGAAAAGAAATCGATAAGGATCCCTCCGGGGTTGAACCTCCAAAACCCTTCTCCTGCTTACGGCCCTGTTTAGATACCAATACCATGTAACCTTGTATAAATTCAAGTTTTATAATTACAGGAGACCCTTCACATCTGCGTCAAGCCGTTTCACTACTCGTTCAACCGCAACGAGTGGCTGGTGGAGTGGTTCGAGATCAACCGCCTGCTGGGCGCCAGTCACTTCTACATGTACAACGAGTCGCTGAGCCCCGCCGTCTCGTGCTTGCTCGACGACTACCGTAAGCAGGGGCTGGTTACCCTGCTCTCGTGGAAACTTCCTATTCTGTCTAAAGTAGAGATCAGGTAAATGTGATTAACATAACATAACGCTTGTATTCTCCGAAGGCCCCATATGGTCCTCGCGTGTTTGCTTGACGACTACCACAAGCAGGGGCTGGAGAAGTTACTCTCGTGGAAACTTCCTATTCTGTCTATAGTACAGATCACGTATAATCAGGTCGAAATTCCCCGAAGGTTTATTCCTAACCCTTCCAAATTTCGTCAGTCGCATGTAGTTTGGCGCGTGTGAGCATATTGCCACCGACCGGGGCTTCTGCTCTGTGGTTGCTGCTAAGAACATCTTATAAGATTTCCCCAATAAGCTGGAAATCCAAACCATACCTATATGCTATCTCCACTTTAGGACACCTCTGCTCCACTGGCTGTCGGTCCTTCGACAGACAAGACCGGCCAACTGCCACTACTGTTTTGTAACCCTGTTAGCTAAGCCGGTGACTCTGGTTCATTGCCGGATCTCATTTCGTTGGTTTAGTCTTTAAACATAGTCGGAAAGGCGACAAGAAAACTAGACTAAGTTAGAGACAGAAAGATGAATGGTTTTTGTTTATTCTTACAGAACGGAAGGCCAGTTCGCAGCGTTTAACGACTGTCTATACAGATCGATGTCCCGCACGGGCTGGCTGCTCGTCATAGATGTGGATGAAGTAGTGTTCCCGCGGAGGGAACGCACCTTACCTGCCTTACTGACGGCGCTGCGGGCGTCTTACAACCCGCCCTCGAAAGCGCCGTCCGCGTTTCTGTTCCGGAACGCGTTCTTTTATACTAGTTGGGAGGTGAGTTTCCTTTGAAGGTTTCTGTAGCCAAGGGTTTCCATATAAAACCTCTCGTCTGATTAGATGGGAACGGAACGCCGACATTAAGCCTTCTGTCTGTCTATCACAAGACATAAACTATATTTGGCACGGAACGCTAGTGCACGAATCTGACTCGCACTTTATCAGTTTTTGAGTAAGAATATGCATGACTCTCAGAGTAGGAAAATACCAAATAAAACCATGGATGGATTGTGTGAAAGATGATACGGCTATAAAACTGGAGGACACAATGACATAAAGACAATGTTCATTTGTTTTAAAACTATCAAAGAAATAAGTAAATCACTGCATTCACTTTTCAGGACGACCCCGAGGCTAAGTGTCCTCTACTAACAGCCCGCAAGACGCGAAGATGGACGACGCCACATGCGCTTAAGACCCGCAGCAAGTACGCGTTGAGGCCGCGCGAAGCCGTCGAGCTCGGCAACCATTTTGTGTGGGAGCTCGCGCCGGGCGCCAGCTCCGTGGGAGTCAACAATGACCGAGCCCTACTGCATCATTATAGGGTAAGAAAAAAAGAAAATAATAATTATTTGACCCAGCGTGCCCTAATGCTTCAGACTTTAGGCTCTTCCTCTGTCGTGATACTACTACTGAGTTCAAAGATTTTCTTCTAGTGGTTATCAAAAACGTAGAGCAGATGCAGCACCAGTAAAAGCACAACCATGCATCTTTACTTTTTTCATTGGAAAAACGAATGTAACCCTTTATGTTAACACTAAACATTCCATTCCACATAAAAACGTAATCTAAAACTCAATTCCACAGCTTGCTTGTGAATTTGGCGGCGTGAACTGCCTAAAAGTGCCATCGACAGTCGACCGTACATCACACCGGTGGAAAGATGAACTAACGCAGCGTGTGACCGCCCAACGGAAACGCATCGCTACAGTCTGCCCCACGTAAACACCACACTTATAAAAATCATGGAGTTTATAGAACACGACAGTGTCGCGGCCTGGTGCGAACTTTATGAACTATACGTTCATAGTAGCCACGGAAAGAATAATGGTGATAATCTGTGTAGACTATCAAAACTAAATCTACAGTTTACCGAACTCTGATTTAAGGATTAGTACATTTTGTGTTTATGTACGCCTAAGTTATGTGTGCCTGTACTGTACGTGAATCGTTATGTTATATGGATGTTACTGCCTGAACAAATTCGCGACCAAACTGGATTATGTGATAAAGTCGTGTTATCGTTCTATCTCTACTAAATAGTATCTAAATATCAATAGTGTATGAGTGAACATGCGTCTGAATGATAATCCGGATCGGATTGTTATCCGTTTGTTTGTTCGATGTTTCGAAGAATGATTTTTGACATCTGTTCCCTTGCCGACTCGTAGTCACACCTGATTATCACACCAGTATGACAAACAGGATTTTTTTTCTCAGTCACACCACTGATTTTGACACACCATTTTTATTCCGAACTAGTGCTGTCCTAGTTATACTACTTCCTAAATTAAAAACCTTTTTTTTGTTTCTTTTTTCGGTTGGGCGATCATCAAATGCCCCCAATCCCCCCCCCCCACCGCTTTGAGCGGAGCGGAAGCGAGTGTGTGCCTTCTTTGCCCTTTGTGTTCCAGGGCCACGGTATCTCTTTCGAACCGTTCCGCAGCCCAAATTAAAAACCTTCAAATTACGTTTTTTTCAACTAAAAACCTTCAATTACCTAAAAAAATCCTGTTTGTCATACTGGTGTGATATAATATGGTGTGACTACGAGTCGGCAATGATCTGTTCTTCATTATCTGTTTTAATTTTGGAGCTAGTCATCAAACAGGAATTCTCGTTAGAGTAAAATTTCTGTTTTTATTTGTTTTGTATACCAAATTGAAGCTGGTTTTTGATAGAACATTTGCTTTGTGGCTGAAACTTTTAGTAGTAACTTACTGATCGGCCATTTTTCTAAGCATTCATGCTCTTAACATGAAAATGTTGGGGCTAAGTGTCATTTTAGACAATAGATTAACAATGACATATCCATTTTCTAATATTCTTGCAGATAATTGAAACTATCCAAAACATGGCCCGCTGATCTAAAATTATTTTTTACTTTTACGTACAATGTAGTTTTTAGATGTTTTTTTTTTGTTTTTTATAACCCTAATGTTTTATACTTATGAAATTATTTTATATTTATACCTATGCCAAAACTTTAAATTTTATAATAAGTTAAAATGTTATCACGATGATCTTAAATATTGTCGCCGCTTTCTCCAGCCCTGTCCTTTGATTACTGTCTGCTTTATGAAGTAACTTCTAGTAGCATCTATAGTCCTGGTGGCCTACCATGACGTCTTAAAGCAAGAGTAATTCCAGTGTGGGAAAGAGATGGCGCTAGACGACCTGTATAACTCTGTCTCTTTCCCACACTGGAGTTACTCTTGCTTTAAGACGTCATAGTAACCCCCCTGTTCAATCTTTACGGCGGCTCGGAAGTTAGCTGCGAGTGACGGTTTGCGCGTTATACAGTCAAGACGATGCGTCTTCTGCACCCCGCTGATACCTAAAATTATGTTCTGCGCAGCTTTACGTTAGATGTTCCGAGCCCCCATAAAGTTTGAACCGTTTTACCTGTGCAGATCATCACTTGCAGATGATGCGAAGAGTCTGTTTAGGTTCCTTGACCAGATATGAACAGTGTGTATTTAGGGTACGATGGGCCAGACATACGCACTGCGATCATAAATGTCTCTAAATAAATAAAGAAAAAAAAACACTCGCAGCTAACTTCCGAGCCGGCATAATTTTCAAATTCTAACGGAATACGTATCTACAACATTATTTTTGTTTAGCCGCAAAACGTACAGATTAAGCCCAGAAAAGTATAAAGCCTTAATGATGTCCTTTAAGCCCGGACTCCACTAAAACGGAGACGGGCGTAGCGTAGAGTAGATTTGCAAGATTCAACCTATCACAGGAGAGACTTGAGACACCATATCTTTTGCGATTGGTCGGTTTCCGCACGTCGCCTCTCCGCTGCGCTCATGTCCGCTTTGGGCCTTATATATTTTTATCCTAAAAGTACCCCGGCCTGGCCCTGTATATATATATATATTTGTATTTCGTATATAATATTACGTTTTCAAGATTCTATTTTTTGAGAGTTATTTTTTTGAAAGGGCATTTGGCTAACCACAGTACCTTGAATTAGCTGAAATCAAGTCTTATTGTATTCGTCATTAATCCTTGAATATACAGTGTGCAAATCCTTAGCGGGAGATTTGAGAAAATTACTGTGAAAATCTATTTTGCGTTATGTGACACTAAGCTTATTTTTGTATTCCTAACTATTTTTTAGTTTGCACTCGAAGAACGAGTAATACTACACAAATAAATAATCTGGTCTTCGCAACGTTCCCACGGATCCCACCAGCGTATCCACGCTCGTAGAGACGCGACGGGTGTCTATCGCGGGCACCCGCTAAACGCAGTTTCAGCTTTCAGAGAGCTTTATTTTCTAATGCTGAGAGCATTGGCTTAAACTTGAAGATGAACGTTAACTTTGACGTCGAAGTCCAACTTTTGAGACAGGGGTCTCACTTGTTCAAAGCATTAGTAGAGAGATCGGTAGATCTCTTTTTATTCTAAATTACCTCACCACAAAGAATGTTGAACAGGTTAACCAAATACGAGATGTGCGAAGGCCAGAGAAGAAGAGATGCTTAGGGGATTGTAATCACCGAAGAGTGTATCCACCGAAGAGATGTGTTTTTTTTCTTTATTTATTATTATATTATGAGAATTTCTTTATTTAAGCGTTGTATCCATTTATTTTTGAGATTTTTGAAATATCGGTGTACATTAGGTACTGTCGAATTTTCGAAGCAACTTCATTATTAACTTATGTTTGACCCGTCTTAGGCGACTTACATAAATGAAAAATGATGTTCTCAGTTGATGTTCGGCCTCACAATATTCACAAGTACTCCAAAAAGGAAGCGATAATATGCTATCATAAAACCCATAATAATTACGATGGACCACTTCAATTAAGTTACATTCGAATAATTTTAATAAATCAAGTACAATTGTATAATTTTAATGTATTAAAATGATTATATTATTGTAATATATGGAATATTTAGAGGAAGGATTGTGCCATTCTGGTGTTGTATAGATCTGTCGATAACTTGCTCAATGTTTGAACAACATAATCAGTATTAATGATAGCAGTCGCTCCATAACAGTCGATATTTATATTATCCACGTCTATAAAGTTTCACCAATTAATTAAACATGGCCTTTCCTGTTTACATCGACGCGCTACCTGTAAAAATGAATTCAGTGCACGATTCTAACCCCCAGCGTAGAAATATCTTCGTTTTTTTTCATACAAAACTGCAATACCAACACAGTTGAAATGTATGGAGCAACATAAGATTTTAAACTATCATGGTATTTATTGAACAAGAAAGAGGGAAGTCCGATTTGTCTGCTCATAAACACCCACCCGCAATAACTTCAGTTTATCCGTGATCATGGTGCTTGCAAGCACCATGATCACGGATAAACAGCGCCGAAATATCGGGAACTCAATAAAAACAGTAAACATGGTAAATATCCCGTTTCTAGTCTAAATAATTATGGAGTTACAGTTTTTTTTTAAAGAACCAAGCAGAAATGTTTACACTGGGGGGGGGGGGGGGGTCATGCACTGATTTCTATGTCATATGTTTTAGATTCAGTTCAGAACAACTTGAATATAATTTTGACTTATCGTGAATCTACCCAGATGACTAAGAAATTAGTAAATAATATCGGCCAGAAAAAGTTTGCACCATTCTGTATTTCAGACCAAATGAGAGCAAATGAATGATAAATGTAATGCGTCCTTGAAAATCACATCATTCAATAAATCAATCAAAAAAATACCTGAAACACATAAATATAGTACTGATTACATTACATACATACGTATAACCTTTGATGAATTGTAAATAATATTTCCTGTACCATTATCATCTCCAGTGTAGAAAGTAACTCTCTTTGTTTTGCAATGAGTTTGCTTTTGTTAAACTGCTTTTGTTTACTTTTAGTTGGAAGCGCCTGGGTATCCCGCGAAATTAAAATTTTCTAATAATAATATGTATACAACATTATTTTTAGTATATGCGAAACCTGGATATAGTTAGTTCAGAATAAGTAACTGAATCGATTCCAATATTTTTAAACCATGTTATATTTTTTCCCAAAAATATTTAAAAAAGTTAAAAGTTGGATACCGAGCGACTTTGAGTACCTATCGCAATAATTTAGGTACCTACTGCCAAATTATTATTATCAATGAGCTCAAGACGAAGATGGTGGCGCGCGCTGCGTGGTGACAACGTTTTTGTGTGGACAACTAGGTAACAGAACAAGCTTATAACTTTGTGATTTTTCATGATACAGTTTTGAAATTTTGTACATAGATTCTTTACATAAAAATACTAGACATGTGTATTTTTATGTAAAGAATCTTCGCATATACTAAAACTAATGTTGTATATTATAATAATAATTATTTTATGAAAAAGTCATTCAATGGGGTTAAATGAACATAGATGGTTGTATTGATTTATCAAATCTTTATTCGTATTTACACATATAATTTTACATTTTTAAATATTTTTAAACAATTGATTTTTTATTATTATTGATGATTTTAATGATTATATTTCTGTAACTACAAATGTGTTACGACCGCGAAACATATATTCATCAACATACAACCTGACACTGACCTGAAAATTGCAAAAAACGTAAGAAAATTTGATTTTCGCGCCCATCCTGGCGCTTCCACCGTAAGGAAGTTTGGTAATCATCAAAATGACCAACTTTTACTATACGACCAAGTTTGAAACACAAAAAATATAAAAGCTATTGCACCACAGAAAAATGCGTTCATTTTCATGAGTTTCCTTAAATTATGTAACACGTTTAACTTAACATACTCTTATCATTTTAGCAGTAGCATATTTTTTATGAAATGTAAATTCGCGAAATCAATGTATTAATAATTGTAATATGTACCGGAGATGTAAAAAATAGTTGAAACACCACAAACATTGCTACTTCGGGGAAGGATAAAGGTTTAGTAAAGTAATTCAAGTAACTGTACATAATATTATGTAATCGCCATGTAAATATTGTACTTAACCATACGAATAAGTGCACTCGTCTATGTTAGGGTATTATTTTGTACTATGAAATGTTGTTTAGCTAATACTTCACGTTATGTTTGCTACTTGTGACCACATTGCTTTTACGGCATTCTTTTTAAAAGTTTCTTCAAACCGGTGTGGACAGTTTGCGGACTAACTAGACTTTATCGGAAAGGTACAAACATGGACAGTAAGGCGAAAATCGCTTGCGCACAGAGTTTGAGCACATAGCAGCAGGCATGCTAGAGGCGTGCAAAGCATTTTGTTTTGAAAATGTAGTAGCGGGAACGACCGTCGTCACTGTCTTCAGTACATTATCTGTCAAAATTCGATATCCAAAGCCTGGCCTGCAATCTGTCCATACAAGTTTTACAATTGCTCTACTCAATTAAATTATTTTTGATATGATTATGTATCTACCTACCTACTATCTACTTCACTAGGTTTTAAAACTCGATGCTGTGATTGTTACAATATTCACCGGCAATAAAATTATGTTTACAATTAGAATAAATGCAAATCGTAACGTGACCTGTAACATGTATATTTTAGCAAAGAAATCTTGCTGTCAAATGTATTTTATCACAATTATTATTTCATGACATACTGTAGCCATGTAAGTGTATTCGTTGTTTAGGTAAAAAGGGCACAAGTCACATATTATGAATTTATTATCAAAATTGAGTATTGTATGAATACGTTCTTGTTTTTTCCACGGATGGAACTAGTCTAAAGTTCATTTTCAGTAACTCCTTGTGGCTTGCGCCCTTTATATTAAATGTTACATTACAAGTAGCATGCTATTCAGATATCCATTAAATGCCTGAGTATATTATCCGGAAATATCACGCGCAAAAATCACATGTTTGGTTACATCGGATAGGTACCAGTCGTGTCTTCGTGGATCCTTAATTGATTTACTATATCAAGTACTATTTAAAATATCCACAAAATTAATCGGATGACAAACTGTATTGAAGTACAAAACAGGCATTAGCATTTATAAAAATTGGAGGTATTTCTTTAAATTGTAACCATACACACATTTTCAGAACGGAGTCAGATCAATGTCTGAAATGTTAAGTTAGGAAATTAATTGTTAAGCAACTCAAATAGTCCATATTACTGTTGTATGAAATAGCTATAACAGTACAAGTTGAGGTGTCAATCATATTTTAATCAACCTACAACCTGACACTGACCGGCGAATTGCAAAAAACATAAGAAAACTTGAATTTAGCGGGGTACCCTGACGTTTCCACCTTAACTATTAATTCCTTGCAAATCCACTTGAGGTTTAGCATTCTACAAATCGACACTTACGAAATATCGTTTCATTTTTCATCCCATTATTCTGAAACATATCAAAGGTGTACATGAAATCAGACTGCTTTATTTTGATTATTTTATTTTATAAACGTATTTTTAATAATAATCCACTGTGCACAATATTTATAAAATAATACGTGTAAGGGTTGGATGTACATAAAACTGCACTGAAATATTATTATTTACGATTGCAAGTTATTTTTAAATAAATGAAAATAAACGCACTTTTATCGCAAACAGATTTTTCTGAAATGGCAAACTATAGCATAACAGTTTTTTTTTTTTTTTTGTCACAAAAAGCTGTATCGTATAACCTAACCTAAACTGCTTGATTTCCAGTCTCCAAAGTATACCCACTGATGTAGTTATATCCTAAGATTATTATGGTGAAGTTAGGTAGACGAATCAAGAACATTTTGTCAAGAAAGGCTGTGTCTTCCTGAACAGACACAGCGGTAGAAAAGACTTTAGATAGGCAATTTTAAAATATAGTTGTTCTTATGCGTGTTACCTACTGAAACCCAGCATAACTTGGCATTTTATCGCGGCACTTCTTGTTAAGGCAATGATGTCTATTTCAGGGCCTATACCACCACCTATCATTTTAATATTACTTGTGTGGGAAAGAGATGGAGCTATACGCCCTGTATAATTATATCTCTTTCACACACTGAAGTTATATTTAGTAATACTGCCATAAGAGGTGGTGGCAGGTCGCCAGTACAATTAAAATAAATCTTTCATCTTTGCCTCATGCCAAAATATACTGTACATTTTATTTCAAGTACACTTTTTAAAACTTATGAACTTAACCAAAGCTAAACAGCGTTTGATAGACAATTGGTAACATTTTAGTGGCAAAAAGGATATTTTGTGTCTATATTTTATCTGTGATGTCTATTTTAGAGGTGTGGAGCTGTATTTGTTCAAAGGAGAAAGTGATTTGTTAGTGGAATGTTGGAATGGTCTTTTTTATTAAAATAAAAGAATATTGACATGTATGTGTGTTTTCTTCTTTTACGATTGAGGTTATTATAACCATGCATTCCAAGTATGATATATGCTGTACCTGACGGTGGACACCATGCTATGAGGCCGTGATCTAGTATGAATTTTACTTAGCACTAACTTTGGTTAGGCGTTATTTCTGCCACTATACAGTCATAGATTTCTGCCTCACCATTATATAAACAGAAAAAAAAACTTTTTTCTTTCTAACCTGACATGTTGAGCCTGAATAGAGCGAGAAAGGCAACTAGTTAACATTGAACACAGTGGCAACGTCGTAGTCCAATGACCCCGTGACTCATGAAAACAAAAAATAATACGCTTTGAATTGAGAACCTCCCCCTTTTTTTTCGTCAGTTAAAAAGTATATTTTTTCCTATGAGGCTCCAAATTACCTTGAGCTAGCTACAGATTCGACGTTACGTGCAACCAAGTGCATCGTACTTGGATTCTTCAAAATCTTATTCGACTAGTGCCATCTGTCGATTGAACAACGCAAAAGTTTGTAGTTTGGCCCAATTTGGTTGGGCTGGACATAGTTGCGCCCCGAGAATCGAATATGCTTGATGTGATCGTGTTCATGAAGATGGCGTGATTCTCTTACGTACGGTTAGTGAAAAAATTGCCCCCGGTTAGTATATTATCATATTTACTTTTATAAGCAGGGAAATGGGTTCATTATTTATCTGTTAATTACTAAAAGGACTGGATTTATTTTCACTGTTTTACAAGATTTATGACATTAGCATAGCCGATTAAAAGTTACGATAGATGAACGTTCTGAAATTGCCGTTAGACTCGTCAAACACTGTAAACTCTTAAAATTCAGAATCCACAATGGCGAACACCAGCAAAACACTGACATTTTATAGTTTTTTTTCGTATGGTAGCGGAAGAGTAAAAAAAGTTATATATTCCACGATCTATCTAAGTATACTTATATAATACAGAGGTAACGTTTGTAAGTTTGGATGTAGATATTAATCTTCAGAACTACTGACCCGATTTCGAAAATTTTTTCACTAGTGGGAAACTATACTATACTCGAGTATCGTAGGCTACATATAAAAGTTTCCCCTGGGACAAATTCAAAAGTCAGTACTTAATACTTTGATAATAATACAAAAGCGAAAATAACTCTGAAGTAAAGAAAAGTATCTTTTTGTTACCTTTACACGCTTTGATGGTTGGACAGAAAGCATACTGGTAGACCATGACCTGGGTTACAACATAACTCAATCAGCCTATGATGTTCCCACAGCTGGGACACAGGCCCCCACACTGTGAGTGGGAGTCGGCCGTAACCTCCTACGCGGTCCAGACTGCGTTGGCAGATGTCACACGTCTTGTGAATTCTTGGTTCTAGGATTGGCCGATTCCCTCATGTGGTATTCCTTTACCCTTTTGAGGTTAGAACTTTGGAAACTTTTCACCACATTATTAAGTTCCCGTGGGATGATTTCCGACATCCACGCATGCAAGGCACGGGCAAAAGTTAGTACCCAACATAACGTAACATAACATCACGCCTGTAATCCCCGAAGGGTTAGGCAGAGGTGTACACACGGCGGCACATCAAGCTGTACATTTCCAGTATAACATGGCTTAGCTTTGTATAAATTTCCCGTGCAACGAGAGATCCGCATAAACTGGTTTTGTATAGCTTGATTGGCCGTCGTGCGTACCTACTAGTACACCCACATTTCGCCAGTTATGTTTATGTCCCATGTAATAGGGGGCGAGTCTATTGCCATCAACCGGTGGCATCCAGGCTCCGTGGGTGCTACTGAAAAATTCCTGATGAACAAACCCAATAACACTTTATCCCACCCGGGAATCGAACCCAAGACCTCATGCTCAGCAGTCGCGCTTGCGATCACTAGACTAACGAGGCAGTCAGTACTTACATGTTAATAATTATGATTGATATATTCTACTGCTCTTGGGCGCTCGTGGCTACATAATAACAGCCGCACGGATGGATCTTTAAGGTAAAGCAGTGCTTGTCATTTGTTGATCTTAGACAGTCGTCACGAGTAGTCAGTAGTCCGCAAGTCTGACAACCAGTCTTACCAAGGGGTTCCGTATTATCTACTTACTGGTTTGTGGAGGTCAGGTACGCAGTTGCTCTATGTAAAATACTGGTATTCATCTACATCTGGTTAGACTGGAAGCGACTATCTTATATAGTGCGGAAAAGGCTACGCAAATGATGATTTTCTACTGATTGAAGAAATAAATGGAACAAAACTTATACTGTCACTTACGGAATTGTTCATTATTTAGAGCTCCCGATATTTCGACGCTGTTGCAAGCGCCGGTGTTTGACGGGAGCTCAAAATAATTAACAATCACGGAAGATACCCGTAAGTGAGAGTATAAGTTTAGTTGTAAATCGTGAAAGCTTAAAACAGTGTTTAAATGGAACAAACTGAACCTATCACAGTGACTAGTTACGTAAACAAAGCTGAAGTCCTTAGTTAATTTATAATTTAGCTTGGGGGCTATAATTTATACTTCAGCGGCGTTACAAATCACAGGAGATAAGGTGCTGGCTGTGTGCAGCGGCCCGACATATGACTAATGACCACAATTAACCCGGAGGAATCGGGTCGCGACCAACACCAATGTTTTTTTCACCTCTTCGAATAATAACACAAATGTTTGCTGGTCACTTTCATCGTAATGACAATGTCCAATTTTAATTGTTGAGTGGTTGTGAATGCTAAAGAACCTTGGTGAGATAGTTTTTAGATAGATATAGCTTCCTCATCGTCTTCACCATTTCTGCTGAAAGATGTCCCCTGAGGAATAAAGGCTTCCCTAAGCGTCGTCATGTCGATCGGTTTTCGGTTTCTCGCATTCAGCAGATTCCCGGCAGCGGATAAAGTCTTCATCCGCTGCACCTAAAGATACTTGGTCGCGACTCCAATGCTTTTCGGCCTCATCGGCTATCCGTTTTGCTGTCACTGCCTTTGATGGAACTACAGTTCATTGGGCTTTGTGGGTTGGCTTGATCCACCTGCGTATCTCGCCATTTTATTATCTATCGTTTTTTACAGGGTATTTCTTTGCAATTCAAACCTGATTCAATGTCAAGTAACTAGCTTACAAATGTATTCTGGTTTTATTGTGGTATCATCACACACACGTTTGCTGGGAGAAAACTCAATTTACCTCTGTAGAGTTATCTCACAATTACTGCATGTCACAATAAAGAATTATGAATTCTCCCATGCAGTTCGTAGAACACAAGCAATTTTAACATTATCTACACTTCGCTACTCTAAACCGTCCGTGGAGACGGCTAATTTGTGGCCTTGGGCCAGTTTAATCAAGCTGAGAGACGCCCAGCTGCAGCGTCAATAACAATTAATTCTTTGTGAACTTAGCCCGAAATTAAGGGACTTGGTTTGCACTATGAAAGTGCATGCAATGCAACACCGTCAGAGTAAAATGTGCTACGCTGACTCCCCCTATTTATCACAATACACGTAATATATTTTCCTTGTGGACACATTTTCCATTTCGCATATAATATAGTGTTGTCTCCTTTACTGTTATAGTGATAGTTTCGCCCAGAAATGTGGACCAAATAATAATATATTTAGGGAACAAAACAAGATCTTTGCACGTAGGTAATGTTGCGGATTTTCGTGGATAACTTGATAGTAGACCCTAGCGTATTACGAGATTTGGTCCTAGTCCATACATGAACTGAATATGGTTTCATTTCCTCGAATGAGAGTATGTACCTACAATATGGCTTGCTACGTTAAAATGTACATGATAGAGTCTCTTTTTATTTATTCTGGCTTTTTCTTTACCTGAACTCGTAGTAGTTCCCCACCATATTCCTCAAATTGAATAGTGTCAGATTTGATTTCACATGTGTCGTTAGATAAATCTGGATGAATCAAATTGGCACAAAATATGGGAGGTTTGTAGTAACAAGATGTAGGATTATGATGGTGTCGATGAAATGTGCAATTTTATATAATATTATACTGTTATTTGATTTATGTAATTTACCGTATAATTACCTCAGTGCCGAGTAAAATAAAATTAACTATAGAATTACTGTTAAAAGCCTCTCCTCCATCGATGCACAATCACGGCATAGAACATTTTTCTGAATATATCATAACATACCGTAAGACTTTGTGAATAGATCTTAAATTACAACTACCACATGTTCTTTAAATGGGTCCTCTGCAATAATTATCATTGCAAAGTGAGTTCTACATTCTTGTAAATTAGGTGTGTTTTAATTTGAAAAGTTGAAACACTTAGCAATGGGCGCTATTCCTAAAACTACTTCATGCCGTTGAAGAGCTTACTTCCGCTCGCTGAAGTGGCTGTAATAAATACAGCCGGCGACTTAACTCTTACGTTTTCGAATAAAGACATTTATATTGCACTTAACAATTATTTCTTAAGGTTTTATTTAAAAACGGTAGGTCCTAAAGTCTATACTTACCGTATTGTAAATAACGTTCTATAGCTTCTACCTACCGCAATGTCAAAAGGCGTTAGTTTATGTATGTATGTTTATTTTACCTACCGTAAACGTGTTGATGTTATAAATAAAGGGCTGGCAAGGGGAGTGGGGAGAGTTCTTAGAAGGTAACAACTTTTACGTGAACCCGGCAACCCAATTGCGTAACGCGCTTTCAATCTCAATCCGAAGGATATTGCTGAAAAATTGTAATCCCTTGGTTTAAACAACGACACAATATCTTTTTTCTTCAACGTTAATAATGCAATAAATGTTTTTGAATACTGTGAAACTGAATGGCATTGCCGTAATAAGTATTTTACTTTATTGCTACGCTCGTGACATCACGGCGGAGAGAAGAAGAAGCGCCAAGTGTTTTGAGAGTTTCAAGGACAAGACGTTCGTCATTTAACAGCTAGTCATCACAGTTCAGCGGAAAATCGATAATGACTGAATTATATTTTGTCCAACGTTTTGAAAACAATCCTATTGAGGGATTGTTTTCAAAACGTTGGGCAAAAAAAAAATTCAGAGCTAACAGTTGTTATAGAAGAATCTTAAAAGAACAGTGTCCTTATTTTTATTTTCGCTCCAATTCAAAGTTCCTAACTGCATTTAAGAACAAACATCTTAGGAATAAAAAACAGAAATGTTAAGAGTGCGATAACAGGCTGGCGAGCAATAAGCGGGGGAGTTGTGGCAGTGGCAACGGTTTCAAACTTTGACCGTAACAGCCTTCCGCGATTAAAGTAATATCCAGCACAGTCGGCTGCACCCTCTCCGCCGTAATGCGTACCCTCAAATCATAGAAATAAGGATATATGTTAGAAAGTCGCTGTGGGGTGCGTGTATCCAACAATTCTTGAAGTAGGCGCTTCATTTGATGGTGTTAAGAACTTCGGTGACAACTTTCTACTTTTTAGATTTAAAAGGAATGAATGAATCGTAGGTACTCAGTAATTTTTAAAATTCTATACAACGGAAGGCAATAATGTAGCTTCTTCTAGTCATACCAGAACCAGATTCTTTGGAGATAAGAATAAAGGTGACATCACGAGTCAATCCATATCGACAGATATGTATTGTATTATATTGTATCTTATCCAAAATTGATCTTAAATCTTCCATTACGTAAAACTTCTCAACTGTGACCATATTGGGCATACGCAATAACATCCCTCGCTTCGTCATCGATATATAAATATATCTATACACATAATAAAATGGAAGTGTCTGTCTGTAATTTCAAAATATCAGCTTTTTACTGAATGCGTATGAACGAAATATACGGTACTTATAAAGGAAAAAATATTTTTTTTTTAAATTTTTGTCTCTCTATCTGTTTGGTACGTCAAATCGTCGTCAATTGAAAGATTTTGACGGGACTTTTTCTGGCAGCTAGCTCATGTTATAAGGAGTAACTTGGCTAACTTACTTTTTTTATGATGATTTGTGTTCCGTGCAAAAATTAAAACCCTTGAAATCGTTAACAATTCCGATTCAAATAGTGAAATAATATTTTATAATAATTTCACGCGAACGAAGGTCGAGAGCAACAGCTAGTAAATAAATAAAGTTTTTCCCAGTGGCACTGCAATATGAAGGATCCATTTCCTTATTTTAACTTAAATGAAGGAAGGTTATGTCACGTCATTGCGGTAACCAAGTCTTCTTACCTTAGGGAGAAAGATAAAGAGTTTTTAGATATACGCGGCCTTCAACAACGAACAACTTTTTTGTAGAAAACTCCATATCGTTTGAATGTGTGGGAATCTCAGTAGGCGTCGTTTTTATTGTACACATTTTTAGATAAATAAAGCTCTGGTAGAACACCTTTTTGTTATGTTTAGGGTTCACAATTGTACGGTTTCTACTTTATTTTTGCTCGATTTCTTAAGAGTGTATTGTATTACTGAAGGGCGAAGGTCTTAAAAATCTGATTGGTAATAGCGGACAGACTTGCACTCCATGTCAACAACATTGACCCAAAGTGAAAAACGTACGCGACACCCTCACATCACATACCATCACGTCGTTACCGCATAATATAGTGCCGACATTCTGCAAACACTCTGTGACAACACACTGCAAATAAGACCCCTATTATGACGTAGGAAAGTAGCACGGCATGTAAATGAAGGTTATACAGGCACCGCCTAAAATATCAGAGCAATTTGACAACGCAACCCGTTTCAGTCAAACGATTCACAATGCGGAACGAGTGAAATGTTGCCAATAAAAAAGGTCAAACGGATCGCCCGGGGCTCGGTTTTCAATATCTCACGGCGGCGCAGGTAGAGAAGTTTTAGGGGGACCTGTCGGATATATCCTCATTTTGTCTGTCAATCGCATGTTTTCTTCGGCTGCGAATCAAATACAATTGGAGAAGCATTTTTGGTACAAGAAATTGACAGATTTCTGAGTTATCCTAGCCATTATGTTGATGAACGAATAAACATTTTCACGCTTTCTAAAGTGAGGTAGTGTAATTTAATTACTAATGAATTGCGGACCAGATAACCTAAACCATCTTCTTCTTAGCGTGTTGATGACCATCTAAATTTAGTCAGCTCAAAATTTGGGGACAAATTAAATCATGAACAAGGCCGACCTTTTGAAGAATTCGGTCATGCTGAAATATAAAAAACTCAGACCTAATCAGAGTAAGTGCAATTTAAATGATGAAGTAAGTTGTTAAATCCAGAATGCATTGAAAGGTAATGTAAAAAATCACTCCACTTCCTGTTGGTTAGTTCCAGCTGAATTGATTCAAAGGTAGTTTGTAAAAAGGATAAAAAAGCCATGAGACTACTAGGTACGAAAGTCGGCGCACACAATTTGGAGTCCCATTTTATAGCGGCGGCGATTCTAGTCCAATGCGGTTTTATTTGCTGGCATTTCAATGACGCGGCAAAAGTAGAACGGTAATAGAAGTGCAGGAAATGTGAAGCGTCGTTTCGACGTACGATGGTCTGTGGTCTATTTTTTGGAGGAAAACATCAAAACTTGTGGTCCCCGTTTTATTAGTTAAAGGTTGCTTGGTTGGGGGTTGCAGTTGTTTTGGTATCACAGTATCTTCTCACTATCATCGTAGATCTAATACGGGGCCCGAAACTCGTCAGACATATTGAGACAGAAAAATATGGTATTTAAACTGATATTACTATAACTAGCAGTTATAGAAACCCCTTTTTTAAATGTACCAGTTTTTTTTGTTTTTGTTTCAAAGTGTGAAATATAATATAATATAATATAATTATCGATATTTAGATATCGATAGGTACACATCACGCCTGCGGAGTTTCACCAGTAAATTCTATTAGACCTTGTATTCTAAAATGTGTGTTTACACGTGTAGACTTAACGCTATTAGTTTTTCCTCGTACTTACTAAGGATTACGGATCTACTCAAGCGGATTTTCTTAGAAGGTGACGACATGGTTAGCGTAAGATCGCGATGGGTGGGAGTGGCCTACCGTCAGGGGAACGGTTGGTCCATTTGGTCCTATGGTAACTTCTTAAGAAAATCGATTTGTGTTCGTGAGCTCTTCCATAATCGGGCCACTTATTAGTTTCAAAAGAAGTTCTTCTTAAACTGAAACCATTTAACTACATGAGATTCAATTTCAATAATGTAATAATGTTTTACAAATTCTATCTCTGTTCTATTCGAAATATTGCAAACAATTGTCTCTAATACGGAGTTGCGATGTGTGCATATGACTCGTATTGGGCAATAACCGTTTCATTGGCAATCGAACAGTCCTCTTCAGAGGCAGATAACTGTCTGGCGCAGTCGGCTGCAACCAGCCACTAGTTATTAATACGTGGTGTCCATGTACCTTACATGTAGCGACTAATCCTCAAAGGCATGGTCGGTAGTAACAACCAACGTAACCATAACAGCATTAATATGGTAGCTTAAATTTCAGCTAGGTGAATAACAATTTATTGTTGTGATATTAATTTGCTTCTTTCTTTATCGCATGGTTAGTGCCTAATCTGGTGTCTGAGTTTTTATGCCGCCCATGGGCCTCTGACTTGGCTTTACATGCCGTCAAGTAATATCTTTCAGGCATGCTGGTTTCCTCACGATGTTTTCCTTCACCGATGCAAGTGATAATTATACAATACACACATGAATCCGAAGAATCAGAGTTGCGTGCCTTGGGATCGAACTCGAGACCTATGGCTTGGCAGTCCGACGGTCACACCATTAGGCTTTTACTGCTATCGAGTGTCATGGATATCACTGGGCACTAGAGTCATTTTATTACTTAACTTAATTACCTAGTAACTAAAGCCTTCAACATTTTCAAAATTGGTAGGCCGGCGAAGCCGTTGTTAGCTCCTTGAAATCAGAAACCTATTTAAACCCTTCCAGAAATCAAATCCTTACTTTGTTCATACTGATTACTGTTATAATCTCCGCCTTGTTCCATAGTTTGTTCCTTTAGCGAGTAGATGAGAACCTTTTGGAACACAATAAAGCATTTGTAAACGACGAGCAGAGACGAAATCTAGATAGGGCGGAGCATTCGGGTTATTCGAGTCGATTTGCAAAGGCTCTCGACAACTAATCCAGTTTGAACAGTTGCAGATATCGGAATCTGTGTATCCAAGTCCATCGGGCTCGTCGAATGGTCGGTGCCCTGAGAATAGCTTCACCTACAGATTGCATCGAGTAAGCCCTAGATACCACAAGCGACAAGCGTCTTGCAATCGGTGAGTACATTCTCTTTGGCTGAGAATAGTATTATTACATGATGCTCTGTGGCTGAGAATCAAAATGAGTGCAACAGTGTGCAGTAAGTATGAGGAATAAATTCTAGACTATTAATAAGGTGGACGAAAGGTCTCTATGGAATAAATGTAGATAGCCATCTACACGCATAGGAAACCCCTCTTTACACATATGAATAACACCCTCGTTTACCTGCAAAACGATATTGAAAATCGGGCCAGGCGATCCGTTTTACCTTTTTTTATTATTGGAGCGTTTCACTTGTTCCGCATTGTTGACTCTCTGCGTTGACTCATTTTTATTTCTCCAAAATTGAATGACGTATTTATCGAAGTGAATTTTTGGAAAAAAAATATTTTGTTAAATCTACGCTCGTTATGAAAGCTCGATGAGGGTCGAGTTTTGTGAAAGTAACAAAAGGGACGCCACAGAATTATTTATTTGAGCGCCTTTGATTCAATCCATCTTTCTCGTATGAATGTCGTAGTTAATTTAAATATCATTAATTTGATTGGGACTTCAGGGGCTTTGGGTGGCGTATGAAAGCAAAGGCCGCGCTTTGTCGGCGCACATAAAAGAAGCAGGTGCGTAAGGGTAAATTTCCGGCGAACGGGAAAAATTCCGTGTGTGTAACGTGAAAGGAAAGGCATTTCCTAATAAACACAGGTTTGCCTTTCTCTATCATCTGGAAATGAAGAATTTTTGTACAATAACGTAATGAATTGGGTAAGAAGGTCGAGGTCAATCGTTTGAATATCAATACTACTAAAATGTACAACGTATTTTATTTCAGAAGCTGTAAGCTCTGTAACATAATATAATAAATAAGGCCGATGTAGAAAAAGATGTTGGCAGTGTCGCAGGCAGCGCCAGCGGTGCGGTAAGTATTCGTACAGAAGTAGAGGTAGGTGGTAGTAATTGCGACGGTGCAGTCGAGTGCGACATCAGTAATTGCTCGGCAGGGGACAGTGACAGTCGCCTGATGAATGGAGCCAGTGGAAAATTCACTACGCGGAAAAACTCTAGACATTTCTGTAAATTAAAACTGTAGCACTGAGCCTGATCTTGTTATCTACCTAGTTGCCGGTCGTTTGTTTCAACTTCTTTGTTTTCTTTGAAATTGACACCGAGGCTGAAAAATCACGAGAAAAAAAACGTGATAAATCACGTGTTACTAATGTTTTTTTTTCCTAAAAACTTTTTTGCTGGGGCACAGTATTCTAGTATACTTACGACATAAAATCATAATATCTGCTTTGGGTTATCACGGAGATCTATTTTCAGTAATGTAGGCATGATGCGCTCTGTGGGACTGTTCGAAAGAGATACCGTGGCCCTAGAACACAAAGGGCAAAGAAGGAACATGGATGGGTTTTAGTCAGTACAAGTCTGACACTCCCTTCCGCTCCGCCCAGAGCGGGGGGGGGGAGGGGGTCATTTGATGATTTCCCATCCTAAAAAAAAAAAAAGGCATGATGCGCTGTGATAAACTAAGTAACAGAAAAGCATAAAGGTGTTGCGTCGACCCGAAGTAACATCTGACAAGGGCTGGAAGAAAATAAAAGTACAGAACTAATAGGTATATTTTTATATTATGGTTTATCATTAGCACATGGCTCAAATCCCAAAAACAGCGTATGTTCAAAGAAATTTGTTGATGAATCCCTTCGTGCGTTTTCCGTGTAAAAAAAGTATGTTATAGTTAAGTTCATCACAAATAAATTGTATTGTTTAAAATTTTAATAAACCTTCTCAATTTTTTTTGGTTAATCGTAGGAAATAGGTCCTTTTTCAACCTTAATTGTAAATTATCTCTGTAACGGCTGAATAGATCGGCATGAATTTTGTAACAACAAATACGTAATGATATACTTAACAATCTGTATTGTTTTTTTTTCTGTTATTTCATTTAATATTTTTAAATAATAAATAAAAACCGAAATTTTGCTAAATGTGCGGGGCAAGTCAACAAAAACCAGTACAGGGATCAAATCATCAAGGTCATCGAGCAATGTAATGCCCTTAAAACAGTATATTTACCATGTTTATCATTTGTTTTGAGTTTCCGATATCCCGTTTTAAGGACGCGTTTGCAAAATCGATAGGTATAGAATCTAACTACTACATTGACACGGGTCATACACACAAGTGAACTCATTTTGAAAGATTCATTTTTTTTACGTATTTCTTTGTAACAAAATTATGGTACCTACAAAAAGTATTTGCTAATATTGTATAAAGGGTGTAAATACACCCTTAACATATCTGAAAGGCACTTGTTCTCCTCGTATTTGTGATATTTTTTTTGTTTTAGACCATACCTGGGAACCTTCTAGTTACGGAGATATTGGGGGTCAAAGTTAAAGTTGGACCTTTCACAAGTTTTTTTTAAAATACATGTTTTTAATGTAAGATTTTTACTTTACACACCTCCACGACCCCCGTACTATTCAATCTATCCATAAGCACTATGCTTTGAGTGCGTTCCATCGAGTCCTACCGTAAAACGTGATTTTTCACCCCAAAGAAAAAAACGATTCCCAGCAATAGTTTTTTGCTTAAAGTTACTTAGTTTGATGTACAGAATGCTTGGTTGACGGCTATGTGAAGGGTCTGTTTACACCCTGTATGTGCTAATGACAAAGCATAATTCGTAAATATTAGTGACCATGTCAGTTTAAAAACTTAAAAATTATGCTTTATTTACAATGCAAAACCACTAAAAGCAATAATGTTACAATCATGTAACCATATGTCAGAAAATTGCAGCGTATGTGAACAAGAAGTCATTTAGAGCATTTCTAATTTCGTGTGAACTGTACAGAATAATATATTTCTCTAGGGAGTGAGCGAATAGTTCGGGGCGTGGGTGAGGTCAGTATTTTAGTTGTGCAAACCAGATTACAGTCCCGACTGGCCTGTTGCCGATACATTAACGGGCGATACTCCAAGCTCAACCGCGAAGGGTCCATGTGTAATAATTTATTACCGGCTCGTTTCATATGAATGTGTTACTTTGGCCCTAAAACAACACTATTTATAGTATATTTTCCACATTAACAACGACTACTTACTAACTCTATTTGTTTACTGGGGCCTGGTTAACGATAACGCTTTTCTTTATTTCACCATTGCGTGAACGGAAATGGCTTTTATGCTTTGAAACTGTCATTTCGAGAGCGTCAATAAAACGTCAAAAGAAATTATTGGGGCTTTCGGTTCCCCCAAATATTTTTGTAGTAACAAAACTTGAGTAATTTGCATTCAGAGCACTGTCAATATTGCACTTCCTCACGGCACCTCACGGCAGATCGCTCACGTATTTTAAAATTCGAGTGTATCGAAACATGAGAGGCCTGTTGTATATTAATAGGTTTTCTGTGTAACCGGGAACTGGGTATGTTTTAGTGGTGCACTGACGTGGCTTTCTGTTACCAATTTCGGGATTTTGGCCGAGGTACCGTCCCGATAATAAACTCGACACCAACAGTGGCTTCGACCAACTGACGGCTTATTTTGATCGCAATTCGCCATTTCTGGAGGGTTTAATGGTACGTTCATTTCTATTTATAACTACAATATGAATGATATACCTACTATAGATAAGGGAAAATACTTTCCTCGGATGAACTTAGGTGAGGTTTTCAGACTGTTTCATACACATAGAGAGATCTTCGAACCTCGGAAAGTATATTAAACGTTGATTCAATTCGAGTATTTCAATAAACCTTACTATTCTGATAGCTAAAACGTTCGGATCTTGCTGTACGGCTTAGGACCTTAGTTACTATAGCTATAAGACAACTATTCCGTATAATGCGTAGATAGCAGCTGATCCTATCTACCATTAGCCTACGTATCGAGGAACCCTAGTAGATACTAGGCAATAATCTACATACCGCAGCTCTGCGCACCTTGTAAACAACCGACCCTTGTGTGTGGTACTTGAATATTTATACGTAAAATAGTATTTACATGTAGGACCTAAGGCTAGTAACACAATGACGTCGTCAAGTCGCTTGCTTGGTCCTACAAGCATAATTAAGTTAGCCGTTTCCTCCTCTTGACACTCACGGCTTCCGTGCGATAAGGATGGCGGGCTTGTTTTTCTTTCATTCAGCGACTACATTGTGTTTGGGTTAAGTGGTGACCTGCATGTGTACCTCGCCTAAATGTTATTATCTAACCTAATGGTTTTGTGGTTTTCCGTGAAATTAATTAATTCAAAAATACAATAAGTGTTTTTATTTAGACAGGGTTTTTTTTTGTATTTCAGTACGATATTAAAGATAAGATAACTTCATAAAAAAATATCACAACCATAATCGAAGTGATAAAAATTATCATAAAAGTTGCGAAGAACAACTACGAGCAAAATAACTTTATATTCATGAAGGAATATGTGGATATTACTCCCATGAGGTAGTCTAAAGCCTAAGTTCGCAAACTAAACGCTGCGAACAATTTAATATACCTATAACCGGAGTAAATTACTTGAAAGTGTCGTTAATAAACGTAGTACGTACATACTACTGCTTTCTAACCACACACTTCCAGTATAAGCTGACCCTGCTATGTATGATCTTACTGTACTTTTCCGAGGTCAGATTGTACTGGAAATAAACAGTTTGATTTGTCGTCATGTGTACGTACTCTGTGGTCATATATCACAACATGCAGTGCGAGTATTCTGAGCTTGCATTGAATAGCTATGATTTATGGTAGATTGCCACAATTAATTCAAAAATTGAGCGTATGAGTTTTATTACGATGATCTATTTCGATTGTGGGAAAATTCATAGCCTAGTTATTCTGGTTACAGTATAAATTAAAGGTTATGTTAATTAGCTAGTAAAATGTCAATTTAGAATGGAAATGTTGGCACTGCATTGGCAAAAAAAAATACCAATACTATGCGCGGTTTTGCGAGAACTGGATGGAGTGGAAGGAGGCCGATGCCCAGATGTGGAACAGATCAGGCTAGGAATAAAAAACTATTCATGGTGTAAGTGATACCGTGACATCACGAACCATGGTAAAATTATGATTGACCCAGCAGCACTGACATTTTACGCCTGCTAAAAAATCAATCGTTCCTTGCATACGTACCTACACACCTAAACTCACGCTTTGTTCCCATGGAGGTAGACAGAAACCACGGAACACCACCTGCTACGATCCTTACATACTCCTTTTGCCTCGTCCACGTTCATACACGCACGCCGGTTGTGTTCCATACATTTAGACCATATTAGCAGAAGAATAGAAATGCTAATGCTACAGAGCATTCTTTTCCTCAAATATCATGTAGGCTTCAAATAAAACAGATGGAAATCATTTACTTATTGACCGAAAGACAAACAAAGAAAAATTACAACTGATAAATTAGATAAAAACCTCCTTTTGTGGCTGAAAACAACAAAAGTTTTATACGAATTCTTTCCTGGAATTAAATAATGGGTCTAATTATTTTCATCATGTATTTGAAAGCATTACTTTGCGACATTTCTTTCGTTCTATTTGTCTTCGTAATCGTCCGGCGGAGGTCATTGGTTCCCGAAGCCATTAAGCTTATAGATATCGCTGTTATAGATTAACAAACATAAGTCTGTGTGCGAAGGTTTCACAATATACGTCTGGTTTCTTTATTTGTTTAGGATACGTTGCTGAATGTTGAAGTTACAAAGCTTGACTCATCATTACAGAGCCTCCAGGACCGGCTAAAAGTTACTATTAATTATTAAGTTATCTAATACCTTGCATTGTTTGCTCCACCAATATAAGGATAAAAATAGATATGCAACATTATTTTTAGTATATGCGAAACCTGAATATAGTTTGTTCAGAATAAGTAACTGAATCGATTCCGATATTTTTTAAACTATGTTATATTTTTTCCCAAAAATATTTAAAAAAGTTAAAAGTTGGACACTAAGCGACTTTAAGTACCTATCGCAATAATTTAGGTACCTACTGCCAAATTATTATTATCAATGAGCTCAAGACGACACTGGAGGCGCGCGCTGCGTGGTGACCACGATTTTGTGCGGAAAACTAGGTAACAGAACAAGCTTATAACTTTGTGATTTTTCATGACACAGTTTTGAAATTTTTTACATAGATTCTTTACATAAAAATACTAGGCAGGTGTAGCAGGTTTCGCATATACTAAAACTAATGTTGTATAGTTACATATAATAATCTTTATTATGAACTTACACCATACAAATTACAGGTATGACATTTTACATCATCATCATTATCTCATCATCATTATCATCATCATTTCAGCCGAAAGACGTCCACTGCTGGACATAGGCCTCCCCCAAGTTTCGCCACATTGACCGGTCCCGTGCGACTCGCATCTGCGACCTTCACCAGGTCATCGGTCCACCAAGTGGGAGGCCTTCCAACGCAATATCTTCCGGTTCGCGGTCGCCACTCCAGAACTTTTCGGCCCCATCTTACATAGGGAAACACAATGGGTAAAAAACATTCATTTACGATCAATGTGTGTATTTTATACCTTAGTTTCATATCAATTAGGATTCATGAAACCATAGGCCACGACCTCACTGGTAAAGCAATGGCGACAACAAGACGAAAATAATTCCGCAAGCCGCATTTGCAATGCGACCACCCCATTAATTAAAATACGTTTGTTTTAGTCGTGTCGACGGAACATCGTCCCAGCTTTACTAATGCGGCTGCAGCCTTACTTGCATAGAAAGTTTCGATTTTTTACATACATTTAAAAATCTTAGTAACATCAGTAAATGAAAATTTAAGAATCTTCCACTATTCCAATTGAAAGTCCATGTGACTACACACTTCAAGTTCTAAATAAAAACATGTCTATACTGGTGATCATACCACCAATAGAAAAGAAAACAATCACTATAACACCTTTTTAGCAACAAGTCAAATTCGTGTAAAAGATATGGAGCAGGGTCAGTGAGGCTCTACCTACAATCACAAAATTAAAACACTTACTAAAACACAAACTACAAATTAAGAGGCCCCAAAGTTTAGTACTTCAACACTAGCAACCAGGGAATGATAGCCTACTAAACCTACTCTAAAAAATTCGTAAGTCTTTGTATTTTCTTATTAAAGATGTCTTTAGGTTCCGTGGGCCAAGCGCGGAACAAATCCCAAGGGATACCGCAGTTTATCTCTCGACAACAAAGACGAACTTTTTAAACGGGGCCGCTACGTATCTGTCCGTCTATGTAACCATCTTTTATTTATAGGGATTCTCTTTTAAAATTAATAGTTTCTGTACTGTTCTGTGCCGTTGTTGGACGTACTAAGGCGGGTACATTGAATTTTACATGATGTTGTATTTTGTACTTTGTATATTGATTTGTTTTTGCATCGATTTTGGTGCTTTTGGTGTTTGTGAACATTTTTTTTAGATAGCTTATATCTGGAGTGGCTAATAAAGTCAAAGTTCTCAGAAACGTAACGCTTTAGAAGATTTTATCTCAATTTGTACAATTTTTGTTTATAATGATGCCAGCTATTGTTTAATACTGGTCTAATATTTTGTAAATAAAATGAAATGGCGGCAAAGCCCTTTAGAATTCGACCTTTGACCGCACGGCAAGGTGGCGGCGGCGGCGGCGCGGCGGCACACATGCTCTTGCTCGCAACGCAAGAGCAAGTGCGTTGTATGATGTACTAAAGTCATGTACATGAAACGCCATTGGACCCCGATGTCTCTGAACTCCACCGAAAGCAATCATCTTGGCCTTTCTGCAAACGACCCGTTGGCAAGTCGGCTATTAGGCCAAACTCATAGTCGGCCCATCTCTAATTCTTAGTTATTATTACGAAAAGAAAAACTTTAATAAACTCCGTTATCATTATGTTATAATAGTTTTAATTTCAAACAAGATAGCGTAACACTGATCCTGAACATTTTAATCACGTTTTATATCGCACAATGGCCGGACAGTCAACCGATATTTGATAATGCAATACACAGCCGATCTGTTTTTCCACTGTAACGACAAAGCGCACGTCTGTTGGGTCTACCACAAACAGATGTGCTATTGGATTTATCTATAATGTGTGGTCGATTCGGCAGAGGAACTGCGTATACGATCCAACTAAACTAGAAATGCTTGCATTATGCTACAGTTGTACCATTTGACGGCACGGTTGGCGCAGTAGATGAGTGATTGGCTGCTGCGCTACGTGTCGCGGTTTAGATCCCCGCACGGAACAAATATTTGTATGGCCTCCAAGTAGTTGTTCCGGGTCTAGCTGTTTATGTATGTGAGTTTAAATGTTTTTAAACGCACCCACGGTACAGGAATAAATCCTCGTGTGGGGCAAAGAAAAAATAAAAATAAATTGTCTTCTCGGAGAATATTATTATGCCAATGAATGTGTCTATTTACTGCATCTGTGCGTGGAGTTGACGTGGCTGAGTTTTGGGCTAAACACTTTTGAACTTTTTACCATCGATACACTAAGCAGATTTGGGGTGCAGATTGTGATTAGTCAGAAGAGGTTAGTTATGAACCCATTCCAACAATCGGGGCGCAGATTAGTAAACTTTTTAAAATAGTGTTATTTGCAAGATTTAAAAATCTAAGCTAAACTATAAAATCATATGTCTATTAATACACAGGCATAGGTTCAAATAAACCACTACGATTAATGCACAACACGTTATTAATAGACACAGTTTTATAATATAAAACTTTGTGTATTAACAACAAAGGTTTACTTTTCAACGTATCACGTTTTCAATACAGACTGCGTTGGTCGGCCAGTCAATGATTTAATTATTAATACTGGTTTTGCCACATCTGTCTGAGGTAAAGCAACAGTTTTAACAACATTTTATACTAGGCACTAAAGTGCCATTCCTGGTATCGGTTTAAAATATCCTATAGAAGTGACTGATAAACTCGTCTATTTTTACCATCAACCAAAAATCGTGTGTTGCAACGATGTAATTGATCGATTTGGTATCTGATTTCCAAAAACGACATTTTTTTCAACGGGAATCGATAGTGTTGTACATTATATATTGGCTGTTCAGTGTATAACTATATGTCAGTGATAATGGACGTCCAGGCTCGATTGATATTGTTTTTTGTACTCAATCATCTTTTGGTAAGAATAATAAAATGATGGTTTTATGCTGTGTAATGCATGTTGTGATATAGGCGTAGTGGATTATGGCCCTCACTCTCCACTTACGGAGAGGACATTTGAGTCCCAGCAGTGGGAACGTTATAAGCGTGTTTTGCTATTGCATGCTAAATGATGTCACCTGCGTTGTGGAACAAGTGTGGAAATGTCACTCGTTTCCCTTCAAAAATCGACGTATTTGCGTGATGTTAACCTACACCGCGCGCTCGTGCTAGGCCCTCAGTTAATGAATGTGACGCCTTCATAGTTGGAAATAATCGGGTGATAACATCTATGTTAATTTTGTATTCTTTACTTAGAACAAGGATTCACTTAAAAAATACAAAATGACAGAACTTATATTTTTTTTACGTGTATTCCTGCGACTAATAATTTTCCAAAATCCTTTGTTTACATGAATCTGTGTTGATTGGACCATAATATATTTAATAGCCGTATTGTTTACTGTTGATATACAATGGTTAGTGCTTAATAGGTAATGCCTATTACGCGGATTTGCGCCTGAATGGATATTATTCCATTGAAACCCAAATCCGTAATGAATGCAGAACCGTCTAACAATACGAATATTGTTGTGACGATCATTATTGGTTTAGGCATAATTCGTTAAGATTGTTAAAGAGGAAATTATTATGAAAACTGGTAAAATTGTTGGTGCCTGTTTTCTGAGCAGTATCATATTATAAAAAAGAGTGTTTGTAAGTTTTTATGTACAGTAATCTCCGAAACTACTCATCCGATTTCAAAAATTGTTTGACTTTAGAAAAGCTACACTATTAACGAGTGTTTTTCACCATTTCACACAGGGGAACTCGCGCGTAAAAGCTAGTAAAGTATATACTTTATAGCGGTATATACCGCTTATCTATCTTCCTACTACTCTTTGATCTCTTTCTTGTTTAACTAGAAACTTTTTACACAAATAGTTTTGAGAAGTTAATGGATTAGATTAGATACCAGCTCAACAAAATCGAAGCTTAATTAAAAATAATTTTAATTAAAAATAAAAAGTTTTTCTTTTTAAAATCTTTTATCTTTTAATGAGTTTGAACACTGTCCAGGTCGACTGCACGTGTACGTTGACGTACAAATTGAACGATGGCAACGAAATACCTGCGATAGCCCTGGGGACCAGTCTGGGGCATGAACCCGATGTAAGTATATTTCTATTGTCCTGGGGGTTACTATGGCGCTAGACGACCTGGTCCGGGACCTGTATAGCTCTTTCTCTTTTTCTCTTTCCCACACTGGAATTACTCCTGCTTTATGACGTCATGGAAGGCCACCTGTAGTTTGACAGTAAGTAGACGTATGTAGGGACTCATTTAAGGCCTATGTATTACATTGGGTATTTAATTTACGTTTCAGTGGATTTTCTTGAGATTTTCGCATATTTTCGGGTCTCCATTCTCTGTACATGTTTACAGAATAATATTATTTTATAATTTACAATTGAATTGAGTTTCATGTGGAATTACAGTACAAGGGAGAAAATTTAAGAAATATAAATGTAGGGCCTGTAGGCGTCTCAATGAATGACTGACTATCATGAACACTATTTACTGTAGCATTTCTGAACGCAGATTGATACAAAAAATCGCTTGTAGATCTCTATGCGATTTTTGTTTAGTTAAACAGTAGAGATTGAACTTGCTGTCGTTAATTAAATTTCGTATAGAAAACAGTACAAACGTTTTATCTTAATAGAATCCCAGGCATAGAGCACTCACAGCCGGATTTGGAAAAGCTGATTAAGACGGCGTTCCATCCATCCTGTCAAAGCCTTTAGTCAAATGCAGCCGGGAGCATACGGTTTACTTCATTATGTATACCGTACGTGTATATTGAAACTTTGAAATAGAGGATTATTTGCTGAACTACCGTTTGCTCGCAACTTCATCTGCGTTGAGATTGTGTGTTGATATTTTTGAAGTTGTGTATTGTTGAGTGCCTCGTTGGTCAAGCGCTTACAAACGCTACTGCTAAGCATGAGGTCCTGTTTTCGATTCCCAAGTCGGAATATTGTTGGATTTAACACTGAGCACTAATGAACAATCACGGTTGATATCCCGTAAGTGACAGTATAAGTTTTATTGTTGTATTTTCCATCTGGAATTTACTTGGCGTCAGGACTTGTGCCCAGTTGATGGCAATAAGCGCCCCTGTATTACATCGCACTTAGACATAACAGGACAATTGTGGGCGTAGTATGAGTACCTACACCTCTTCCTTATATTTTGGGTATTACAGTGTCTTGTTTGCTTCGATAGAAAATAAATTATTATCTTCACTAATGATAAGAGTCCCTGTGGCGAGGAGCGAGGGAAATAATAGATCATGCCGCTGTTTCGTCGCGTGTTTGTGACGTATATGTGACTACTGGAAAGGCTAAGGACAGGTGTCAGTGGAATGGGCAACAATATAAGCTCTTTTACTTTCGCTTTTCGTGTTCTTTTGTATGACAAGCAGTCATACAAATGAACGCGAAAAAGAGATCATCTAAACACAATGTATTTCGATGAGGTTTTCACTGTCATTTAGGGCATTTATTTCTGGAGGTTTACGTGTAACTATATTACATTATTATTGTATATTTGAATATAGCTTAAGTAGGTATCCATAGATACTGCCATGTCATGGGTTCGTTTCCCGGGTCGGGCAAAGTGTTGTGTGAATTTCTCAGTAGCAGTAACGGAGTCTGGATTTGTGCCCAGTCGATGGCAATAGGCTCACCCTCTATTACATGGGATTAAAACATAACTGGCGAAATGTGGGTGTACTATTAGGTACACCTCTGTCTAATCGTTCGGGGATTGCAGGCTTGATGTTATGTTATGTATCCATGAATAGAAAACTCAGTGTTTTGATATGTCACCATTGCGCTTTGCATTGCGTACGGGTGTACGTAGAAGAGTGCGACTACTGACCCACTGGTCAGTAGTCGCAGCATCATATACTAACAGTCAAATTGTTTATCCTACAAGGTCTTTGAAAAGCCTCTTGTCTACTTATCTGACCTCTAATACCATAAAATAAAAATGTTGTCTAAGTACTAATCCCTTTTTTCTCAACTAGGCCTTCGTTTGAATTTAGAGCAAATCTATTTTTTTTTAAACAGACACTGATTTTAAGACAATTGGTGTGTGAGCTTTCGAAAAACTAAAACATGAAAATATTTACCAAATAGCATCAAAGAAGTCTAGTGCTGGGATATTGAGAAAATCCATGTTCCGAAATGTTTCGTCCATATTTCCGCAACGACATATTCAACCAACATGGTCATGTTTGTAGGGTACAAGGGTGTTGCCAAAGAACCACTCTTTGGCTCTGGCCGTACAATGGGCGCTGGAGGCCGGCTACCGACATGTCGACACCGCTTCGCTGTACCGCGTGGAGGACGAAGTCGGCCTCGGCGTTCGGTACTTCCTCAGCAATAACAGCAATGTTAATCGACAGGACGTGTACATCACTACTAAGGTGAGTGCATTTGTATATTTGACTTTGACTATAATTTTCTTTACAGTTTTTTACTAATAAAAAGATAACAACATAAAAGCTGTGTGTAGCAAAATAAAGCCCTTGAGCTCTTACTGGATCGACTTATTATGAAAGATAAAGATAATTGGCAACACCATAAAAAATAAGCAAAGAAAAAACTCAAAAATAAAGCAAGTTATACCTACAAATAAAGCGGCAACCAAAAAATCTATAAATTCAGCAATTCTAAAGCCTGATCGCGACCAAATGTAACCTCAAATTCCTTTCAACAACAAAGAGGTTGTATAGTGGTAAACATTATATATTCGTGCGAAGTTACTCCATATATTATTACTTCAGTATCTAGTGAAAGGAGCCTAGACGTGTGTGTCACAACGAAAATGAGTTTCGTACTACATTATTAATGGTATCTACGTGGTTGCGAATATACTGAGTGCCATAATAGTCTGCTTTTGTTAGTGATTTCTGACTGCATTAACGGCTAGGGTCCTCTCACTCTAGTTAAGTGCATTGCATGTGAACAGCTCATGTTTAAAGTTTTGACAACTTTCATATTTATTATCGAAAAGTTTCTATGAGATTTTTAATGAGATCTTTGCCTCGTACGTACTTTTATTATAATAGTACATCAACCTGAAGAAATGAAAGGCAATGAAATCTTTTCTATATTTATTGGCGGAGGTTCTCCTTAGTTATATAGCCCCTTGTTCTAAAGTACTTGTAACACTTACCACCAAACTAAATATTTATGATTTACTCATTTACATTTCGTTGTTACTTTCATAACCTTTACTTTGGCCAAAATAACTTCAACTATAACAAAATAAACCCTCTTTGATAACAGTATTTGCACAGTACTTCAGAGGCAACAAAACTTTGGTTTTCGTAATTATGAAAATCCTTTTGCTTAGTTATTTGGTGTAGTATATAATTAATTGCTTTGTTGAAAGTTATGGAACGACGCCCACGAGCGGGAGGAGGTGATACCTGCTCTGAAGAAGTCCTTGGAAATACTGCAGATGGACTATGTGGACTTATACTTGGTTCACTATCCTATGGCTTATAAGGTGAGCAAAGCTGTGTCATACTTAAATAATACATCGTCGATCGGTAATGCTGAAATGAATCAATATTGTGATATTGCTTGCTGTCTTTTTATCTTGGGTTGGAAACAGCAGTCAGCAGAGTATAGCACAGCTGCCTGCCCTTGATACGCTTTAAATACTTACCATATAAATGCTTACTTACTCTCTTTGAAACTTTTATTTATGTTTCACCATGACAGCCAGCGTGATATGGTTCATGATACCAGGACATCATAATTATTCACACATTATCTTGACAATTTCGTAATCATTACGTCAGCTCATTGTATCACACCCAGGGAAAGCCTCCAGCTGGTACATCCTAAAACCCACCCTCCACCTAGGTGAGCAATACCTCGTTCATACGCCCGGAAAACTAATTTCGTGTTTGCACAGCTTCGCAACGTAAACAATCCCCTGGAACGCATTAAACTTTACAAGACTCCATTTGAGTACGTTCAACACACGCGTTCCTCAGTGTGTAGTTACACAAAATCATTTTAATAATAATGTTCTGTGTTTTAGTTAACACTACATGGTATCTACGTACTGTGAGCTAAATTTAGCTGCGGTTTTGGGATGTGCTTCATATTTTAGCATGGTTTAGGATTTATCTTTCGTAGAAGATTGTTAAAGTCTATTGACTACAGTCCCGTGTTTTTATCACCTTAACGGTTTCATGGAGTTTCATGGTATCTATGTATTGTGAGCTAAATTTAGCTGAGGTTTTGGGATGTGCTTCATATTTTAGCGTATTTTAGGATTTATCTTTTTTTTAGTATTTTTCCAATGAAACTCTTGCTATGGCTTTGAAATCAAAAGGTAATAACAGTTTTAACTGCCTAAAGCAACGGTCTTAATAAAACTAATTAGCTGACAATGCGATAGCGTATCAAAAGTTTGCCCCGCATTCTGTTGAAATGAGAATGCAATAACAATTTTGTTACTTATCTAACAGAAATGGCAGAACTTGCCTGAGGGAAGGGTCATAAGTTATGACCCATAATGAACTTTGGTGATGGTTTGAAACAACATTTGAGAGTTGATTATTACATTACATAAAATTATTTAGGGGGGGGGGGGGAAATATCATCCTTCTATGGGCTATTCAGGAAAGTTGAAGTGGGCCCTGGAGGTAAAGTATTATAAATATAGATGATAAGTACTTCATTAAAAATAGTATCATGTATCTTTATGACACTTTATTTATATACATTTTAGCTAGTTTGTTAATAATTGATCAATAAAACCATCTGTTTTCATGTGTGTTTTTCACAATATCTACCTTTTACCGTTGCAACAAGATATCTTTGTTGGGCGTTTACGAGCTGCACATAAAAATCTGTAGTTTTAAAAAAATCTAACGAATTGATAAGATTTTAATGAATTGATAGACTTTTTAACCGATTTCTAAAAGGAGAAGGCTTTTAGAAGTCGCTTTAAAAGTAGTTACAATGAGTTGGATTTTCTTTTACTCATTTTTCAAGGACCGTTCAGATAGAATCGCATTTTCTCTCTGAATACGATCACCATACATGAAGTTGCTTAAAAAAGATCTATTTCAAGCATCAATAAGTCCTATATTTTGCAATAATATGATCCTCTGATCATCAGTTAAGTCAAATAATTTCTCTGATTAGTTCGGTGATCGCAGTCCGATATTATTAGACCGATCGATGCAGCTGCCTGTGTTCCAGATATAATCTAACCCACAGCCGCGTCTCTCGACAGCCTTGACAAGCGAATCGATAGTCTACTTTAGAAATTGCTTGTTTCATTACTTAAATAAATAAAGATTTGTACCTATTTGTACGGCTTCTATTAATAGTGAAAGTACCTATTTATTACAGGGTGATATGGGACTCTGGGGCGAAAATAGAATATATTCTATCTTCTCAGTTTCTCGTCCATCAGTCACCGAGGTCTTGTCCAAGACCTATGCAACGCATCAATTTGATTTTAAGGTCTCGATGACGCACAGACCGATCGCCAGACAAATGCGGAGCTTTAATAATCGAGATTGCTCACGACCTATAGCCGATGAGTGTTAGATAACATATAAAGTGAGATAGAGCACCACAAATAAAACAATTATCCTAGTTAACTATAAAGGGTGTAACACGACCCTCAACGAAGCCGAAAGGCACTTGTTCTCTCCGTCATTGCGATCATTTTTTTGTTCTCAAAATCTAGACCGTACCTGGGATCCCTCTAGTTACGGGGGGGATATTGGGGATCAAACTTTCAACTTTTTCACAAGTTTTTTTTAAGTACGTGTTTTTAATGTAAGATTTTTACTTAAAACACCGTATCGACCCTCGTACTATTCATTCCATCATCACCACAATGTTTTGAGTACGTTACATTGAGTCTAACCGTAAAAAGCAGCACCCAAAATTAAAAGTCGTTTCCCAGCAATAATTTTTGGGGCAAGTTACTTAGTTTGATGTACATAATACTTGGTTAACGGCTTCGTGAAGGGTCCGTTTACACTCTGTATACGTCAGTGGTTGCCGAATTTTCGTAATATCACAGTAATACACTTATTAACCCACGCACATTTTTTATAAAAACATAGTCTTTAAAAAGTTAGGTTACACACTGAATCCATGTCTAAAGAATTACTAAGAAAACTGATTCCTGTTGGAAGTATTTGCCCTAAGTTCACGGAAGGACTTCCGGGAAACTTCAAAACTTTTCCTCATGTTTTCATTTTAAAATGTTTGAGAACTTTTATCTTTACAGCGATATTTTCTCTAGGATGTTGTTAGACGAGACTTGTATTATTAAGGGCGCTTAAAATAACGTTTTTTTATTAGACAGGCATATCACTTGCATCCTCATCATCATCATCATCATCCACAGCCCGACTTCACCCACTGTTGGGCTTCTCTTTGATTGTGCGAAGCTCTACGTTCTTGTGCCAGCCTCATCCAGGATATACTCGTGATGGCAACAATGTCGTCCCTTATCTTTTCAGTCCTTGGACGACACTCGATCACACATTTACTCGACCTGCCATCACCGCGCTTTGCTAGGTGTCCCGCTTACTTTCATTTGAGTTCTAGGTTTTATAAATTGTTGAAACAACGCTTGTAGTCGGGAAAAACCAACAGGTATTTGTCTCTTTGTTTTTTTTTTGCTGGGTATTTAGCCGCCAATGTCGCCATCGTCATCATCTGGTAAGCCTTTTCCCAAGTGTGTGGGCTTCCAATCACATTAAATGCAGCTCAGTATATAGTGTGTTAGTTAAGTACTTTTTCAATTAATGACACGTTTAAAAAACTTATATTCTTAATATTTTAAGCAAGCAACAATATTTTAACACGCTTTTATTAGCTTCACCTGTAAATAACTATGTAAAAAATCTTATATGTTAAAGCCCCGGTTTTCGATTGAGCTGAAATGTTTGCATTCATGTTTAGTTTGGATGAAAATGCATGGTTAGCTAAGTGACGTCTTTCTAAATAAAGATGGCGGACTAGTTATTTTTTATGCATTCCCGTCGACGCCACTCTAAAGCGTGTTTTTTAGTTTTTTAAACTATAATATTTTATTTAAAGACTTCATTCTCATTTTAAGAATTTAGAAACTAAATACTTTTGTTCTAAGGTATCAAGTGAAGTATATTATAATATCTATCTTAGATAAGTACATAATATCTTGCCACCTGAACCTATCTCGGTTAAGTAAGCAAGGTGCTTTTGGAACCAACACACCGAACTTTATCAAACTTTACGTTCTGTATAGTTTGCAATTCAATATGATTCTAGAAGTTTCGTCTGAGTAACTTGAATTAAATTTTAAATTAATTAACTGTTTTAGGTAATGTGTGTTTCATATTCTTATGAATATTTTATGTAGGTGCGTACTGTTAGCATATTTTGTACTTACTGGTAATTTAATACTTAGATATCTGCAACTCATAGCTCCTCCTTGTCACCCACATATATACCTAACTATTCAAATCTAAATTGAAAAATATATTCTTTAAGTACTTGACCGAAGAGAAGATGGCGGGACGTCTTGGATGGCTTCCTCGCGAATTGGCGAGAAGAAGCACACCATCGTGAGAAGTGGAAGGAATGGGGGGAGGCCTTTGCTCAGGAGTGGGACAATAAGGGCTAAATAAAAAAAAAAGTACTTGTTCACAAGCAAAAAGCGACAGCGAAGCGAAACTTTAAATACTTCCCTAAATGTATAATTATCCTCCAGAGCCATTCTTCCCCTTTTCCGGCCAGTCCTTTGTAAAGATAATTAAGCTAGTAATTACGCCAGAGATCCACAAAAAGACATCGGACCGTTAAATCATGTTTCAAACATGTTTTCCTTTCAACGGTATTAAACTGGGAACGTACAAACGTAACTACAGACATACCTACTAATAATAATTTAATTTATGTTGCACAAGAAGTCAGATCGTAGGTACAGAACTTTCAGAGACCCTTGTTTCTAAGTTTAACTTACTTTACCTTTGTATGAACTATGTCACAGGAACATTCAAGTTCTACGTTTTACGTACCTTGGGTTGGCCTTTCCAAGGGGCAAGAACTAGGGGATATAAATGTCTCGAAGTTTTGGAGTAATTAATTAATAAAGTTCTGCCCAATTATTGTAAAAGTTTTGTAATAAATATTTATGGATTCTCGATAAAATCGCTGATTGATCAGCGGTACTACAGGTAGTAGGTACTAGATTTGGAAATAAAAACATCAGTTATAAATTCAATAGTGAACCCCGTATATGCCGAGAATACCGGAATTCTTTCAAAGTTAAAGGAGCTTCTATTTTTGAGTTGATCACGTGGCGGTGTCGCGCGTCGAATTTACGAGTCTCACAATTTCGAGACATCCACGTGTGTGAACTCCTAAAGAAAGTTATAAATAAGTACGTTATTATGTCGATATTTCCGTTGTTTCTGCCCTGGAAAGTAGGTCATTTTATGACGTTTTAGAACCGTTGCAGTGTGAAACATAAATAGAATTGTACAGCTCCATTTCTTTTATTTTATACAACTGAACAATGACGGCATAAATTTATAACACGGCCCCAGATCATGAAAGTTTGTCTATCAAAGCTTGGGTTTGAAATATTAACATTTATAATCCATTAAATTCCAGTTAATCACTGACAATTTCTTCTACCCCAAGTCTTCGTTCTTATACCCACAATGTTTTTTTTCTTTTAGAAAGACAATTCCATCAGCGACACGGATTACCTGACGACATGGCAGGGCATGGAGGATGCGAAGGCGATGAATCTGACCAAGTCTATCGGCGTGTCCAACTTCAACCTCATACAGATGCAGAGGCTTTGGGATAATTCGAAGATTAAACCTGCTGTTCTTCAGATTGAGGTTTGTTTGTTTAACACAAGCGACCCTTTGACAACTTGTCAGAAAGTCAAGTTTTCCTTATTATATTAAGTTTAATATTTTCCCCTTCATTCCCCTTAAACTCAAAGGGAAGATTTATAAAACCATGGTTAGACCTGCTGTCTTTTATGGATTAGAATGTTGGGCCACAAAAGAGATGAATGAAAGGCAATTGCATTTGGCTGAGATGAGAATGCTAAGCTATGTGTGGTGTAACGTGAATGGATAAAATAAAGAATGTATACATAAGAGGAAGTCTGAAAGTGGCGCCGGGGACGGAAAAGTTGTGTTGTAATCAGTTATATATACAGTATGGATATATGATGCGGAGGAGTGCGGAAAATGTAGTGAGTAAAAGTTGAGAACGAATATAGATGGGTATAAGAGCAGAAGAAGACCAAAGAAACGATACATGGACTGTGTGAAAGATGATATGGCTAGAAAGGAAGTGACTGCTGAGATGACGAGTAATAGAGAAGTATGGAAGAAGACATGCTGAGCCAACCCCAAATAAATTGGGATAAGGCTAGGAGAATGATGAATGATGATGATTAAGTTTAATATGAATGTAATGTTATCTTTTGTTAGAGTTTTTGAATTTTTCCACCAATAATTCCTCTGTAACAGGCTCATTCACTATAATATGAGTTTAAACCTACCTAACTAGCAATGTGGATGAAGTTTAGGGTACACCTCTGCCCAAACCCTTCAAGGATTACAGGCGTGACGATAATCCTGCGCGTTATATTAACACAAAAACCTCCTGGCATAAATTCTCAAAACTTTGGTAAAAAGGGCATTAAAATTAATTTAGTTGGTAGTTAAAAATGAAAAGGGGATATACACACAAACACGAGAAGCGACTTTTAAAAGAGATTACTTTTTGTTTAAGTTGAGTGATACATCAAACAACACAGACGACGTATCAATCAAGTAGTGAGGACCATATGTAGAATATAGAGATTCGTGTACATCAGACTTTATGTTTTTAAAAGAATTTATTGCTACGTTTTCAAAACCGAGCGCTGCGCTTCGACTGTATGAAAACTGAAAACGTCAGCAATTTTAAAACCTTGTGTACAGAATGAAAATAAAAAGCAGTGGATTGTTCTCCAATAATTTTTTGTTTTTATATTCAATCTTTTAACGTGTTAAAAGAGACCAATCTGATAAAGAAGTTTCATTGAATTGGTTATCGATTCGACCCGTATGTATGTAATATTGTTGGTATTGCAAAATATTCGTATTTGTTAGACTATAAAGGTTTCTAAACGCGTCTGCTAAATTTCATTCGTGAATGTATGTTTATTTGTTCACATATTGCTCAGAAACTACAAAACGAATTTGAATTATTCTTTTCTAATTGCATTAAAAAAATCAGCTTAGAGAACAGTGCAAATTTCTTCAAAATTGGTTCAGTGGTTTTTAAGATATGGTCATCTATGTTGGGAATAATATAAAAATATCATCACGAAGTAGATTATATACGTAAATCGTTTTAAATTTTCTGTAATTTTGTGAGACATCGAGATCGAGATATAATAAATGAATATTACTATAAACCAAGGCTTTATTTGAGATTTATTATCACTACATTTCCATTGAAAGATTATAAAAGAACATTTTGTATGTCTCTCCATGAGCCATGAGTGAAAGAACCTGGAAGATAGGAGAGGCCCTTCCCCAGAACTGGGATGAACAAGTAACCATTACTGGTTTCTATTTATCAGGTGAACCCCACAATAACTCAAAACGAGCTGGTGAACTGGTGCCGCGAGCATGGCGTGGTGGTGATGGGTTATAGTCCGTTTGGTGGCATACTCGGTCGGAAGGCCGACGCACCGGCGCCTCGTGCCAACGATGCTTTGTTGCAAGAACTGGCACAGAAGCACAACAAATCAGTACCGCAAATACTGCTCAGATATTTGGTAAGTGTTTTCAGTTGCATCTCATCATCATCATCATCATTCTCTTGCCCTTATCCCAATTCATTTGGGGTCGGCGCAGCATGTCTTCTTCTTCCATACTTCTCTATTACTCGTCATCTCATCCGACACCTCCTTTCTTGCCATATCATTCTTTATACAGTCCATCCATCGTTTCTTTGGTCTTCCTCTACTCATATACCCATCCACATTCATACTCAAAACTTCAAAATTCAGTTGTATATATTAAAAGTAAATGATTATCAGGCCTCGCCTCTCGGAAAGAGCCTCACGTCCCAGCCGCCGCGGGAGACGCCCTGGGCGTCGGGGGTCACGTGGTGGCCCCCGGCCACCGTAGGCGCGGGCCTGTGGACGGCGAGTTTTGGGCTAGCTCGCCGTCCGGCCGTCTTATGACGACAGGCCGTGTCGACGGCGCGTTCGTGTTCCACGCGCGCCTCAAAGAGATGTCAGCAACCACGTAGGGGTCCGTACGGGCCGATGCCTGCCAGGGCTGCGGGACTGTTCGAAAGAGATACCGCGACCCTGGAACACAAAGGGCAAAGAAGGAACATGGATGGGTTTTAGTCAGTACAAGTCTGACACTCCCTTCTGCTCCGCCCAGAGCGGGGGGGGTCATTTGATGATTTTCCATCCTAAAAAAAAAAAAAAAAAGGCTTCGCCTCTCATGCACGAGGCTGTGGGATCAAATCCGGACAAATATCAATGTGATTTTTTCAATTTATATGTACTTTCTAATTTTATCTTGGACATCACTGACATCGGTGAAGCAAAACATCGTAATAATTACTATAAGTCTGAAATTGCCAACCCGTCTTGAACAAGCTTGGTGATCAATGCTCGTGCCTTCTCTGTATCTGTAGAGGCCTTTGCCCAGCAGAGGGACAGTAATAGGGTGAAATAATAATAAAAACCCAATAATTATTTATTATTTAACCACTTAATGGGATGAATTTTTGAAAAACCGCTCACTTTCTTTACGTACGGAATTTCTGTGCAAAATTCCATGCTTAGGCGTATGCTTATGTTTATTTTGTGCGTTGTCTGTCAATAAGTAAATGAATTTATTTACGATACTTTCATGAAGTTGAAGACCATAGATTTATACCCTATACCTACAAATGTATCAAGAAAATAAAATCTCACGCACACAAGTGGACCATTATGTTACAAAATAAACACATACAATAGAAAATCTAGCACACAAATCAGCAAAACACCAGAACATTCCCAAATAATTTAACTCGCTACACAAATCAAATTGACATTGTAACACATTGACAGATCTAATTCCCCCGATTCTTCGCTCCTAATCGGCATACGAAATCCTTTTGGCCCATTTACTTGTACTATCCCTTACCTTTGACGAGGTGACAGCTCTAAATACGTGTCAACATCACTTTCAACTTGTTTAATTTAAACCCTAAAGTTGGGTACACGGGCCCAATTGGCTTTGATTGCGTCTGTAAGTAGAAAATCGTTTATATTTATTCAAGCGATTCGCTCACAAAGTTACTTGAGCGTGTGTGAACACGTACGCTTATAAATAACATCGTAGTGTTACGTTAAAGTATCTATGTTTCTGTAATAAATCATATTATGATAGCTTATTTGAAAGGTTTATCTCGAGTGCCGTGAGGTTCCCGAGGCGGTGTTTTTCCCTTTTTAAGGCAATTTCTTTTCACAAAGTTAAACTTTTGAACTAAAATAATGAATTTCTACTTATTTAAATTACACGGACTTTATCCTACTTTGACTAGAGTGTGAAGACTTAAAAGTATTTTAACTTATCTCGTCACTTTTTCATTACGTTTTAATATTGTTATAGCTGGATCGGAACATCGTGGCGTTGCCTCGATCTACGAACAAAAACCGTATCAACAAGAACTTTGACATTCAAGACTTCAAGCTATCGCCGGAGGAAGTCGAAAAGTTATCAGGATTTAACAAAAACTACAGACTTAGAACCCCAGTGAAATGGTACGACCACCCACACTTTCCCTTTGAGAAGAAAAACCTTACACAAGAAGAAATTAAATATATTATTGATCACAGCAAGGAAGATTGATATTTTTAGTTGTGTTAAATTGAAATATTCATGTAAATAACACCAACCGCTAGGCGAAGCCTTCGAAGGAACTAAACAAAAACATCTTTAGTAACCCAAGCGTAAAGTATAAATCACAGATTTTTTATAATTTAATTAAAAATAAAGGTAGTTTTTACATTTTTATACGTTTTATTATTTATTTCTTTTGAAACACCTCCCTGAGAATTATAGAGAGACTTATTTGAATAAGCGATTACAAATGCCTCGTCTGCCTAAACTTTATATTGAGACAAAAACGTTACTACATAAACTATGTAAAGGCTTTTAATGAACCTGGATAACATAGAAAAAGAAACAGTAACATTTTATAACATTACTTAAATCACATCAAAAATGATAGGCAAAATTATAAACGAATACAAATGATTTATAGCAATTCCTATAAAAAAAATCTTTTATTCCAAACCGAAATAAAAACGGTTAATGTTTTACAAAGTCCTTTATTTAACATTCATGTAATTTATTACTTTCCCTTTTATCAGGGAAACCACTTCCGAACCAAAAGTTGTTCAGTAATAATCTAATTTGACTCATTTCTAATAGCAACTTGGTCATCTTTTTGGGTCCCATTCTTGATCTTTTTATAAATTGTTAGGATAAAATGAAAACATTTTCAAGAAATATAAATCTCAAAATAAATATGTTCTATAGATTTAATTTCTTTTCTGGGACTTAATCACAAAACAGGGTGTAAACAGCCCCTTCAAGAAGCCGTCACCCAAGCATTCTGTACATCAAACTAAGTAACTTTACGCAAAAATTAATACTGGGAAACGACTATTTTTTGGGGTGAAAAATCACGTTTTAGGGTAGGACTCGATAGAACGCACTCAAAGCATTGTGCTGATCGATGTATTGAATAGTACGGGGGTCGTGGAGGTGTTTAAAGTAAAAATCTTACATTCAAAACATGCATTTAAAAAAAAAAAAAACTTGTGAAAAAGTTGGAACTTTGACTCCCAATATCCCCGTAACTTGAAGGTTCCCAGGTATGGTCTAGAACAAAAAAATGATCGCAAAGACGGGGAGAACAAGTGCCTTTCGGCTTCGTTAAAGGTCTATTTACACCCTTTATAAGGTCCAAGTTTATTCTCTCCATCAAAAATGTCATGAATATCAGTTCAGGAATTTAGCTTTGAAAGGCAGGCAGTCAAACTATCCCTGTAGGACGTATTCTCTGATTAGTTTAGTTTCACTAAATACACCACTCAAAAGCATCTATCAGAGATTTAGCGATCAAAGAATTTATGAAGTGAAATTAATTCTGCGTCGTCGAATCGGTTTAGCTTCAAACTTGAAATTAACCGGCTGAGCGTTGCGGGGCGGAAAACGTTTCCAATAATTAAATAGCTACCCACCTTATCTCATCTCAAAGGAGTTGTGTTAGCCTTTTTAATCTCCTTAGTATTATGTAATTGAATTCTTTTAACCGCGAGTATAAAGGGAATACCGTCGCTTTTATCTGAAGCCCGGGCTTTCGGATCACCTAATTGATTTGTGAGCGGCTTTGTTGCTGTTTGAGTTATAATGTAAATTCAATAAACTAATCTGTGCCGCGTCAGCAATAGTTTGTTACGCCATTACTGTAACCTAATAACTTGACAAATGCTGTTATATCGGTTACGGGCGATTTTCAATTGTTTCGTTTGTTTTCTGCTTTTGATGCTCTTGATTTTATTTGTGATGCTTTATTGTTGTATCTATTTATTACTATGCATACAACCCATTGGATAGTATGCTGATGATATTGGTTGATATTTTTCGATACTTCCCACGTTTAGAAAAAGCATTATCCGAGAGCATATTACGAGAGCTAAGAGAGTGAATAATGCGTAGCCGAGGTCCATTCGATGATACGACCCCAATTCTTTTACTTGACTCCAAACAACATTAGTAAACGACTGTAAGGAAATTACAACAATAAAAAAAGAAAACTTCAAGTCATTACGAAGAAATGTATTTTTCGTTTCTCATTGTTTTTCTGTGTCAATGGTTTGTTAGTAATTTGAACCATTATAAGCTCTTGGTATTCCCCAAAGTAAGCGCTAAGCGTCGCTACGGCACGTCATTAGAAATCATTACGGTACGAAGACTGGTAGCTTTAAGTGCCATTAAATGAAAATGTCCTAAAATTATGGGCACTTAGTGCAAGGAGCCATTCTGTAGAGGCTATTTCCATTCTATATGTACGTTCGTAGATACTCATTCAGTGAAATACGTAACGGTCGAATTTAACGGGAAGTATTTTATTTCAACACATGGCCGCAGATAGCATCGTTTGCTGTACCCGTATTGTTGTTATCCATTACGTAATAATCATCAGTTTAGGTAGATATTTCGCGCAGTCCAAACAACTATGTTGGCATTATGGCCGCGGACACCGCATGAATGAGCCTTTATAATGTAATGGCCGTACAATGTTGGCGCAGCTATCAATTCGAAGCTTTATCATTGAATGCATACTGGTTGCTTGTTTTTTGCGAGTGGCTTATTTATGAGAAAAGTTAGGGGAGGTTCGGCCGGTCCTAACATAAATTAGGTGCGGTGACACGGACTAATTGGCGTCATTATGCGCGCGGATGGTCGACGCGAGGCTCGCGGCGGCGGCGGTTCGGCGCACGTCCGTCGACGCCTATTTCACTAAAGATTCGCTTTTCTTCCTCTATCGCAACCGCTCAATTAAACAAAGGTAACTACAATCATTTATCGTGCTTAACTTACAAAGGCGCGTGATTAGCTCGGCATTAGTTAACTTCTCGAATAAACCACCATGTAACTTATGAATGCCTGGTAATTAGCTCGTTATTGATTCGGAAAATGCTGTTGACTTCTTTATGCCGATTAATTAGGAGTTTCTTGTGGTACGATCGGTATTCTCGGCTGTATAAATGAACGTGAGCAATGGTGAGCTGGACTAATGGCGGGCGGTGTGTACAAATGTGCGAGCTCAGCGGCCAGCGCTCCGCTAAACAGACTAGCGCGCGGTCCACGCACACTAATTACACACTAAATTAAATAATGTTGAAAAAACTCGCATCAATCAAAGGGGCGACGAAAACAAAATTACTTTCCAAAGTCGTTACGACGTAGACGACGGAGTCCGTTGTTTTAATCACAAAAGAGATAGAGTTACTTTTATTATACTGAGGGGTTGTTTCCCGTTCGCCGTTGTCTTTACGTCAACTGCTCAAAATTCAGGAAGCCTTTTGTTGTTGTGGAGGCTTCTATTCAAGATTCGCAAGACAGTGGATCCCTGTGATGTCAGTTGGAATATTAACAAGGGACGCGACGTCGACCGGCGCGTCGTGACAATCCTTTAAGCGTCCAAACATAACGGCGTGTAGGGAGGACGCCCGCGTCGCCGCCGCCGCCGCCCGCTCGGCGCTCGGACGGTGTCAATACTGATCTTTTGAATGCCGATACTGATAATGTCTTGGGACACGTCAAGAACTTACTACGTTTACAGTCTCTGTTATCAAGTGTGTTTGCTTGCCTTAAAGTTTAAACAATTCAATCTTTGTTTAATGTGTCAGATTGTCGAAAGTTAGTTCAATAACACACTGAGGAGTAATTTAGGACTGGGTACACGCTGGGTACCTGTGATTAAATTTTAACATGAGTTTGTTAAGCAAATATCTAGCTGCTCAATCATTTTATATCTCGTTCGGCCCATCCATCTTTGTACGAGCTTGTTAAACGCTATGTGAATGTGAAAACTACAACAAAGTTTCATTGAACAGACTCTCGCAATAAAACCTGGTGATTTTACATTTCAAATAAAACTATAAAAAATACGTATCTCTAATGCCGAACCCTGAAACGTACAAACTTCAGCATATTTGTATTCATATCTACTACTGACTAGGTTGTCTAGAGACTCAGTATCTCGACTATCTCATGCAACTTCATGAATTTGTAACATCCATCTTATTTGTTTTCAAAGATACTTGTAAATAAAGTTAGTTCTCTTGAGTCCAAAAGCCAGTATAGTAACATAAATCCATCCTTTTAAGTTGAATCACGTTCTACAAATGTTTGCCGATGGAACACACGACGGGGCCACATAATAGAAAGACAAACGTATCGGAACTTTGTCTTTGCAATCAATTTTATAACATTTTTAAGCTAAAAATATAGCTAAGACCTATAAGCGTGTTTGGGAACGTTTTATGAAACTACGCGAAATCTCATTAAAATAATGGATGTTAAATTAGGTTAGTGTTTGTTATCAAACAAGTCAAAATGGATGTTAGGATTTTGACGTTATTTCGCTAGTATGAAGGCAATCTATTCTGGAAAAAGTAGAATACAGCAACATTTTTTCTGTGCTACGCGTAGTCGTCAGCATTGGTGGCAGTGCCCTATTAGGACCACTCGAACATATGTGTAGTACGCCTCTTAATATGCACGAGTATGAGTGCTCACAGATTTGCAGATGTATAATCTTTCTAATACCTCCTTGATTGTTACGGTTGCTTATGTTAATAATCTTCTCCTTATGTACTTCACAACTTGCTTTGCTTTGGAGAGATGAGGGAGTGACAGAAGACGTCGTGACGACGGACACGCTCCAGTAACGTCTCGGATGAAATCCTCCAGCCGTCCAGCTCCCTGTCAATCTTTGAGGGGATTTGGTTACGTCACATGGATTATACAGTTACATAGCTCCACTAGATTAGGATCATTAAGGAGTAGTTCCATTACCGCCTGCAGCTAAGTTATGCAGCTTCTTATGAGAATGTAGGTAGAAAGAATTCTAGCAAACAAATAAACTATCTTCACGCATGCGGCAGTGAAATTGTACCTTGATACAATGTTCATCTTACCATACTTTGGTTGACGATTTGAGTTGACGAAACTATTATTTTAGTCGCAGAGCGGACTTTTTAGGCTGATTGGTTCGTGGTCGAATAAAATCGATGAAAACTCTGTGTATGCTGATTGGATGACATCCCTGGAGCGAAGCAAATCTGACCGGAGACTAACGTTTTCACAGGTGTATTTTGGGTTACCTACAAACATTTATGAAAAAGTTTCAGCATCTTTTGGTCATGAATTTTGTTTTTGATTTGTGATTCCCTTTACGGACAAGAAACAAAATAAGTAAATGAACACGCGGCAGTTAAATATACCTACTGAATTGTTAGAAAAGTAATTTAAATTTAATTAAAAGGACTTTTGAATTTAATAAAGCGTTATTTTTTAATCTCTTTCAATTTAAAGCGAGTCAATTACTAAAATGTGTGCGGGACGCTGATAAAATAAAAATAAAATATATTGTAATTAGTCCTCATGAATTTTTATAACCTATTTGCAAGCTAATTTACATATTGAAGAAGATTACTTATTTACTAAACTACTTAATATTAAAACACTATCGAAATAGAAATTGTGCTCACAAATAAATAAATGAATATTCTAGTTTTAGAATTCTTGTAAATTGTGGTGGGAAAATTTTCGCATAGTCCTATTGCCTGCAAATAGTGGTCTTAGATCTGCAGCGTCTGTTAAGGCAAAACTTACAGAAGAAGCAGCTAGCTTCAGCTTCAGAAAAAAAGACTTTCCACGTACTAAAACCGCTTTACTTTGTACTAAAACGAACGCTACTTGGCTATAAACAAGTAAACCTGACAATGTCTAATACGGGCGTAAAGCGCTAAACTAAAGCGTTGACTTGAAAATAAGAAAATCAACGAGAAAGAACACGACGCTTTGGGAGCTGGGACGCAGACGGGAATCTTGTTTTGTGTAAATAGAGTCCCGTGGCAGAACAACTCAGGCGAACGGCGCACGAGCTTCAATCGGTGCGGGACTGTGTTGTCAGCTTCGATTTCGGAAACGAGTTTTTGAATTTGGAAGCGGAAAAGTCGCATACGGGTTACTGTTATACAGATGTTAACCTTTCAACTGCTAGGATGTATCCGATTGGCTTTTAGAAACGAGTAATAAATACCGACTTTGACAAGTTCTGTAACTGGATTACTTTTACTGTATTCTCAATACAGTTAGAATCAGCTGGAAAGGTAAGTTTTGAGATACACAAATAACATACAATGACAAACGCAAGTAAGTACGTAGGAAGAAACATTCAAGCAACAGTAATTTCTGTTACCATGACAAGCGACCTTGATTTACCAATAGGACAAGGAAAAGGAAATGAGAAAATAAAAAGAAACATACAAAATAAATAAACAACATTTCTAAGCAAACAATACAACTTCAATATTCAGAGTTCACAACCCCGATGCGACGTTTTGCCGCTGCACGCTGCCGAGCAGTGCGAGAAAGGCGCCTGCCCACGACCCTCCCGCGGGGCCGGTGCGACGGCACAACGGCTCGTCTGTACATGCACTTGTGCCACAAAGATGCCACTGACAACTCGATTTGAATGCTGTTGACATGCAACGAACATGGGAATGCTGTATCGACGACAGATGTTTATGTAAAATGGGTCGTATTGTTATGCATTACAATTCATTGCACAGACGCTAGGCGGGCCTGTTGGTTAATCCTTTCTAAATTACGTTACGTTACGTTTGTGAAGTATTACCTACAAATGGTGAGATAGTGTTTCGTGGTGTTTAAATGTTCAAGTCAAAATATAAATACAATAGCATAAAATAAACACTAATCAATTGGTAATAAGGTTTTTATTGATTTTACATAATATTCTGAGCTATAAGCTCTATCTTTAACAGAAATATTTTCACAGAAGCGATTCATTAGGAAAAGCAGTTTAACTAACCCATTTAACAGTTTAGGTAACATTTAGAACGAAATATGGATTATCCGTCCAAGAACTCACGAACACTTTGTGACTGTAAACACAACTTTTGCATCGAACAATTTTTCCAATTTAACTTGCGCTACAATCTATTTATACGTGTGTAAAAATGTATGCAACGTCGAACGCCAAGAAGTATGGCGATAGCAATAGCGTTTTATTGAGGGCCGGTTGCGACAAAGTTCTAAAGTCGGGCATTGTATAGGATTCCGTACGGCACATGCACTCTTCACGCTTGACCGACCGGCTCGGATCTTGTCGAAAACTCTGTTTATAAGGCTTTTGCATCTCTACAAGCGTTTCTGCCGCATCTGTAGTATTGAAATACTGTTGTACTGTGTTGTGAAACCTTCATTTCGTTTTATTTGCATTTAATGACAATGAAATGGGATAAACACAATAATATGGTTGTTATAATTAATGTATTTAATTTCATTATCTGTAAATCTTGTTTTGGGAAATAAATTTTATCCGAAACATTATTAATTTATTGTTTAAAATGCTGAAAATTTCCGTAGAACTCAATTATGCTTCGAACAGACTCAAAACTATATTTCCACCAAACTCAACTCGTTGCACCGAAATTTCCCGTAAATTCTACAAACAACATTAGGTATGTTCTACGTTTGAATAAATGATAAAGTTTATATTCACTGAAAAAAATAACAACAGTATTAATAATTTACATAATTTGAATTCATAAAATCTTTCTATCTCATTCTAGATTGCAGAAATTTTCATTTTCTAAGAATATTTTTTGTAAATCTTTTTTTTTTTCAAAGAAATAGAAAATCCTTGGTCTTGTCAAAAGTGAAGGCGCTGGAAGGTAATTGTAGCTGGTTCCCGCGGTTTTGCCCCCCAACAGTAATTACCCTCGCGTACAGTACACCATTAATTGCTTCTCACAACGGAAACACTGATGGAGGTCGTTTATCCGGCCAGTTTGTTCACTTATCTATCCACTGTTTTTGCTCAGTCGTGTTAGACGCAAAATAAAGTGGTCTGAACTAACTAGCTTAGTTTTTAACTAGCCCCATTTAAATTCGACGTTCGAATTTCATTACGCAATGAGTAAACAGAATTTTGTTTTTGTTGTTGTAATGTTAACTAACAATTTGTCTAAAACTGTAGGTTTTTCAGTCCTGACCTCAAAGTAGAACGAATTTATGAAGTTGAAATTTTACTGAAAGTAATTTATTCATCGCTCCTCTCCTTAATTTTGTTACAAAAGTTCAGCTAAGAAGAGTATTAGCATTCAAGTAATTGAAAATGCATTGTTAAAACTTTATTAATAGCATTTGAGAAAAGTGTAAACCGGTTGACTCAGCCTCTGCTGCTGATACAAACTTATGAAGATATTTTTTTCTTTTAAAATATAAGAGCCTTAACTTTTTACTTAGGATAGCGTTCAAGATTTTGTTGTAAAGTTTCCGAGTGAAAAGCCCACAAGAATAACGAAGTCGGCCGTTGCAAGCGTTTTTGCAACCTCGACGTTTTTGTCGGGGCAAAATTTCTATCGATTTTGTCGCAGCATCTGCCGCTGTCGGGAACTTTAATTCTTTGACGAGAACATTACCTCACCGATTGTTTGTTCCCTTAGGAATCTTCGGGTATTATTAACTGCACCACAGCTTCCGTTTAACGGCCGAAGTTGGAAAAAAATGTGAAAAATTTTATATGTTCCCGTCCCATTATAATTGAAGCAAACATTAATTACGCGGAGAGCTGCGGGCGAGGGGGTTTACTCGGTGACTAGCCGCGAGCCACGCCCGCACTGAACGTGTCTACACACATACCCAAAACCTATAGATAACCTTTGCCGATAAAAACTTGAGCTCAACGCTTGCGCACCATTAAAATATAAGATTTTTTGCCTATTAAACTTAATATCGCAACAGTAACAACTTTGGTAGTTAGCGAAACGGCTTAGCGACTTTTTGATATTTGAGATTGTGCTGTGTTTAACTTTAGCCTGCCGTTAATTGGAGAATAGGAACCTTAATGTGGCACATTAAACTTTTAATGTGGCTACAGAGTCATGTCGCCACTGTAGGTGGGGACTTGATTTAGGTTTTATCCTTTGTACAGTATAACTGAACTGCTGCACTGTTCTGGCTCAAAATTAATTTATGAAACGTTAGAAGTTAGGTTGTTCATAGTTCCAATTGGTCGTTCCTTATGATAGAAAAAACACCAGAAAGAAACTCCACAGTTCCTCTTTTAAAATTAGCTGTCTTTTACAATGTTCTCAATGTAAACCGATACTACTTAATATGTTGTTAATCCCTTTCTGAAAAGTTGATACTTCATATAGTTCTGACAACAAACCACAACAGTTAACGAGATATTTAAAAGTAGATTGATTGATTTTACAGGTTTTCAGGAACTGGTGGTGAGTAAAGTTAGATTAATAACAGATGTTGTTTTTCACGTTTGATTATCGTGAAATTCAAGAGCAATTTACAGCGATGGCTAGCGATAACTTTATTGAACTGAACAAATATTTTTTTTTTTACTTTGAGTGAGGCTTACACTTCGTAGGCACTACACGTACTGCTGGTAAAAAGGTTTTTGTCCTGGATTCACTCTTCTTTTGGTAAAATTAAGGTTAGATATTTGATCAAAATGGTCTACCTTTTTCGGCTTTCTGAGAGAAAATCTAGCTATTAAACTGGAATAGGCACACAAATCCTGTTCCTACCCAAGATAAGTTTTAAATAAACCACAAACTCAAACTAATAGTTCACCAAATAACTTCTAATTACACCAGGCTTACATCATTCTAGCACAATTTAGAGGCGAAGTAATAGCAAAATACAATCAAGTACTCTAAGTTGGAATTTCGGCGAGAGCTTACGTCCACCTCGTTGTTACTCCATGAATATTGAGTAGTCGTCGGTCTAAGCTCGCAATAGTTAATCTTCTTTTCGCCGGTGTAACAGCCGGTTTAATTATAAAAGGCGTATTATCGCAGACATTTTGTGGCATATCGTGTCTGCAGGCTGTGTGTTGTTTTGTCGTGGTGTTGCGTGGGTTTTTGATTCGATTTTGTTGAACTTTATGTAACTGCCTACCTACTTAGATAACGTTAAGATAATTATGTTATGGGCGTACCACGCACGCCCTCAAGATTAATGAAAAGATTTCCCGGGTTTGTTTTTTAAATTGCTTTCCAAGAAACGAAAAATAAATTGTGACAATGGTAAGGGGCTAGTACAAAGGTATGTGATACTGATGAGATGAGAAATCCAAATTATTGCAATCAATTTCGTGCGTTACAATAAATTTAAATATTATATCAGTTTTAGAACTATGAAGATAGGTGCTAACTTTGTATTTTGCTTTTTGTTCAATGATGAATCCACCCAAAGGAGCCATAGGATGTGATGAGATGGTGTAATAATATAACATGCCTTCAAAATAGAACTTCATCTCTTTACTGTATTGAGTTTAAAGTTGGTTCATGTATCCATCTGGGTATAAATCCAAAATTCCATCCTTTCTTTTCCTAAGCTTCATTCACTATTTATTTAATAGAACGTTTACGTAGTATGTACTAGGCATAATCGACACCTTGTTATACAGGTTTATTTATTTATTTATTTATTTGGATCTCCAACAAAGAATACACACACACAATATAGGACACAGTAATACAAATGTTCTTTTAGGAGTGTTCCTTCAATTATAGGAGACCACAGCATGCCCCTAAAACTAGGTTTTAACACATAAAATATAAAACAATGAAAATATTACAAAAAACAAAATAAAAACCAGAATAATTATTAAAAAGCATTTGATGCATTTGAAACAGAAGTGATAAAATTGTTTCACATACAAATTATAGTTATCACTCTACATTTATAGCAGTGGTCAATATTTTTTTTTGTATTTAGAGATTGGGAGGGTTATGTCCATGGTTGTATAACTTTCAGTTGAGAATCTAGGTGTAGGTGCCATAGCATCATCTGCCTAGCCTTATTCCAACTAAGTTAGTGTCGGATTCCAGTCTAACCGGATACAGCTGATATATCAGTGTTTTACATGGAGCAACTGCCTATCTAACCTCCACAACCCAGTTAGTACTGGGTAATACGATACCCTTTGGTAAGACTGGTTGTCAGACTTTCGGGCCGCTGGCCACCTGTAACGACTGTCAAAGATCTACAAATGGCAACCGGGACCGACGGCTTAACGTCCTTTCGGCAAATAATGTGTGCTCACCCATCCACGGACTAACCTAGGCAATCGTGGCTTAACCTAAAGGTCGACCCGAGCGCCTGTTATTATTTAGCCACGAGCTCCTCTGTAGGTGCCAAGTACTTAAAAAAGAACACCAGTAATACTACAGAGTACGCTAGTATTTTCATGCCAGCTACAAGAGCTTGTAGCAATAGAAGGACGTTTTGCAAGTCGCCGCCCAGGGACAGCGGTGCTCGGGAACATTGTTGCCTTAACTTAAATTCGATTCCGTAATGGAATCGCGCCAGACACAAACATCCAAGTCTGAGTCTAGATCTATGCATAGGCAATAAAGTTGTAGGTTTACACTGCGGTCCCAATGTTATGTATGAACGTGTTTTGTGTGAGTTTTGAACGAGAAGTAAAATGTTCAGTGATTTTGCTTGTAATTGGAACTAGAAATAGGTACGCAAACGACAAGAAATTGTTAAATTCAATCATTACCAATTTATTTTTAATACTTTGACCCGTATTGTCCCCGAGGCCTAAAACACAATAAAATACTGACCAAGTACTAGTTGTACGAGTACTCACGTGCCAAAAGCAACAACCAGAATTATTATAAAAATACAGGCTTGAGACAGACGGCAGTCGGCGTAAACTAAGCGTGGGTTTACGCCGAAGGCGTAGGTCTACGCCGTAGGCATGAGTCCACGCCGCGCCGTGAACATGAGTCTACGCTATAGACTTCGGCCTCAAAGCTTCGCCGTCCATAATACCTTAAAAATAACGTCGTAAATCCGTGAACACATGTTATCGTTGACTCATACTTTATGAGTAAATCACGTGAAAATAAGCCATCCTGTCCGGTAGTGTGATAAAATTTAACTAAACGATTTTGTCCAGAAAATGAGCATCAGCATACACACTTCCGGGGTATTGAGCGCTGTAGGTACCGCGATCACCGAAGAGTTTATGAGTGATGATTTGCTATAATTTGTCTTCACCGTGGCGATCTATGAAGAACCTAGTGACCTACCTACCCAAGTTGTTTCAGTTTTCATATGGAAATTTATTTTAAGTTTGGTTTAATCATATCATAATTTACAGAATATCTACATGAAATTTGAATCACCTTAAAATCTTGCCCGAGGAAATTGGAAATTAAACAGACTAGTTCACAATGTTGTTGAAGTGAAATTAGATCCTTACTGTAATATTAATAAGGTTCCTTTTGTCTGTGTCATATTCCATCAACTCGGAACAGTAGAAGTTTCCATACCTTTCGACATAGTTCATTGTTAAATCGCGTGGGTATGTTTTAAGTAATTGACGTCGGCTGTAATTACTAAGTTGCCACTCATATTCGTGTTTGCTACAAAATTACGATGCATAAAGAAACGTAGGCGTTTTTACTTTGCAATATTTCGCTCTATTTTTGCTTTGTCACTTCGTAATGTGCCAAAGTTTTGTAGCTTTCTGAATGGGATGTTCGCTGCCAATTCTCTCGGTACGTCGCTTAATCGATTGAGTGGAAGTCGAACTAAACTGGCTCTGGAAAGTCGGCTACCATTCTTCTGCCGCTGCCTTTTAATGCCTGTTGATGGATCGTTTGTGATGATGAGAGTTATGGGGAGCGATCTGCTTTTGTTTTACGGTATTGCCGTCAGGTTTCTAAAACTTTACTTATTTTATTATACTGAATGGCGAAAAATATAGGAAATTATAATAACCTGATGAAGGAGTTAGGAATGTTGTATTTTTTCCGATAGTTTGATGTGTTTATCACAGGGCAATTCCTGTATTTTTAAGATCTATCGTATTTTTTTCTGAATCTTAAGCTCAGTCAAGAGACGCCAGTAGAAATGCAAAATCAAAATAGAGCATCATACCGTTTGCGAGTCTGTCTTACTCCACAGGCACGCCAATAAATATTTTACATCAAAAACCTCTATAGTAGCTTCAATTTCCACAAATTTTGGGCGTTGTTGGTCGCTGGTATGATATTGGAAGAATACCTCTGGACGCCTATTGATGTCGTATGAAAGAAAAGTTATTAATACAAATCCTGAAAAAAGCTACAATCTTGTATAACATAAAGTGCTTTCCACGAAACCTTTCTGTGTACACGTATATGTACAACATTATTTTTAGTATATGCGAAACCTGAATATAGTTTGTTCAGAATAAGTAACTGAATCGATTCCAATAATTTTTAAACCATGTTATATTTTGTCCCAAAAATATTTAATGAAAGTTACAAGTTGGACACCGAGCGACATTAATTCATCAGCAATTATTGAGGTACCTACTGCCAAACTATTATTATCAATGAGCTCAAGATGACGCTGTAGACGCGCGCGCGGTCGCGCTGCGTGGTGACCACATTTTTGTGCGGACAACCAGGTAACAGAACAAGCTTATAACTTTGTGATTTTTCATGATACAGTTTTGAAATTTTGTACATAGATTCTTTACATAAAAATACTAGACACGTGTTTCGGGTTTCGCATATACTAAAACTAATGTTGTATATACACATTTTTTAAAATGCTAAGAAAAATTTCAGTGCTGTGTTGTACTATGTCCTCTTACATCGTGTATTTGACACATAGTATTTAGTTGACTTTGTCATTGTTATTTATCAAGTGTATCTATGATACGTATGGCACTCAATAAGGAACAGATGTCCTCGTTGCCGTGCGTGTAATGAGCAACATTACACACGTTAAATGATAGCCATACATTTTGGTGAGGCGTTCATAATAATGTAGCAAAATATCAAATTGCTTTTGAGTTAATTGAGTGCTCATGAGGATTTATTTGTTCTTTGAGATCAACGTTAAATGTTGTTGTAATGTTTTATTTATTGAACGCAATAATACATTTATTCTTCAGCAGTAAGTTTTTCCGCGGGTCTCTGGGCAGTGTGGTCCTGTAACCTTGCTGTTTGGCTATTTCCGTATGTACCTACATATCTAGATGTGAAAAAAAGAGAGTTGATTCGCAGGATGATGACTGTAAATTTAAATATATTTTAATGCTGACTTACTTTGCTGCATCTTAGTATCGCTCGCCAACTGGCTACTCTAGCTCTATCTAATAAAATGACCCTACAAATATATTAATTCACTTAATAAAATTCCATAATTTTCTGACAGACAACGCACAGTCAAAAATACTACGTCTAGCAGGATGACATTAATATAACGAAAGTGACCACTACGGAACGATTTTAGAATATGGAAGTTCGTAATTTTTGCCGATGGCAGGTACAATCAACATAGTGATGTTTTGATGTTGCATCCTCTATTTCCTGTATGCAGTGTTCAAATATATTTAAGTTTAACAAGGACTTCTTTTTTATATAATTTTAAATATTTTCAGTAGCTCTGCACACGCTTGTATTATTATAATAATAATACAAGCCATATAATCAGTCTAAATTCTAGAATTAATTACTACACGGGGACCAGGGCATACCATACTCGGCAAGCTCATTACACTTATCAGCGTAGTGGTCGACGCAACTAAACTAATCTGGAGCAATTGCCCCAACAGTCAGATTACGCAAAATAATAATCATATGTGTAGCTACTACATGGCCCACTGAAGGTGAATATAGTTTCATTTTATCTATTGGGGAGAATTTAAATAGCAGTCTCGGGTAAATCTATGTATAATGTAAAGCAAAGTCGGGTTAGTTCCACCATTTTATAACTCAAGAACAGATGGACCGATTTTAATGATCTTTGATTCAATCAATTGACCTACGCGTATTTGTAGGTAGGTTCTTAGAGTGGGTAAGGTAAAGTAGTAAAACTATAAGGAGGTAGTAGGTAGGAAAATGTGCATTGAAACGGGCACAGCTAGTTAATATTAATAAAAAGTTATTAATTATATAAAATAATTGAATAAAATTTATTTTATTGAGCAGTAGTAGTAGAAGTAGTAGAATAGCATATTTACTACGGGGAAATTGCCCTAAATTAAATTAAAAAAAAAACTTTAATATTATCTTAATTTCTGATAGTAATTTTAAGTGTTATGTTATGACAGAAGATATCGTCAATGTAAAATGTTAGAAGTTTTAAATAAGTAGACGTCATCAATTCACATAACGAAATGTGGGTACTATTAGGCACACCTCTGCCTAACCCTTCGGGGATTACAGGCGTGATGTTATGTTTATGTTAACTCATCATTTCATTATCATTCTCTTATCCAACAACATCATCAAACAACACACAACACAATTAACAACATCTAAAACAACAACAACAAAACAACAACAACATGATCAACATCATCTTCCAATTGATTTGGGGTCGACGCACCATGTCTTCTTTTTTCAAAATTCTTTCTGAGTCGTCATCTCTGTAATCGCCCTCATTCTAGCCATGTCATCAAAGTACATGTAATATTATATCAGACTTGCTTCTAAGACTTCCAACTGCCATTTATCTTCCGCGGTAACTGAAATCTGTCATTAAAAGATTGACTGCAGATCAGAAGGATCAAACTCGAATTGGGATTGTAAATCGAATCTACTGATTCGATAATGGATGGCTGAGGGATATTGGAATGGCAGCCCCTCGCTAAGGAGCTTAAACTTATAATAATCTTCTCAATCTATTCTGTGAAATTTTTGATTTGATTTAATATGCTTTTATCGTATTCCGTATTGTTCGTTGGGATAAATACGAATTCTTTACTCAAAAAATAAATCTCGTATACCTCACAGACATTATGAAACGTCTAAACATAGGGCACGGTTCGGTTTGGTCGCTTCCTAAAACTGAAACTGAAACGGCAAGAAATTCTATGGTAAAAAAAAAATACATGCATACATATAAACTCAAGCGTTTTACCCATGGGGGTAGGCCGAAACCAAAGAACGCCACCTGCTACGATCCTTACATACATTTCGCCTCGTACACGTTCACACATGTCATACATGCTTGAAACTTGCGATTACTACCCACCTGATTTTTTCTGAAGAACCTCACCCATAAGGTCAATGTATGTCCTTCTAGGGTGTCATCTGCCTTTTGTTAGTCATCTTTCACTCATCGTCTTAACGTGACCAAACAATATGTAGTGCATAAAGTCAAGTCAAGCCACGATCTCGATTGAACTACGGCAAGAAAATAAGTCGGGATTAAGAAATTCGTCTGTCAAATGCTCGAAATTTCTAAATTTGGGGCATTCAGTCACATTGCGGACGATATTCCTTTTTATTTTAAAACCGGGTCCACCAGAGACGACTATAGAGAATAGTACTACCTATATGCAATAACACATAAACTCAAATAAATGATGAGAACTAAAGCGCTCAAACTTATTCTACCTGCACAATACCGAAACATTTACCTCTCTCGCTACATTTTATTGATACGGAAAAGAGCAGATTTACCTAATTCCTAACGTATTCAATTACAACTGCAACGGAGTAAGCAAATACAGACACCATTACGGCAACGGTTATTTTAATCGTCTAGTTCAATGGTTCGAACGTAGCAGTTAAGTGGGGGCCTTGGAGCCAGCGGTTGTTGGGAAAATTAAGGATAATTACTTCCTTATTAGGAAAATTGTTGAAGAAAATAACGTTATTAACATTTCAAGGACAAAGATGACGTTTTAAACACGTGCCAATAACGTACGATGCTAAGAAAAGTGGTTATGTAAACTACAGTTTCTAGTTAGTGGAATGTAAATAATTTGAAGAGATAACTAACGAAGCTCTGCATGAGATTTGGAATATTTCAGCACTTTTAGAAAACTTTTTCAGTTGCCCATTAAAAAAAGTTCCCAACACTCTACACCAAATCACAATCAAATTACGGCAATTCTGACAGTACTTACGAAAGTTCCCCAACTCGAACTGTTCCCGCGGACTTCATTGCCTAACCGTTTAAGTTGGCTCATGAATATTGAACGGGCAGGCGCGCCTCTAACGCTCGCACTTTTCCGCTCTCCTGCACACCACATTAACACCACACTATTACCACAAAAAGTCGATTTGTAAACTGAAATCAATGGACTTTATTCTCGACCTGACCTTCCTTTGTGCGGTTTAATATTATTTTTGGCTCGAAATTTGAACTTTTTGATCGTAGACTATTTGAGCGGGCCAAGTCGGTATTTGTTCGGTAGGCATGTTCCTATTTTTATTTAACTTGCAATATTTTTTGTATGTTTGTTTAGGTAAAATCTTGCAACTGAATTTTAAAACAGTTATCCCCATCCGATTGAGCTGAAATTTTGCATACTCGTTTAGTTTTGGACTGATGCCTGATTCAGGTTGACAACCAGTCGAGTAGGCTTGTTGTTATTATATCTAAACTATGTACATAGTTTGCTTTCTTACATAATATTAAGTAGAAGATTGTTTTAGAGGCACGGGCTTATTATTATTCAGTTCATTGCTATGGGCTAAAATTGCCTGAAAATGTAAACCGTGTTATATAATGTGCCGTGCTATCTTTGCTTATTATTATTTATTTTATCATGTTATAACAAAGTTTTAATAAAATAAGTAACAGTTTGTTACATATAATATAAAAAAATTGGATATCGCTTCAAAAAGCAGAACCAATATTTTACAGTCCATTTATGTTAAATTTCAACAAACAAAATACAAACACCTATATTCATTGAAAATAAGCTTACTGCAGTCGAGAAGTATAAATAAATTTGTTAACTCTAAATATTTGACATCCGTTACTGAACTATCTCCAATTGTTACAGGGAATAATTCCATACGCATTCTAAACCTTAAGCTTAAAGTTTAATCCGTTTCGTTTTTCATAATGTTACTATTTACCAGTCTTAAATAATGTATGTGCTAGGTTCTTACGCCTCCTTCACGACTTCAGGTGGTGCAACTTGTGTCAAATGACACTCGCGTGTGTGCGTGGCGGTGACTCGTGTCATGTTCTTCGCTAAGCAATTTCTTTGTTGGTTCTTTCCGCAGTCGCGATCGCAACAAGATTGTCGCTTGCATGTGGCCAAGGGGTGTTTGGCTGAAATCTATAGACCGAGTATTGTTGCGATTCATACGAAATCCACACACCACATTATGAAATTATTATCTTTATTTTTAGAAATATTTGTAAAATGCGTTCCTTGTATTCTTTTTGACTCTATAGGGAAATCGTAGAAGAAAATTCCGTCACTTCTATGTACCCTACGGACCTGTTTCAAGGAACGAAATTGAAACCACACGTCACGTGATGGTCACGTGGTTGCGAGTGGGAAGAGGGTTAATGCCTAAATATTACCTCTAAATAATCTAATTTTCCATTGAAGTCTGGCGTTTTACGTATAATCGAACCGTATCATTAAATAATATGTATGTATAACTACACCTTTCTAATACCTGCTGTATACTGTAGATTATTATTATTATTTTTTTGTTTTTTTTTTTTTATTGTGTAGTTATGGAAATCAGTGGCAATATTTGTCTCAGGGCAGTAAAATAATCGCACATCAGGTTTTGATAAAGTTCGGCTTTATGATGAAATCACTTATTTCTCCGAATGATTAGGCAGTGATGTACGTGGTAAAGCCACATTTTGCCAGTACAATTCGTTTTTTGACTGACACTTTCAGAAAGACAACACGAACTTTCGTTACAAGTAAAAACGTATCGTCTGAATATTGAAACATTATATTTGATAGGTAAATCTATTGTCAAAACAATTTCACGCACAATTTGATCACATTGAGGTGTCAATTACCGTTCGATAGAACCTCATTAATTTTATCAGAGCCTTCACATTGTTGCATGAATAAAATCAATTAAGTACACATTTCAATTTTCAGGGCTTAAAATTAATATGTAGTATGACTTTGATAGTCTATTACGATGTACTAATATACATTTTTAAGAAACTTAAGAACCTTTACCTAAGCAATGGCGCGTTCCATGCTCGACATAAAACGGTCGGTCGGTTCCAAACGTCGAAATCCGGAGACGTACAAATGTCTTCGATATTGGAAACCGATTGTTATGGAACTCAAATGGATTTGGGCAGGACACCTAGGAAGGCGCGATGATGACAAGTGGATTAAAGCTATGACCGAGCGGCGTCCAAGGAATGGAACGAGAAGTGTTGGACGTCCAGCGGCGAGATGAGCAGACGACATCGTTGCCACTGCCGGAATATCCTGAATGAGGCTGGCACAAGAGCATGGAGCTTGGCACAAGCAAAAAGGTTGGATGGATGAAGTATTTGTTGCATAAGGTTCTAGAACAAATTAAGTAAAGTTCATACTTACTTACATATTCCTGGCAAGACTTAGCTAGCGAAAACAAGATACCTTTATAATCCTGTTTGAATCTTTCATTTTTGAAAATGCTTTCAGCCAAAAGAAAATCTTCAGATATTTAAGAAAGTTCAAAATAATTATTTTCTCGGCAAATTATAAGTATTTCACTTTCCTCGCTTCGTCTCCCCAGGGAGTCACAAAAACATTTGTTTAAAGTTCCTCGTTTTTTTAGGATTCACAGAACAATGACCCCGTTTTGCAAGGGTCCGGACTATTGGCTTGAGCTAAATAATACGACAGAACAAAGTTAAAGGTCACAACATTTCGGCTTTTTAATATTAAATAGCCTGTATTAGATAACCGTCCTTTGGAGAATTTTTTTTTGATTGGTTGTTAGGCCCACCATAAATTGTAGCATATAATAATGATACGCATATTGATTTATTCCTTACGAAATGGAAAACGTGAATCTCACAATAACATAAACGCGCGCGATATTGTCTAATGGGTTTCATCGGTATTTTAACTTAAAATAGTGCACAGTTCAATAATAAAAAAAAAAGTTCACAAAAGTATAGATATCGTTGTCAGCGTACGTCGGGGAGAAACTTCGCCGCGGGAGACGCCCTGGGCGTCGGGGGTCACGTGGTGGCCCCCGGCCACCGTAGGCGCGAGCCTGTGGACGGCGAGTTATGGACTAGCTCGCCGTCCGGCCGTCTTATGACGACAGGCCGTGTCGACGGCGCGTTCATGTTCCACGCGCGCCTCAAAGAGATATCAGCAAAGAAGGAACATGGATGGGTTTTAGTCAGTACAAGTCTGACACTCCCTTCCGCTCGGGGGGGGGGGGGGGGGGTCATTTGATGATTTCCCATCCTAAAAAAAAAAAGCGTCCCCGAAAACTAAAATGTGAAAATCCGCCATCTAGGATTTTCATTTAGGCATCATCACCCTCGACTACATTCGGCATTGTCGACAAGTTCCATTTACTTACCTCTATGTCGTGTCGCAGCTGTTTGAAAAATGCTCAGACCGCGTTGTGGTCGAAAATCAAAACAGCCATACAGTTGCAGTGACTAGTTATTTTTATCTAAAAGAATAAATATAAAATTTAACCATCTACCTGAACCATCTCAATAAGTATCTAATTTAACCATCTAATTGAACCATCTTAATGAACAAGTCAATGTAAAAAAGGTAAGTACTATTTTTATTGGCTTCCCTTACAGGTCAGTCTACATTTTTCGCATTGAAGCTTCTCATCTAAATATCTGAATATTTTAAAAACGAAAAGCTTAAAAATTTGCGAGAAAAAATGTCTACTTAAGGTCAATTCTTCTTTGGTGAATTAACTTGAAGGAACCACGCTTACAATTTGTATTCGACAGTAAGCACAATTCGCAATCAGCAAAGCCTGTTTCTGTACTCCGAATACGCTTGTTTGTCGAACCATTAAGCGTATTGTTATAAAATATTCGATATTTTCTTCGCCATGTGTAACAATTCTGTTATTCTGTCGAGACATTTTAAATTGTATGCCAGTAAAGATGAATATCTGCGTAACAGGAATTCGTGGGTGATTCACAAAAATGTTAGTATATTTTTTCGAGTGGTACAATGCGAAATCACTTCCCTGTTTGCTTGATGAAGTTAGGAAAACGTGAGGCATTTTTTTGTGTAAATATTAAGGAATGTAAATTAAGTCACGTTGCCACGTTTTTTCGACGGCCGCAGATCCACGAGGGAGGGAAGTTGTAAGTATGCAAGTCTATGTGTTATTGTTTATAAACGTTTTCCTCCAAAGGCATTTGAATGTTTTGAGGAACCCGCACAACTGGCAACCATTGGCTACACAAATATTCGAGGTGGAATGGGAAAAGAGTATTTGGAAAATAATGGGGGAGGCTTTTGCCCAGCGATCTTACCTACTCGTAAAATATATGCTCCGATCAATAATGTCTACCTATTTGAATACCTATCACTATTGGAGAACGAAGCAACGATATTGGAGCGTAAATCGAAGGATCACCTTTGGTCATACAGACATCTGTCATCAATATGAATGAACTACATCTCTGTACCTAAATTATGCTACTAGTGATCGCTGCTGTTTATGCGTTCTGCCTCAGAAACAAAGTGATCTACGAACTGTCGTTCAGTTTGTGCGTGCCACCGACTAAATGTGATCACTCAGTAACGGAGAACTCACGGGTTCGCGCTACAGCTTACGCGCTGAAACGATAACTCGAGCGTTGAGTGTGCAACCAGTTCCTAGCAAATTAATGAAAACAATTGGTAGAAGGTGGTGGTGGGGTAGCTAACAGAGATGCAAGGAAGTAGACTTGCTGTGCCGACTCCAAATCTACTGGTTTAATAATTTGAAGGCTCATAATAATGATGTTGGATAAATGTCTGGTAAACAGTTGCCCAGATTGCAGAGTCACTTAGATGAGACGGTAAGGACGAGTGTCTATTGATTAAACTATATGTACGTAATTAATGAATTACTTGTAATTACTGACGTTGCTCAAAAAGCCGCTAAGCTGAAGTGGGACTGGACTGGCCACGTCTGCCGCATGCCCAATGAGCTGTGGGCCAAAATAATCACTTTCTGGAGCCCTGACACAGCCAGAAGGCGTCGCGGCAGACCTCGCAGAAGATGGCGGGATGAACTTGACAAAACAAACGACCAATGGCCCACATTAGCCCTGGATCGTAGCAACTGGAAGTCATGGGGAGAGGCCTTTGCCCAGCAGTGGGATGACGCAGGCTAACAGTATCAGTATATGTACGTACATCAATATGATGTGTCAATCGAAGATGCGCACTCGAGTCCTTCGATGTTTGTCACTTCCGAGCCGTTTTGTGGGAATAAACTACTATAAAATATTCTACAAATCTAAAACCATTTCTCATAACACTTCCAATTTTAAAACCTGCATCGTTACCCACTACAGACTACGACACTAGATCGATAGCTTATTTTCTCGTTCGCAGTACTACGACAATAAAGGTCCGTGTAGGTGAATGTGTTAGTAACATTGATTGATGTTCAGCCGTTCATCTCCCATCCCGTGGTTGTTATAGACACAACCGCTTTTAACGTGCTGAGGTAATTAGCTAACACCTTCACTCAATGATGGATAGTTCGAACACACCCATTATTTATTAAAGTTACGTGTTGACTTATGTATGAATATACACCTGTCGATACCTATTCGTCATACATTTATGTATGGATTCTGTATATGTAAAGGGAAAGTTCGTTTTATCTGCGATTCATGCGAAAGCGGGTTATGTGGTTGATATTAATGCGTAGGTGTCGGATAGGTTTGAAAGTTTTATATTGGGGATATTTTCTTTTATATTCTGTGTGCTTTTAAAATCATGAGACTAGCGTACCTAACTTTATTTAATGCAAATGATAAAATGCAAAAAAAAAATCCTAGTTATTTAAAACATTGAAAACACAATGCTATACTGCTATACTGCTATCACTATATATCTCGGGGCCCCTTTTTGCGTTCTGAAGACAAATACCAAGGGGGTTTAATTAAGTAAAAAACAACACGCGTATCTCAAGCCCAAGGAGTTCGGAGAATTTTAAAGGTATCCTTCTACGAAACAAAAAATTAACAAGAGAAACTCAAAGAACTCGTAGAAATGTACTGAAATATTTTGCACCAAAGATTCACGATTTTACCTTGTAGTCACTAAAACAAAAATACACAGTTAACATACCTACCTGATGTTATTTGAAGCACGTCCTCGAAAGACGGACAGTCCAACTGTCGTTACCTAAACATGACCCTAATATTAAGCCTGAGGATAACACAGGTATAACAGAGTACTCTAAAAGTCAGACAAGCGAATAAAACAGTGAGAAGTACGGCACTCACCTTGTTACCGTACGTTGTTGTTGGGTCTTGCTCCTTTTTCCCGGCAAGGTGTGAGCTGATGCAGAGTTCGGGGTAAATGTACCGACCTACACTAACGTCGGTTTTAAATGGGTTGTGAAGTGTTAAAGTTCCGGTTTAAGTTGAGGTAAAGGATTCTTGCTAGTTTTTTTTGGGAGATGTTTTACAACTCACTTTCGTATTATGCTAGGGACCAGCACGTGACTAAATAATCTCGGTCAATCTTCAAGGTTATGTTACGCTTGCTGGAGTCGGTCTACGGATGGGTGCCCATGCATTACTTACCGAGTGGAGTGGCGGTGTGTAATCCTTGCCTCAGAAAGCACGTTTGGCTGTTGGTTCCGGCTGTCATTTGACCATTTTTGTTAGGGGTAGTCAGAAGCACGTAAATCTGACAACCAGTCTCACCAATACTGACATTCGGTGGTTGCTTAGTTGGGAAACTGACCTACTTACTACTAAGTAGGTCAGTTTCCCATGGTGGTTTCCATAGGTGTAGACCTACCTATGCCAGAATATCTAAAAATCCATCCTAGAATAACGAGAAAATAACTGTAGCATTTCAATGTTTTTTAGCTCCAAGCGATTTAATAAAAATACAATCTGCAAAAAAATACAATTTTGCATTCAATTCCAACTAAATTCGTTTAGTTTTAAATGCTTTTCAAAGGATTCACTTCTATTTCCAATCGAAAGCCGGGAATGAATAACAGTGATCAATTTGTACAAACATGATGTCCTCGGTTCGATTCCCAGGTCGGGTAATGCGATATTGGGTTTTTCCATTAGGAATTTCTCAGTAGTAGCCCGGAGTCTGTATTTGTGCCCAGTTGATGGCAATGAGCTCTCTCCTAATACATGGGATTTAAACATGAGTGGCGAAATGTGGGTGTACCTGCTAGGTACCCACTGCCTAACCCCTCGGGGATTACAAGCGTGATGTTATAAAATAAGAAGAAATAGAGCGTTAATTCTCAGATGAATAGTTTCAGCCGCCTAGCATTAGGACTTAATCCTATCCTACATATGGCGGTCGTAAATGGCTTCTAAGGGATTACGTCACGTGGATGAGAAAGGTCCTGCTGTGTTCCGCGATCACCAATCCGTGCGCTAAGCGAAGCGGTCAAGCCAATTCGCCTTTGGATGTCCAATGAGTTACATAGGTGCTGAACTATATGCTAGATTATCAGCGTACGACAGTCGTATTTCAGGCGTAATTAACAAATGCCTGAGTGATCAGGCTACTCGACTAAGTCGGTCGACAGGCGGTCTAATCGACTTGAGACGACATCAAACGTTCACCAACATCTCAACGTTCTTCTCCTGACAAAGGTCGTGTCGTCTCTACATAAGTCTTTTTGCCCAAAAAATTTCCCTAACTTATTTACACCTCATTTTTAAAATTGCTTATTGCGCTCAAAGAAGTTCAATTTCACTGTGGCTCTGAATCATTGCGGTCGGGTGTACAATGCTTTGTTGTTCGCTGGTCAATGTATTTTGGTTAGTGGAATCTCAATTCTGCATTCAAGTGGACTAAACCACACCACACGGTACTGGATACTGGAGCGAGCTTCTGAAATAGATTTCAGGCTACATTGTGAAAACTGGCTTGAAATAGGAAATTCAATAATCAATTCTTATATAGGCATGACAGATCTTTCTGGTCAAACAGAACTTAAAAAAGAATACATATTCTTTTGTTTTTGTAAAGCCAAGGAATTTGATAAGGAGACCGATAATAACTTAACCTTTACATTAACACTAGGTACAGCACTTTTTGTTACGCCAAGCATTTTCATGAATAGGTTTGCCATCATCCTTGTGATATCTTAGAACGCATAACGTCATCACTGGAATGATGGTAATTTTGCGTAGATTCTGTTTTATAGTGAAAATTTCCAAGTTAAAAGAAAAAAAGTAACTATCTAGTCAAAATTTGTCCTTATACAGGGTGTAAACGGACCCTTCACGAAGCCGTCAACCAAGCATTATGTACTAAGTAACTTTACGCAAAAAATATTGCTGGGAAACGACTTTTATTTTGGTGTGGAAAATCACGTTTTACGGTAGGGCTCAATGTAACACACTCAAAACATTGTGCTGATGAATGGATTGAATATAACGGGGGTCGTGGAGGTGTTTAAAGTAAAAATCTTACATTCAAAATCTGTAAAAAAAAACTTGTGAAAAAGTTGGAACTTTGACCCCCAATATTTCCGTAACTAGAAGGTCCCAGGTCCCTCAAGAACAAAAAAATGATCGCAATGACGGGGAGAAAAAGTGCGTTTCGGCTTCGTTAAGGGTCTTGTTACACCCTTTAGATACTGGATAAAAGGTGAGCGAAGCCAAGGCAGTACCTACATACATACATATATGTATGTTATAGTATAGTATAGGTACTGGCTCGTAACAGCTGACTCTGCATAGTTTGTCTTAGTCCTTCTTAAGCCTCTTATGGTCACAATGTAGTAAGAAGGTTGTATACTGCGAGCAGCTGTGCTTATAGCAAGCTTGTACTGAGAGATTTGACACGCTCACTCATTCATTTCAATGTTTAAACTTGCATTTTGTAAGTTTCTAAAACCGTTATTTTTCCTGCAACTGGCGCTAACGGGCAAGTGGTTCAGACATTAGGAATATTATGTTTTTGTTGCTTATTTTTTACTCCTTGCATTTAGCGTAAGTAGGTGTTCTTTGTTTCCACAACTCTGGTGGTGGCTTCAGTCCGCAATGCCAGATGCGAATTTTATTATTGCAATAGGACTTAGTTTGTTAAACATTGTATTATCTCAATAGTATCTACCAATTTTATTTTTATAACGTTCATACCATTTGCCCGTAACGATTTTTATTGACAGAATATGGATTTTTATTGTCTAGTTAATTAATGCGCCCGCCAGCCAGACGGCTAAAAAACTTTCAAAAAATGAACCTGAATTTTCCAAACGAACAGTTTTTTTTAGATTCTAAATATTTTTTACACCGTTTTCCAATTATCTAGGTGCTATTGTCACGCAAAACATGATTTAGCGCTAAACACCAATCACGTGCGTGTTTGTGTAGAATAACAAAGAGGAGGAAAAAAAGATCCTTTCATTCAAACAAACAACCCCATCCAGAGTTATTGTATGTAGTAAGACCGCGGTAAGCAGTGGTCATACCGGTCGTGTGTGCGGTAATGACGGCGGGCTGCAATCAGCCGCCTATCTGCCCCGGGCCTTACTCCGCGCGCCCGGCGCGGCCTCCCCACATCGGCTAGAAATTCACACGTGAACGATTCAAGTTAAACGGTGAAAACACCAAACAAAAGTTTTGCTTTTCGCCATTTGAAAAGCTTTTCATGTTAATTTGCATGGGGAGTGGGAATTGGGATTAAATGTTGTTCTGGGAGTTGAAACGTTTCAAATAAACTTTAGGGCTCTGTTATTTTTAGTTTGTTGGTTATTTTGAGAAAATGGATTGAACGCTAGAGTTGTTGATAATATGAATATACATAAACTATCCTGCTATTTGATGTCGAATCGTACGATCATAATAGGTACGTTTGCGAAAGTAAATCGATATTTCTTCTTTAGCAGCTTTGATCTGCCTGTCCTGGTATTTATATTGAACGTGTGACAAGTCTCAGAAATCATTTTATCAGAATGTTATAGTGAATTATTTTCAGAAGGATACTCATTATTAGACACAAACAAAAAAGAAGACAAATTTACTAACACAAGTCTCGGTGTTTTCATTTCCCTACATTGTTAATATATTTTAGATACACAAATTAACACAACTTTCTTGAACTGTTTCTTTGCATACCGTGGCCTCCTTATTCAATTACCTTCTACACATGTTTGTTGAATATACATAAATGTATATAGATGTGTAAAGTTTCCCCTAACAAAGCTATACATAACCAAGACATTTACATTTATTAATCACCTCAACAATTTGTTCCCTCCAATTTTCTTGAACTCAGAACTAAAGCGGCGTAAGTTAATACCATCAGTGTACCTGATAGGCTCTTATAACAGTTACATAGTTTTCAATTATGATTCGAGCTTACGTTACATGAATTAATTGCGTTAGTGTTCAAGGTGACAAGGAGAGACAGTGCCGACACGGAATGTGTTTAAACGTTATTGTCCTACTAACAGGTTTCGCAAATTAATCGGATTTAGCACTATGTATCATGCTCTTCCGGCAGCCGGAAGCCTCCTGAGCTACTGCATGCGCTCCTGCCACTACTTCCACGTGGATACAACTATGCATGTAGTAGGTAAACATTTAAACGAATTAATTATTTTGGTGTAGCTCTCGGATAGCAGAATGTTTATACCAAACTATTTTGTTTTTAGCGAATATTTCAAACGATGTTTACGTTATGAACGAGTAATTTTTTGTCATAATAAATTCATAACAGTTACTTTGATTTATATAAATGTTTTATTGGTACATCCTATTTTAAAATTCCAAACACGCGCCAAACGATCTAACGTAGCTACAAATCGTTTTATACGACATGAGTTATGTTAAACACCTTTCACGCGAGTAGATAGAATCGAGTGACTAAGCGTTGTCCCTCGCAGTTCGGGCCCAATATGTTTCCGAAGACGGACCCCAGATCTATAACAATACAATAAATTGTTTGTATTGGCGGGCGCCGGCTGCGCGTAATGTGCGTGAGACCGCCAACTTTATATCAACACTACGGAGGTGAAAAACGTCCCTCTCGTAACTCGAAAGGCAATAAGCAACACGCCATAAAAACCGGTGTCTCAGCGACGTGTAATCCACCCCGAGGCTACTCTACAACTTTCTCACCGCAACATATTGCTTTGAACATTTACAAGTGCTAATAGAAAAAGATCATCTTTATCCCTTTACGGAGAAAAAATATAAAATTGTTTTTATGAAAAGGTGCGCCCATAAAAATGTGGGAGAATGTAGCGAATTGTGGCGTTTATACTGTTAGTGAAAGACTATGTCTATTGTTATTACAGCAACGATACTACTCTTGTACTTAAACCTATAAGTATTTGGTAATGTTGTATGTACATCGAAGTCACCATCTTCAACTATAACTGTATTTATCAGTTCAGTGTCAGTCTTCTAGACTAGTGATTAAGGTCCTAAGTCTGTCTGCTGTAAATATTCTCAAATTGCGTCATTTAATGAAAATTTATGGACTCGTATCACCGTTTTAGTGTGACCATGCAAACCTATCTAAAATTCTAAACGTCTGGCATAAAAGTGTGGGAGCACAAAAACGTTGCGATAGACCGATATATCACTGAAACACACCTGAACAGTAATAACGGAGAATAATAGCAATTGTTTCGCGCCAGTTTTTATGGGGTCTTCATTTCATTTGGGTTGCCAATATTTGGCATTGGGCATGTTATTTACCTTATATCACCGGTATATTGGGGTATTGCCTACGTTCTTCGGTGAATAGGGCTCTAATATTGTAAATATTTATTTTATTTGAACTAGGTGCGTACTTAGCAGTTTATTGGTCCAGTATGTTTTCTTTATAACATTGCTAGTGTTTGTTTGTTTTCTAGATCGTGTTTGTAAATCCCAAAGGAATACACAGAGACTTGCTGTCGCACATCCTTGTCAGTTAATTGACGGTGGGATATGTCAAAGGCTAGCATTATATCGTATGTGACTAGTACGTAGTGCGAAGTTTAGCGAATAATAATTAGAACTCCAAGCCAACACACAATAAAATAAAAACACTCAGTTGTTGATCTTGTTCTTTGCTATAAATTCTGTCTAATCACTGGTAGGTATATTTTTTTCGAGGTATTCCATCCCAAGTACACAAATTAACAACACGAAACGGTTTCCCCATATTTAGGGCATGGGGGAGATAAATGGTGTTGTCAGTATTATCCTTGATAATTTACTTTATTTATTATGTTATTTTCATTATTAATTTAAAAATCTAATTGATGTTTAAATTAAATTACTTATTTGTTATTTTATTTTTTATTTTTTTACTTTTGAATTACATTAGTGTGGGATTTTAAAATGTTTACTTAGTAGGTTAGAATAATAAGCATGAGTGAGTGTAAGCGAGACGACATATGTGTGTGAGAGAGAGGAAGGATGGAAGGGGAAAAGTGAAGATGGCGATAACCGTAGAACCGTTAACGTGTACTCTGTGTAATTTTAAATTAATAAAAGTCTAAAATAGTAAATCTGCTATTATTTCACCGCCTCAGACCTACAAATTTGGGGGCTCGTCCGGGATATCAAAAAGAAAGGCGGAATAGTACGGCCGGTGAAATAAAAACGACGTGTGCAGATCGGCTACCACGTGCACAGGAACACGCGAACGACGGCGGTTTCTGCGGTAGAAGACTGTCTCAACGACTACGACGAAATGTCCAAACCCGCGAAAGATCGCAGGAAAAGTCGGCAAGAAGACTACACCGACTGCCAGGACGACTGCGATGCGAGAAAGCGTAACGGCAACATGCTTCAGATGACGGCCGAGCTGATACCCAGCTTTAGCGGCCGCGACGACACCTATCCAGTGACGCGGTGGATAGACGAAGTAGAATCCAACGCCGAGATATTCGAGTGGACACCGCTTCAGCAGCTCCTAATTGCGAAACGAGCGCTGACAGGTACAGCACAGCTATGGTTACGGGCGGAGCGTCCACACAAGACTTGGGAAGAGCTCAAGGCAGCGCTGGTAAAAGAATTTCCAGACACTGTCGACATCAAATCCATCCATGAATTAATGAGCAACAGAAAGAAACTGCCGAGTGAATCCTGCTTAGACTACATGCTTGTTATGAAGGAACTCGGAAAGCGCGGTAAGATGCCTGACTACGTCGCAATCAAGTACATAGTGGATGGAATAGTGGATGTCGAAACAAATAAAATCATGTTGTATGGTGTCACCGCGTATAACGACCTTAAAGAAAAACTCAAGATTTATGAAGCTATAAGCAAAAAGATGCAAAGTGCGGCGCAGGTGCAGAGGCGTTCAGCAGTGAGTACAAGTAGCAATAAACCCCATTCAAGCGGCAAACCATGGATTCGGTGCTATGGATGTGGTGAAGTTGGACATGCATCAGCCGATTGCCCGCATAAAAGCAAAGGATTGAAGTGTTTTAAATGTAACCAATTCGGACATGTTGGATCGGCGTGCACTTCATCGGCGGCGGCGCTAGCGTCGGCGTCGGCGACGCCGAAACCCAGCCATCGTGCATCATCGGACGAGATCGGTAAAACACGACGGAGCTACCAACAGCAGCATACGAAGAGCGCGATGTTCGCGGCGGACGTCACACAAGACGACGGTGGCGCCTCTAGCGACCTCCTGTGTAACGAACTGCAGGACTACCAACACACAAAGCGAGCGATGTTCACGACGGTGAATGACGAAGAAGACAGCGCCCCAAGCGGATACTTTTCGAACGACGAATCGAAAATGGCGGCGTTTGTTTACAACGACGAAGAAGTTTCAATGTCAATGTTGACAAAAGAGAAAAAGCCGGTTGTCTTGTTGGAAATAAACAACGTGCAGTTAAAAGCGTTAGTAGACACGGGCAGCGACGTGAACATTATTTCGGCGGATGTTTATGATGCGATTGGAAAACCAGAATACGAAAAGGACGAATTATTACTCTCCGGCATTGGACAATCAACAGTGCGTTCGATGGGAAAGTGTCGTTTGAATTTGTGCGTGGACAAACAGTGCTACCCAGATGTTATATTTCACGTTCTATGTAAAGACTATATACCGTACGATGTAATAATAGGTCAGGAATTTCTTAACGACGTTACAGTTGTGTTAAAAAGGGGTTGCGTGAAATTTTATAGCAAAGAGTGGGAGCGACTGGGATGTTATGTGAGTGAAGTATGCCCATCTGATTCTGTTGTAGGTCACATGAAGGATCCGGCGTTAAGAGAAGAAGTGCTAAATTGTGTACGAAACTACAAGCCTCATCAAACGAAAGAAGCACCGCTGCAACTGCAAATCGTGCTCAAGGATGACGTTCCGGTGGCGCAACGACCACGACGTTTGGCGCTGAAGGAGCAGGAAATAGTGGATAAACAGGTTGCAGAATGGTTAGAAAAGGACATTGTACGCGTGAGTCATTCAGAATATAGTAGCCCGCTGGTATTGGTTAAGAAAAAAGATAATTCTGTTAGAGTCTGTGTTGACTATAGATTGTTAAATAGAAAAATGGTTAAAGATGAATTTCCATTACCAGTAATAGAAGATCTGATTGATAAATTAAAGGATGCTAGGGTCTACAGTGTACTCGATTTAAAAAATGGGTTTTTTCACCTGAAAGTGTGCGAAGAGTCCATCAGGTATACTGCTTTTGTCACACACAATGGACAATATGAATTCTTGAGGGCTCCTTTTGGTTTAAGTATCTGTCCAAAATATTTTATGAGATTTATAACAATTATTTTCAGAGAACTACTAGCAAAAGATGAAGTCATAATATTTATTGACGATTTATTGATACCGGCAAAAGATGAGGCCCAAGCTGTGCAACGGCTTAAGAAAGTACTTATGATTTCAGAGCAATATGGTTTAGAGATAAATTGGAAGAAAGCAAAATTGATCTCCCGAGAAATAGAGTACTTGGGACACTTAGTGAAGAACGGAGAAGTGAGACCCTCTACTGAGAAGATAGATGCTGTCATGAGGTATCCAAGACCATCAACAACAAGGCAAGTTCATAGTTTTCTTGGCCTCACTTCATATTTTAGAAAGTACATTAAAGATTATGCATTTATAGCCAAACCCTTATCAGACTTACTCAAGAAGGATGCTCTGTTTGAGTTCGGTGAGAAAGAAACAATGGCATTTGAGAACTTAAAACAAAAGTTAGGAGATTCGCCAGTATTGAAGATTTATGATTCTTATTTACCCACCGAATTGCACACAGACGCTTCTGCTGTTGCCTATTCTGCCATACTGCTGCAGCTACACAAAGACGGCTGGCACCCTGTTTACTACATGAGCAAGAGGACTACTGACGCCGAATCGAAATATTCAAGCTATGAACTAGAAGCATTAGCCATCATTGAGGGAGTGAAAAAGTTTCGAATTTATTTATATGGTATCCATTTTAAAATAGTGACTGACTGTCAAGCCTTTGAGTTGACACTGAAGAAGAAAGAACTGTCACCGAAAGTAGCTCGCTGGGTTTTGTACTTAGATCAGTTTGACTATGACATTGAGCACAGAGCTGGCACGAAGATGCAGCATGCCGACGCGTTAAGCCGACATCCGTGTATGATTATAACAGTAAACAGTCTACAAAACCAAATAAGGCTGACTCAACAAAATGATGACGGATTAAAGGCAGTGTGTGAAGTACTAAAACATGGTTCTTTTTCAGACTACTGGCTAGACAATGGGCTTCTATACAAAGGAGAGCATAAGCAGCTTGTTATACCTAAGTCACTGGAGAAAGAAATCATAAAGCAAGTTCACAGTAAGGGGCATTTCTCTATGAAAAAAATGAAAGAAATTATAAAACAAGATTATTTTATCCAAGATTTGGATAAGAAGCTACAAGAGTTTGTGGTGTCTTGCATACCATGTCTACTGGCTACGAAGAAGGCAGGCAAGCAAGAGGGATATCTGAATCCAATTGATAAAGAAGGTACCCCATTACACACTCTACATATAGATCATTTGGGACCACTGACGGACACGAAGAAAATGTACAATCACATATTGACAATAGTGGATGGTTTCACTAAATTCACGTGGATCTTCCCTACTAGGAGTACAACAAGTAAAGAAACGGTTGAAAAACTAAAGATACATCAACAGCACTATGGAAACCCTGTGAGGATAATAAGCGACCGGGGGACTGCATTTACTGGAGGTGAATTCCAAGAGTACTGCCAAGAGGAGAACATACAACATGTTACCATCACCACAGGAGTCCCGAGGGGAAATGGCCAAGTGGAAAGGCTGCACAGGACTATACTAGCTGTATTGACCAAGCTATGTCTGGAAAATCCATCATTGTGGTATACACATATCAGTCGAGTGCAAAGGGCTATAAATAGTACATACCAACGAAGTATAGACACAACTCCGTTTCACCTTATGGTTGGCATAAATATGAGATGTAAGGAAGACCTACACATATTGGAATTGTTAAAACAGGAAGAGATTGATCAATATGAAGAAAATAGAGAAGAGATTAGAATCAAAGCCAAGAAGCAAATACTACAAGTACAAGATGAGAATAAGAAGACATTCAATGAAAAGCGGAAGCCAAGTACCCAATATAAAGAAGGAGATTTAGTGGCTATAAAAAGGACACAGTTTGGTACGGGGATGAAGCTGAAGCCCAAGTTTCTAGGGCCGTATCGAGTATCAAAGGTTAAGCGAAATGATCGCTACGATGTGGAGAAGGTTGAGCGTGCTACCGAAGGGCCTATTAAAACGTCTAGCTCCGCGGACCAAATGAAGCCATGGCCGCAGTAGGTATTTTCTTTAATTATTTTTGTTATTAGTAGATGGATGAAAGGTTAAGTAAATAAAACAGAACCCTTTTATTATCAACTGTAATGTTTATTGGCATAAACAGTGTGTATTCTGTATTGATATAATATTATGTGATCTATCATTGTCCACACTTTATAAATTGTGTATTTGTACACCAATTAACCATATTCTGTTTGTAATGAGTTCCATATAAATCTGTAATGTTGTAAAGCAAAGTAACTTCTATTTTAAACTGGTATTATTGTAACCTAGTATAGAACAATTCTTGATGTATGATACGTTCATTGTTTCTTAACTTTAAGATAAGAGGTTGGTTCATTTTGTTATTTAAGCTGAAGATTGAAATTGTAATTAAGGTTGTCTGAGGGCAGACAAATTATCAGGACAGCCGAGTTGTGGGATTTTAAAATGTTTACTTAGTAGGTTAGAATAATAAGCATGAGTGAGTGTAAGCGAGACGACATATGTGTGTGAGAGAGAGGAAGGATGGAAGGGGAAAAGTGAAGATGGCGATAACCGTAGAACCGTTAACGTGTACTCTGTGTAATTTTAAATTAATAAAAGTCTAAAATAGTAAATCTGCTATTATTTCACCGCCTCAGACCTACATTAGTATGTATTTTTATTTTGTATATGTTATTGAATATTTTTATGTTTTGTCAATTTTGTGTATGACATTTTGGATATCTTATTTGTCTGACTTAATAAATGAATTGAAAGCGCATACTCGGAGAGGGACATTGACTTTGATTGAAAATATCGACAGTTAAAAAAATTAGGTCAGGAGAAGAGAATAGTAGCTTTTGCCCAGCAGTTTGACATTAAAGGCTGTTAAAATAAAATGGTGTTTTATATATTTTTTGGTTATGAAGGCTAAAATCGTCTTTTCGGATATACCCATCACAAAATACTTTCGTGCTATTAAAAACATACTCTTATTTTGTGTGCTATGAATGGAATACCTCCTTTTTCGTAGCTTTACAATCTCTTTCGTCACGCTCTGTTAAGACAACAGTCTGGTACATTAGTTTACAAAACCTCAAACCGCGGATACAATTTGATTAGTCTCTTCATCGATGACCTCCTTGTTGCCTGTGACAATTTCATAGTACCCATTGGGAAACTATAGAGACGATTCAGTCTAGGTAGGTACTTCTTCTTTCCAGCGAATTGTAAACGAAAAAAGGGCGTTTTGGGGCACAGACTTAAGTAATTTATGACGATTTTTGGTTTTGACTCTTGTATTTTACTTGTTTATTAATTAAAAAACAAAACAAAAGATAAAAAGGAACATCACAAAAACCTCAATAGGATTGTCCGGATGTTGAGACTCTTTTAAGCTATCTTAATACTAAATTTATAATTAACACATAGTTTATTACAAATTGTGAGGTAGTTCGTAAATAATAGCTAAGAAATATTACAAAAACAACGTCGGCGCGGGTCAGACATCGCATCGATGGTTATTACCAATTGAATGAAATTTGTACAAGATGATGCATTTCAGAGAGATTCAAAAGCCTAGAAGCCTTTTTACAGTCGTGGTGGATAATATTCTGTCTATAATAACATGTTTCCTGTTCATCCTCAAGGGCCACCAGTAACCCTTCACAGTCGATTAATTTTTACAACTATTGTGAGAACGGGTACAGCTGACAAGGATTGTTCTTTCCTGAGACATAGATAGCTATTCTAGGACATTAATTGTCCTTTTGATTTGTGATTATAATATACTAGCTATTGCCCGCGGCTTCGCTCGCGTTAATTTAGAATTTACCAATCAATTCGGGTTGTACTCTGCTTGTATAATAATATAATTCAACCTAATTCGAAAGACACGTGGCGCCATCTAATATTATAAGTACGTTTATTTATTTATTTATTTAACACTTCAAGCCCAAAGTACAGAGGCGGACTTAATGCCATAGGCATTTTCTACCAGTCAACCTTTGGGTGATGCAGACACAAACAGTGGTAGGTGTAAATATATCTGCAAAAATTTAATTTATTAATAAGATAAACTACAAGGATATATAAAATACTATAACGATATATCAAAATACTATAAATATATATCAATATATTATATATATATAAATAGAAATTTACACGGATATCCTAAAATAAAAAGACAAACAATGAAGAAACCATTAACGTTATGACGAAACTGCCAGCTTTTTCTGAATGTACTCGCGAACTTTAATTTTAAACGATAAACGATTGGTTGCCATCCTGATTTCCTGTACGTTATTGTTGTTTTCCCCGGGTAAGGTACCCTATGTCCGTTTCTGTACACCTGACAACGTACATATATGCAGGATGATCGGTTCAGTGGTTTAGGCGTGAAAAGGTAACAAACAAACAAACTTACTTTCGCATTTATAATTTTAGTTAGGAAGTTAGGATTTTCCTAGGTCCTCTATTCGTATTTTATATTTATTTAAAGCGGATATTACAGGTTTCGTTTTTGCTTTTACAAAACAATTCCTGGATCTACTTTCATCCCCACGCGTTTCGCTACTGGATACTGAAGCCCTAAATTATGAGACCAGTTTAGAAATTCCATTTTTCTGAATTCTATTTTAAAGCTAAAATCTAGATATTCGCATAGCAGTTATTCCAAATTTAATATAAACTGAAAAGGGTTATTAAAAGAAACTAACCCTCGATTTGTTTTTTTACAAACATAACATTACTCTTGTAATACCCAAAGAGTAAGGCAGAACCCAATTTTTCGACTAATCTTTCATTAATACAACGTGAATAATAAAAACAGATTTTCCATTAAACTTTTGGGTGTTTTAAATGGGTAGCATTAAAAACACTAAAGAGTAACACCAATACAATAACTAATAATCTATGTACTTAGGTACTCCATATTGCTGCCTATTCACACGTTATTAATTTATTGAATGGCGCATTATGATAATCAATCGTATGCTCTTAATTGTGACCAATTAAGCGTGAGCAATAATTACATAACCAAACTATATTCTATTGTTTCCGGAAATAACATTATTGAATATATCAATGATCAGACGATGATATCTATCATAAGCTGATAGTAATGATGCTGATTGCGACAGAATTTCTTAGGTACTTGAAGTCATAAAATCTCCGTTTGTTATAAAGTAATTTTATTGAATTGAATTTATTTCAATTGTTTTGATTACAAACAACGTATGAATACTGAAAGAAATGTAGTTTCATAGTCGTATGAAATTCATGAGTTACAGAAACTGAAATATATTACTCTAAGTACATACTTATCCGTGATTATTAAAAATTTTTGAGTTTTTTTTATAAATAAAAGAAAAGTAATCAGTCTGTGTAGGTAGGTACTACTATTAGTATATGATTAGTTTATAATGAAATAAATAAACTAATTTGTAATCTAGTACCCAGTAAATTAATCGTACTACCGAGCTAAAAAAGTATCCTATATGTCAACCAGGCTATAAACTATGTTTATGTGTCAAATATCATTAAAATCCGTTTAGTCGTTTTGCGTGAAAGAGTAACAAACATCCATCCATCCATCCTCACAAACTTTCGCATTTATGATATTAATAATAGCATAAGTAAGATATAAGATTAATTTGTAATAAAATAAATAAAATTATCTGTATTTTAGTACCCAGTAAATTAATGAAAATAATTAGCTATCGAAGTAGTTTGCATTACTTTCTATTCACGATTATACTGATTTTATTTATTTCAGATTTTCATACCTGCTCTAGTAAATATTATATGAAGCTATGGAATTATTATGTACCTACGAAATTAATTAATTATAAGTGAACTAAAGAATGAAAACAAATGAACAATGAGTATCATTAAAATAAAACAATAAGATTAGTAATGAAAATGAAAAAACAAAAGACGTTATGGTATTTTTGATGATGGTTCCGTCACCACGCATTGTTTCACGATTCGCGAATACACAGTTAAAAACACGATACATTTTATGCAATTCCCCATACATATTTCGGTAAATATAGCTAAAGAATGATGCAATTCGTTACAAGCCCGCATGTGTATAGATTTGCATAGGCCAATACTAAACGATACCCGATTGACATAGTTTCACGACTGTGCTATTTCCACCGTATTTCAATCAACGTGAAAATTTATAATCGACTGTTGAAAATTTATATTCGAGGTGGAACATTTTATTTGCAATGTTTTTTTGTGTTTATTTAAAATGATGTTTGGCACTATCTTTAGGTAGGTAGGTACTAAGTAAGTCACAGTCAACAAGTAACTGTTTCTTAACACACTGTAACCTTTCATTTTAAACCACACAAATTCACAAGAACACAATAATTAAATTATGCCGTCTAATATTTACATTCCATTACAAAGAATCGTTCGTGTTTGATTTACAATTTTCCATCAATTGGGCTTAACAATGTGTTTTAACAGATCAGCACATCGAGAAAGTTCAACAAGCCGGAAAGCATCATCAAGATTCAGGAAAATTCGACGGTGTTTGTCAAAATTATTGAAATCATCGCCCTTCTCAATTCAATTACCAATTTGAGAGAAAAGCCAGCCAAGATTTTCACTCCCACTTACCGTTTCTCCACGACTAAAGGGGTTTAACTACCATTTACTTTGTAAATAAAACGCGACAATGGTTATTTACCTTCAGAATATCGCTAGGAAATACTCGGGAACATTTGCATAAAAGTGTTGTTTAAAAAATAATAAAAACAAACAACTCTTAATTTCGAATAATGGAATCCCCCAGGATCACACTGGCCTGCATAGCCTTTGATAACGCGCAGCCCACAGCCCACAGCCCCGACGTTCAAAAATTTTACTCTCCATCTGTACCGCAAAGCGTTCATTTAAAATTTAAAATCTTATTATGTTTTCTAACGACCGCTCACACACAAATCAGGACAATTTATTCATTTATGTTCCCCAAACATTGCAAGACGAACTGCGGCAATTTAATGGCAATCTCTTGGAAAACTGGCTGAAATTAATCGTAACATTCGTAATGAGTTTGTCTGTTCGTGTTTCAAGTAAGTTATGGTAATTTCGACTCGATTCCCAGCTGACCGTGTGTTCACGTTTGTGAGTTACGCTCGCATTTAACTTACAAGTTAATACCTACTAATGCTTTCATCGGAGTTACCGGGCTTAGCTTTATAATTATTAAGTGCGTATTAACTTTTATCTCTTTTTTATGGGTCACGCTCTAAATGTAATGAGATCTTTTGATAAGCTCGCGCAGACGTAGGTACTTACGTATCTACGTCTCATGTTCGTCCGCTTTAGACATTTTATTGGATTCGGACACTTAATTAAAAATAAATATTTTTAAATTACCTGCTCTGTGCCGAGACAAATTAGAAGCGCGGAGGGACGGGTCTCAGAAAATTCTTAATCGTCTTGTAAAAATATTATCTCTCCAAACGCAGGGTATTTGAACGTCTAATGAAAATCTCGTTTGAACGGAACTGTGTTGCGGTCAGGAAATTGAAAGGGTGGCCGGAAAACTTGATTTACAGCAAAGTGCCTGAGAAAAGGGATGTTTTATTATGAAAATTATCTTTGGGGACCCGAGAGGACCGCTCGTCCGCGCTGCCCGCTGCTTTGTTATCACACATGAATTATAGTATCGATTACAATTTGTTTATTTGTGTAGTCAAATGAAGAGGGATTCAGTACGTTTAGTATACAGTCATATATGTATGTATTCTGCTTGTTAATAATTGCCTTATGGTAGTGGAAGATAAAGACAGAGTAGGTAAAATTATTACAAATTTACTCAATATTATACCGAATACTAATGCACCTACGTAACCTGAGTGTGTTATCCCTTTTTATGTTTAGGTACCCACGAGGAACATAGTTATTAATTTTTAGATAGAACAGATTCTAGTTTTTTAGAACAGATTTTCATTGTATTGTCTTTTTAATTAGCATTAAAAAGACAATACAATACACACACACACACATACATAAACTCACGCCTTTTCCCGTGAATGAGACAGAAACCATCGAACGCCACTTGATACTATCCTTACATAGTTACTCTATTCGCCTCGTCCATGTTCATTATAAAAACAATAGAAGTACATATAATGAAAACGTTCCAAAATACGGTGTCAAAATAAAAGTGCAGTTATTTATTCACGAAGACATTTGGCTAGCCGTGCCTAACTAAGTTCGGCTCCGCCTGGCCCAGTTTATTTCCGCACCAACTAATTGCTGGCTCCACAACTTTCTACACCTGTAATTGGGAATGCCAGGTGTCATAGTTTTCGTAAAGTTTGTGACTGTGAAGTCGAAAACCTTTTCTACTTTTATTTGCACACGACAGTATTATGCCTGCACCTATTGTCATTTAAAATAAAGTTATGTATATTGCACTGAATATCATAATAACGAAATACGAATATATCATAATCATAATAATAAAACTTTTTTTTAAAGCCGAGAAAAATAAGCTAATCAAGTATCTTGACTTGGCTCACGAGGTTGTCGACATTGTGGCGATAGTTGTATCAGCCCATGGCTTACTTGCCAAGAGCCTCGACCAATGCCTGAGGAGGCTCTCGTTAGGCAGCTGGATCAAGGGCTTGATTCAGAAAGCGGTACTCCTGGACACGGCTCGTATTGTTAGGAGGTCTCTCGGTCAGCTTGGACCCTGTTCCCAATACCGATGGGCTATAATTATTTTCTATTTTTAAATGTTTTTTTTTAGATTGTTTTTTGTAAGGAATATTTAAAAATGTAATTCATTTGTATATAAATAAAGGAAATAATAAACTTTTAAGAAAAAATATTTAAAAAAAACGGTCCAATAGGAGAGCCAGTAATGACGATAATGAATGATGAATTCAATTTCCAAGAGAGGTTATTTTCTCATAGCCATACATACATATTTACGTTGCATAAGCAGGCCCACATATTATGATGATGATAATAATATATTTATTTCCACGTAACTAAGTTATATACTATAAGAACCTACAATGCTTTCTGTATGTGACTGTCATCACAGGTCAATCAAAGGTTTGTAGCCATCGTAGATCCTGGAAGGCATAGACGAGAGAGAAGGTAGAGTCCATTCTGTTCAGTTGTTATAGTATAGTCATAGATATAAGGCGCCGTACCATAAAGATCACCTCAATACCTACAGTATTGGCGTGTTGCCAGCCTATCGCCTTTGAGCATCGTGCTAACCCTGTTCTTACTGTCTTAGAAGCGCTGGGCAGTCTACCAAGGCCTGTTTCTTGTAATTTAAATTAAATGAATAGTTTTTCACTAGTTTACTCACTTCATTCAAACAATTTGTTAACTGTGGATACAGTAGATTAGTCCGTGCCTCGGAAGGCACGTTAAGACATTGATCCCGTTGTCATTTTTAGACCTTTGATTGCCCAACTGTCTAACAACTAGTCTTACCAAGTGGTATCTTGTTACCCAGTACTAACTGGGTTGTGGAGGTCAGATAGGCAGTCGTTCCATGCAAAATACTGATATTCAGCCGCATCCGGTTTAGTGAAACCGGATGCGGCTGAATATTCGGAAATTAACCCCAACATAGTTGGGAAAAAGCTAGGCAGATGATGATGGATACAGTAGATTAGTCTGAACATCACAAATCGTGTATTAATCTTATGAACTGTGTGAAAATGTGGTCAAAAATACTAGGTCTAACGAAATGTCACATTTTCTTCTTCTTCTTCTTTGTGTGTCGACATAATCAAATAATACCCGACCAGTATATTGCCACCTGTACAGCTCTTTAGTTGACTTCGTTTACATCCTGGAAGGTGCAGGTAGCTATGCAGGATGGGCAAGAAAGGAGGTGGTGTGATGTATACACTAAGATTGGTAAATTCATGATAGGTTCACAAAAGTTGAGAAAAGAATCATTAAACATTCCTCTCCGTATAAAATCATAAAAGTATATCGAAGATCCCTGCCCTTAAAGTAAACCAATTCCATCGACTACCGGTTACCGTCCGTAGAAAGGACCGACCACTATCAGTAATCTGAACGGCAAACTAATCCATCAGCGTGATATTCAAATCTCGGGAACGTTCGGTAGCGGCGGGCCATCGGCACACAACGGGGAGGATAGACAACCTGCAACTTTATACTGAGAGGTCCAGGTCGAGTCCAACAGGTCGGAAGCGAGAATATGGAATATATTACGAAAATAACACTTTGATATTTTATTTTCAGAGAATTATAAAATGTGTGAAAAAAGAATAACCTACCGGTTCTTGCTCGTTTTTCTTCATGAGAAACAACACTTTGGAAAGTAGATCCAAATCAATGTTTAAGTTTTCGAACTAACAGATCGACTCTTGCACAATTCAATAACCTACATGTACAGTCACGACCAATGATAAACATACATTTCATTACACAATCGCTTTTGAATTTTGCTAGGTGTTTACATTTCATTGCTCATAACTGTACATGGTATATGTTTGAGTTTTGAAATCAAAGCTACAATAAATTAAAGGATCGTCCTACAATTACAGCCTGAATGATTTTGAAAACCAATCATAAAAGAGGAAAGAATATAAAGGGTGTAAGGGCCAGCCCTCTGCAGACTGATGGGGTGAATTCAGTATAAGATGACCTGTACAAAAAATCATTTCAAAAACGTTATGGGAATCCAATAAATTTGATTTGTTTTATTTCCTCATACGCAATGTATCGTTACCTTGGCAAAACGCACGTAGCGAACGGCAAGCCCGACGACGAGTTCGATGAAGTCTGTAGCTAGGCAGAAAGTGAACAGTATTTGAACATCCATCGTTGGTTCTTGATTTTAGCCGTATTATTTACATAAATGTAGTGCTGCGTACAGAAGAAACGATAAAAATACAAATTTTCCTGAGAAAAAAAGGAGCTGAACGCACCCTGTCAGTTTTCCTACCCTGTATTGTAAAAAATCATCTCATTAAAACAATACCAATAATTGATGAGGTCATTTCCGAGTATTTCATTGTTTGTCTAGCTCCGTAATGTTTATTTGATTCCGTCTTTTTGTTTGTATTTCTTCCTTCAACTTCATCAGCTCTATTCTATTTCATATCACGATTTTCTTAGTTTGTTTTCCTCATAGCTGTCCTACAGATGGACGGTAATGATATTTTGTATAAAAGCAAGTGGATATTTCTGTTTTTTTTTCTGAGAAATAAAAAGACGGTTCTAGTTGTAAACTTCTTAAAGCAACGTTCTCCGATTGTTATAAGTTTCAGAGATTCTGAATTTATAATAGTCCTTGCATACGAAAGTTTACTAAAAATACTCTTGTGTATTGTATAAAAGTTTTTTTTTTCTGAAAAGAGTTCAAAGATATTTTGTTTAGTAACTTTCAAATTAATACACGGCCTAAAACGCCCTTGGCTTAACACTGTTAGTTGATAACATAATAAGACTGTATTAATTAAATATTGAAAACGTTATATTGTCTAGACTGTAACGTGAAGAAAATCTAAAATGGAAGCCTCGTAGAGATTGGATTTATAAAGCCAGGCACAAGTAGACAATACGTACTTACTAATATTGTAAATACGAAGGTAACTTTGTCCGTATTTCTTCCTTTTCTATTTAGGATAACCTAGTAACAAAATATGTAACTACATATTGGCATGGCTTTTCAATTCTTACATCAAAATCATACAAAGCACTCTCCGTTCAATCAGTTTATAGCTTACCAAGAATATTTTATCACGTATCGATAGCGGCACAAAACAAATGGAGCCAAGCCGATTGTCAGTCATTGTAGTGAATGCGCGGCCCTCGATCTACCCACATTGCGTCGTTAGTCGGCGCTAAGGCAACAAATTGCTGAACTTCAGGGCCACACGATACGAATTAATTATGAACGCTGGGTTTCCTCACTACGTTCCCTTCACTTTGTGTTGGCTCTATATGGAATAGAATATATTATGTGTTACAAAGATTACATTATCCGTGGCATTGTCAATTTGTTATAATGAGCTTTCATGAAACTTTAATTGCCTCTCTCGACATTACAGAGCTGTGAAATGATTTTAAGTAAATATGATGAACTAAAATCGTTGTTCAGACGAAGTGGTTGAAATTAATTATAATATATTTTCATTTACAGCTGTTTTGGTGTGGTAGGTTTTGAGTATTAAAAAATTGTAACAAAAAGCTAGGTAAGGAGGTACATTTGCTTACAATCTTTCCTGACAAAGGATTGTTAAGAAAACTAGATGGACTCTTAATAAGACGGAGCCTAGCATACATGAGACACCTAAGCTAGCGGTAATAACCATTAACAAAACAGCTTTGAAACAAACTTAACTGCCAGACGCAGTTAGTTCAGTGCTCCTGTGCAACATTCAAACCATCGTTAAAGTCGCTTTCTTTTTACATACGTACAGCAAAAACAACACCAAAATCAGATAGCACTAACACATAAAAAATACAACACCTTTGCAAAACTCAAAAGCAACAATGTCGTCCAAAGAGCATATTTCATACAAAACAAGAGATACACTAAGGTTACGAAGCCAGTGTTGCCGTGTTTAGTGACGCAGCACCTTAATCTACACTTCAAAGAGATCACAAACTCACTTTGCTGCTCGTGTGGCGTGTATCTAACAATCTTTATGGGCCGTCGGATGCGCAGCAATAAAATCGGTAGTGTTATTGCATTGTAAGTTCTTTTTTTGTGTTTATAACATTATTATCACTTAAAAACTGACTCGATGATCTAGTGGTCGCAAGCGTTACTCCAGAGAATAAGATCCTGTGTTCGGTTCTCAGGTCGGGCAAAGTGTTATTGGGTTTTACAATCTAAAAATTACAGTAGTAGCCCGGAGTCTGGATTTGTGCCCGGTTGATGGAAATAGGCTCACCCCTATTAAGTAGGACTTAAAACAACTGGCGAAATGGGAGTGTACTACAGGTGATTGTACACGTTTACCTAACCCTAAAGGAATTTCAGGCGAGATATTATGTTGGTTAGTGTTTGACTTGAGTCAATATCTACTGATAGAGTAGTTTTCATTGAACTGGCCTCAAATGTAATGATTTTATGAAATAGTCATTCAATCGAATAATATGAACTTATTAGATTTGATGATTTACTTCAGTAAATAACCGTAGTACCCTTTCGCCTTAAGTCAATTTCATTCTTATTGGTTTCTGGAACTGAGAATCTTGTTAACCATTCCGAATAGGTATATTGTGTTATCAGAGGGGATAGGATAACGTCAATGGGATAGCACCTACCGACCCATATCTCTCAGAGCAATCTATAGTATCGACGCCTTGCATAATAAATGACTGCTGTCGTGACTGAGAACTCAGCTGACCCCACTGGGAACCTGAGACTACACTAGACGTAATTATAATGTACCCACCTACTATGTATTCCGTAGGTGAATATCGGCGTTAAAATATCAACAAAATACCAGTCTTAAGTTCACTTTAGACTAGTTGCTAAAGGTTACGAAACCAGTCAATTAATTTATTAATTAAGAGGTCGTTGATAGTCACACTAACTTTAATTCACTACACTTACAAAGGAACAAAATAGTCGCTACAAAGCGGTGTCAAGCTCGCTATGAAATTAATAAAAGTCATCCTTTGTATCTAGCACAATATTTCCGATTTATTAAAAAGCAGATAATGTGTATCGGCCAGTAGTGACGTTTTTATTAG